>CM042477.1:2407500-3607500 GCA_023621385.1 Quercus gilva | reverse complement strand
ATCAATTATTTATTTAATAAGAGTTATTAAATAAAGTATCTGTCAAGGTAGTTAAAACGTACATATGATTAAAAGGAAGAGAAAAAAGTTTTTCTCTATAGGATTTTAGAAATACACTTTTCCAAAGGAAAAATCAACGTATACAAGAACTGATTGAGAGACCACTCATCTTAGGTACCATGTGGAATTAGAATGAAGATTAAAGGTATTCTCAAGTCTTGTTTTTGAATTTTACTGAACTAAGGTACGCTTTTTTTTCTTTGTTCTAGAATTCAAGTTTACATGTTACCTATCATGAATGAAGTAGATTCTTGTGTTGCTTCCACTGTGGGTTTCGTATGAGATGCAAAACCAATTTTTTCAACAATTGGTATCAAAGCCAGGTTCATGATATCTGATTGAGTTTTAGAATTAAAGAAAACCGTTTTCTTGATGTTTCAAAATTCTGCAGTGCATATTTTTGTTTTAGAATTATTGTTCAATAAACCTATGTGCTGAGATTGATACATGTGATATATTAATTGAAGTGTCGGATACTAACTAGGCATATATATATATATATATATGTATATATATATATATATATATAGAGAGAGAGAGAGAGAGAGAGAGAGAGAGAGAGAGAGAGAGAGAAATGAGTTCAAGTTACTCCTTTTCTAAACCATTGGATTTAAGTAGATTCAACGGTCAAAAAAGACACTCATCAATGCTAATATTCTGATTATGATCTTATTAATTATCATTTATTTATTGCATTCCATACCTATCTCTAAACCTAAAAAAACACAAATTGAAGCTACTATTCAGTTAATGTTATCATCAAAAAAAGACGGTTTTTAATTTTTAATAGATTAAGCTACTTTGTATAGTTTGTTTTACCGAATTCGTTAAAAACTTCCCAAATTAAAAACTACTCCTTATAATTTTATTTTTTTTTTTGGGAGAAAAGTCAGCACTCAGCAGTAATTTCAATTACCAAGGGAATTTGTTTTTTATTTTTATTTTTTTTGTTTTTTGTTTTTTGTTTTTTTTTTTATGTATATCATATTATCATCTTCCTCTAAGACTGATGAAAGCTGCTGAACTTATATCTTTGAAGACCCACAATATCAAACCTCCCACAAGCTGCCAATAACCAAGCCCTCACTCAACAATGAAAATCCAGAGTAAAAGAAACTGATTTCAATAGAAAATGGCGAAAAATAGAGAGAAATATGTGTTCAAAACTGACCTGTACTACGTCTACTTCTTAATTGTTATAATATGTTGCCTGATTAGATAGAAGCATCTTGGTGAATATGGCACTTTAGTGAAGGATATGACGATTGATAAATAACAAATATTATTTCCATTTTATAATAGTGACATCTCAACTCTCCTCTATTGAAATTTTCCTTCATTCAATTGTATCTGAAATCACAAGGGTTACAAGATGTAAAAAATTCTGTAGGATGCGAAATATAATCAAAGCATTGAAACAAACTGTTATTCAAAATTTAAACTTCTGAATTGTTGAGTAATGTGCAGGAAAGACGAAAGACAAACAAAGGATTAAAGATAATTCTGAATCTATATATGGAATTTGCTATTAATTATGTTATCTAATGCTTCTAAACAGGACGTGTTATCAATCTTAATTTCTGTTCCTTCTGATTCTATTTCTTTCTTCTTAATTCAATATACAATCCTTTAAAAGTTGGGAAACACATGCTTGGTTCGATTGCAACAGTTCCACCATGAATCTAAGAGTGTGTTTACATGGAACTCTGCGAAGCCCTAACAGTCCCCTGCCGAAGTATCCATTTTTCTTCTTTCCTTAAACACTATGTCACATTTTCACCAAACACACATCACAGAAGAAAAGGTTATTTAATGAATAATTCCCATTGAAATGTGGTTGTTCAATGCAGGTATTATACAAGTATTTTCCAAAATTCACCATGTTATGCATTTTAAAGAAAAAAAAAATCACTTGGTGATTGAAATTACTGTTGAGTGCTGCTTTTCTCCCAAAAAAATTAAAAAAAAAAAAAGATTATAAGGAGTAGTCTTCAATTTGGGAAGTTTTTAACAAATTTGGTAAAACAAACTATATCAAGTAGCTTAATCAATTAAAAATTAAAACCGTCTTTTTTTTATGACTGCATTAACTGAATAGTAGCTTCAATTTGTGTTTTTTTAGGTTTAGAGATAGTTATGGAATGCAATAAATAAGGGATAATTAATGAGATTCTAATCAAAATATTGGCATTAATGAGCGTCTTTTTTACCGTTAGATTTACTTAAATCCAATGGGCGTCTTATTTATATATATAAGATGGGTTCAAGTTACACATTTTCTAAACCATTGGACCAACAGTTAAAGAAAGATACTCATTAATACTGAAATTAGGATCTCATTTATTTTCATTTATTTATAACATTACATACTTATCTCTAAACTCAAAAAAAATGCATGCGTATTTCTCTTTCTCTCATATGTATTTATATAATCTTTTCTCCCTATATTGTTTTTGGTGTTTTACACAGTTGACGAGATAGAAATGGATTGGCGAAATATAAAACATAAGGGTAGAATAGAAGTTGAAGTAGTACCAGAGGAGAAGTAATTTGGGTAGAGAAATTTCGCTCACATTCAAATTAGAAATTTTGATTTTTTTTTTTTTTTTTTTTATATAGATAAATTTCGCTTTGCAAACACCATTGAGGAGGTCTTCCACGGGGAGCAAGATTGAAGATTATATAAACTGGCGGTGTAAGTCAAGAAATTATACAGTCCTCTGGTGGACCACGTCACTTGTCCACCATTCCACTAAAAGGCTCCCACTTGTTTAAAATTGCTGAGTCAGTAATCAGTTTCTGTTTTAAATTTTTTTTTAACTTAGCAATTTTAAACAGGTGTAAGTCTTTTAGTGGAATGGTGGACCACGTCACTTGTCCACCATGTGGACCTTATAATTTCTTGCGTAAGCCTTAGGGGCATTTTTTCTAATATATATTCATAATTTTGACTTAGGAGTGAACAGCGATAGGTTTTGGGGTTATTTAGGAGATTTCAGTTCAAGGAAATCTATGTAGAAGGGGGATTTGACTTTTTTTTTATTAAAACAAATGTATCTTTTTTTTTCCCCTGATATTATTGTGAATTGATTAAAATTATTTAGTTGCTTGTAATCTTGTATTTTGAAGGAACTATGGGACAATTTCTATTTTTATATTTGGATTCTTTATATCAAAATTTCCTTTTTGGGTTTTTTTGAAACATTATAGGATTGATTGGCATATGTATATTTTTTTCAAAATTCGGGAGGGGCCTGGTAACTAAATTGCTCTCAAATTTTAAAAGAATCTCTTCTTTTAGTGTGTGTTTGGCAAAAATTATTTTTGCCAACTTATTTTACTATTCAGCTTATTTTTACTACTATTTATAGGTCCCGTTGCACTTTTTGGTACTATTCATGGGTCCCATTGTACTATTTCAGCAAAATTTTACATTTATTTATAGTACTTTCAGCAAAAAGTTTTTAGTTTCAGCAAAATAAGAGAATCCCAAACTGACCCTTAGTCCTACTGTTAAGGGAAATTTTAAAAATCCAAAATAATTATAATATTGAAAGATAAAAGGTAAAACCCCAAAGGAAAAGAACATAAGAATTACTAGTCTTAGAATTGAGTTAGACCAAAATAAAGGTTTGATTTCTTTGAGGGATTGTGCAATACTTTTTTTCTTCGATGTGTCATTAATGAATTTACTACTGAATCTAATGAGTTAAACTAAAGTCAGAGTGTAGGGACATCAAAATTTAGTTAGAGAAACAGTTATAAATAATCTTAACTTTAAAAAGTAAAATGATTTGACAGCCAAAAAATAGGAATCAAGATAAAGATAAAAAGTTTTTGGGGAATTATAGATTACCCACATGTGGTTTAGCCCAAATTGAACTTACCCACCCGTGGTTTTATTTTTGACACTTTACCCACCTGTGCTTCACTCCGTTACTACTCCGTAACCCACTTCCGTTTCAGACATTACTCTAACACATTTTTTTTATAAAAAACAAAACCCAAAACAGATCAAAATCTCCTCTCTCCCAAAACACACTCCCATCCATGTGTGCTCACCAAACTAAGATCTTAGATGCTACAAGGCAGAGAGCTTCAGATAATAAACCAAGAACCATCTGGGGCCATCACAACCACCATCGGAACCCACACTTTCAAAGTTTCAGGCCTACTTTGTCAGTGACCCTTTCTATGTTTCATTACCTTTGTAAGAGAAATGTTTATGTCCTATCACTTCCAAGTTAGATGTGAAGGACCGAATAATGAAGGCAAAAACTCTAAATGGGTTTTAGTTTTATATATTTGTCTATTTCATATAAATTTCATTTAGTTTTGTACTTATATTACTGAGGAGGAGGACAATGTGTTTGAGGTTAAGTCTGAGGTGTGCCATGGCCGAGCAGGACATCCACCATCGACGGTGCCACCACTGAAGGTGGCTGCCGTTTCTCTTTCTGTTTCTCTTACTGTTTTCTTTTTCTATTTTCTGCTATATTTTCCTTCTTCTTTGTTTATTTGATTTAGGGAATGGATTTCTTTTGGTTGTTGGGGTTTGAAAAAATGGGATTTGAGGCATGGTTACTGATGGATCCGTGGGTTTGGATATGTGTGGGTGTGTTGACATTTGTATTTTGACTTGGGTTTTGGGGTTGTATTTTGATAGATCTGTGGTTTGTACTTTGATGGTGTGGGTGTGTTAGTGTTGGTGTCTATGTAAAATCAGGTTGTATGGGGATTGATTGCTAGGTTCTTATGCAGATTCTAGTGATGGGTTTGAAGCTTAAGATGTTTGAATATTGATTGTTGGTTTGAGGTTAGGTTTATTAATTCTGTTGTTTTTTTAAAAAAAGATATTTTTTCTGGGTTTTTGATTGCATTATACTCCAAAGCAAGACTGGGTTTTTATTTTTGATACGGCGAGAAAGAGGAGTGCTTGATCTGTTTTGGGTTTTTTTTTAATAAAAAATGTGTTAGAGTAACGTCTGAAATGGAGGTGGGTTACAGAGTAGTAATGGAGTGAAGTACAGGTGAGTAAAGTGTCAAAAATGAAACCATCGGTGGGTAAGTTAATTTTGAGGTAAACCACAGGTGGGTAATCTGTAATTCCCCCAAAAGTTTTTTATTGGGTGGAAGTGATTTTGTACAATTCTGTCATGACATGCATTTTGTCTATTTGCTCTCGCCCTTCACGATTGTCGGCACAAAGTCTAACTGGCATCTTAGCGAGAACTCGTGGAAGAACTACAAAATCCTATGGCTATCATGCGAATTTTTTTTCCTGGTTGTTATAAAGAGAATCAAATCACTGCATTCCAATCAATGTAACCATTTCCATTCTGTATTCTTTGATTGAAATAATTCATAAAAGTTGTAAAGAAAAGAGGGTTTGGCTTATCTCCAATATTTTTTTAACTGGAAGTTTTCTTTTGTTTTAAATACACAATAGCAAGTAATAGTAGTAAATTGAAATTTTCACATTTTATTTAGTTAGTGGGTGATGTGGTAATTTCTCATTAAAACAAAAGGAGATTCAAGTTAAAAAAGTACTGGAGGTAAGCCACATCTTTTGTCTTTGAGATCGAGTAAAAAATGAGATGATTTTTTTTATTATTATTTGTATATATTATAATAATACAATCAGCAATATTCTAATAATTATTCTACAACTATATACTTTTGTCATAATTTTGCTATAACTTGATGATATATGCGATTATAATTTATTAATCATTATGGACACCCTCTTGAAAAGTTGAGTAAAGTAGCAAACGGTAAATATTTTTGGACCTAAAATTATGTATTGTGTAATGCACTTTTGAAGTGGATACCTAAATGCCAAGTATGGCTCTTAATAATATGCCCTCCTTTGAAAATCAAGTCAAAGTCAAACTACTAGAAGTAATAAGAAATTTTTATCAAAAAGTAAGAGAAAGAGAGAGAGACTTATTTTTTAGTATGAAGAAGAAGGAAGTAAAGCTCTTTCCACTGTAAACTCCATAATAAGCAATAGAGAAGAATATAAGTTTTTTATTATTATTTAAATGAGGAATGAGCAAAAATTTAAAAATATTTCCATTTTTCGATGAAAAATAGGTATAAACCATCTTTCTTTTTCCTCTCTTTTATGAGAGAATTGTTAAAGCAACCATGTGTTCATCACATAAAATTTAGACCAGAGAATTCGTGGGCAAATTGTATATGCTTATTAAAAAAAATACAATTTTGGGATAATCTCATATATAAGTTTATATATTTCAATTTTCTCAGCAAAAATTTGGGGGTTGTTGGCACCCATCTCCAACACGACTCCACCACTACCATTGCCGCACGTGTAGAACCATATTAAGCTTGTATATAACAATGAAATAGTAATCACACCTACAAACTCATTTTTTTTTTTTTAATATAGTTTTAATAATAAAATTTTCTAATTTTTTTTTTTATAGGAAATTTGCAATTTTCATTAAAACAAATCAGTTCAAACACGATACTTCATGATGAAGAGATTGCTCAATAAAGCAAGGGTTCTCTTCCAACCAAGCAATAAAATCAACAATACCAATCGCATGCTTTGCTAACAAATGCGCCGGTCTATTACATTGTCTACGGACATGTGAAAATTCCACCCGACTTAAGTAACTACTTAAGACCTTGATACCTGCTACCACTGCTGCCACTGAAGAGGGAGGTGAGGTGTTACCACAAAGTGCATTTAAAACTGTCAAGGAATCCCCATCAAGGATAACGTCTTGTATACCAATATCTCTTGTGAACTGAACTCCTGATTCGACAGCCTTTGCCTCAATTTCCAACGGCCCCAACAGTGCATTAATCTTCTTGCTCAAAGCTGCTATTACCTGACCATGGCAGTCCCGAATTAAGACACCAACCCCTGCTGCTTTTGCGGCTTTGAAGACCGCTCCATCCACGTTAATTTTATATCTATCTGGTGGTGGAGGTGCCCACCTCGCTACTTGAACATCTGGAACCGTGGCTTGTCGATCAAGAGTTGCATAATACTCCTTGAGGTAACGAGAAGTCCACTACACCAATTCATAGCCCGATTTCTTTTTTCCCCCATTACGCGCCTCGTTTCTGTTACCCCAAATTGTCCATGCTATTGTTGCAACCAACGCCACTTTTGACTCATCATAAGTTCCTCCCATAATCATGTGCCACATTAAATCAAAGCACGAGTGAATCTTCTTTGGAGCTATACTAAAATGAAACTTTGTACAACTCCATACCTCTCTAGCTCTCGGGCAACTCCAAAATAGGTGGCCTGATGTCTCGGTTTCTTCATGGCACTCACTGCAGCAGTCATCTTGCAGCACCTTTCTTCGTACCAGATTTTTCCTTGTCGGTAAAATATCTCGGCATGCCCTCCATATGAAGTGCCGAACCTTATGTGGTGCTTGTATTAGCCATAGTAGCTTCCATAATTTCTTAGTTTGGCTATCATCTGAACTTGAGCCATAATTGGTAGGCCGAGAAAGGTTCATTGCCAGTTTGTATGTGCTACGAACAGTAAATAAACCGTTTGCACTTTCTGCCCATATAATTCTATCATCTGGTGATTGTATACTCAGCGGTATACTTTTAATACACTCTGCCTCACGCGGTAGGAAAAGTGCATCAATCACCTGTGCTTCCATTGTGTAGACTCCGGATCAATCAATTCGCACACCTTTGTTTCTGCACTCAAGAACAGTCTAGGAGATACTACTTGGTACGTTGAATTAGATGGCAGCCACTTGTCTCCCCATACTCGAATGGATGTCCCTTACCCACACTCCACCAACTCCCCTGCTTCACCAAATATTGAGCCACCATAATACTCCTCCACACGTAAGATGGATTCGTACCAAGTGAAGCATGTATAAAATCTGTACGAGGGAAATACCGTGCTTTAAACAGCCTATATAATAAGGAATTCTGCATTGTTTGAAGCCTCCATCCTTGTTTAGCAAGTAGTGCAAGGTTGAATTGTTTTAGTTGTCTAAAACCCATTCCACCGGCTGCCTTGGGTTCACATAATTTGTCCCAACTGATCCAAGCCATCTTCCTCTCTTTTTGTTTCTGACCCCACCAAAAATTGCGAATCAGGCTAGTCAATTCATCACATAGAGAGTCAAGTATTTTAAAACAATTCATTGTGTACATTGGTATAGCTTGAGCTACAGCCTTAATCAACACTTCTTTTCCTGCTTTTGACAAGAGTTTCTCCTTCCGACCTGCCAATTTCTTGCTAAGCCTTTCTTTAATTTCCTTGAAAGAATTCCGTTTATTCCTTCCGACAAGAGACAGTAATCCCAGGTACTTCTCATGTTGCCTAATGACTTGTGCCCCAAATCTATTTTTGATTTCTTCCTTCACATCTTCCGAAGTGTTACTACTGAAAACAAAGATGTTTTGGTTCTATTCAGTTGCTGCCCGAATGCCTTCTCATAGACTGCAAGAATTTTTTGTAAAGTGTTGCACTCTTCAAGTGTAGCCTTGCAAAAAATAATGTTGTCATCTACAAAGAAAATGTGTGAGATTTTGGGTCCGATTCTACAAATACTCAATCCCTCCATCTCTCCATTATTCACTGCTTTCTTAATTAGGGCCGATAAAGCTTCTGCACATAAGAGAAATAAATAAGATGATAGGGGGTCTCCTTGTCGTAGACCCCTTGTAGGAATTATATGCCCTTTTGGATTTCCATTTATTCTTATAGAGTAGGACACCAATGAAACACATCTCTTTATCAGATTCCTCCATTTTTCCTTAAACCCCAATTTTGTCATAATCTTTTCAAGATAAACCCATTCTACTTTATCGTATGCCTTACTCATATCTAATTTAAGAGCCATTTCACCTTTCTTGCCACCCTTTTTATGATGAATGTGACGCATGGACTCAAAAGCTACCAAAACATTATCCGTGATCAACCTTCCATGCACAAATGCACTTTGGGTGTCACTAATAATGGATGGTAGTATCTTCTTCAACCTATTAGCTATTACTTTGGATGTAATTCTGAAAACCACATTACAAAGACTAATAGGCCTATAATCAGTCACACACTTCGGCTCTTTTATTTTTGGAATAAGGACTATATGGGTTTCATTAAATTTAGGGGGTGCTAAACCATTATTAAGAAAATCAAGAATGGTTTTTGTGACTACATCACCAAAATTCGACCAAAAATGCTGATAAAATAAAGAAGGCATACCATCCGGCCCAGGAGCTTTCAAAGGGTGCATTTGTTTTAGCGCCATTCTTACTTCATTCTCTGTAAAATCCATTGCAAGTTTCTGATTCATGGCTAGTGTCACCTTTGGCTGAAGAGCATGCAGCAACTCATTGAATTCATTTAGCCGACTAGTTGTGAAAAGCTCTTTATAGTAGTCCACCACTATCTCTCCCATTTAGTCTTCATCATCTTGCCAACCTCCATTTGAGTCTAGCAACCCCTCCACCAGATTTTTCTTATGTCTAGCAGATGCTTTTGCATGGAAAAATCGAGTATTTCTATCCCCGTCTTGGTACCAACTAATCCTTGATCTTTGATACCACATAGCATCCTCTTTCTCATGCCACCCATTCAGCTTCATCCTTGTATTCCTCATGTCTTGGATATTACTTGGAGATGCTGGTTGTAATTCCAACCATTCCAAGTGTTTTTGAAGTGTAGCTATTTTCTGTCCAACATGCCCAAATTCGGTCTTATTCCATGCCCCAAGCCTCACTCGACATTTATCTAAGCATGATACTAATGGGTAAACCGAAGTAGAGGTCAACCCTTCTTTCCACGCCTCCAACACCACAACCTTGCACCTCGGATCCTTTAGCCACATTTTTTCGAATCTAAACATCCTTCTCGGTCTTCTTTTCCTGGTTTTATTGGTGAATCTAAGTAGCAATGGTGAATGGTCTGATACCGCGGATGTAAGGTGATACAATCTAGACATTGGGAACCGGTTTGTCCCTTCATTCGTGGCCAAAGCTCGATCAAGCCTCTCATGTATTTGAATTCCATCCCTTCTCTGGTACAACCAAGTAAAACATGGACCTATAAATCCAATATCCTTCAATCTGCTATAGTCAATTGTCTCCACAAAACTCATCATTTGCTGCCGTGGCCTAGAGCTACCACCTTCCTTCTCAGACATCCCTGTTAATTCATTGAAGTCTCCAATAACAAGCCATGGTAGGGAAGACGTGTGGCTCAGCTATTTCAACTTTGTCCAAGATTTTGACCACTTCGATGTATCCGGATTGCCATGAAATCCTGTAAAGTGCCACCAACCTGAATCTGTTTCACCCTCCACAAGTGCATCAATGTGTGTTTGTGTTTGTGCATCAATGTGCTACTATGGAAGGAGGAGATTCGGTTAGACATCCAAACTTTTCATAATTTTTGGTAAGGCGTAAATACACTTTTGGTCCCTACATTTTGGGCTGTTTCTCGATTTGGTCCCTAAACTGATTTTGCTCCTAGGTTAGTCCTTGATTTTTTTTAAATCGTTTTTAAAATGGTCCTGCCGTCAACCTAGTAACAGAAAAATTTGAGGTGGCAAACGGAGTGCATAAGTGGCATGTTAGATGCTGATGTGGCTAATAAAATAATATTAAAAATACCACGTCAGCATCCATGTTAGCGTTTTAATGACAAGTCAGCATTTTAATTAATAAAAAAATAAAAATAATTTTAAAAAAATTAAACTGAAAAAAAAAATTCAAAATCAAAAACAAAAAAAGAAAAAACTTTTTCATATCCTCTCTTTCTCTGTGTTTGTGTCTGTATCTTTTTTTTTTTTTTTCCAGATCCTTTCTTTCTCTGTCTCTTGGTGCGTATTTGTGTTTGTATCTTTCTTTGTTCATGCTTTCAATCGCTCTCTCTCTCTCTTAATCTTTGACATTTTCTCTCTCTCTAAACCCGACTCTATAATCTCTGGGTTTTTCTAGTTTTCCGTGGGGTGGTCGATAATGGAGGTAGAGATCGGTGGTCGGCGGTTGATTTGGTCCCTTAACTGATTTTGCTCCTAGGTTAGTCCTTAAGTTTTTTAAACCGTTTTTAAAATGGTCTTGCCATCAACCCAGTAACAGAAAAATTTAAGGTGGCAAACAGAGTGCATATGTGGCATGTTAGATGCTGATGTGGCTAATAAATAATATTAAAAATACCACGTCAGCATCCATGTCAACGTTTTAATGACAAGTCAGCATTTTAATTAATAAAAAATTAAAAAATTAAAAAAAATTAAACTGAAAAAAAATTCAAAATCAAAAACAAAAAAAGAAAAAACTTTTTCAAATCCTCTCTTTCTCTGTGTTTGTGTCTGTATCTTTTTTTTTTTTTTTTCAGATCCTTTCTTTCTCTGGCTCTTGGTGCGTATTTGTGTTTGTATCTTTCTTTGTTCAGGCTTTCATCCCTCTCTCTCTCTCTTAACCTCTGACATTTTCTCTCTCTCTAAACCCGACTCTATAATCTCTAGGCTTTTCTAGTTTTCTGTGGGGTGGTCGGTAATGGAGGTGGAGATCAGTGGTTGGGGTGGAGATCGATGTGGTTGGGGTGGTGGTGGTGGTGGTGGTGGTGGAGATTGGTGGTCAGGGTGGAGATCAGTAATGCATGGGTCTTGGATTATGGGTTTGGTTGGAGATGGAGATGGAGATGGCTGGGTTTGGTTGGAGAGGCTGGGTTTTTTTGGGTTTCAGTGGGGGTGGGCTGTGGCCGTGGAGACCGGTGTGGCTGTGGAGAAGGAAACGGTGACGACAACTGATCACGCTACTGGTTGTGGGTCTTAAGTGGCGCTTCTAAAGAGATGAAAGCCATGAAATGGGTGAGCCTAGACCGAGCTCAGTGAAATCGAGTCACGAAAGCCATCATTGTTGTCCTTGCAATTCAGTGACTCAGTGTGACTTTTCAGATCTGGCCATTGACGAAGTGGATGACCGAAGCAGAGATTTTGAGGTCTGGGTTTGTTGATGACTGAAATAAGGAGCTACTTATGGTTTCTGGGTTGTTCATCTCAATGGGTTTGTTGCTTGATCTCTCTATATATTTATTTCTGGGTTGTAAATTTGTGGGTTTGATGTAATTTTTCTGGGTTTGTTGTTTGATATTGATTTATGGGTTCGATGTTCACTTCATTTTTTGGATTTCATGTAAATTTCTGGGTTTGATGTTCATCTCAATTTATGGGTTTAAGCTGATGAGGTTAACCAAAAACAAAAGCAAAAAGAATTAAAACGATTGCGAATTTTTATTTTTTAAGAAATGATTTTAGTTTAAATTAGATTTTAGGTTTTTTTTTTTAATTTAATTTATTTTTTAAAAAAATTTCTTAGCTGGCTTTTTTTATTAATTTAAATGCTAACATGGCATTTAAAAAATGTTAAATATATATTTTTACTATTATTTTATTAGTCACGTTAGCAAACAGTGAAATCTGTTTGCCACTTCAGTATTTTTCTATTATTGGGTTGACGGCAGGAACCATTTTAAAAACGATTTTAAAAAATTAAGGACTAACTTAGGAGCAAAATCAATTTATAGACTAAATCGAGAAATGACCCAAAATATAAAGACCAAAAATATATTTACATCTTTTGATAATTAATGCATAATAAATGTTTCTAAAAAAAATGTATAATAAAAACGACATTAATAATACGTAAAGCTAACCCAACGTGGAAGAGACATAGATATGGCTCGATCTCCAAGAATCTGACAATTTGGTGGCTTAATAGTTGTCGCCGACATCACAGGAACAAAAATAAAATAAGAAAGGAAGCGAACATATATCCATGAGGAACGCGGAGATACGCCATGAGGTGGACATAAAAATGGCAGGTGATATGGCCTAATATATTTGAAATTCATAAAAACTGGTATGAATTTCTATACACAGAACTGTAGAAGATAATTTTTGGAGTTGTTAGGATCACGAGTACATTAATGTTTTTGTTATTTGCAATAATTGAGTTCTTGTGGCCTGATATATTAGATAAGTTGTTTTTTTATTTATTTATCCTTTGTTTGGTTTACTTTTTGAGTTAATAAACTAAGAATATTGGTTTAGAAATTATTTTTAAGAAATTTTTTGTAAAAAATAATAAAATAATTTTAATTCATGTTAATGAGTACCATTAGAACAATTGTTAATAAATAATTTCAAGAAAATTTTTACTACACTTTTATGGGAAAAAAAATATCAAAATATTAAATTTTTTTTTTCCCGTAAAAACTTTCTTAAAATAGTTCACTGACAAATGTCTAAGGACATTCTTTAACATTTTCCAACAATTAATTGTATTGCCAAGTTTTTATATTATTGGAAATTAATTCATTCATTATTTGGTCAATGAATATTCCACCAATGTTTTTTTTTTTTTTTTCCAAAACATGTGTGCATCCAAATTCAGATCCTCTAGATTTCTTAGGGTACTCTACCAATAGATCTCTTTAAATCCTAACAATTCTTTTAGTATCTGTTTGAATGGAGGGGTGAATGAGTGAGAGTGGAGGAGAGTAGAATAGAGTTAGCCGAAAATAGGATAATTTTGGACTAAATTTACTTTACTCTACTCTACTCTACTCCCCCTTTCTCCCTCTTAATTCAAACGAACCGTTATGAGTTAAGAGTTTAGATTTTGCCATGTTAGTATTTCACTAACAATACTCTTAAAATAATATAATAATGTTGCAAACAAAACAATTAAGATTATTGTTAGTAGAATGCTAACATGGCAAAATCTAGATCATTAAATCATTAAAGAATGGTTAAGATTTAAGGAAATCTCTTTGGTACAGTATCCTAAAAAATCTAAAAGATCTAAATCTGTGTGCATCCAGGGGGCAAAGGCAAGGCAGTTAAGTTGTGCCTACGGGAAAGGTGCAAGAAATTTTGCTTTCATAATTAGATTCTTTATCACCACGTCGTACCACCAACAAAAAAAGTGGGCCCGATGTGTTGGGTGATAAATAAAGGGCAAGACTTAGGTATAGTATTTAAGTGCTATTTCTTAAGTTTCCCTCTTAAAATTCAGCCAAGTGGATTTTTTCTTATGAGATGGAAGTGTGTTTTTTAGTTAAGTAGCCACATGGTTGAATCTTAAGAGGGGAACCTAAGGAATAATACCTAAGATACTATACCTAAGTTTTGTCCATAAATAAATAAATATTTTTTAATTCCTAGGGCCTGTTTGGTTAGAAGTTTTTAGTATAGTTTTTTAAGTGTCATGGAAATACGTGTTGATTAAAAAGTGTTGTGAAAATACGTGTTTAAGTGTTTAAACACTGAAAACTGTTGTTTAAACAACTATATCGATTGTTGTTTGAAATTTGGATTTTTATGTATTTTCTACACTTACCCATTGTTTGGTTGCAGTTGAGGGAAGAGAAAGGAAAAAAAAAAAAAAAATGAGTAAGAGAAAATAAGAAAAGAGAGGTTATCCATTATTGCCCACGTGATATGCAGTTGATTATTTGCCATCCCATATGCTGGATGTTTCTAGAGCAAAGTTGGTTTTCTATTATTTATACGTGGAGTGTATCTCCTACTAGATTCATAAAAAAAGGGAATGCTTCTCGGACTAGTCTGAATAGAATAATTTGACTAATTCATATACTCTAAATTCTCTAGGGTATTCTATCAAATTAGTAGTTATTGTCTTTTACAATAATATATCACTAGACCGTATGCTTTAAGCTAAAAAAAAAAAAAATAGTTTAATTAAATTTACAAAAAGCAATTCATATTTTTCTACCTGATCCATCAATATGAATGTTTCAAAAATTACAGATGAAAAAATTTTAATTTTCTAGCAGAAAAAAAATTGCTTTGAAAATTTCATCACATGGGATTGGATAATCAGTAATATAGAAAGAACTAATAAGGAAGATATACACATAAATCCATTTGAACACAAGTGAAAATTCAATTTGATGGACCCACGTATGTTACATTTTTATTCTTCTTTAATTTGTAAATGTTCTTCTTTTTTCTTTTTTGTGTACAGGGTTGCGGTATGAATTTCTATACACATAACTGTAGAAGATAATTTTTGGAGTTGTTAGGATCACGAGTCCTTGATCATCTAATATATTAATGTTTTTGTTATTTGCAATAAATCAGTTCTTGTCGTCCTAGAATCCTTGCTCTTCTCCCAGTCAAAAGTAATGCTGAACTGTGCGGCCTGATATATTAGATAAGTTGTGTTTTTATTTATCCTTTGTTTGGTTGCAGTTTTTTTTTTTTTTTTTTTTTTTTTTTTTTGGGGTTAACAATACTATGAAAGACACACACGGTAGGGGAAGGAGATAAGACGAGGGAACATGCTCACAGTCATACAACACCAAAACTATATGGGAAAGTTGGTTTACTTTTTGAGTTAACAAACTAAGAATATTGGTTTAGAAATTATTTTTAAGAAAAATTTTATAAAAAAATAATTCTAAGTCATGTTAATGAGTACTGTTAGAGCATTCTCATCAAAGATGGTAAACATTTTAGCATTTATCATCTAAAACACCAACATTAGAGCATTCTCATCAGCTCTCTAAAAAAAAAAATGTCATTTTGACACATCAAAAACCTACTTTACCATTTTAGCACATTATTTTACAACATATCATTTTACAACATACCATTTATCAAATGTTCTATTATTCTATTCTAAACATTAAAATAATATACACAACAAATTAAAATATCATTAAAAAAAATTCAAACGGTAATATATACTACACAACCCACCACCACCACCATTGCCCATAGCACCACACCACCACCACTGTCCATAGTAGCCCACCCCTACAACCACCACAATCCACCACTGCCAACAACCATAACCAAAACCCAAAATCAACCAACCAACCCATTACCACCGACCACCATAGCTAAAATCCAAAATTAACCAAACCACCAAAATCAGCATAACACCACCACCACTGCCCATTGCACACCACTACCACTGCCCATCCGAGCCCACCCATTGCCGAACCCACCCATCAAACCACAGCAAAAAAAAAAAAAAAAAAAAAAAAAAAAACAGAAAAACCATAGCCAAGACCCACAACCCACAACCCATTCAAACCCAAGCCTCAAACGTCGATTCAACAAACCCATGCCCACAACGACAAGACCCAGGCCCACGGCAAGCAAAGCCCACCATCCATGGTGAGAAAATCTCACCCACGACACACGGCAAGCATCAGTGGCGACCCTGGACGGTCTGTCTCTCGGTGTGGCGAGATCGGCGTGGCGAGATCGGCGATGGCTAGACGGCGATGAGAATGCCAGACGGAGAGAGAGAGAGATGGGTGAGATGGGAGACAAACATCTGATAGGAGGAGAGAGAAAAAACGAATTAAATAAGCCAAACAGTGTTTGGCATTTATGTCCGTACGCTCTCAAAAATGAGAGCGTACTGTAGCATGTTTCATAATTTTGAAACATTTAGCACGCATGATGAGGATTCGTTTTTGTGTTTGGTGTGTCAAATGTGCCAAATATTTGGCATTTGGCACATTTGATAGAGCTGATGAGAATACTCTTATAATATATAACACATCACTTTACAATATCCCTTACATCAAAACTTTTATATTTTTAACACTTTATTTAAATATTCTTTCTTTATGATTTTTTGTTCATTTTTTATTCTTCTTCTCTCTTTTGGTCTCTCTCTCCTCTGTCTCTATCTTTCTCAACCCAGCAACGTCGGCCACCACATCCACCCATCCATACCACAACCATCACATCCACCCACCATCGCCGTCACTAGCCACCAGCTAGATCCACCGCAATCACAAACAACAGCAGAGAGAGAGAGAGAGAGAGAGAGAGAGAGAGAGAGAGAGAGAGAGAAAAAAAAAAAAAAAAAAAAAAAAAAAAAACCTCCACATCCATCCACCACATCCATATCCACCCATACCACAACCACCACATCCACCCACCACCGCCGCCACCAGCCACCAATCAGATCCACCACAACCACGAACAACAACAGAGAGGAAAAAAAAAAAAAAAAAACCTCCACATCCAAAGCCATTGAATCAACCCAGACCCACAAATCAACTTAGCACCCAGACTTCTCGAGCTTCAACCACTACCTCTCCCTCATGCCACCTCGCCTGTGAGATCAACAGCCGCACCACCATAACTGTCTGCGTTGTTGACAAACTGATTCCGAAACTGAACCCCAAACCATTCGTGCTGTTTCGGTCATGAAACAACATCGTTCTCGTCTGCATTTCGTCGAGATTTTCAAAACGCGATGGTGGAGCTTGCAGCATCTGTCGTTTGAGAGATTCGATTCACGGTGTTTCTCGTCCAACATCATCTCGTAGAGAGTTTGAGACTGAGATTGAGAGTGTATGGTGGTCTGAGAAGGAGAAAGAGAAAGAGAAAGGAAAGCAATGGAGAAGAAAGGCACGACACAAGAGAGAGTGAAAGAGAGAAAAAGAAAAAGAAAATTAAAAAAAAAAACTTTAGTATCTTGCTTCAGTAGGGTGTTAAAGATGAGATTCCATTGTAGATCGATGCTAAAATTTTTAAGATTTAGCATATTTGATGTAGGTGTGTTTTTATCATTTTATGTGCTAAAAATGTGTTTCTCAAAAAGGTGCTAAAAATGCTAAAAAATAGCATTTTGCATTTTAGCACATTTGATGAGAATGTTTTTAGGACAATTGTTAATAAATAATTTTAAGAAAATTTTTACTACACTTTTATGGGGAAAAAAAATATGTCAAAAAATTAATTGTTTTTTCTCTTTTTCTATAAAAACTTTCTTAAAATAGTTCACTAACAAATGCCAAAGGGCGTTCTTTAACATTTCCCAACAATTAATTGTATTGCCAGGTTTTTATATCATTGGAAATTAATTAATTCATTATTTGGTCAACGAATATTCCATCATTTTTTTTTTTTTTTTTTGGTTTCCAAAACATGTGTGCATTCGAATTCAAATCCTTTAGATTTCCTAGGGTACTCAACCAATATATTTCCTTAAATCCAAATCATTCTTTTAGGGCCTGTTTGGATGAAGGGGGGGAAGGAGTGGGAGTAGAGGGGAGTAGAATAGAGTTAGCCGAAAATAGGTTAATTTTGGGCTAAATCTACTCTACTCTACTCCCCCTCCTTTCTACTTAGTCCAAACGAACCATTATAATTTAAGAGTTTAGATTCTGCCAGGTCAGCATTCCACTAACAATACTCTTAAAATAATATAATAATGTTGTAAACAAAACAATTAAGATTATTGTTAGTAGAATGTTGACATAGCAAAATTTAGACTATTAAATCAATAAAGAATGGTTAAAATTTAAGAAAATTTATTTGGTAGAGTATCCTAGGAAATCTAGAAGATTTGAATCTGTGTGCATTCAGGGGGCAAAGGCAAGGCAATTAAGTAGTGCCTACGAGAAAAAGTGGGCCCAATGTGTTGGGTAATAAATAAAGGGCAATACTTAGGTATAGTATTTAAGTGTTGTTTCTTAGGTTCCCCTCTTTAGATTCATTCATATGGATTTTTTTTCTCATGGAATAGAAGTGTATTTTTTAGTTAAGTAATCACATGACTGAATCTTAAAAGGGAAACCTAAGGAATAGTACTTAAGGTAGTGTACCTAAGTTTTGTCCATAAATAAATAAATATTTTTAAATTCTTAGAGCCCATTTAGTTAGAGATTTTTAGTATAGTTTTTTAAGTATCATGAAAATACGTGTAGGTTAAAAAGTGTTGTGAAAATACGTGTTTAAGCCTCCGTTTAGATACTAATGAACTTATTTTTGCTACTCTTCATGGGCTCCACTGCACTTTTTGGTACTATTCATGGACCCTACTGTACTATTTCAGCTAACTTTTACCTTTATCTATAGTACTTTCAGTAATAAGATTTTAGTTTCAGCAAAATAAGTAGTATTCAAACAGACCCTAAGTGTTTAAACACTGAAGACTGTTGTTTAAGCAGCTGTGCCGATTGTTGTTTGAAATGTGGACTTTTATGTGCCGATTGTTGTTTGAAATGTGGATTTTTATGTATTTTCTATGCTTACCCTTTGTTTGGTTGCAGTTGAGGGAAGAGAAAGGAAAAAAATGAGTAAGAGAAAATAGGAAAAGAGAGGTTATCCGATATTGCCCACGTGATATGCAGTTGATTATTTGCCATCCCATATGCTGGATGTTTCTAGAGCAAAGTTGGTTTTCTATTATTTATACGTGGAGTGTATCTCCTACTAGATTCATAAAAAATGGGAATGCTTCTCGGACTAGACTGAATAGAATAATTTGACTAATTCATATATTCTAAATTCTCTATGGTATTCTATCAAATCAGTAGTTGTTATTGTCTTTTACAATAATATATCACTAGACCGTATGCTTTATGCTAAAAATATTAGTTTAATTAAATTTACGAAAAGTAATTCATATTTTTCTACCTGATCCATCAATTTGAATATTTCAAAAATTACAGATGAATTTTTTTTTTTTAATTTTCTAGCGGAAAAAAAAATTACTTTGAAAATTTCATCACATGGGATTGGATAATCAGTAATATAGAAAGAAATAATAAGGCAGATATACACATAAATCCATTTGAACACAAGTGAAAATTCAATTTGATGGACCCATGTTACATTTTTATTCTTCTTTAATTTTAAAATGTTCTTTTTTTTTTTTTTTGGTGGACAGGGTTGCGAGATGAATTTCTATACACAGATGACAGAACTGTAGAAGATAATTTTTGGAGTTGTTAGGATCACGAGTCCTTGATCATCTAATATATTAATGTTTTTGTTATTTGCGATAAATGAGTTCTTGTGGTTGTGGAATCCTTGCTCTTTGCCAACGGGAGCTTGGCTCAACTAGTAAGGCTTGGGTGCTTCGTCTAACCCATCTAGATTTGAGTCCCGCTGCTACCAGGAGTCTATTAGTGGGTATCCACACGAGTTGGCTGAACATGCCCAATTCTAGCACCCTACCTGAGAGCTAGCCTAACATAGCGAACCTCTATTTTATTTAACCAAAAAAAGAAAAAGAAAAAAGAAAGAATCCATGCCCTTCTCCCAGTCAAAGTGATGCTGAGCTGTGGGGCCTGATATATTAGATAAATTGTGTTTTTATTTATCCTTTGTTTGGTTGCATTTTTTTTTTTTTTTTTTTTTTTTAAGCAATACTATCATAACACAAAACTATATGGGAAAGTTGGTTTACTTTTTGAGTTAACAAACTAAAAATATTGGTTTAGGAATTATTTTTAGGGAAAATTTTATAAAAAATAATAAAATAATTCTAAGTCATTTTAATGAATATCCTTAAAATAATTGTTAATAAATAATTTCAAAAAAAAAAATTTACTACGCTTTTAAGGGAAAAAAAGATATGTCAAAATATTAATTGTTTTTTTCTTTTTCTGTAAAAAATTTCTTAAGATACTCCACTAACAAATGCCTAATGACATTCTTTAACATTTCTCAATAATTAACTGTATTGCCAGGTTTTTATATCATTGGAAATTAATTCATTCATTATTTGGTCAACGAATATTCAACCAATTTTTTTTTTTTTCCAAAACATGTGTGCATCCAGAGGCAAAGGCAAGGCAGTTAAAGTGCCTACGGGAAAGGTGTAGGAAATTGTGCCTAAACAATACGTGAACAGTTTTGTGAATAAAGTGATTGTGGATCCCGAGAACAGTGTGTAAACAGTATTGTGAACAGCGTGTGAATAGTAAAATTTGTCTCATTGAAACGCATAAAAAAAAAGAAAAAAAGAAAAAAGAAAAAAGAAAACGCAAAACTGAAAACATAAACATAGTAAACGTGCTATCCAAACAGTCACTTAGATTCTTTATCGCCATGAGGACCGCCAACCAAAAAAGTGGGCCCAATGTGATGGGTAATAAATAAATACCTTCAATTAAACCAACAATAAAGAAACGCTATTATTAAATTTAAATATAAAGCAATTTGTTAATAACGATCCTAATTTTATAAGCTATTGGTCATTTGGTCCCCTTCTAGAATCCCACGTACTGCATCATCATGTACTGATATTTTATGTTTGATCAAACTAAGCGTATCAAGTAACAAAGATAGTATAATTTCCTTGAAACTAACAAACCTATAAGCCTATAAGCTTCGGTAACCTTACTAAAGAGCGTTGAAACCTTTATTTTTGGGAATATATTGGTAGCGGTGCTTAAGTGTTGTTGTTCAAAATTATGTAAAAATTATAGTTTAAAAAGTGTTTTAAAAATACATGTTTAAAATACCCATAAAGCAAAAAAAAAATGTGTTTGATACCATGTTTCAAATAACATATTTTAAAATAGGGTAAAATATAATTTTCGTTCCTAAACTATCACAAAAATTCGTTTTTCGTCTCTAAACTTTCAAAAGTTCATTTTTCGTCCCTAAACTATAACAAAAGTTTGTTTTTCGTCCCTAAACTTTCAAAAGTTCTATTTTCATCCCTAAACTTTTCCAAACGTATTGATTTTCGTCCCTCCATCTGACGGAGTGCTGACGTGACTTTGACAGTATTCTGATCTGGGAGGGACGAAAATCAATACATTTGGAAAAGTTTAGGGACGAAAATAGAACTTTTGAAAATTTAGAGAAGAAAAACGAACTTTTGTTATAGTTTAGGGACGAAAAACGAACTTTTGAAAGTTTAGAGATGAAAAACGAATTTTTGTGATAGTTTAGAGACGAAAATGATATTCTACCCTTTAAAATATGAAAAAACATAATTGTATGTTTGGTATGTGTATGTGTTTTTCTTTTTTAAGTAATGAAAAAAAAATGTTATTTTATTGGAGAGAGAAAAAGAAAGAAAGAAAAAAAAGTTTAATCTTGTCAATGAGTCCTATGATTTTTAACTTATTTACAAAAAGACCACTCAACAATGTTACTTAAAAACTAAAAATTCGTAGGATGAGTTTTCAAAATATATGTTTTAAACACTCTAAATTGAGAACTGTAACTCAAACACTCTTGATTAAAAAAAAAAAAAAAAAAACTCCTATCAAAACATGATATTCATTTTGAAGCCCACAATTTTTAGTGTTTAAACAGTGAAAACTGTTATTTGACATTGCATACCAAACAAGCCCAAAGTCTTTGAAAATTTCAAAAAAACCACACACGGTGAGAGAAGCAAAGGAAGATAAATACCAGTGAATCCGTGGTGGGCTTGGAGAAGGGAATTAACTAGTACGACAATGGCTGCTATTCGAGTGGAGTTTGGATTCACACTGGTCTGATCTTTGACTGGATGGAGCTCTTGCAGCGTAAGCCTTAGGGGCATTTTTTTTTTAAATATATATTCATTTTGATTTGGGAGTGAACCGCGATGGGTTTTGGGTTTATTTAGGAGATTTCAATCCAGAGGAATATATGTAGAAGGGATTTGGATTTTTTTAATTTATTAAAACAAATGTATCTTTTTTTCTTTTTCTTTTTTTCTGATATTATTATGAGTTGATTAAAATTATTTAGTTGCCTGAAATCTTGTATTTTGAAGGAACTATAGGCCAATTTCTATTTTTACATCTGGGTTCTTTATATCAAAATTTCCTTTTGGGTTTTTCTTAAAACATCAAAGGATTGATTGGTATATGTGTATTTTTTTCAAAACACGGGAGAGGGCCAGTAACTAAATTGCTCTCAAATTTTAAAATAATCTCTTCTTTTAGTCCTATAGTTAAGGGAAAATTTGAAAATCCAGAGAGATTCTCTAATATTGAAAGATAAAATGTAAAACTCCAAACGAAAAGAACATAGGAATTACTAGTCTTAGAATCAAGTTAAACCTAAATAAAAGTTTGATTTCTTCGAGTGATCATGTGATACTTTTTTCTTCTCATTTGAGATGTGTCATTAACGAATTTACTACTATCTAATAATGAGTTAAACTAAATGAGAAAACATCGGATCAGGCTATGGCGTAAAACACTGGTTTTACGTAACGTCACTCTTTTGTACTTATCACTTAAATCCCTAATTAAAACAGGATGAATTAAGAAAAAAAAAAAAAAAAAAAGCTTATGCCCCACAACTCCGTTTTGGAGCTGAGAAAATGGTACACTCCTCTCAGCTCAACTAAATCGAGCCTAATAAAGCAACTACCAAGCTTAGTTGAGCTCAGCTCCTCATTTTCTAAAAGATACTCGATTTTCTTTGCTTTCTCTTAAAAACCAAACAAAACGTTAAAAAAAAGGAATCAAAGAGGCGAATAAGCCCATGTACCTGTGGTGTGAAATGTGAAGCAGTAAAATCCCTCACATTTTGCAAATCTCTTAGATCCAGACACAGTCTCTGTGTGAGAGAGAGAGACAGAGAGAGAGAGAAGGGAACAATGAGATATTCTAGAGAAAGAGAGAGAGGTCTTCGCAATTTCAGAGTGCTGGGGCGTAAAACCAGAGTTTTGATTCGTTCTGTTTTGATTAGGAATTCAAGTGATAAATACAAAAAGGTGTCGTGGCAAGATTCTATTAACTAGCGTAAAACCAGTGTTTTACGCCGCACCTGACCCAATGTTTTCTCAAACTAAATTCAAAGTGCAGTGACAGCCAAAATTTAGTTAGAGAAACAGTTATAAATAATCTTAAATTTAAAAAGTAAAACGATTTGACAGCCCAAAAATAGGGATCAAGATAAAGATAAAAAGTTTTTTATTGGGTGGAAATGATTTTGTACAGTTCTGTCATGACATGCATTTTGTCTCTTTGCTCTCGCCCTCCACGTTTGTCGGCACAACCAAACAGGCTCAAAAGTGAAAGAATTTGAAGCTAGCTAGCGTGTACAACAATGGCGGAAAAGAAATACAAACAAACAATGAGAGAGAAGTTTCTGGAGAAAAATGCTTTAGAGAAATATATTTGACAAGCCTAAAGAATACAATAATCACCAACCATTTATATAGTGTAATTACACTGAGATAGTTCTAGAAGCTAATACTGACCTTAACAGAATGATAACCAAATCCACATTATGGAAGAGGAAAACAGAGTAGAACAACCCCGTTTGGAGAAAACGATCCTGTTTTCATTTCAAGACTTAAATAGGCTAAGTTAAACGACATCGTTTGGAGTCTTCTTCTTCGATTTTCACAGATTGTTTCGTTTGTGCACCTGAGCTTCCTTTAACAAAAAGGTTCCGAATAGGAACAACAGTCTTCATCAACTAAATTAAACTAAACGACAGAAGCAGATCAATAAGAGCATGGGAAATTCAACAGAGACAGAGGCTCAGACAATGTTCATGTTCAGAGCTGGAAGCTGGATATTGACTAGGCCATTTGTATCGTCGTCGTTGCCAACGGCATTTTTGCCTTCAGACTTCAGTGTTCAAATTCCTTCCTTTAATACATTTGTAATAAGCAATAATGATTGACGAAATGAACGCTAGAATGATAACGACGGTCACAATGTATCCTATGTAACGCTTCACCTTGTCATCCCTGAACAAAAGAAGTCTTGAGTTTTATGAGCTCGAACCCTTGTAGTTGTATTATGTGTGTATTTGACATTAGTTTATTTAACTTTTTGTAATTATTTTTTTTATTAAAAATGTATTAAAATATACTTGTGCTATGAAAAAGTAATAAAAAAAACTTTTTTTTTTTTGTTTGGTAGATTATTATTTGCGAGTCCCACAATTATGTTTTTGGTAAAGAAAAATTAATACAATTAACTGAATGCAAGTCTCACGTTATTAATTTTCTTAAAATATCAAGTACCTTTTTGCTTATTGTGCATCCCATCTTTTTTAATCTATAATACTTTCAGCAAAAAAATAAATAAATTATTCTCAAATGAAAACTATATTGACTAACTATTGCACTTAAAGCATTCACATTGGGTCTTCCAAATACCATATTTTGGTATGTTTTAGCATCAAAACTCCAAAAACCCCCATTACCTGGACTTGTAAACCCAAAAAAGTTTACAATTGTGCTACAGTACTATCACAAATTTGTGGCCAATTTCGAAAGTGGCCAAAATGTGATTGAGCTCTTTCAATTGGATGCCACAAAAGGATATCGTGTCATAGAGCATTTCTTAGGCTTAAACCACTTAACACGCTCAAAGCTCGATTCATAGTTGAAATATGCCGAATTGAGCTCAAACCTCGATTCATAGTTGAAATATGCCGAATTGAGCATGAACCGAGAAGAATAGGCCCTTTACTATTGGGCTCATTTATGAGCTTTACAAAGATTAAGACCCAAAAAAGTAAGAAAAAAAAAAGGGGAAGGGAAGAACGAAGACTCAGACCAAAGGACCTTCAACATTTCAAGTAAAATTGGGTGATTTTGAAAGTGTAATTTTGGTATTGAGGCATGATAAAATTGTTCTTCTCTTTCTGAGTTTCAAAATGTCGCGTTTTTGTCTTTCTTCTTCCTTATTTGAGCACCAAGTTTGAGGTCTAAAAGTAACGACATGTTTTTTCTTTCCCCTGTAATAAACAACAAGAAGAAATTAATTCCATGAATACTGGAGCCAAAAAAAAATATATATGGAAATTGTAAAAGAGGAAGAGAATAGGGAAAGGAATTGTAGGCTCTTGAGCTTATAGGAGCTAAATGTTGCTATGAGAGGGTAACATTACAGATTTCTGTGACAGGGTTTATAGGAATTTTGGTGTGACGTGTCATGTGTTTACTTTTAGGCGTTCGGCCCATGATTAAGCTTGGTCTTTGTCCTTTATTCCTTCGCGCGAAAAAGTTTGTTCCTTCTCTTTTTTGCATATAAGCTTGGTCCTTTTCCTCTCCGTCTTTATGCGCAAAAATTTGATCCTTGTCCTCTCTGGCTTCATGCGCAAAAATTTGATCCTTTTCCTCTCTGCCTTCGTGCACATAAGCTTGAATCCTTTTCCTTTGTGCCTTTGTGCACATTACATTGATCGTACAACTTGACTCGTGTCTACCAGCCTGCATGGCCAAAACTGTATGTATCATGTGGGGCCGTATATTGTCGAACATGGGGTTTTATAGGACTTTAATCTAATGCTTTGACGTTGTGCACATGCTATAAGTAGTAGTGTACTTGATAAAGGCTCAAACATAATTGTCCATTGTAATCATCGCTGCAACTTGCAAGCTCATTCGAGTGTCCATTGAAGTTTCCTATCTAAATCTAAATGCTTCTAAGTTCTATAACTTGTATTCGGACTGATTATTATCGGCTAATATTGGTATTTCCAATTTCTTTCTAAAACAGAAGGTTTAGTCAGTGGTCCATGATTTGAACTCCCCAAAAAAATATAAAAATTGACCCCTCTTCAAAAGAAGAAAACAATACAAAACAAATTTTTTTTTTAAGGAACTTAAAAAAGTTTTTACAAGATTGTAATATCTCATAAAAAACAATAAAAAAATTACAAATAGATTATGAAATTTTTATAAAAAACTCCACTTAAATTCATCATTTATTGAGGTAAAAGATTACCATTATTTAGTGGTTGTAGTGCAATTATATTAAATCAATGTGGCTAAAGAAATCTCATTATCAAGTAAAAAAATAAAACACCTGATATGAGTAATAAAATGTTGTTTAAGAAGTTTTAGGTTTTGTTGTATATGTTTGTTATGCCTTTTTATAATTTTTTTGAGCACTCATATATTTTTATTTACTACTAATTTTTTCTTAATCTTTGAGACGAAAAAGAATGCAAGTCACGTGAGATATCAATTTGGAAGAAAAAAAAAAATTTTTTAAGAAAATAATTAGAATGATAGTTTCTTTAAATGATTTTTTATTGGGGTATTGCTTTGTTATTTATGAGTCGAATGATTATTATATATGTTGGACATCTGCTGTGTTTAAAAGGTTAAAAGTTTCAATAGAGTAAAATTTATTTCATAACATGTGAATAAATGTAATAATAATTATGGATAACATATAAATGCTCTATTAAATTTTAATTTATATAAAACTTAAAGATATTTCAATTACTAAATATTATATGAATATCTATATTAACAAAAACTTATGGTTCAAAAAATAAAGTAAATTAAGAAATTTCTCTAAATCTTCATAAAATTGCATCTTGGTCCTAGTGGTCACATAAAAATATATTTCTAGTTTAATCTCTGCCTATAGGGGAAGAAATATTTTTTAGGTTGATGATAATCTAGCTCTTGTTCAAACTAAAAAATCCCAAAATTTTGATACTCAACTCAACTCGTTTTGTTTTCAGCCCTACTTTTGCTTTTGCTTTTGTTATCCATAAAGGAGGCAAGCTGTTATTTCTTCATTGGGCCATAGTTTCCCACCGTTTATTTATTTACTTTTGATATATACGATATGTTTGAACTTATGATATCGATTTCATTGATGAATCATTTTTTTTTATCAAACCAAGATACTAGATAGTTTTTGGTATAGATAGAATTTGAATTTAAGTTTTTTATTTGACATCAAAAATTTATCAATTAAGCTAAACTAGGATGCACACCATTTCTTGATTTCTAGTTGTTTATTTTTAGCTAGTGCTAAATTACGTAGAAGTTCTTTACTATGGAAGTTATTTTTAGCTTTTAGATCATTTTGTTAGAAATTGTTTTGTACTTATAAATGTCTGTCTCTAAAGAGTTAATTATACATTTGACTTGGGGATTGGGTGTTAGTAGGTTTGCTCACATTCTTCATTTCCTGAAACAACCCATCAATTTAGGAAAATAACTGAGAACCATTTCAAAAAATTAATGAAATAAGAAAAAAGTAACCTCAGCATGTAGATTTGGGGCTTCTATACAAATCTATCCAAGTCCATATAGCTTATTTTGTGAGCCCCAACCATAAAATTGTATTCAGAGGCCCAAAACACTCGCCTATAAGAACTAGGTTCCCAGACGGGCCAAGAGAAAGAAAAAGGCCCGAATCAACACCTTTTCCTATTTTAAATGAATTCACTAATATTCATAAACTTAAGCAAGTTTTGTTGTAAAAACTTACACTAAGTTTAGTACCACAACAAATTTCATAATTTTATCATAATTTTGTTACGTGGTGACTTGTGAGTGGTAGAATTATGGACCCACACCATTTTATTTCCATTATTTACAATCCACCGTGTAGGTAAGTTGTAACAAAAGTTATGAAATTTGTTGTGGTAGTAGACTTACTAAAAAAATAAAATAAACGCATGACTTGTACTGGCGAGGACGATGAGAAATATAGAGACCAACGATTCTCCACAAAAAGGGAAAAAAAGGGATATAAGAACAATTGGAAATTTGGAGCTAAATTACCTTGTTCACTATTCAATCAAACAGACCATTGTAAAGTATAGCGGATCATTAACATAATTTTTATATTTTATATCCCAAGCATCAGTCATTTAACTAACTATCACAAACAAAGAATGGGCTTTTCTTTGCTTTAACTTTTATAAAAGAACATGATTTTCTACAGAAGAAGCTCAGTGACCGGAAGCCTACATGATAGTATATTGGAGGCTTAGCCAAGGCCGTCGATATTTTTCACACCTATAAGTTGGTTAGTGTCTTGGCTGCCAGTATTACAGATGCAGCTGTCACTAACAACCATATGCGAGGTCAGAACTAAGTTAAGTTCCATTTTGAATTATTGATTGTCTGTTCAAATCATCTCTTCTTGTATATTGTTCTTTTACTCTAGTAGTAGATGGTTTATAATTTCTAGTATTAATATTTATCAACAAAAATTCTGTACTTTTTCCTGTACGTAAACAAAAAATGTGAGATATTTGAAATTTTAATTTTAATAGGTTCGGACTTTTAAGGAAGCAAAAGTTATCTTGTAAATGAGATTGAAGATATAAGAGTATTATAGGGATAATACAAATGTTTAATTTTCTTTTATATATATATATATATATATAGTTCAGCTATTTTGGGTTTTTTTTTAGTTTTTTTTAGAAGTGTTTTATTTGATGCTTACAACAGGGTATGGAAAAAATTATTTTGTTTGAAAATTTTTAAATGGTCGATTTTTTTTTTTAGGTAAATTAAATTAGTTAATTGAGCTTAAATTTTTTAATTCATATTTTTGCTACTTGAAATTTTTGTTGATAAACTAATTTTTCTGGACTGGTATATTTTGTTTTAAATTTTAGATCTATAAATTTTTAATAGCCTTTAAAAGGAGGAAAATGCTAGAGTTACGAATGTTTTTATAAATTGTTGATATAATTAGTAATTATTGTTATGTAAAAAAGTGATATAAGTGATAGACCCAAATACAAATCAATAAGAATTTGTTACCTCAACTGTTTATAAAAATGGTGTAGAAAAGTTTTGTGGTTGTAGCACTCTCAAAATAATTAAAGATATTTTTAAGGGGGGCAAAATGTAATTTTATAAAACAAAATTGCTAAAATTAATACCTCTCTCTCTCTCTCTCTCTCTCTCTCTCTCTCTCTCTCTCTCTATATATATATATATATATATAAAATAGTGAATCAGAATTAATACCTATTAATAACCACATTTTTTTTTAATACAAGATACAATTTCTACTCTAGCCTAATTTATAAGTGTATATGTGTGTTCCTCTTGGAGACTTAAACCCCAACCCTTACCCCCATACCCCGCAAGCATTTATACTTGTGAAGTGACCACTACACCAAGGGTGCGCGGTGGTGAGAAAATCTTTAGTTATTTCTTTAAACACCTTACTGAATCAAAAGTGTATATATTGCACTTCTATAACA
Source organism: Quercus gilva (assembly GCA_023621385.1). Lineage (NCBI taxonomy): Eukaryota > Viridiplantae > Streptophyta > Magnoliopsida > Fagales > Fagaceae > Quercus > Quercus gilva. The sequence continues at coordinate 3,577,738 of CM042477.1, read as the reverse complement.
ACACAAATCAAACGAGTATATATTGCACGACTATAAATCAAACGTAATATTTATAAGTCATATTAAGCAAATAAAAGATTCCAATAGACCCCATCATACCTATTAATAACCACATTTAGTTTTTTTTTTTTTTTTTTTTTTGAGAAAGTCTTTAGTTATTTCTTTAAACACCTTACTGAATCAAAAGTGTATAGATTGCACTTCTACAACAACACAAATCAAATGTGTATATATTGCACGACTATAAATCAAGCGTAATATTTATAACTCGTAAGCAAATAAAAGATTCCAATAGACGCCATCATCAGGCCACAAAGGATCCATAATTAAAAAAGATGCTAGAGGAAATTGTTTTTGTTAAAAACTCTTTACTTGGACTCCACAACCCAAACTCACTAGAGAAGAGAGGAAAAAACTAAAAACAAAAAACTAATTTTTTGTTAAGATGGAGACAGAACAACTAGGTGGTGAGGAAATTTGAATAACCAATCAAATAATGAGACAGATGTTTATAGTTTTGATAACTCATAAATATATTCGAGTGTGTCAAACCGTCAAGTTTATCGGGTTCACTTTATTGAAACTATTAGTTTCTTCAAAACCTTCTCCCATCTCCCCTTGTGTGTATGTTAAAATTATTAGTATTCTAAAAAAAAAAAAAAAAAAAAAAAAAAAAAAAAACTTGATTTGATTTAATTTCTTTAGTTTTAACCTATTGCTAACCAAATGTCCTCACAAAACCAATCATTTTCAAACAAGTAGTTTGAATTGAACGGTTTTGGTCAAGCCAGGCTGGATTAAAAACATATATTAAAAAATGAATGATATTTATTGTGCATTTGGATTAGTTTTTTTTTTTTTTTTTCTTTAATAAATTTATTTTCTTATTTGTTGAAAGTTGACAAAAATACAATTGTACCTAATAAACAAATTAAAAAGCTACCCATAAGTAAATAATAATAATCTAATAAAGTAATGAAATACAACAATTCTAGATTCACCTCTTTTACTATTTTTATATATTTTTTATTAAAAAAATATATACATATATAAGATTTAGGGATTTGACTTGCATCCAGTATCCATTGTATTGCACATGACTTTGTTAGGAGCATTACGTGTTGCTGATGATGGCATGAGGAATGAGGGTGTTTAGGCAGCATTGGGCCAATCACTTGGTTTCATGTTTTCTCAACACACTCATGGCTCCTCATGCCTGACTAGTAATGCTCCTAAGGGCTCTTTGAGGGGGACCTGCCAAGTCTCCCTACTCGAGTTAGATCGATGAGTAGTGAGGAGGGGCAGCATGTGGAGACACCTTGCTCCACATAATGCCCTAAGGCCATGGCAAAGGAGGGCCATGGTGGGCAGAGATGATGATGATGATGATGATGGGCAGCAGCAGGTGGTGCTGACCTTATGTGGTGGTGCATGGCATTGGTGACTTAGTTGCTGGTTCCTTGTGTGTGTGGGCTTGGTGGCTTGAGCGCAAGGCAGGGCTGGGTTGCTGTGATGATTAAATGATGTGTGCAAGGCATTGGGTTAGTTGGGGCTGGCTGAATGCATGGACAAGTGCTAGTGGGCTGATGGCAGTTATTTATATGCTGCATGTGGGCATGCTGTGTGGGCTGTAGTGCTAATAGGAGGCCTTGAGAATGGGCTAAACCTCCCCAAAAAGTACGAGAACATGTTGAGTGGGCTGCTAATAGGAGGCCTTGAGAATGGGCTAAACCTCCCCAAAAAGTATGAGAACATGTTGAGTGGGCTGTTGGAGGATGGGCAAAGGCCCCATGGTTTGCTGAGACATGGACTATGCATGTGCAGCATGTGCAGTGGCAGTTACCAAGCAGTCCCTAGATTTCTTGATGTCCAGACCTGCTGTGTAGGGGCTGGAAACGTGGAGAACAGGCCAAGACATCATCAGTTGAAGGTGTCCTAAGTCAGAACACAAGTGGCAGATTGTCCAAGACCCAGGCTGTTACTAGGTGTAACTGCCATAATAGTTAATTATGTGTATTTAACCCTGAGGCTGTTGGGGGTGCCAACAGCAGAATGTATTGGCCTTGATGAGAACGTTTTGTGTAATTCTCTAGGGCTTGTAAAAGGGTTTTCTTTGTACTTGAGATTAAGTAATAAAGGTTGGAGGTGGGTTTCCTGTAAATATTGTGTGTGCTGTGTACTTAAAACGTCCCTATATAATCTGTTCTGAGTGTTATTGCAGTGAGTGTGTGGTGTTGGCTGAGACTAAGTCAGGGATTTAGGGTCATCATAGGTAGAAAATTTGAGTGAAAAATTGACCCTGTGACACACGACCACGTTGAAAAAAAGATTACGTGTCACTTTCATGTACTGTCCCATGTGCGAGTTGACTAAAACTACACCCAAGAGATACCGCACTTCTTCCTTCTAGTTGTGAATGATCACTAAGTTTTATTGTTGTGTCGTAATCATCAATTGAACGTAAGAATAATTTCGGTTTATATACAGACCAGTAGTGGCTGTGGTCCTTGTGGGTGGAAGGATGAGCATGCTTGATAATATAGGAAATAAAATCTGCAACAACTGCATTAATTGGACTCCTCACTCACCACCAAAATCCCATGAGATACAGAAAATAATATAAAAGAAGAAGAAGAAGAAGAAGAAGAATTGAAACCAACTACCAATTTTTGTTCTTTATTTCCTGAATCTTCAAATAGTATGGGAGTTTCAAAGAAAGTACAATCACTGCCTACTGTTTTATGAAATTGGAAATTGGAATCTTTCTCATTTTTTACTTATTATAGTTTAATATGACTTCTCCCGTATCATGTGACTTCTTTGTAATTTTGAAGTCCTCTTAATTTGACTTTTCCTTGAGAGGGTTTCACCATGGAAAAATATAAATACAATTTTTGAATTGACTCCCCCAAATCATTTCTCTAGATTTAGGATTAGGTTTATGAAAAATATATAATAGTATAAAAAAAAATAAGAACCTTTTTTTTAAATATTAAGTAGATATATTTTTTTTTTCATTGGTTTTTTTTTTTCCTTAAAATTTAAGTTAGGTAAAAATACATATCTTAAAAGTTGTGACTTTATAACTTTTATATTCTCTTTTAGGATAATAATAACCTACAAATCATAACAAATGATACAAGGTGAGGTGACATGATTTAAAAAAAAAAAAACTTTTCTTTACCTTTTTCCCATTTCTTGGTGGATGGCTTCAAATTTATGATGTTTAGGGTATATTTCTTTTGGGAAAGATGTAACTAAATCCTCTGATTTCTTTCTATTTTTAACAGGATGTGAGACATGTAATATTTATTTAATTTTTTAAATATCACATGTTTTATATGTAAACATAAATTAGAAGATTTACTCAAAAAATAATAAATAATAATTTAGAAGATTCATAAACCATGTTTTTTTAATTTTAATTTTTTGTGTGTGGGGGAAAATGAACATTTTATTTTTGTTATTTAGAGAAAGTATTTTTTTTTCCTTAAAATATATATATTATAAATAGAAAAACTTTTAGAGCTAAAGCCAACATGCAACTAGGAGAAGTTTCCCTTCACCTTCCTAGGCTTCGCGTAATTCAGAGGCTGTTTGGATCATTTTTTTTTCATCACTCAATTTTCATCACTCATCACTTATTACTCATCACTCTAAAATACCACACTCGTTTGGCACCATCACTCAATTTCCATCACTCAATATTTTTCACACTGTTTGTGGGTCCCATACCTGTCACTTGGTCAGAGCAAAACTATTTTGTGGGCCCCACCATTCTCTCTTTTCTCATTTCCCCTCCTTCACCCCTATTACTCTCCTCAAACACAAACCCGAACCCAGCTTCAACCACAATAACAAAAACAGCAGCAACAACAACAACAACAACAACAAAATGCGGCCAATCAGGCGGCTAATTCCACCTCCACCTCAGTCGGCGACGACGACAACGACGACAAGCCGATACAGAACCGATATGGCGACGGTCTTCGTCCACGGTCCAAGGTCTTCGTCCACAGTCTTCGTCCATCAATCGATACAAAACCGATGCGAGATCTTCATCCATGGTCTCGACTGGGACACCACGCCGAAACCCCAACCGTTGTGTTTAAGGAATGGGTATTTTGAAACCCATTCATGTGGGTATTTTGAAACCCCAAATCCAAATCCAAACCCATCTTTACCCGGTCATGGAGTGCAGCTTCAAAACAAAAAATTCTGTGATGAAGAACAAAAAAAAAAAAAAAACCCGAACCCAGTGAAAGAAGAAGGAAAAAAAGAAAAGAAAAAAAGAACAATGGAGACCGAACCCAGGAGAAGAAAGAAAGAGAAAAAGGAGACAGTGTCAGGAGTTGAGTTGAAAAAGTTGTGTAATGGGTCCCACCATGTGTGTTTAATTACAAAAATGTCATTGAGTTATGAGTTATGGAAACTAAAAATAGCCAAAATGTGTTTTCAGTTTCCATAACTCATAACTCAAAAATCAAAGAATTGAGTAATGGAAACAGAGTTATCGTGCAGCCAAACGGATATTGAACTATGGGTCCTACCATTTTTGAGTTATGAGTTATGGAAACTGAGAATTGAGTTACGAAAACAAGCCATCCAAACAGCCTCTCATATTCTCATTCCCACCTATGCACAAAAGAATATAGCCAAAACTCCGCTATCCATTGTATGATGTGTCATGTGTGACGTGTTCATGACTATGGATTCAGAATGTGACACCAATACCCAATTTTTCTCGTTTTGTTTTCAAAGAGTACAACGTATTTCAATATCTTTAGTTCCTTATATAAACAAAAGTTTTTTATTTTATTTTATTTTAATTGTTTCACATCTAATAATATTCATACTATTTTATATTAGACTAATAGTCTTAACGCAAATCCTTTTTTTTTTTTTTTTAATATTTATTATTGTATAGGAACGCAAATCTTTCCCTTATTGATGACTACTTGGTTTCATTATTGATGATTAGATGATGCTCAAATGGCTCAGTATTGCCAAGTTTTTCTTTATTTTCTACCTCATATATATATAAAGGATTTGTGTTCAAAAAAGAAGGGATGGATTAGTGTTTTCATATTTTTGGTAAATAGTGGTAATGCATTAAATTTAAAAAAAATAAGTTTTTGACAAAATAGCTCAACCTTATTGCCAAGGTCTTGTAACTTATCTAGTTGGCATCTCTTACAATTTTCATGATATCAAGTGTTCAAATCCCTCTTCTCCATTGTAACTATTGAATTATCAAAAAAAAAAAAAATTTCCTGCCTTATTAATAATGAATAATGCTACAGCCACAAACTATTTTACAACATTTTTTGTATCTCTAGCATTATTCGTTAATGATCAACAAATTCTCTAACATTGTCAGTGGGTTATAAAATTTTAAAAAAAAAATCAAAAAACAAAATACAAAATTACATGTTTGAAGAGCTCCAAGTTTAGTAAGAACATCCGTTCATTGATTGGCTCTACAATAGACATGATCAATCTCTTGTTTAGGAAAGTATTCCAGAAGCTCCTGCAGTTAGTAATAGTTCCATTAGAGGATTTTTACTAAGATTATTCTTCAAAAGTTGAAAAACCATCTTTGCATCAAGTTCCACATTGATGTTACTAATGCCAAGCTTTAAGGCTAAAAGGTCATGTACGAGATCCCAGGGTTCAACCATACATCACACATTGACGGGAGAAAATGGGCATTTGCCCATTTTGCCAAAAATTTTCAGCAAAATGCCCCATATCTTAAACTAATTAGGGAAATACCCCTGTTTTGAAACTCGATTTTCTAAAAATCAAGTTTCAATTTAAAACTCGATTTTTGGACAATCGAGTTATAGCAAACTGAAAAATTAAAAAAAAAAAATTTTGAAACTCGAGTTCAAGGAACTTGAGTACCCAAAAAAAAAAAAAAAAAATTTGCTAAGTCCACATTCACTATAACTCGATGTTCCAAAAATCGAGTTTTACATTTGGAACTTGATTTTTTAGAAAATTGAGTTTCAAAACAGGGGCATTTCCCTAATTAGTTTCAAACATGGGGCATTTTGCTGGAAAATTTGTGAGAAAGGGGTAAAAGCCCATTTTGGCCCACATTATTGTGTGTTCAGTCGATATATAGCAAAACCATTTAACCAGTTCCCTTACTATATATCTGAGTAATCCTCCCTCTACACGGGATAGATTTTCAAAGAAAGATATATCTGTGCTGTGTTTAGCTCATTCTTTGGGAGGTTTCATTAGTCCATTAAATATTTAACGTGTATAATGATATCTCTTGGTTTGTACCCCCCACATTAAAGCATAGGGCAAAAAACTCTACTCCTTTCCTTACACAAGCTTCATGAATTTTTCTTCTCATAATTAAAAAAAAAAAAAAAAAAAAAAAAAAAAAAGCTTCATGAATTTTGGATCAACCACTCTCTTTGGGAACAATTTATTTAGCTTTGAAATTATGCTAAAATATATTTGTATTTTTGAAAAAATAAAAAATAAAAAAAGGTTATACATAAAAACTAAAAAGCAAAAATATGTCTTATAAACTGGTGTCAAACACACTATAGGAGGAAAAAAAACCACCTCCTAAGGGATGCCAAGTTCCTGAAAATAACTAGTGTCAAACAATTTGTGCTATCCCCATCTAGCCAGTTAAAGGCGAAGCCAAGGATTCAACAAGATAAGCGTATTACGTATATTCTCTTTCTTTGTTTGGTTATGTGGATTGTGGGCCAGAATATAAAAGCGAAGAAAATGTTTATACGTGTTATTACTGTTACGTAGGTGATGATCTTTTGTTGACTTGCAGGTAAATGTTTTTTTTTTTTTTGGCTAGGTAAGTGCGGGGGACTGAACCCCCAAGCAACAAGTCACTACAGAATTTGGGTACCAACTCGCCAAGATGGGCGGCGGTACTTGCAAGTAAATTTGTATATAAAGTTTTACGACTTTGATTAAAAAGCTTTTCATTTCTTGTACCTTTACTTTATAATAGAAACACTAAATTTTTTTTTTTTTTGGAAAGAGTTTCAACCTATGGCATTCGTTCCTGATAATAACTCTTTATCATCAGACTAAGACACCAATTGGTTTTTGGTGTAGGCTGAGATTGAATCGCAAATCTCTTATTCAACCATCAGAGAGTTTATCAGTTGAGCTAACTGGAACTTACAATAAAAATACTAAAATGGATGTTCAGAAAATAAGACATTCAACTAGTCAAACTATGATATTAATAAACCAATAAAGATATACTCATCATTTCTTCAGTAGAGCATGTATAGTTTCCCACCATTTATTTATTTCTAGTTCATTTTCACCATTTACTATAGATAGATGTTATCTTTTTTTTTTTTTTTTTTTTTGATATCATGGATACATACATGTTATCTTAATTATCAATTTAGGCCCTTAATTTTTTCTAACTGTTACTCAAAATTTTGGCTTGATCGAAATTTGTCAGCTTTTGTATTATTTTTGTTAAAAATTGTTGGCTCAATTTTATATTTGTTTCTTAACTTTTGAATTTTGTTTCAAAATCATTAGTATACTTAAAAATGTTTCAAAAAGATCTTTAACGACATCTGATAGACATAAAATACTAAAATGTTATTATAGAAACAAGAATTCATTAAATCGAAACTACTTCAATGATGTGAAGCCCTTGATGTGGTATAGGTTCTATTTACTATGTTATTTACTATGATTAGTATCCCATGTCAGATTTGACTTTCTAACAAGCCACAAGGGAGTAATTAGAGCAACTGCATTAATGAGTATAAAATTTCTATCTATTTTGCAAAAATAAAAAACACACACTTTTTCCTATTTTACACGCTTACTTTTACAAAACACTCACATCAGTCTATCTATTTTAAACATTTATTCAATAAAATATTCATTCTTTTACACTATCATCTCTTTCACAGACCTAACACAACCCATCCAGCCACCATCATCAACCCACCTAGCCACCATTATCAAGCAACCAGCCTCCATCATCAATCCACTCAACCACCATCATCAAGCAACTAGCCTCCATCATCAACCCACCCAAATACTCATTCAACCTAGCTACCACCAATGAAATCCAAATACCCATTCAACCCAGACACCATCAATGAAATCCAAATATCCATTCAACCCAGCCACTGTGCAATAAGATTGACACCTCCCACTGTCTAGCCATGGAAGCTCTAATGCGTCAAAGCACACAATGGTGCACCAACATCGCATGAAGCTCATAAAGCTCTGATCGACTCCTTCAACATCACACCCAAGGTGCGTCAAAGCCCGCGATGCATAACCCCCACTGATTTGTGGGTCTGGCCATGGAAGAAGAAGATTATGAGACGAGAGAAAGAGAGCTGAGAGGGTTGATGCAGAGAGAGAAAAAAAAATGAGAAAAAGAGAGAGTGAGGTGAGAGTTAGAGGGACCGGCGAGAAGGAGAGAGAAAAAATACTAAAATATTAAATGCAAAACTATAGTAACTGTGCATATATGCACAGTTACTACAGCATTTTGGTATATATGCACAATTTTGCAAGCACTAATATGGGTGTTTTTTTTTTTTTTTTTGTTAAAATGTGTAAATTAACCGCTTTTTGTATTTTGCACAATTTTACAACCTCTAATGCAGTTGCTTTTAGTTTAGGTTTATGAAAAATATTTGAAATCAGTAGAAGATTATACCATTCTCGTTAATTTGTCATGTTTGAAGTGTTAAAAAACCCTTTTTCAAAACTCTTTTTCTCAATTCTCATATCCATGGCCGATTCCCTGCCCCACCAAATTCCCACACAAGGTCCGAGATCTTCGACAGTGGGTTTTTATTTTGTAAATTTTTTTTAATAACTATTATTGTAATTTTTTTTAGAATAAAATTGTGTTGTTTAATTTTTTTTTTCTTTCTTTTTTTATACCACATAAGGAAATCAAAGACAACAGGAGCATACTAAGGCTCCAAATAGTCAACAAAATACAGAGAGGCCTGATTAACCAACTTTAGGATTGAGGCACAAACTAAATGTTTGCTATGGACATTCCTCCAATCTTCCCTGGACTCGTATGATATCTTCCAAGAGTATTCATTCCTTCCAGCTCAACTATTGCTCAACTTATAAAATCTAATGTGACAAATTTTTTCCTTATGTAAATGTATTTTTACCCCTTTTTTAAGGAATGTTAAAGTTTTAATTGTTGTAAAACTTTAAGCCCCTTGTTACACTAAAAATTTATTAATATTTTAACCTAATAATAAGAGCAATCATCATGGAATAGACTCCATAGATTAAAATTCTAGTGTTTCTTAAAATAAAAATTAAAAAAATAAAAATTTTAGGCCCTTCTTAAGATTTCAAAAGACGAGACCAATAATTTAGCTTGCAAAGTGGATCAACGTTGAGTATGGCATGAATGTTATCTCTTTTTAACTAGGCTTGGATTTTTTTTTTTTTTTTAGAGAATCCAACTAGGTTTGGTTCCTACCCCCCCTTTTTTGAGAGCTCAGATTGGACAAACTAAATTGCAACAAATTTTAAGTACCACTTTTGCTTTGATTAACATATGGTTTTAACTCCAACCAGAACAATGGTGGTCCCTGTGCCCCAACGCCTCCTCCCCTCTTGTCTTTTTTGGAAAATATATATTTAGACATTATCTTACCTAAGCTAAATTAGTGTAAAGAAGGCAAAGCACATTGTGTAAAACTCTGTTGTACCGTATTAGATAAGAGAAAGATGGCTCCACTGGAATGATAACTTTATTGTCCTTTCACCTTTTTCAGGTATAAAAATTGAAATTAATTCCAGATTATATAAAAGAGGAATTAGATCTGCATCAATCATGATTTCTGATTGGAGATTGAGAAAACAACCGAAAACAATACCCCAAAAAAGATGATGAAAAAAGTGACTCTCCATGTTGCTTTGGGCCTTTTAAAACAAATCCACATAAATTTTGTGAGCCCAAAATGTAAGATTTAGTTTTGGAGGACCATGTCAACTTCTCCTTATGAAAACTTCCTAAACTGGTCAACAGAAAGAAAAAGGCCTACATCCAGACTCTATTCATATTTCGTAACTAAAAGTTTCGGAGGAGAAAGAAAAACAGAACATGACTTGTAAGTTGTACCGAAAATCAGAAAACCAAACAGTTCAAATTTTTATAACCCCTCAACAAGTATTGGACTAAAACAGATACTCACATCACATGATACAAAATATGTATAATATATAGCAAACCTCACACCGCAGACTATATACTGATATACACCACGTACTTCAAACAAACCAACAAAAACAGAGCAGTGAACACTCTGTTTGAACTTATTTTTATTGGAAACTATGTCTTGAAAAACCTACATAGATTGTCTTGGAGGGTCAGACAGGGTTGACATTCACAGCGATCATTTGGATATTGTCTTGGCTGTTGCTGTTGGTAACGCCATCACTGCCAGCAAGGTTACCGCCAGGAAGAATTTGGGCGTTAGTAGCAGTGTTGTTAGTTAACAACCTGCGAAGTGTGAGAATGAGTGTGATGATGAGGATGAACGGGCCAAGTATTTGAGCAGTGAGTTTAACGTCTGAAAGAAACAACATTTGATCCCTGCAGTACCAAAAGAAATTTAATTGTATGAAATACTCTGCTATATAATTAGAAATGTTTTTGTTAATAAAAAAAATAATCTGCTACATATATTCTCACCCGTTTGGGCGGGTAGACGTAGAGGACGATTGGATGGAAGGAAGTTGAGCCATAGAATTTGAAGACATTGGGGTCTCAATATATATTGGGGTTCAACTGAAGAGGTCTCAATATTGGGGTTCAATTGACTCTCTTATAGAAAGAGAAGACATTGGGGTCGGTCTCAATATTGTGATTGTGACTCTTATAGAAGCAGAGGACATTGGGGTCGGTCTCAATATTGTGATTGTGACATTCTCAATATCGCAATTTTCTTGATTATGACACTCATTGTTACCGATTGCTTCTAGCTACGGGGTTTCAATATTGGGTTTCAATTCTCATATTTCTTGGGCGTGAGCCAATTTAATTAATTCAATTCTCTTGAAACCTTTTGAGTTGATGGATTTGCGTCCAAGATAGGTTAATATTTGAAATTACCACGTGTCACAATCATATATTAACAATTGACCCATATTATTTCTATCCTATGTGAGATTTAATCATTTCATTAACTAGTTAATTTACAAGTGAATGTGAAAACTATATCATTTATTAACAATGATTGTCCTTTCTCATCAAACCATGACTACATATACAAATTTATATATATTCTTTTGTATGCTCATATATCTATTACATATCATACATAATATTTTAAACATTTTGCCAACATTTTGATGCCATCTTCAAGGGATTCATTCATATAATAACTTGATGTGTATAGGACAGAGAGACTGCATATACTCTAAAGAATAGTCAAATATTCCAAAAAGTCTAAATACCTTATTTTGTAAAAAAAATCATATAAAAAAAAAAGGTTTGTCTTTTGGGAGGTTTATGTTATTTAACAGGTATAATGATGGTACTTTCTTTGTACCAAACATTGAAGCCTAGAGCAAAAAACTCAGTACTCCTTTCCTTATACTAGCTTCCTAAATATTTGGATCAACCACTCCCGTTTGTAAAATAAACCTGTTGGCTGTTGCGGTGTTGTCAAAATTGCCAAAGTCCTACGGGAAAAAAGCACCTTCTAGGGGTTGCCAATTTCCTAGAAATAATTGTTGTCAAAACAATTTGTGCCATCCCAATACAGTAAAGGCCATGAATAAAAAAAGAGAGGAAAAAGTATATACTTTATATTGCAGATACGTGTAGGTGATCTTTCTATACTTTTCTCTTCTGTTGACTTGTATAGTTGTAGGTAAAGATATAATTTCCTAGTACTACGAAAAAAATATATATTAAGAAGCTTTCCATTTCTTCTTTGGATGAATTATGATATTAACAAACCAATAAATATATATATATATATATATATAAGATTAAAGTGGATTCATCATTTTCATATATTCTTCTTCTCTATTTACTTTTCTTCATTTTCATGAATATCATTGGGTGATCTTCCTAAACTTTAATTTGTATATAAATATTGTTTAGTTTACTCTGAATATGTGCAAAAAATAATATCTAAAAAAATTTATATAAAAATTCTTCTAGCCAAATTTTTTTTTTCATTGGATTAACTCCATTTTTTTGGGGCTCAAAATTTTGATGCCCAAATATTAAATTCTGTAATATATATATATATATATATATGTAGGGAGAATTTTTGATTCAGCCCTTGCAAGCTAATTGTCCTCTTTGGGGAGCCATGCCCGCAAGGATTTGTTCTCGTCCCCGAGTGCAGGCACGAGCAAGCAAGCGCCTAGCTTGGACTTGTACTCGTCGAGTCCCACATCGGTTAGAAGTGCACCCCACTCATGCACTCATGCAAGCCCCAGAGGCATATAAAGCATGAGTGGGGCGCACTTCTAACCGATGTGGGACTCGACGAGTACAAGTCCAAGCTAGGCACTTGCTTGCTCGTGCCTGCACTCGGGGACGAGGACAAATCCTTGCGGGCATGGCTCCCTAAAGAGGACAATTAGCTTGCAAGGGCTGAATCAAAAATTCTCCCTACAATATATATATATATATATAAAATAAAGAAATAAAATCAAAATTTTGGGGCTGTGAATCCGCTACTGAGCCTTTCTTTCATATCATTCTAATCTTTCATATCATTCTAATAAACCAAACAAAATTTTTTATCTACCTTTCATATATATGATTCATTTCTCGATAAAAAATAATAAGAGATTAAATTTGAAAGTTTAGGGGGGGGGGGGGGGGGGGACAGATAAGAGGGGGAGGGGATAGGAAATGAGAGAAATGGATATTAGTGTAAATATCCATCTCCTTTGTTCAGGTGCCTCCTAAAGACCCTATTTTTTGTTTGGTTGTAAAGCGAAAATGAGGGGAGATGATAATTAATAAGAAAAGGGCAAATGTGCAATTTTTTAATATTAAATTCTATACTTGAAAATGTTAAAGAGAAAATGGAAAATACATTAAATTTTATTAAAATAAAACATTTTCTTAAAAAATCCCTCAAATTGGGGGAATTAAAAAAAAAGGTGGGTTTTGGAGGTGATAACTCCCTTCAAATCCCCCTCAAAAATTCCCTTTCTCCTTAAAATATTCTGAATAGGGGAATTCAATTTTCGTCCTCATCTCTTCTCTAATTATTCAATTTGGTTTAGTAAATCAACGATATTGTGTCATTGATTGTAGAAATACAACCTAAATGATGACCTTCAAATCAATGGGAATTCTCCAGTGTGGTGAGTTTGAGAGAATTTGGTTACACAACCATAGCCACATAAATGGAGGGTTTTTTCCTCTCTCTCTCTCTCTCTCTAACAATTAATCCTCTCTTGAGATGACTTATAATGTCCTTTTTATATTGAACAAGTAGGGCTTGAATTGGGCATGAATCTAACAAGTTATTGGGCTTTTTGTGTTACTGATTTCCATAATCTCGATACATTGAGATGAAGTTAAGGAAATAGACACTTCATTCAAGACTCGATCAATCGAGTGGAATCAAGGCTAGAGTAAAGTTCACCCTCAAAAAAAAAAAAAAAAAAAAAAAGGCTAGAGTAAAGTGGAATCAAGGTCACTAAACTTCACTTTTCTTGAACTATTCTTGAGTTTGTGGCTTCAACTTGGTCTTCAATCACTATTTTAAGACATATCAAAACTCACAATTAGGCACACAATTTTACTACACTTAAACATATAAACCTAGTGTATACATATACATACATACATATATATATATATATATATATATTAATAGGCAAAATTTAGAGAAAGTTCAATTAGAACTTAAAATTAGAATCCAATTATGAGTTACGTGTCTAAATTTATATGGGGACCACACCATAATTATCTACTTAATTTTGTGCCGTGTGTCTAGTTAAGTTTTTTAATCTTTATGCCAAGTGAGTTAATACGTGCAAAATACTAAGAATCTAATATTAATGAACTTTAATTTTTTTTTTTTTTTAAATTCAATCACATATACTCAATAAAAATCACCACATAAAAAAATCACCATACGTTCTATCTTAATAAAAATTAGAAAAAAAAAAAAAAAAAAAAGATCATAAGTAGTATTAAATTTAGGTAAGAATTTTAATATGTAACTAATTTCGTTTACTTTAAAAAAAAATTATTTGACTAATAATTTATATTTTTATGATAAAAATTGTGTTAAATTTTAAATGTATCTATACGTATGCATTAATGCATGCGTCACATGCTATTTTTTTTAATAATTTAACTAATTATTTATATTTTTATAATAAAAATTGTGTTTAATTTTAAATGCATCCATAAACATTTGTATGAGTTATATGTTAGTATCATTCTAATAATCCAAACAAAAAACTGATGAAAAATTAGGTTTATTTTCCTTTCCTTTCATATGATTCCGTCCTTATCCGATGAAAACTTTGTTCAGATACCCTTCAAGACTCTATCTTTGTTTGGTTGCAAAGTGGAAATGAGATGATAGGATAATATGTAAGAAAAAAGAAAATACATTAAATTATATTAAATCCTTTACTTAAAAAAAAAAAAACATTAAAGAAAAAAAATCCTATTCTTAAAATACCCTCAAATTTGTCATCCTTTACTTTAAAAAATTATGAATAAAGGAACTAAAATTTTCACCCTCATCTCCTTCCCTTTCCTTTCCACATCCATACCCTAAACTTCGTTGAGAATTAGTCTTATATTAGACAACAATCCCATAAAGACTTTCTTTCCATTTTACACTTTGCATAGAAGAAAAATGTCTATTGCATTATGGATGTGATATCCTTTCTTAATAATTCAATTTGGTTTAGTAAAGCAGTGATAGTGACAGTAGAAAAACCACGTCGTAGGCCTATCATTTATTCATTTCTTCAGTAGGGCATAACTTCCCACCATCATTTTTTTTTTTTTTTTCCAGTTGTTTATTTTTGCCAGACATTAAAAATACTTTAAAAAAAAGTATTTACTATGGATGTTATTTTAATTATCAATTTTGGCACCTACTTTTTTCCAACTATTACGGAAAAAAGAAATGGTTTGATTGGAATTTGTCAACTTTTGGATAATTTTTGTAAAAAATTGTTGGTTCAATTGTATATTTGGTTTCTAACTTTTGATTTTTGTTTCGAAATCATGATTATAATTAAAAATGTTTCAAAAAGATCCTTAAAGACATTTGATAGATGTAAAATACTAAAATGTTAACGTAGAAACAAGAAGTCTTTAAATCAAAACTACTTCAATGACGTGAAGCCCATGACATGGTAAAAATTATGTTTATCATATCAACATTTTCCATTCATCATAGGTTGATAAGTAGCTTTTGGAATAATTTAAAAAAAAAATATGAACTAAATTGAAATTTAAAAATAAAAAATAAAAGTTGAAAATTGTTTGGTACTCTTAAATTTTAGTCTCTCGTCTCTAGAGAGTTATTCGAATCGGCAATAGTGGGTTTGCCCACATTCCTCATCAAAATGGCCCAAAAGAAATCAACATAAACCCAGATGAACCAAACCGAAAACAAATATACTAGTTGGGTTAAAATAAATTGTGTGATGAGATAAATTTTGGGCTAATCATCTGCTCTTGTTTTCGGTAAGACCTAATACTTTGAACTGGATGTTATATGTATAGGCCACACCATTTCACAAGAAATAAGATGATAAAAGTGACCAGACCCATGTTTTTTTGGGGGCTTCTTAATAGATTCATTCAAATCCACGTCTTGATTTTATGAGCCGAAAACGGAAGAATTGGATTTGGAGGCCCAAATCAATTTCCCCCTACGAAAACTTCCCAAATCGGCTAGCAGAAAGAAAAAGGCCCAGATCTGCACTATTATTCATAAACCTTAACAGCAAGAGTAAAATTACTTAATTCATAGAGGAAAACAAAATATAGCAGATCTACATAGATTGTACAATTCCAAAAAAAAGGAAACATAGATTATACAAAGAGAAAGGTGAAAAACAAAACAAAACAAATAAGCAAACAAAAGATTAAATACATCTGCATAAGTCATAATCTCTAATAAGCAATTAGGAAAACAAGAAGATGAAAAAAAAAAATGGCTTGACCCATCTAGATTTGGGGCTTCTAAGCTTCTTTATGGATCGAAACAAATCCACATCTTTATTTTGTGAACCCAAAACAGAAGAGTTGAATTTGGAGGCCTAGTCAATTTCCCCTATGAAAACTTTCGAAACGGTCCAACAGAGTAAAAAAGAAAAAAAAAAAAAAAAGCCCAAATCAACACTTTGATTCTAAAACCTCAAAAACTATCCGAGTAAAATCACTTTATTCATTGAGGATTACAAAGTACAATAGATCCACGCTTAGCAAAAAAAAAAACATACAATAGATCCACATAACATAGATTCTGCAAAATGAAAAAAAAGGGAGTGCAAAAAAACAAAAGCAAACTGCAAACCTCATACCACAGCCAATTAAAGCTACGTAATTCAAACAAACCAACAAAGACGTGAGCGTGTGGATCACTGTACATTCTTCATATTGGAGCTCAGACAGGGTTGACGTTCAGAGCTATCATTTGGATATTATCTTGGCTGCTGCTAGTAATGTTACCTTCAGCAAGCGTTAGGGAAGCACTGCCCATGTTGTTAGTTGTAAACTTTCGAAGTGCAAGAACGAGAGTGATGATGAGGATCACCACGCCAAGTATTTGAGCAGCAAGTTTAAGGTCCGAAAGCAGCGACATTTGTTCCCTGCAGTAACCAAGAGGAAATTAATTCTATGAAATTCTGTAACTAACAGAAATAATTGTTAATAAAAGAATATGTAGCTATTGTCACCTGTTTGGAGGAGAAGACAAAGAGGACGATAGGGTGGAAGGAAGAGAAGAGGAGCCAGAGAATATGGAAAGTGTTTGGAGTATGTTAGCTTAGGGGGCTCAAAATCAGACCAGAGGGGAGCTTTTTTGGCTCGATAAGGAAAGGCCTTGAGCGGGGCTGATCAAAATCGGACCGGAGGGAGCTATTCTGGGTTTTGAGGGTTGGGGTTGTAGACTGGAGATTCTAATATATATAGAGATGCCTAAGGACTATCCATCGAGTGAAAGCGTATTTAAAATTCACATGTAATGAAAACATGTAGAACCAAGCCAAGCCAAGCCAACTATACAACCAGTCCCAGCACCATCAATCATTTAGTCAGAAAAATATACAATGACAAACATAAAGTTGCATTTTTGATTGAAAATTTTCAAATGATTTATATTTTTTTTTACTATGCGAATTTAAAAAATTTAATTGTTAAATTACATATTCTCTATATTTTTAACATATATATAAAATTTCATTCAAATCGGATAATATTTACTATTCGATCAATAAATCTATTTTTTAATGCATAATTTTAGACTATTAAAACATAAAATTTAAACATTTGATTGATAATATAACCATTAATCTTTTATTTTCTTAAATTTTGTAAGTATGAAAGATAAAATAAGAATATGCAAATCAATAGTTAAAATTTTAAAATTCATAATTAATAAAAAGATATAAATTGCTCTCCTTTCTTTGA
This sequence comes from Quercus gilva, assembly GCA_023621385.1. Lineage (NCBI taxonomy): Eukaryota > Viridiplantae > Streptophyta > Magnoliopsida > Fagales > Fagaceae > Quercus > Quercus gilva. The sequence continues at coordinate 3,560,073 of CM042477.1, read as the reverse complement.
GTTTTGATACGGCTTTTGAATTATACGAATTGGACTTAAAACTGAATTTTTTGCAGCCCACTTTAGAGAAAGTGAGTTGTTTTGAGCCCAAAAGTATCATACTGTAGTCTGGTGGGCTGGCTCTCCATTCATTCAGGCCCAATGATTCGTCAAAACTGCATTTTCAAAACGTCAAGTCGTTTAATTAATACTACTAATAGTCAGGTGCTGAATTAGTATCACATATGCTACACAAATCAATATTACTGTTGTCTATTAGCTTAATGTTCCTTGAACTATAGTGTTAAAGAAAATTCCAGTTAAGCACTGCAACTCATGAGTGAGAGAGAAAAAATTTGAAAGGGCACAACACTAAAAAAAATTCATTGCTATCGGCCAAAAACTATAACACGGCATGCATAAAGTTATGAACTTTACTTTTCACATGCTAAAATGATCCAAATCTTTTAGAGCTTTGTGTACCATTTCTCATCCACCAAACATAAGTTAAGGGTTTAAATTTTTGTGTTCTGATTGTAAAAGTGAGATATGTTTGTGTTTCTAGTTAGAACAACCATGTATAAGCTAAGAAGCACATATCAATTTAGTTTTACCAAAACATTGCTAAGGCTCAAAAATTCAATATTACTCAAAAGTACAAAAGCCCTTAAAAAAAAAAAATGCAAATTCAACATTCAGCAACATTGCGAAGGCTTCTCAACTTGTCTACAAATGACATGATAAATTATTGATTGCTTGGTTGATTTAGAATCACCTATTCTGACACTATAATAAAATTTATTGTTACTGATTGTCCATAAAATTTATTGTTAGTAAATGGCTGACAACGTTTAGTAGTATTCAATAAATGGAGGATTAGAAAGTATAACAGATACAGGAACACATGCAATAAGAAATTCAACAAATCAACAGTAGCAAGCTGCAAACCACACACTTCAATTGTTCTTTTACATGAACAAAAACATAGCAAAGTAATACGTGGATAGCTTTCTCCAGACGAAGAAGCTCTAAATGATGAGAGCCCTACACGCTCTGAATTGAGAGCTGGATAGGTTGCATAGGCTGAATAGGTCCTACAACCTCGCCACCAGGATTCCGGAAACATTTATGAGCCCAATAATGGAGGCGACTAGGTTAACTTCTGCTGTTGTGACTTTGAGGACTGTGAACATCTCTTGGACCCTAATACAAAATGATTAACAATTAGAATTATATTTGTCAATAACAAGGAAAACATTAGGTATTGTTACAGGTTTGGAGGAAGTGGAGGAGGAGGAGGTGGTGGATGAGATGGAGATGATGATAAGGTGAGAGAAAATAGAGCTAGAAAGTATGCCAATGCCTTGAAACCTACTATTATGGCTCAGTGGACTAGTGGGAGCCGAAATTTATTATTTTAAGAAAGTATTGATAATAATTTTATGAAAAATATAAAAAGTTGTTAAAAAAGTAATTACTTTTTATTTTTCCGTAAAAATTTTCTTAATCAACTTCCTTAGGTCATCGGTTAATTTTTTTCTTATTTTATTTCTAAGTTCTTCTATTAAGACATGAGAGTGTCTATTTCACATTGAATTTGTAACATGAGAATGTGTTTAATGAATCGGAAACATGAGAGGAGAGCAGAGGAATGAAAATTGTTTAATGAATCTTGTTCAAATCTTTTTGGAGGAGGAGAAGGGTTTGAGGGGATTTGGAGCCAGACGTTACCCCTATAAAACCTCTCATTACAATTCCCTAAATTGAGGGGAGTTAAAAGGAGGAAGGATGAGAAGAGGTGTTTCATTTATATTAAAAATTTAAATGGTCGATTTTGTCCTTATGGTGTCAATTTATATCTATTCATTTAAAATTAATAAAGTATGGTAATAGTTGTCAATGTATATGATCATTCGGTATTTTCCTCCATTTTCTTAATTTTAAAAACATCAAAATTTAGAGAGCTATTCTCCCCATTTAATTTTAAAATATCCAAATGAAGGACATGGGTATGTATTTCTCCCTTCCTTAACCCCTTCTCCTACTCTTCTCTCCATCCAATTTGAAATATAGAGGATTTTTCCCCTCCATTTCTTGTAACAATTGAATTATATATAAAACTATTATTTAAACATTTCATATAATAGTGGGGCTCATCATTCGTGTGAGAGGCAAAAGTATCATCCGAACCTGATATAGAATAGAATAAGGGATTTAATATTTGTTGTTTAATAAATATCTTTTTTCTTTTTTTCTTTTTTTGGAATTGTATTAATTTTTTCTTGATTATTATCTTATTTTAGTCTTTTAGAGAGATTTAAGGAGTCAATACTAATTAGACAATACCACAGGATTACATTAATTATGTATTCCCTCTTATCACTTAATAATATGTTTTACTAATTAAACTTAAGGTAGATCCACTAATCTATACTATCTATAACAGAATTTCTCTCTTTGGATTGGACTTTTATGTAATTAAAAAAATATCCCTAAACCCTAGGTTTAACAGAACAAAACTTGGCGACAACTTGGTAAAATTATATCTCTAACTTCACATAAATGCCTAGAAAATAAGACAATCTCTTACTAATTCATGTTTTCAAAACAAACTTATCCAAAAATTAAATATAAAAAAACTTCTCAGTTCACTTTGTATATTTCCTTCAAGACCACGTTTCATTATTTTTAAACCTTTATCAAGACTCACTGATCTCTTTTATTTAATTTTTCTATTTTTTTAATTTCTGGTTTCCTTAATTCTCGATATCACTTTTTTTTTTTTAATTTCCAATTTTCTTTATTTCTACTAATCTCACATTTTTGTTTTTGCTTTACCTTCTCAAATCTCCTTTTCTTTATTTTGAATTTGAAATAAAAATAAATAAAAACCCACTCCTACTACAAAAGCATCACTATGACTTCTCAGCCATATATATATATATATATAAATTGGTGCTCTCCCACAAAGAAGATAAGGGTTTCATGGTTGGTTCATAATGATTTTTGGTATGTAAATTTTTTTTTGTTACTTTCTTTTTTCTTTTCTTTTTTTTCTTTTTTAATTCATATATTAGTTCTTGCTGAATCTGTGATTTTTTTTTAAACAACATTCTTGGCCAAGAGTTTCAAACATATTGCTCATTTTGCACTAACAACAAGTGTGAGGGTAAAAGCTCGGTATTGTATATTGGGCCTTGGGCTAAACCTGAGGATATGTGTGTCTGAGGAAGACGAGTGATTAGAAGAAGCCCAAGAGTCCAGAATTATAGAAGATGGAGTAGAGAAGGATGGTTCGAGGAGAAGTTCAGTCTCGGATAAGATTGAATACTGATCGGCTCTGTACTTCAACAATTTAGGTGACTCTCTAGAAGATTTCCACAACAAGAATGATCCTCATACATGTACAGAAGAGATAAGAACCCAAAAATATCTAAAGGAAAAGTTGCTGCCACCACATTAAATGCACAGCAACTACTTTCCTAGCCGCATTTATGGGGAGAAGACCCCTGAACAGTGTTTCATTGGCAACTACAACTCACAGAAGGCCAAAGGAGGTGGTTGATGGGACAGTCACTCAATTAGCAACCCAAATGGTTGACAAGTGTAAGGTGAAGATGATCAAAGGGGACTATATAATGTAAGAACTCCTCCACAAAAGGGGGATTGGAGAAAAAGGAAAGGAGAAGACATTATAGCAAAAAGCAAACCCTGTAATTATATCAACTGAATTTTATAACACGTATTGTCTCCTCAGACATTATCTTTATGCAAGGTTATTGACTTTGTTATCTTTTGATCATATCTAAAACCCACACTAATTGTTGTTAACTTCATTAAAACCCAGATCTTCAACCCACTCTCTACAAATTCTATTATATTGGGCTTACTGAGTCAAAGTCTCGTACTGTTGAGACTTGGGCCGTAAATTAAGACCCTACAATTGGCGCCATCTGTGGGAAGATCTGGTGTGTGAGTGAAGATAACGGTCAGTTATGGCAGAACCAAGCCCACAACAAGCAGAATCGAGAGGATCCCAGCATGGTGACCCTTTTGTTATCCTTGAGCAGCAAGGTGATCGTGAAGGGAGTGTACACACCACACATACTTATAGGAGCCAACCTCATGATGAAGGCCATATTTCCCATGCGAAGAGTAACAAAGGCGTGCAGAAGGAGATCGACCAACTGAAGAGGGACTTACGCCACGCAAGAAGGAGAAAAGCTTCCCCTAACCATGATGTCTCCTTTGAAGATGAAGGGGATTTGAGTTACAGGCAAAGGTCACGAACGCCGCCTAGTGAGCCTTTCTCCTACGAAAAGGAGCACCACCATAAGCGACGTCGTGGAAGCCCGCCTCGTAGAGGCGTGGGTAATGATGCTATGAGTAGGGCCTTGAACTAGATTTCTAAGTCACCTTTCATGCGTTGGATCGAGAGAGGGAGACTTCCTTAGCGATTTCCACAGCCCACCTTCATTATGTACAACGGTAGAACAGACCCTATGGAGCATATCAGCCACTTCAGTCAGAAGATGACCATACACTCTAAGAATGAGCCCTTTATGTGTAAGGTTTTCCCGTCCAGTTTGGGGCCTGTGGCAATGAGGTAGTTTGATGGCTTGAGAGCAGATTCCATTGATTCTTTCAAAGAGCTTACGCAAGCATTTAGCTCCCGATTTATTACTTGCAGAAGACTCCCACGGCCCTTAGCTTCATTGTTATCCTTGTCCATGGTCGAAGAAGGGACCCTGAAAACATACTCGAATTAGTATTGGGAAATGTTCAATGAGATTGAAGGTAACTTTGACGACGTGGCCATCAACACTTTCAAACTCGGCCTCCCAGCCGAGCACGATTTAAGGAAGTCCTTGACTGGTAAGCCTGTTACAATCGTGCGTCAGCTCATGGATCGGATTGATAAGTATAAAAGGGTAAAGGAAGACCAACAGCAGGGAAAGGGAAAAGAGAAGGCTATCCCTCAAGAGCGGAGGGATTTCAGGTCGGATAGATACAACAACCGGCCATGGAGAGATTTTTCAAGACAGTCAGGCTCTGCCATTACCTAGGCAGTCAACGCAGTCTTCCGAAAGCCAGTGCAGCAGGTTCTGGAGAAGATCAAACATGAACCACACTTCAAATGGCCGAACAAAATGGCGGGAAATCCCAAAAGGCGCAATTAAAACCTTCACTGCCATTATCACCAAGAGCACAGACATACCACGGAGGACTGCAGAAATCTGTGGGACCATTTGGACCAGCTTGTCCGAGAGGGAAAGCTGAAGCATCTCTTACATCATTCCAGTAACTAGAGTGGTCAATCTACTTCAGAACCCAGGAGAGATAACTCTAACATGCCTCCTTTGGGGACAATCAATGTCATCTTTGTTGCTCTAGGAAGAACTGGTTCCCATCCTTCCAGAGTTATGTCAGTTGCTCGGCTACATGCCGAGGGCTCTAGTTCAAAACCCAAGAGGGCCAGAACAGAATTTCAGCCGGTCTTGGGTTTCTCGAATCATGATAAAGTTGGAACCATACAGCCCCACGACAATGCTCTAGTGGTCATCCTGAGGATTGTGGGCTACAATATGAAGAAGGTAATGATGGATTAAGGCAGTGGCACCGAGATCATGTACCCCGATTTGTACAAGGAGCTAAATTTAAGACCCGATGATCTAAAAGCCTATACTTCCCCGTTGGTGAGCTTTGATGGCAATGTTGTCATTCTGAGGGGTCAAATCAGATTATCCATACAAACAGGCTCAGAAATAGTGAAGGTGGACTTTATAGTGGTGGATGCTTATTCCCCATATACAGCCATAATGGGCAGGCCTTGGTTGCACACCCTAGGGGCTGTCTCTTCTACTCTGCACCAGAAGGTAAAATTCCCATCTGGGGGATAGGATCGAAGAGATTGTTGGAAGTCAGTCCATGGCTAGGCAGTGCCTGGTGGCTGCTATCCGAAATCAATCTGAGGATGAGTCTTCGGCCCATGCTGAAGGAAGTTCATAGCAATTAAGGATTTCGGCGTCACCTGTTGATGGGTCAGCTGAGGAAGCAAAATGCGAGGATATAATAAAAGTGGCTATTGACGATGACCCTGAGAAATTCTTTCAAATTGGGTCTTAATTGCCCATTGAAGAGAAGGAAGAGCTATTACAATTCCTAAAAAGGAACGTAGATGTGTTTGCATAAAGTGCGTATGAAGCTCCAGGGGTGGATCCAAACTTCATCTGTCACCATCTGAACGTCAACCCATCTATTACTCCTAAGAAGCAACCACCACGACGCCCGTCCAAAGAGCACGTAGATGTAATACGAGATGAAGTAACGAAGCTTAAGCGTGCAGGGGCTATTAAGGAGATTTTCTATCTTGAATGGCTGGCCAATACTGTAGTAGTAAAGAAGAAGAATGGAAAATGGCGAGTGTGTGTGGATTTCACTGACTTGAATAAAGCGTGTCCAAAAGATCCTTTCCCTATGCCTCGAATAGATCAACTAGTAGATGCCACTGTGGGCCACCATCAGATGAGCTTCTTGGATGCCTTCCAAAGTTATCATCAGATACCGCTAGCTCTGGATGATCAAGAGAAAACGACTTTTGTCACCCTTACTGGGAATTATCACTACAAAGTAATGTCTTTTGGTCTAAAAAATGCAGGCTCTACGTACCAAAGGATAATGACCAGGATGTTTGAACCATAGCTGGGAAAAAATATTGAAGTCTATATAGATGATATGGTGGTGAAAAGCAAGGTGGAGTCTGAGCACGTAGGAGATCTCGAAAACATTTTTGTAATCCTGAGAAAACACAAGTTGCGCCTTAATGCCTCTAAGTGCTCGTTCGGTGTTGGATCGGGCAAGTTTCTGGGCTACATGGTGACTCACCGTGGAATTGAAGTTAACCCTAATCAAATCAAGGCAATTAACAGCTTACAGCCTCCTCAGAACCCCAAAGAGGTCCAAAAACTTACCGAAATGACTACTGCCCTCAATAGGTTTATCTCTCGGTCAGCTGATAGGTGTAGACTTTTCTTCCTCCTGATGAATAAATGGAAGGGATTTGAGTGGATTGAGGAGTGCACCTTGGCTTTTCTGCAACTCAAAGAATATTTATCTTGGCCGCCTATTATGTCCAGCCCAAAGGTAGATGAGGTCATGTTCGCTTATATTGCTGTAGCCCCTCATGCAGTCAGTCTTGTACTAATTAGAGTTGACAATGGCATACAACGACCAGTTTACTATGTAAGTAAATCCTTACAAGAAGCCGATGTTCGTTATCTACCACTGGAAAAGACCATCTTAGCAGTGGTGCATGCCACGCGAAAGTTCCCCCATTATTTCTAGGCGCATACAGTTATTGTCCTTACCCAGCTTCCGCTCAGGTCTGTGCTGAGGAGCACTGATTACATAGGAAGGATTGCTAAATGGGGTACCATCCTAGAGGCTTTTGACGTCAAGTACATGCCTCGCACTTCTATCAAAGGCCAGGTTCTCACGGATGTAGTAGCTGAATTCGCTGAACCTTCATTAGAAGAGATAATAGGAACACAGCACATGGATGAAAAATCGGTTGGCACCATCTCGATACAAGTACCTTTGTGCTGGAAAGTGTACGTTGACGGAGCAGCAAACCAAAGGGGATCTGGAGTGGGGTTAGTTCTAATGTCACCAGAGAGACTCATCATCAAAAAGTCATTAAGGTTGGACTTCTCGGCCACTAATAACGAGGCTGAGTACGAAGCCTTGTTAGAAGGAATGTCCATGGTTTATAAAATGGGAGGAAATATAATAACGATATTCTCCAATTCAAGATTGGTGGTCAGATAGGTGAATGGTAAACTAGAGGTAAGAGATAAAAGAATGCAGGAATATCTAAGTCAAGCTAGGCATCTACAATTAAAATTCGAATCATTCAGTTTACTGCACGTCCCTAGGAGTGGGAACACACACGCCGACTCTTTAGCCACTCTTGCAACCTCCTCGGATCAAAACTTACCTCGGGTCATCCTTGTAGAAGACTTGTGCAGACCTGGAGAAAAGAAAAAGGAGGTGGTTCAGGTGCACCAAGTCAGGGTAAGCCCTAGCTGGATGGATCTCATAGTGCTATTCTTAAAGGAGGATATCCTACCAAAAGATAAGTCCAAAACTGACAAGATACGGAGAAAAGCTCCTAGTTTCTAGTTATCCGAGGACCAAAAATTGTATAAGTGATCCTTCTCTAGGCCTTATTTACTTTGCATCCATCCTGAGGCATCAGAGTTGCTCCTTGAAGAGTTACATGAAGGGATCTATGGAAGCCATATAGGAGGTAGGTCCTTATCTCATAGAGCCATCACTCAGGGTTATTGGTGGCCGAATATGCAAAAAGAAGCACTGGAATATGTGAAGAAGTGTGATCAATGTCAGAGATTCGCATCAAACATACATCAACCTAGAGGAACTCTTAATCCCCTATCTAGCCCTTGGCCGTTTGCACAGTGGGGTTTGGACATTGTTGGTCTTTTTCCTAAGGCAGCAGGGAACAAAAAATATTTGCTAGTTGGCACAAACTATTTCACCAAATGGGTGGAAGCCGAGCCATTAGCGAACATCAGAGACGTCGAAGCCAAGAAGTTTATCTGGAAAAACGTTGTCACTTGGTTCGGAGTTCCTCATACTTTTATCCCCAACAACGGCCTTCAATTTGACAGCAAATCTTTTAAGAAATATTATTGTGACCTTGGGATTACAAACCGGTATTCTACCCCAGCTTATCCTCAAGGAAATGGGTAAGTCGAGGCTGTAAACAAAACCATAGTGAACGGGCTCAGGAAGAGGTTGGATGATGTCAAAGGGAAATGGGTGGAAGAGCTGCCACATGTCCTTTGGACATATCGGACCACACCTCGGAGGTCCACAAGAGAAACTCCCTTTTCAATGACATATGGAGCAAATGCTGTCATTCCTTTAGAAACTGGCTTCCCAACGCTAGGGACAAGTTCATTCAATCCAAGCAATAACGACGAGTTACTAGAAAAAAGTCTTGACTTGATCGAGGAAAGAAGAGAAAATGCAATGGTGCATTTGGCCTATCACCAACACAAACACAAACTCAAGCAGGGTTACGATGCTAACGTGAAGCTGAGACCACTAGCGGTTGGTGACCTGGTACTGAGAAGGGTTCTAGGTACTTCAAGAAACCCAGCATGGGGAAAGTTAGGACCCAACTGGAAAGGACCATACTGTTTCACCTCAGTTGCTGGTATAGGAGCATACTTTCTAGAAGATTTAGATGAACATGTAATACCGCGCCCTTAGAATGTAAATAACCTGAAAATGTATTATTATTAATGCAAATTTCCTTTTACTAATATGTTCTTTAATTACTCGAAAGCATTGTACCTATCAGTTGTCATTTTTTATAAGTGTTAAACAGAACCTTAGTCATGCCTGTAGTCCTCGGACCAAATGCTTTGGGGAAATTAACATTCATTGTCATTTTTTATAAGTGTTAAACAGAACCTTAGTCATGCCTGTAGTCCTCGGACCAAATGCTTTGGGGAAATTAACATTCATTGTCATTTTTTATAAGTGTTAAACAGAATCTTAGTCATGCATGTAGTTCTCGGACTAGATGCTTTAGGGAAATTAACATTCATTGTCATTTTTTGTAAGTGTTAAACAGAATCTTAGTCATGCCTGTAGTCCTCGGACCAGATGCTTTGGGGAAATTAATATTCATTGTCATTTTTTATAAGTGTTAAACAGAACCTTAGTCATGCCAATAGTCTTCGGACCAGATGCTTTGGGGAAATTAACATTCATTGTCATTTTTTATAAGTGTTAAACAGAATCTTAGTCATGCCTGTAGTCCTCGGACCAGACGCTTTGGAGAAATTAGCACACTGTGACATCTCTTATATTTGAGCAAATCAAACCTCACTTGTATATTCCTCCATAACCTCCATTTGTCAACACTTCATGATACTCATTTATTTTTCATTAAATATCCAAACAGATCTACAATAGTTGCCAACTTTTCAAGTTAATGGTTCAGAGTAAGTAAGATGTCTTGGCCACTTGGCCAGGCACGAATTGGTTATTAAGTAATTACTAGATTCAGCCATTGTTGCAGAAATAGTAATTTGTAATATCAATACGGAGTAAGAAACTTTCATCATTGACACTTAGTCAAATTATTGGCATTTACAAAATGTTTCTACTAATTTTTATGAGAACTAGTTTAGCAGTAAAGCAAGTTCACCAATAATAATAGTGATAGTAAAGACAAGCGGAGCAAGAACAAAAGAAATAAAGGGAAAGATCCATTCATTAATTAAAAAGAAATATTACATTGTGTTCAAATGACTAAGTCGTTACAAAAAAAAAAAAAAAAAAAAAAAAAAAAAAAAAAAAAAAAAAAAAAAAAACTACATTAACCTTACTAGCTAAAACCATAAGAAAATTCCATATCTCAAGACTTTGCCTTGGGGGCAAGGGGATCCTCCTTTTGGCTGGGATGAGAAGTCTGAGCATCCTTGGCCTTAGGATTGGTTTCTTTAAGTTTGGCCTCTGCTTCTTTTATTTTGGCCTTGGCATCCTTGATCTGATCAGCATCTTTAGCTTTAGTTGAGGAATCCTTCTCCTTGCCCTTGTCCTTTTCTTCACCGGCCTTACTGACTTATTTTGGGACCTCAAGAAGAGGGAAAGCAGCTTGGGGAGCCAAAGGCTAGTCGAAAGCTTCAGGGGCAAGGGCAAAGGACGAAGGAAGAGCATTTGGAGCTGCGCGGATATCAGGATGATAATATATACTCTTCTTCTCCCTCCACACTGAGTCTGCAAGGATGCCTGCAACATCAAGGGCCCTGTCCCATGACACGTCGCAGTACTCCCTGCAAACCTCAGAGAGCTCCTCGGCAAGCCTAACTTGGGTCTCCTCCACTCCAAGTAGGTAAGACGCTTTCTTCTCAGTATCAAGGGCTTCATTGGCTAGCTGGGCTGCATCTTTAGCTTTCTGCACTTCAGCTTTCAGCTCCAACACAAGTTGCCTTGCAGTGGCTAACTCTATCTCTGTCTGATAAAGCTTCTTACGCTGGTCTTCAACTTGGTTATCAGTACTTTTTAACCCAACTATAGCAGACTTTCTCTCCCTCTCTTCGATAGTCAGCTTAATCTGCAGTTGCTGATTCTCCTCTTTTGCAGCCCCCAAAGCCTTCTCAACTTTAAGGCAAAGGTTAATTTCGGCATTTGCCTCGTTTCGAGCTTTGTTGACCCACTCCTCAGCCACGAAAACCTCCTGAGTAATCTACACAAAAACAACACAACAACCATTGTGAACACAAAAGAGAAAGAAGAAGAACTCGAAATCATGTGCGTCAGTAAAACAGGAATGAGAACTTACCATTGCGAGATCCCTTTTTAGAGATAGGAAGAGTTCTGGTTGCCTCAATTTTCTCACGTCGTCCATGTCCTTGGGCAGTAAGAGGGACTGCAGCAAGGCTTCGGCCACATGAGAACTGTGACCCCTTTGAAACTCCCTAATGGAAGCATTCCAAGGGATGGCAGCTCCGTCTACCTCTAGTCGAGGAGACCGATTTCGTTGGGCCATGCGCATATCGGCCCTGTTCTGCTCCTCTCGGTTTTCAACGGACGAGGACCTTCGGCCTCACTGGTCTTTTACCTTCTGTTGTTTGTTTCCCTTAGGAGGAAGGTTAGCTGAGGGCTGGGCCTTATCAGTTTCTTTTGATACGAGCACCTGGTTTCTTCCCTTTAAAAGGGCCCTCAAACTTTTGCTCCCCGTATTCAAGGTCATCTCTTCTTTTTCTTCTCCTAAGGTATCGTCTGGAAGGGCAACGACGATAGCTAGGGTGTGAATTGTTGAATGCCGGTTAAGTTCCTCCTTGGTTTCCGAGATTGAAACTACTTGTACCCCTTGAAGCTTCTCCTCTCTAAAACGAAAATTATCAATCTCCTTATCAAGCAAAGAACTTGAGGAGGCAACCCCTTCTCCGACCACTGCAGCCTCAAGAGGAACTTGTTGAATTGGTGGGATGACTAGAGGATCCCCTTATGGGTATGGATGTGCTACCGGTGGAAGATTGTGTAGAGACAGAAAATCAGGCCAAGACACGTCAATTCGAGCTATACGCTGGTCACCTGCTCTTATGGTGTTGCTGAACTCTTGGAAGATCTTCGATATTGGCTGAAAGTCCAAAATCAAATGGACGGCCCGAAACTGCCCGTCCTCACTTACGAATATCTCGGATCTTAGCAAGTAATTGAGGGCTGTGACGTTGGTTAAGCTAATCCGAGGCCTCACGTGCCTTTTATCTGTTAACACCATGGAGAAACAAAGCAGAGTCAGAAAATTGAAATCCATCGCCAAAAGAAAAATAGAACAAAAGGAGCAAAATGAGGCTGAGACTAAAAAAAAAAAAAAATCTAAGTCTATTACTAGGATACCTAAATCTAGGATGTCCCACCTGGCTCTCCCTCCTAGGTTGGGCAGTGAAGACCATCATGCCACACTCCCGAAGCGATCAGATAGTCATCCTTCATCCCCTTATTAGATCTGGGTAAACGTGAGATGAGCCTGACAACGTCGGATCGGGATTTAAGGTAAAATCCCGCCCCCTTTTTGTTTGTGAAACTCATACAAATGGACCACATCATGCCAGGTAAGCCTCAGGCCTAGATGCTCGTTTAAAGCATCAACGCATCGTAAGATCCTAAATAGGTTAGGTGCACACTGATGAGGACATATCCTATGATTACGGAGGTAGTCCCTTGTAATTCTACCCATGGGGAGAGTCATTCCCCCTTTTATGAAGGCTATAATGGGGATTATGACTTCTCCCACCTCTCGGTTAGACGCTATTTCTTCTGGAGAGCAGTACCGCAGGGCAACTTCCTGCGGTATGTGATACTTTTCCTTAAAAATCTCTATTTTAGCAGGCTGTCTACTAAATGCTTAAATCTACCCATTATAGACAAACTATAAAGGAAAATATCAACAGTGACAACTAGGAAATAAGGATTTGGGGGGGCCGAGAAGACTGGCCGAGGAGGAGAAAAGGTTCAAGGAAATTAAAACTTACACGAACTAAGGCTTTGTGTGTTGAAACGCTGAAGATCGTTGGAAAGTTTAAGAGTTCGTAAAGAAAGTGAGGAGTGATTTCTTTCGAAGCTTTATATAGAAGGCAAAAAGTGAGTGGAGGTTATCCCGCCCAAATCCTGAGGAAGAATATCAGCCTTTTGATTAAAGCCTCATCATCAGATGTGAGGGACATAACGCCGCCTGTAGTAGTTAATGAAGCCTCACGAATTCCGAAACATCAACGGCAATTATAAAGCGCATAAAGCAATACTCCCACACATGTAAGTTCAGGGGTTTTTAATACTCTTATTATTTGAATTTTAAATAATTCAAAATCCCATCTTTTCTCCTCGGATGCAAGGGAAAAACCAGAATTTTGAGGGGCTATTGTGGGGGTAAAAGCCCGGTATCGTATATTAGGCCTTGGGCTAAACCTGAGGATATGTGTGTCCGAGGAGGACGAGTGATTAGAAGAAGCCCAAGAGTCCAGAATTATAGAAGATGGAGTAGAGGAGGATGGTTCGAGGAGAAGTTCAGTCTTGGATAAGATTGAATACTGATCGGCTCTGTACTTCAACAATTTAGGTGACTCTCTAAAAGATTTCCACAACAAGAATGATCCTCATACATGTACAGAAGAGATAAGAACCTAGAAATATCTAAAGGAAAAGTTGCTGCCACCACATTAAATGCATAGCAACTACTTTCCTGGCCGCATTTATGTGGAGAAGACCTCTGAACAGTGTTTCATTGGCAACTACAACTCACAGAAGGCCAAAGGAGGTGGCTGATGGGACAATCACTCAAATAACAACTCAAATGGTTGACAAGTGTAAAGTGAAGATAATCAAAGGGGACTATATAATGTAAGAACTCCTCCACAAAAGGGGGATCGGAGAAAAAGGAAAGGAGAAGACATTGTAGCAAAAAGAAAAACCTGTACTTATATCAACTGAATTTTATAACATGTATTGTCTCCTCGGACATTATCTTTATGCAAGGTTATTGACTTTGCTATCTTTTGATCATATCGAAAACCCATACTAATTGTTATTAATTTCATTAAAACCTAGATCTTCAACTCACTTTCTACAAATTCTATTGTATTGGGCTTATTGAGTCAAAGTCTCGTACTGTTGAGACTTGGGCTGCAAATTGAGACCCTACAACAAGAATGAAAAAAAAAAAAAAAAAAAAAGATCTTTTTTTTTTTTTTTTTTTTTTTTTTTTTTTGCGGGTTGTGTCATAATCTAAAAATTGATATGAATAAAAAATTATGACATTAGACTAAGAAAGAAGAGCCTTATCAGACGTGTAAAGCACGTGTGACGAGGCTAGTCATATATAGGAGAGTAAGGAGTACAATAATATTATTAAGAATATATTTTTTTTAGTGATTTTGTTTGTTTGTTTTTTATCCCCTGTTTAAATAAATAAACACACACTTCTTTTCTTTCAATATTATTCAATTTTGAAAAGAATTCCACCTGCACGTAGCAAATTAGTACATTTTTTGGTTCATAATGATTTTCGGTATGTACATTTTTTTTGTTACTTTCTCCTTTATTTTTATTTTTTTGCTTTTTTAATTCATATACTAGTTTTTTCTGAATCCGTGATTTTGCTAAAACAACATTCCAGACCAAGAGTTTCAAGCATCTTGCTCATTTTGCACTAACAACAAGACTGAAAAAAAAAAAAAAAAGAAAAAAGAAAAAAAGATGACATCGTTAAATGACAGCTTTAAGGCTTTTTTTTTTTTTTGGATTGTGTCATAATCTAAAAAATGATATGAATGAAAAATTATGATATTAGACAAAAAAATAAGGGCATCATTGCATGCGCAAAGCGCATGTGATAAGACTAGTCATATATAGGAGAGCAAGGACTACACAAATATTTTTAAGAATATATTTTTTTTAGTGATTTTGTTTGCTTGTTTTTTATCCCCTATTTTTGTGACTAACGAAGCTATCCTAAAACTTCTTTAATTTTAGGTCTTAGGGTTTTGCCTTAGGTTTCATATCTTCCATAAGTGCAATTAGACATACAGAATCATAATCTCTGTTTGACAACCCATTTTGCAAAAACAAATCAATGCAATATATAATATGACAATTAAAGGCCAAAGCTGCAAACCTCACACTTCGGATAGTTCATTCCAAAATCTGTATTTTAACTAGCCAATAAAAGAAGATCATGAAATTCTAAAGTAATATGAAATTTAACTTTGTGCATGAAGGTTACAATTTTATAGACAATATTTAGAACTGGAATTTGGTTGTTGACTTGGCTACAATTGGTAACAACATATCCTATTTGTCGGAAGTAGTGTTGATGAAATATCATTTACAATTGTGTAGTGCAAGAACGAGTCCAACAATAAGGATCACAAGAAAAAGTATCGCTGCAGCGAGTTTGAGGCCCAATGGCAACTTATTTTTCTGATACAAACAGAAATTATATATTTTAATAATATTTCATGACACTAAATGTAACATCAATTACATAATAAATAATATTAACAGAGATTTCCTTTGGGGATCGTCAAATGAAAAGCGGAGAATGCATCTAGTAGGATGGGGAAAAATTATTAGGCCTAAAGATGAAGGGGGTCTGGGGATCCAATCTGCCAGAGCAAAAAATATTGCACTTTTGGCAAAGTTGAACTGGAGAATGTATCAGGAAAAGAAACTGTTTGGGTGAGGATTCTGTTGAATAAGTATTGCTCTAATTCCAGAAGGAGGGCTACTAACCGGATGCTCTCCCTTCTTCTCCTAATTGGTTTGCCATTAAGCTTGGTTTTCCCACCTTTGCTAAGGGTATTTGTTGGGGGATTGGAAATGGCTCAAGGAAAAGTGTGTGGATTGATAATTGGATTAAAGGGCAATCCTTAAGGGAACTCATTGAGGGGCCATTAACAAGGAATGACATGAAGTTAACCATAGCTAATATTCGGGATAATCATGAGTGGAATTGGGAGAATTTATCCTTTGTTTTGCCATCTATAATCAAGGATAAAATTAGACCTGTTCCATGCCAAGAATTTGGTGATGAGAAGGACGTAATTTTGTGGAAACATACGAAGGATGGGGAGTTTACTATTAACTCGGCTTCTCTTCAAATTATTGGTGGTGCTGAGGATGGTAATACTTTTAGGGGCACTGGATTTGGAAGATGGACACTTCCCCAAAAATTGTTAGCTTTTTATGGTTATGTTTGCATAATAGCATCCCAGCTAGGGAGGTTTTGGCTACTAGAGGTATCAATTGCAGCAAGTTATGTCCTATATGCAGAGAGCAAGATGAGTCTATTGAGCATCTGCTTAAAGAGTGTATTTTCGCGCGACAATTCTGGGTTGAAATTCATGCTCCTCGGGTTTCATCTATGCCTATTCATAATGTGAGTGACTGGCTGCAAGCAAACTGCCAAAGCAACCTAATCCATCGCAGCGCTATTCCATGGAATTTAATTTTTCCACTTGCTGTTTGGAGAATTTGGAAACACCGCAACAAAGTTGTGTTTGAAAATGTCCCTCTTAATTTGAACCTTCACAGATTCTATCTTAATGAGGCAAGGAAGTATTTTTATTGCATTGCAAAATCTGGGAGGAAGAAACAGTTGATTTCCATAACTGTGAAATGGAACTAGGCACCTAAAGAGTGGTTTAAATTAAATACGAATGGAGCTTCAAGTGGGAATCTAGGTAAGGCAGGGGGTGGTGGTCTAATTAGAGACTGTAATGGGAGATGGATCAAAGGTTTTTCGAGATCCATTGGGCATGCCTCCAGTTTTGTTGTGGAATTTTGGGCATTAAGAGATGGATTGAAGCTGGCTTTAGGCATTGGAGTTCAGAGGTTGGTTGTGGAGTTGGATACTAAAGTGGTGATTAGCCTCATCACATCCATAGGTGGTTCTAATAAACCGTATCTTCCTCTTCTTAATGATTGTAGATACTTGCTAACCGGGTTCCTCCTAACCCGAGTGGGTCATGTGTTCAGGGAAGGGAATAGGTGCGCTAATGCACTTGCAAGAATGGGTAGCAACATGGCTGAGGAGTTTCTGGTTTTTGATAATCCTCCTAGTCCTGATGTTTTGTACTTTGTTAATACAGATGCTGCTGGTGTTTTGTGAAAGCTCGAAAACGTGTTGAAAACACACGAGCGGAAATTAAAAATACGGCTTGGTTGAATTTACACTAACTTAATGATAAGTGCGGAATAGTGTAAACACAAGCGAATTAGCAAGATACCTACTCTAATCCATATTTAAAGCAACACAGCAGTAAGAATGAAATAAATAAGAGTATGGAAGAAAGATGCAAACACAGATAACACCAAGACGTGTTATCGAAGAGGAAACCGAAGACCTTGGCGAAAAACCTCTCTGCCGCCCTCCAAGCGGTAATCGATCCACTAGACAATCAGTTGGGATAATGGGTTAGCAAAAGACCCTCCAAGCCTAGTCTACCCGCTGTACCTAAGCCCTCCAAGCTCCTACTCCAACAAGGCTTCTTGGAACTGTGTCTTGTCCTAGTTATCCGGATCCCGCAACAAGCTCCATGTTGCATCTGCCATTCAAGGCTTCTTCCAATGCTTCCCAGCAGCACCAAAACGTCACACAGCACTCACAAGGTGTGGTAAGTGTTTGGGCTATCAACCTCTCAAAGATATGGATAATGGAGAGGGAAGGGTTGAGGAAATACCACAAGCAAATGTATAGAGAAAAATGGGGAAGACAATCTCTAATTACCAATGTGTTTGGCTAGGGTTTTCTCTCTGAAGCATTCCTCAACAATTGTGGGTAATGATGGTATATATAGGAGAGGTGCAAAAGGTGTGACTCAAAAAGTACAGGCTGGAAGAACAGATAGCCTCGCGGGTGTCTCGCGGGAAGGCCTTACCCGCGAGATACTCGCGAGACATAGCTGTCTCCACCTGGCCTGACCTTTCGCATTCCAGCATGTGCCTGGCACATGATTCACTTCGCGGGATGCTAAGTCGCGAGACACCCGCGAGAATTCTTCATTCTTCAAATGCTTGAGTCTTCAAACCCTCTCTCTATCACACAACCCTTACAACAAGTCCCACAACAAATACAGGGTTTAAACGATTGAACATAATTACAATCAAATTTGGCACGGAATAAAAGCCAACATAAATACAGTTGTAAATTACAACTTTACAATCTCCCCTTTTGGCTATTCCGTGACAAAACCCTAAAACAGACTCTAGACTTAAACATGAGTTTGGGAACAAAGGCAAAACTCACTCACACCTAATTCTAGATTCTGAAGTGCTCTTGAAACATATGAACAAGTAACTCCTGAAACACAACAACACAATAACATCATTGTATGCAGAAAAACTTGAAAAACATATGGAGCAATAATGGCAAAATCGAGCAATAAAATAGAAACACTAGATCATGGCAAGATCAAACAAGTAATCACTATACAGAAGCAATTACTATGCTCATTCACACAGGGAATGAACATCCAGATTTGCAAGAAGATATGCTCAATTGAAGAGAGTCACTTGCAACTCCAACACTCAACCAATGCGAAATACACGAAGTATTTGCATTTAGGAACAATCCTACTAGGGCACAAGAGTGTTCATCACTCAACCAATGCATAGAACGTGTATGCATCTAGGAACAATCCTACATGGGCACAAGAGTGTTCATCACTCAACCAATGCATAGAACGTGTATGCATCTAGGAACAATCCTACATGGGCACAAGAGTGATGTACTTGAAGTAGAATGCATGACATTGAACAACAAGCAAACATGCATGAAGGTTGCATAGGCAAGGTATTGCAAATGCATGGCACAAACCACAAAGACCTACAAACATGCATGCAACAAACCCTAAAGCTTACATAAGCAATCATGGGTACAAATTAAAAATGCCACATAGCACATATGCCACAAAGCATAGAAATAAACACACAGTTCTGAAAATATACTGAAATTAATACTGGAGTTAAAGCATAAGTGTCAGACCTATAAACCAAAAAACAGTAAGACATTAACTATAAACCGAAAAAAAAAAAAAAAAAAAAAAAAACTTAGTAAACCCGTTTGTAAAACCAATAACCAATAGTTAATGTAACTATGTATCTAAGCTACGCTCCCCCTAAGGCTGTGCAAGCTCTTCTTCATCAGCTCCCCCTCAAAATTTTCTCCCCCTTTTTGACCGGAATGGCCAAAGGGTTAGAATTGGTCAGATTCGGAGTCTGAACCATGTGTAGGAGATAAGCTTTGAATCTGGGCTGATAATGTGGTGATCTGCTCCTGGAGGTATGCAAACTGATCCGCTGTGTGCTGTACGTGAGTGTCAAGCACTGTAGACATGTGATCCATCTTAGCTAGGATCTGATCAAGCTTGCTGAGACCTTGTGTTTGTGCTGGAGCAGAAGACGATGGCTGTGCAGTCTCTGGAGCAGAAGTAAACCTGTCAATCTCCTCCTCTGTATCCCCACCCTCATCTGGCGCATCCTGAGGCACAACCTGAGGCGGTGGAATGAGATGAGCACCAGTCTTGGGGCCTTTAATGTGTGCAGTGCTCCGAGTCAGAGTATTTGCACCAATGGGGTAATCCCTCTGAACAACCGTAAGGCCACTAGGGAATTTCAGCTTCGTCTTGGCAATGAATCCCATTATCAGTGAGGGAAAAGGCATTATGGTTCGTGAATTTTGCTTTGTAATGCTCTTTTTCAGGACATGGAAGATGTGGCTGCAGATATCAATTTCCTTGTGAGTGAAGAGGTCGTAGAGAAATCTCGTCCTTGGAGCAGATAAAGTGGTGAGGTTGGTGACCGGATACAGGTTATGGATCATGACATAGCTCAGAGTCCTCATCTCTGGAGAAAACTTAAGAGTATCCATTGAGGATTTCTTTGGAACCCCACCAAGAGTTGATATCATCTCCGTGATAGACCCCAATCTCTCATCATATTGAACCGTCATCGGCTGTGAGGTAGGACGTATCTCCAGAAGGTCTTGAATACTGTCCCTTGTGATCTCAAATTCTTTGTGCCTCACCCAGCAGATTATCTTGTCATCTTCTACAGCAGCATTGGAGAAGAACTCTCTGATTATTTCGGAGTACACGGTTCCAATTGGATTCAACAGTTTAGTCCAAGTTCTTTCTTTGAATGCATCTGGAATGCATGTGTGCTCAAGTTCCTCCAATTGGACCACCCTTTCCATGACAATGGTTGCTTTCTTGTAGCAATCATTGTACTTCATATCTGCTTCTGCGGATTTGAAGTGATCGGATTCAGTGCGAGCACGCTTAGGAGCCTTCTTCTTTGAGGCAGCATGCTTGGTGGGAGACATCTGCACAAGTGGACACAACACACATAGCACAAGTGCACAAAACATAAGAGCAAAGACTTGATTAGATTCAAGTTAGTTTGCACCTATTGAGATAATCCCAAAACAGAGTAGATTGAAAAAAAACAGAGCATGACCAATTCACACAAGCATGCTTCAATACATACATCACAAACTCAAAAACAAGAATGCATGAAAACAAGACATTATGCATGAAATGAAATAACTGTGCAAGTGTGTGTGTCTGTGTGTATGCATGTGTGTGCAACAAGTGATGCATGAGGGTGTGCCTAGGAGTTTGGTTGTGCTCCAAGTAGCAACATATTCAAAATGCAATATACACAAGATCAAAGATCGATTCTAGATCAAACCATGGTAAGACACATGCAAACCTTGAAATTGGGACTCACTTAAGACCAATTAGGCACAACAATATCACTTAGACATTTAATCAAACACCTAGTATGCATAAGAACATTTTAAGTATGAGCAATGCATGAACATGGTAAAATTATGCCTAAATACATGATAAAATGCCACAACGGGCCAACACAGATGCATCAAGATCAAAAGAAACAAAACCCAATCAAAAATTTAACAAAAACTTCACCCAATTTTGAAAAACCAATCAAAGTTTCGAAAAATCCCCAATTTTGAAAGCCCTAACAAAAAATCTGCATAATCTAAGTAAAAACTTAAAAAGAAATGGTTAACAAACATACCTTGAAGAAGAAAATGCAGAAAAAGTCTTGATTTGGAAAGGGATATGATGGAATAGTGTTTTGGGTTGAGAGAGGTTCGAAGAAAAATGAGGGAGGGAGTTTTTGTGTTTTTGAAAAACTGTCACATCAGCCCCTTTAAAAACTGAAAACACGCGTTTTTCGCGGGTTAGAGAGGGGCGAGACAATCGCGAGACAGTCGCGAGAAGTGCCACTGAAGCAAAAAATTTTCGCAAGAAGCGCTAAGTCGCGAGATAGTCGCGAGATTCTCTGTCTGATTTGGAGAAAATTCCAGTTTTTGCCAAACAGCATTTCGCGAGAAGCTGTTGGTCGCGAGACAGTCGCGAAAGTCTCTGTGTGACAAGATGAAAAAAAATATTTCCCTCAAATTTTTTCGCAGGAAGCAGCTTAGTCGCGAGCTTCTCGCGAAAGAACCCCTGAACCAGTTTTTTGATGAAAAACACACAAAAAGCATTTTGACCAAAATGTAACACAAGAAAGTATAAAATCACTTTCAAAAACTAATAAAACTCACAAAAATCATTTTGGATTTGATCAACAAGTTCATGGGCATTCACATCACATTTGGACATATACAATCACACAAATGAGATAGGCATTGATTGAATCAAAAACTTGTGTGTTGTGTGTGAGTATCAAATGTGAAATAGTCCTTAGACCAGAGCAAAGCTTCAATGATCAATTCACACGAGTCATACACAACTGATACGAAGTCATGTGGACTATCTCCATTATAGAAATGAGTATATATGACCTCCCACACATTAAAAACATAACTTAGAAGCTTTTCATTTGGCTTCTTATAACTCATAACAATTGGTCCATTTTCATTTTGATTGGACAAATACATCTCTTTTTGAGATTGGTGCTTGAAATTTGTGATATTTCAACGTTGATGATAAGCCTTTGGCTTTTTGAGCACCATAAAATTTACATTAGAAGAGTCACTTTCCCTTTTTCCTAGTCAAATACTAGTATGTGCGACAGGCTTTTGCAGCTCAATATCTCTTTTCATTTGGAGATTTACAATTGAAGAGCTCTTTTTACAAAAACATAAAAATAAAGTGGGAAGAGATATAGACACAAGTCTATGCAAGTATCAAGACCAACAAGACTATTGACCAATCATTCATGACAGGCTTGAAGATCTATTTACAACAGTCACACATAGTTTTCAGGGTTTCTTCCACACAGAAAAGAGTGCATACGAACAAGCGAAGATCGTAAATGCACTATGCCATAAGTACGAAGGTACTAGGCCAAACTCACATGAGATATACACATAACAAGTGATCAAACTTTTTGAGATTTTTCAATTTTTATGGGTTTTTGAATTTTTTGAAACACACCCAAAACAAAACAAAAGAAGTAAGATCAACAAAAACCAGGTTTAAACCTAAACAAAAAAAATGCATGAAATGATGCAACAACAAATGTCCCTACACATGGAAAGAATTGATGCATGGACATATTATAATGCTTATGCATGAGTACCCCTCTTCACCCACACGTCACGTGCGTTTGGGGTGATATCCTTGACGGATTGGGTACGAGAGTTGGGACTTTCAAACCTCCTTGTGAAACTCTCCATGCAAGTGGTGAAGGCACCTATCATCTTCATCATGTCTGTCACTCCGGGATCACGATTTTGGCTTCTTGAGTTCTCACCGCTCCAAGCTCTATTGTCATTTCTTCTTCCTCGTGACCGCGGTGCGCTTGCATTGTTGTCTGCTCTCAACTTTTGGCAGTTTGGTCTAGTATGTCCTCGCAGTCCGCAATAGTGACATACATAATCTGTTCTAGGACCCCGTTGAGGTCTTGAAAGAGATCTTGCTCTGGTTTCATGTCTTCCTACAGATTGATTTCGGGGCTTATTCACCATCCGTTGCTCAATTACATTCTTCTTTTCAACCTTAACATTCTCAGGAACGGCCTCCTCTACAATTTGCTCTACGGCCTTCACAAATTTTACTTCTTTGGTAGCTTTGACTGATGAGCTACTCACTCCGGCATATCCCAATCCGGACTTGTCTGAGGAATGTTTTTGGGATGAGATAACATCATTCAACTTTCTGGAGGAGACCCTATCTACCCTGGCTTGCACTTGAACCACCTCTTGTTCAAGAAATCTGATCTTTAAGTAAGCTTCTGACAGCTCACCATTCATCTTTTCTATCTCGCATTTTGCCTCCCTATGTCTGACCATGAGGCTCCGGTAATCTTCTTCAGCCTTCTTCATTTTTCTGACGGCCGCCTTGGCCACCCTTGCATATTCTCCTGACTTCTCAAGGAGTAATGAGTAGTTTTCTTGAAGATTAGCTGCACTCTCATCCTTTTCTTCATCTGATTCTTCTACAATTCCAATGGACTCTGAATCAGAATGCTCACCAAGTTCCTTCACAAGTGCACCCAAGTCATCCGAGGAGTCTACATGATCAATGGTCATGAATGCGGAGTAGTTTCCCTCACCGTCACAGCTCTCTTCCGAGTCAGTATCAGAAGAGTCAGAATCACTGAGCGTTGTAGCATAAGCTTTCCCTTTTCCCCTCAAAAAATTCGGACACTCCTTCTTTAAATGTCCATGGCCATTGCACTCATAGCACACAATGTCTGAAGAAGGTTGATAATCCTTCCCTTCTTTTCCTTTAAACTCTTTCTTGTCACCTCTTGATGGAGAGAACTTTCCTCTGTTGAACGGTTTTCCACTGTTCTTCATTTTCAGAAACTTGCGGAAGTTCTTTGCAAGATATGCTACTTCCTTCTCCATTCCATCTTCTTCGGAGGAATCATTTATTCTTTCGGTGATGGTTTTAAGAGCAAGCGATTTGCTCGTCTTATGGGAAGGCAGTCCCAGCTCATACGTTTGGAAAGACCCAATCAGCTCTTGAATCTTAATCTCATCCAAGTCTTTGCTTTCTTCTATGGCTGTAACCTTTGCTCTAAAGCTTTCAGGTAGGGACCTCAAAATTTTTCTCACCACCTTAGTGTCTCCAATCTTCTCCCCAAGATTGAGTTTAGCAATGACAATTTCATTGAGCTTCCCATAGAATGAATCAAATGGTTCATCATCACCCATCTTGAGTTCTTCAAATTTGGTGGTAAGCATCTGAAGCTTCGTGTCCTTAACTTTCTTTGTACCCTCATAGGTAGTCTCCAAAATCTCCCAAGCTTCCTTGGCTACTGTCATATGAGAGATCCTGTGGAATTCATCAGGGGACACACCACAAAAGATGGCATTTAAAGCCTTACTGTTAGCATTGGCTGCCGCTAGAGCTGCCTTATCCCAAGTGGACTTAGGAGCCTCCGGCTTAGTCCAACCTATCTCAACCGCATCCCAAACGGTATCATCAATAGAGCATAAAAATGCTCTCATTCTAACTTTCCAGAATGCATAATTATTTCCATCAAAAAATGGTGGAACATTGAGCGATTGAGACTGGTCCATCTCAACAAGGGTCAAGGATCACACTTAGGTAATTAAACCTCAGCAAGTGTACCCGCTCTGATACCAATTGAAAGCTCGAAAATGTGTTGAAAACACACGAGCGATTTAGACCCCTAAATTAAAAATACGGCTTGGTTGAATTTACACTAACTTAATGATAAGTGCGGAATAGTGTAAACACAAGCGAATTAGCAAGATACCTACTCTAATCCATATTTAAAGCAACACAGCAGTAAGAATGAAATAAACAAGAGTAGGGAAGAAAGATGCAAACACAGATAACACCGAGACGTGTTATCGAAGAGGAAACCGAAGACCTCGGCGAAAAACCTCTCCGCCGCCCTCCAAGCGGTAATCGATCCACTAGACAATCAGTTGGGATACATGGGTTAGCAAAAGACCCTCCAAGCCTAGTCTACCCGCTGTACCTAAGCCCTTCAAGCTCCTACTCCAACAAGGCTTCTCGGAACCGTGTCTTGCCCTAGTTATCCGGATCCCGCAACAAGCTCCATGTTGCATCTGCCATTCAAGGCTTCTTCCAATGCTTCCCAGCAGCACCAAAACGTCACACAGCACTCACAAGGTGTGGTAAGTGTTTGGGCTATCAACCTCTCAAAGATATGGATAATGGAGAGGGAAAGGTTGAGGAAGTACCACAAGCAAATGTATAGAGAAAGATGGGGAAGACAATCTCTAATTACCAATGTGTTTGGCTAGGGTTTTCTCTCTGAAGCATTCCTCAACAATTGTGGGTAATGATGGTATATATAGGAGAGGTGCAAAAGGTGTGACTCAAAAAGTACAGGCTGGCAGAATAGATAGCCTCGCGGGTGTCTCGCGGGAAGGCCTTACCCGCGAGATACTCGCGAGACATAGCTGTCTCCACCTGGCCTGACCTTTCGCATTCCAGCATGTGCCTGGCACATGATTCACTTCGCGGGATGCTAAATCGCGAGACACCTGCGAGAATTCTTCATTCTTCAAATGCTTGAGTCTTCAAACCCTCTCTCTATCACACAACCCTTACAACAAGTCCCACAACAAATACAGGGTTTAAACGATTGAACATAATTACAATCAAATTTGGCACGGAATAAAAGCCAACATAAATACAGTTGTAAATTACAACTTTACATTTTGTATAAAATTAAACGAGTTACCGAGGAGGGCAAGCTGCTATTTATATATATTTGGCAGGGTGCTGTGTATGTGTGTCTATATACATAAATAAAATGCGTGGATTCCATTTCTTGTTTGGATGAATTATGATATTAACCAACCAATATATAAATAAATATATATATATATATACACACACATAAGATAAAAGTGGCTTCATCATTTTCATATATTCTTCTTCTCTATTTACTTTTCTTCATTTTCATAAATATCATCGGGTGATCTTCCTAAATTTTAATTAGTATATAAATATTGTTTAGATTACTTTGAATATGTGCAAAAAATAATATTTCAAAAAATTTATATAAAAATTCTTCTAGCCAAATTTTTTTTTTTCATTGGATTAACTCCATTTTTTTGGGCTCAAATTTTTGATGCCCAAATATTAAATTCTTTAATATATATAATAAAGAAAAAATAAATAAAAATTTTGGGGCCGTGAATCCACTGCTGAGCCTTTCTCTCATATCATTCTAATAAACCAAACAAAACAGAGGAAAAATTAGGTTTCTTTTATCTACCTTTCATATATATACTTCTCAAAAAAAAAAAAAAAACCTTTCATATATATGATTCCTTTCTCAATAAAAAAAGTAAGAGATTAAATTTGAAAGTTTGGAAGGGGAGGGACTGAGGGATAGGAAATGAGAGAAATAGATATTAGTGTAAATATCCCTCTCCTTTGTTTAGGTGCCTCCTAAAGACCCTATTTTTTTTGTTAGGTTGTAAAGTGAAAATGAGGGGAGATGATAATTAATAAGAAAAGGGCAAATGTGCAATTTTTTAATATTAAATTCTATACTTGAAAATGTTAAAGAGAAAATGGAAAATACATTAAATTTTATTAAAATAAAACATTTTCTTTGGAAATCTCTCAAATTGGAGGAATTAAAAAAAAGTGGGTTTTGGAGGTGATAATTCCCTTCAAATCCCCCTAAAAAATTCTCTTTCTCCTTAAAAAAATTCAGAATAGAGGAACTCAATTTTTGTCCTTATCTCTTCTCTAATTATTCAATTTGGTTTAGTAAATTAGCGATATTGTGTCATTGATTGTAGAAATACAACCTAATCGATGACCTTCAAATCAATGGGAATTCTCCAGTGTGGTGAATTTGAGAGAATTTGGTTACACAACCATAGCCACATAAATGGAGGGTTTCTCTCTCTCTCTCTCTCTCTCTCTCTCTCTCTCTCTCTCTAACAATCAATCCTCTCTTGAGATGACTTATAATGTCCTTTTTATATTGAACAAGTAGGGCTTGAATTGGGCATGAAACTAACAAGTTATTGGGCTTTTTGTGTTGCTGATTTCCGTAATCTCGATATATCGAGATGAAGTTAAGGAAATTGACACTTCATTCAAGACTCAATCAATTGAGTGGAATCGAGGCTAGAGTCAAGTGGAGTCAAGGTCACTAAAACTTCACTTTTCTTGAGCTGTTCTTGAGTTTGTGGCCTTAACTTGGTCTTCAATGACCATTTTAAGACACATCAAAACTCACAATTCAACACAATTTGACTACACTTAAACATATAGACCTAGCATATATACTTATTAATAGGCAAAACTTAGAGAAAGTTCAATTAGAACTTAAAATTAGAATACAATTTTGCGCTACGTGTCTAAATTTATGCAGGAACCACACCATAATTATCCACTTAAGTTTGTGCAATGTGTCTCGTTAATTTTTTTGATCTTTGTGCCAAGTGAGTTAATGCATGCAAAATACTAAAGGGCAGTTTGGTTTTTTTTTTTTCATCACTCATCACTCCTCACTCAATTTTCGTTACTCATCACTCATTACTTAAAATACCTCAATTTCTTATACCCCACTCGTTTGACACAAATTTTCAGCTTCTCATTACTCAAATTTTTTTTTTAACTTTTTGTGGGACTCATACCTGAGCAATTGGTCAGAGACTTCTATTTGCCTACCCACCTCACCTTCATTCCCCACCATTTTCTTCACTGCTCATTTCATTTTGCCACCACCACAGTCACAGTGCCAAAGTGCAACCAAAGAAGTACAAACAACAAAAACTCTTAACAATTTAACACCACCTAAAGCAGCTTATCACCCCAAATTCAAAACTCTATTCATCTTATTTATGATACACCACCAAAAAAAAAAAAAAAAAACTATCTAGAAATTGCAAGACCCATCTCTGATCTTTCACGCAATCACACTCACACTCACACTCTTCAAGCTCCTTACAACTCAGTGCGCGGTAGTCGCCGGAAGTCCCACTCGAAGCTCGTCAGCGAGTCCAGTCATCCATCTCCGTCGTTGCAGGACTCTTCGAATGCTCCTTAACCGCACGGACCGATGATTCTCTCTCCGAAACGACTCGCCATCAGAGATGGACTCTGATCCTAGGCGAAGAATAGAGTGGTGGGTCAGAGATTTTGGAGATTGTTTGAACTGAAAAGTTTTTGGGTATTGTTTGAATTGAAAAGTTTGTTTCTTGAAAAGTTTGTTTCGCTGGAGTCGGAAAAAATGAAAGAAAGAATGAAGAAATGGAGGCTCTGTGTTGAAGAAAAAATGAAGAATGAAGAGATGAGGAGAATAGAAAGAAAGAAAACTAAAAAGAGAGAAAAGAGAGTCTGAGAAAGAGAGAGTCGGTGGGGAATAACTGGCATGACATGACAAGACAAACTTGTGGGTCCCATGAGTGTAATGAAATTACCATATTGCCGTTATAACTCTGTTTCCATAACTTGAAAACACCTAAAATGTGTTTTCAGTTTCCATAACTCATCACTCAAAAATCTGAGAATTGAGTGATGGAAACAAAAACTAAAAACATCCCCAAACAAACCATTCAGCCATGGGACCCACATATTTTGAGTTATGAGTGATGGAAACAGAGTTATGGGTAATGGAAATTGAAAATCCAAACAACTCCTAAGAATTTAATATTAATGAACTATAAATTTTTTTTTTTTAATCCAATCACATATACTCAATAAAAATCATTACATAAAAAAAATCACTGCACGTTCTATCTTATTAAAAATTTGAAAAAAATGATGATAAGTAGTATTAAATTTAGGTAAGAATTTTAATATGTAACTGATTACGTTTACTTTTTTTTAAAAAAATAGTTTGACTAATTGTAGGGTCACAAATTATCGGCCTAGGCCCAAAAATTTGTTTGGGCTACAGTTTGGTGAACCCAACACAATGAATTTGTAAAGAGTGGGCCAAAGAGCTAGGTTTTAATGATTTGTTCTAACGGCTAGAGAGTGTTTGGATAATAAACAAGAGCAAAATGCACGTAAAGTTTGACAAAAGGTTTGGCCGAGGAGATAGAATGTGAACCAATGCAGTAGTTATAAACTTTCATACAGCTTTTAGTTTTACAGTAGTTCTCTCTTTCCCTCTTTCTTTTTTTCTTTCTCTGATCCCCCTTCCTAGGGGATCTTTTACATTATATAGGTCCTTTCAGGCCATCCTGATCATACACTTGTTACCACCCTAAATCTTCACTTGAGTACATGTCCCATTAAGTATCCTCTATTGTTATTTGTGAGTGGTGGTAGCTGAGGATTGCACTGTTCATGGGTCTTCTCCCCATAAATGCGGCCAGAAAAGTTGCTGCAATGCATTTAATGCGGTGGTAGCATCTTTTCTTTGAAATAGTTCCATATTACTATCTCCTTCGTACATGCCTGAAGTTCATCCTTATCGTTGTAACATCTTAAACAGTTACCTAAATCATCCAAGCACTTGCTTGGGCTACGTTCAACCCATCCGAGAAGGTCAAACCCCTCGAACTATATTCCTCCCTCCTTTCCTTGCGCAATCCTCTGTTCTGGGGCCTCTACTAATTATTTATCCCTCCTTGGACGAATCCACGAATAGGGCCCAAGGCCCAGTACACAAGTTTGGGCTCTTACCCCTCCCCCCCACACAATAGCCCCTCAAAATTTCAATTTTTCTCTCGCATCCGAGGAGAAAAAAGGGAATTTTGACTTGCTTTCGAAATGGAGGTTATTGATGTAAAAGTACCTGAGTTCGCGTGTGGGAGCGTAGTTTTAGGCGCTTCATTTATTGCTACTGACGTTTCGGCATTCACGAAGCGCCATTAATTGCTCTAGGCGGCGTTTTGCCTTTTGCATCCAACGGTGATGAATTGATCCAACGGTTGGTGTTTTTCCCTCAGGGTTTGGGCGGGATAATTCCCACCCACTTTTCACCTTCTATATAAAGTCCTTGGGGAATTCACTTTTCTTTTACCTTGCAAATTCTCAAGCATTCCGGTGATCTTCAGCACTTCACCGTATAGAGCATTCTAAGTTATTAGGCTTCCTTTAGTCGTTTTTCCTATAATCTTTGCGATTTTTCCCTGAACACTTTAGGGGTCGTAGCGCATCTTGGTTTGTGTAAGTTTCAACTTACTTGAACCCTTCCTTTCTCCTCAGCCAATCTTCTCGGCCTTCGAATTTTCCTTATTTCAATCATTGATTCTGGTCGCTCATTTTTAGTCTGTAAAAGATGGGTAGGTTTGAGCACTTAGTGGACTCCCCTACCAAGAAAGAGGCCTTTAAGGCAAAATATCACATACCCCAGGGGGTCAACCTAAGTTACTGCCCTACAGAAGGAATAAGAACTGACTGGGAGGAGGGAGAGGTTGTTATCCCCATGATAGCCTTTATAGAGGGGGGAATGACTCTCCCAATGGGTACTGTGACTAGAGATTACCTTTTTAACCATAGGTTATGCCCCCACCAAAGTGCACCCAACCTATTCAGGGTTTTGGGTAGTGTTAATGCTCTCAATGAGCACCTGGGTCTGCAGCTCACATGGCACGATGTGGTGCACATGTACGAGTACCACTCCCAGAAAACCGCCGAGTATTATCTCAAATCCTACTCGGACGTGGTAAGGATGATTTCATGCCTACCCAGGTCAAATAAAGGCATGAAAGATGATTATCTTATAGTTTCAGGAGCGTGGCACGATGGCGTTCACTGCCCCGTCCGAGCGGGAAAGCCAGGTGGGATACCTTAGGGTTAGGTTCCCTAGCGATAGACTTGAACTCAATCCTTCAACCCTGTCTTGTTTACTTTCTTTTCAGTCTTTTAAGATTATGGCTTTCAGTTGTTTGACCGACTTTTACCTCGACTGTGTTTGCAGATAGAAGGCACGTAGCCTTCAGGCTGAGCTTGTCCAACGTTCAGGCCCTTAACTACCTGTTGCAATTCAAGATCTTTGTTAGCTCGGATAGACAATTGCGGGCCGTACACTTAATATTGGACTTTAAACCTATCTCGGACGCATTTTTGGACGTTGGCAACACCATATGAGCAGGAGATCGTCGGATACATTGGATTGACGTGTCTCGGCCCAATTTTTTGGCACCGGACGATCTTTCGCCTATACCATTTTCGATCCTAGCGGGTGTTCCGTTGGTCGCCCCGGCCATTCAACTTTCTCCTGAAGCTACAATGGTCAGAGAAAGGGTCTCTTCTCCAACCTCCTCATTGGATAGAGAGATTGATAATTTCGGCTTTGGAGCAGAAGAGACCAAAGCAGCACAGGGAAACTCGGACGCTGAGGGGGAGCCTGACAGACATTCAGCAGTTCAAGCCCCCATTCTTATCATCGCCCTCCCAAACGACACCTCAGAGGAAGAAGGAGAAGAGATTGCCTTGAACACGGGGAGTTAAAGTTTGAAAGATCTGGTGAAGAATAGGAATAAGGCACCGGTGACTAAGGAGGCCATCAAGGTGCAGTCCTCAGCCAATTTACCACCTCCTCCTCAGCTTCCAAAGGATCTTGGGCTAAAGCCGATCCAAGATCTAAAAAAGAAGAGGCCGAGCGAGGCACTAGAGGAGGGCGAGCTGGGCCTCTCAGAGGGAAACAAGCAGCAAAAAGCGCCTAAGAACAAACGAGGTTGGAGATCCTCGTCTGTAGAAAGCCGTGAGGATTCCCACGTGGCTAATATGCGCCGACCACCGCACATATGGTCCCCCAAACTAGAAGTAGATGGTGCTCCCATTGCTTGGGATGCTTCCATCCGAAGCTACAAAAGAGGGCAGGCGAGCCGTATTGCTAAAGCTTTGGAGCAGCCACTTCTTTTGCCTAAGGATATGGACGCTTACAGGCACTTCAGCCAGCCAGAGCTTTTTCTATCCCTCAAGAGGGATCTGGCCATGGTAAGTTACTCGACCAATCTTTCTAATAGCTAATTATTTTCATCTTCTCTTCTTTTATGGGGATTTCCTGTTCTCGCCATGTAGCTTGCCCAACAGGTTTACGTGGCTGAGGAGTGGGTCCACGATGCAAACAACAAAACCAAAGTTGAGGCACAGTCTCATGCTGAGGTTGAGAAAACCCTAGGTAAGCTGAAGAAGGACTATACAAAGTAGTCTGAGCACCTGAAAGAGGCAATCAAGGCCAAGAACAGCGCTGATGCAGGCCTTAAGACAGCTGAGGGGCAGGCCGAAGACCAACGCAAATAGTTGTACACCACCGAAATCAATCTGGCCACTAAGAGGCAACTAGTGAAAAATCTTCGTGTTGAACTCCAAAGGGTCAAGGAAGCATCTCAGCTGGCCAAGGAGGCGGCCGAGGCAGAGAAGCAAGCGGCATACAAACTGGGGGTGGAGGAGACTCAAGCAAGATTGACAGAGGAACTCTCCTCAGTGTGCAGAGAATACTGCGAGATATCTTGGGGAAAAGCCCTTGACGCAGTAGGAGTTCTTGTTGACTCTGACTTGAGGCGACCTGAAAGCATCTATTATGACCCTGAAATTCGCGAGCTCCCAGGTCTTGACTCCTCTCCCTCTAAGCAAGCTCCGCCGGGATTCGAACAACAGATTGTGGCCCAAACCCTTCCTCCTGCTCCTTCTGACGCCCCTAAAGTTCTCTCTGAATCTAAGGACCAAGCCTCAGAAGCTGCTGGCTCCCAGCCCAATCAAACTGTTGACCCCTTGGGGTCCAAAACGAAGGATTAGATGATAGGCTTTTTTTTTTTTTTTTTTTTTGAACCATTGTAAAATACTCTTTTTTCAATTAATGGATGTATCTTTTGCCTTCTTTCATTTTCTCCATTTCTTTTCATCAACAACAATATCTAATTAATGGTGCTGATAATTTAGCTGGATATTAACAAGAGTTAGGTTGTATAATAACTGGTACTTTACTTCAATTGGGTTTCGTTTAGCACTTATGAAAAACAACATTAAGTGTCAATTTAGCCTAAGCATGGGGTCCGAGGACCATAAGCATGAGAGCTCAAGTTTAAACACTTAGGAAAAACGTTGTAGAGTGTTAACCAACTCAAATCATCTGGTTTGAGGACTACAGACATGATAGAGTTTAGGTTTAAATACTTAGGAAAAACGTTGTGGAGTGTTAACCAACTCAAATCATATAGTTCGAGGATTACAGGCAAGATAGAGTTTAGGTTTAAACACTTAGGAAAAACGTTGTGGAGTGTTAACCAACTCAAATCATCTGGTCCGATGACTACAGGCATGATAAAGTTTAGGTTTAAACACTTAGGAAAAACGTTGTGGAGTGTTAACCAACTCAAATCATCTGGTCCGAGGACTACAGGCATGATAGAGTTTAGGTTTAAACACTTAGGAAAAACGTTGTGGAGTGTTAACTAACTCAAATCATCTGGTCCGAGGACTACAAGCACGATAGAGTTTAAGTTTAAACACTTAGGAAAAACATCGTGGAGTGTTAACTAACTCAAATCATCTGATCCGAGGACTACAAGCACGATAGAGTTTAGGTTTAAACACTTAGGAAAAACATTGTGGAGTGTTAACCAACTCAAATCATCTGGTCCGAGGACTACAAGCACGATAGAGTTTAGGTTTAAACACTTAGAAAAAACATTGTGGAGTGTTAACCAACTCAAATCATCTGGTCCGAGGACTACAAGCATGATAGAGTTTAGGTTTAAACACTTAGGAAAAACGTCGTGGAGCTGCACAAAGGTTTTATACACTAGATGCATATGTATTGATTAATAATAATAACTTTTCAGGTTTTTTACATTCCACGGTCGTGGTATTACATGCTTGTCCAGGTCTTCTAGAAAGTAGGCCCCAACGCCAGCTTTTGCAGTAATGCGGTACAGCCCTTCCCAATTAGGTCATAATTTTCCCCATGTTGGGTTCTTCGTAGCGCCCACGACTTTTCTCAATACTAAATCACCAGGGGCCAGTGGTCTTAGCTTCACGTTGGCGTTATAGCCCCATTTGAGATTGTGTTGATAATATGCTAATTGGATCATTGCATTCTCCCTCTTCTCCTCAATCAAGTCTAAGCTTTTCGCCAGTAAATTATCATTCTCGCTCGAATTGAATAGGCTAGTCCTTAAGGTTAGGAGATCAGTTTCTATGGGAATGACAGCCTCAGCACCATAAGTCATTGAGAATGGGGTTTCTCCAATAGACCTGCGAGGAGTGGTTCGATACATCCAAAGAACATGTGGCAATTCATCCACCCACTTGCCCTTTGCGTCGTCTAGCTTCTTCTTTAGTCTATTCACTATGACATTGTTGACAGCCTCTGCTTGCCCATTTCTTAGGGGATAGGCAGAGGTAGAGTATCTGTTTGTAATTCTAAGCTCACTGCAGTATCTTTTGAACGCTCTACTGTCAAACTGGAGGCCGTTGTCTGAGATGAAGGTATTAGGGACCCCAAATCGTGTAACAATGTTCTTCCACACAAATCTCTTGGCATCAACATCTCTAATGTTGGCTAAGGGCTCGGCCTCCACCCATTTGGTGAAGTAGTCCGTGCCGACTAGCAGGTACTTCTTGTTTCCAACCGCTTTGGGGAAAGGACCCACAATGTCCAAGCCTCATTGAGCGAATGGCCATGGGCTAGATAGTGGATTAAGGACCTCTCCTGGCTGGTGTATGTTCGAAGCAAATCGCTGGCACTGATCGCATTTTTTCACATATTCTTGGGCTTCTTTCTGCATATTCGGCCACCAATACCCTTGAGTGATTGCACGGTGCGCTAGGGATTTACCACCAGTGTGACTTTCGCAGATTCCCTCATGGAGCTCCTCAAGGAGCACTTCAGTTGCTTCAGGGTGCACGCACAACAAGTATGGTCCTGAAAAAGACCGTTTATACAATTTCTGGTCCTCGGACAGCTAGAACCGTGTAGCCTTCCTTCGTATCTTATCCGCTTTGGACTTTTCTTCAGGCAGCGTATCTTCTTTCAAGAACATCACCACCGGGTCCATCCAACTGGATCTCGCTCTCACCTGATGAACCTGAAATGCTTCTCCTCGTGGCTCAATAGGTCTGCATAAATGTTCTACAAGAATAACTCGAGGGAGGCATTGATCCGAGGAGGTCGCAAGGGTGGCTAGGGAGTTAGCATGGGAGTTGCCGTTTCTGGGTATGTGCAATAACCTGAAGGATTCGAACTCCAATTGTAGACGCCTAACCTGCCTCAAGTATTTCTGCATTCTCTCATCTTTCGCTTCGAATTCTCTCCTCACCTGACTAACCACCAACCTTGAATCCGAGAACATTTCTACTACCTTCCCCCCCATTTTTCAAACCATGGCCATACCCATCAATAGAGCTTCATATTCAACTTCGTTATTTGTTGCCGCAAAATCCAATCTTAATGACTTCTCAATGATGACCTTCTCTGGTGACACAAGCACTAGCCCCACACCAGAGCCCTTATGGTTTGCTGTGCCATCGACGTATACCTCCCAATGTGGTGGACCTTGCTAGGAGATCAAGCCAACTGATTTTCCATCCACGTTGTGTGTTGGTGTTATTTCCTCTACAGAAGGCTTTGTGAACTCGGCCATCAAGTCTGCCAGGACTTGGCCCTTGATTGATGTGCAGGGCATATATTTAATGTCAAAAGCTCCTAGAATCGTCCCCCACTTGGTGATCCTTCCGGTGTAGTCAGCACTCCTGAGTATGGGTTTAAGCAGGAGTTGTGTGAGGACAAGGACTATATGTGCTTGAAAATACTGAGGTAACTTTTTTGTACCATGCACCACGGCCAGGATGGCTTTCTCCAAAGGCAAATATCGCACCTCGGCCTCATGCAGCGATCGGCTCATATAATAAACCGGCCGTTGCACGCCATTGTCAACTCATATCAACACTAGACTCACCGCATGGAGAGCCACGACAATATAGGCAAAAAGGACTTCATCCTTTTCAGGACTGGACATAATGGGAGGTTGGGAGAAGTAGTCTTTAAGTTGCTGGAACGCCGAGGCACATTCCTCGGTCCATTCAAACCCCTTCCACTTATTCAGCAACTGGAAGAATGGCCGGCATCTGTCCGCTGATCTGGAAATAAAACGATTCAAGGTCGCCGTCATTCCAATTAATTTCTGAACTTCCTTGGGATTCCGAGGAGGCTGTAAGTTGTCAATTGCTTTGATTTGGTCGGGATTCACCTTAATTCCCCTATGGGTGACCATGTAGCCTAGAAATTTGCCCGATCCCACGCCAAATGAGCACTTGGAAGCGTTTAGACGCAACTTGTGCTTTCTGAGGACTTCAAGGACATCTCTAAGATCCCCAATTTGCTCAGTTATGACCTTGCTTTTTACCACCATGTCGTCAATATAAACTTCCATGCTGTTACCCAACTGAGGCTCAAACATCCTAGTCATCATCCTTTGATAGGTAGCTCCTGCGTTCTTTAGACCGAATGGCATCACTTTATAGTGGTAGTTCCCAATGGGGGTGACAAAAGTAATTTTTTCCTAGTCGTCCAAAGCTAGTGGTATTTAATGATACCCTTGAAAAGCGTACAGGAAACTCATCCGAGAGTGACCAACAGTAGCATCAACCAGCTGATCGATTTTTGGCATAGGGAATGGATCTTTTAGACAAGTTTTATGCAAGTCTGTGAAGTCCACACATACTCGCCATTTTCCGCTCTTCTTCTGCCCCACCACAGTGTTAGCCAATCATTCAGGGTAAAATACTTTTTTAATTGCCCCAGCCCGTTTGAGTTTCATCACCTCTTCTCTGACAGCGTCTGCGTGTTCCCTAGATGGGCGTCGAAGCAGTTGCTTTTTAGGAATGATGGCAGGGTTAACGTTAAGGTGATGGCAAATAAACTCTGGGTTCACTCCCGGGGCCTCAATGGAATCCCATGCAAATACATCAATGTTGGCTCTGAGGAACTCTATCAGCGCTTCCTTCTCTTGAGAAGGTAACAGGGATCCGATTTGAAAGAACCTTTCCGGATCATCGCCAACGATGACCTTTGTCAAGCTTTCACATTCCACTCCCTTGGCTAAGTCCTTAACATTCAGTACCAAGGGTTTTAACTGCTATAAGTCCTTTTCATCATGGGCCGAGGATTCGGCTTTAGGTTTATGCCGGATTGCTGCCACCAAACATTGTCTGGCCACCGATTGGTCTCCCAAAATCTCCTTAACCTGCCCTCCGGACGGGTATTTGACCTTCTGGTGAAGAGTGGAAGAAACAGCCCCTAGCGTATGAAGCCAAGGTCTGGCTACGATTGCGGTGTAGGGCTAGTAAGAGTCCACCACTATAAAATCTACTTCCACTATTTCAGGGCCAGTTTGTACGGGTAGCCTGATTTGGCTCTTTGGGATGACCACCTTCCCATCGAAGCTCACTAAGGGAGAGTTGTACAGTGTTAGGTCTTCGGTTGTTAAGTTCAAACCTTTATAAAGGTCGGGGTACATTATCTCAGCACCATTGCCTTGGTCCACCATCACCCTCTTCACATCGTACCCTCCTATCTTGAGGGTGACCACCAAGGTATCATCATGGGGTTGGATAGTTCCAATTTTGTCTTCGTCCGAGAAGCCCAATATTGGTTATATTTCCATTCTAGCCCTCTTCGGCTCCCTGTTAACATCCTCAGATGGTAGCCGAGCAACGGATAGTACTCTGGACAGGCAGGACCCAGTTCTTCCTAGTGCAGTAAAGATGACATTTATCGTGCCCAAGGGGGGTCTTAAGGAATCATCTCTTCTAGATCCTGTGTTCGCCTGACCCCCTGACCGTGAGCATGATGCAGGAATTTTTTTAACTTGCCTTTGCTAAAGAGTTGGTCCAGGTGGTCCCACAAACTCTTGCAATCCTCCGTAATATGTCCATGATTCTGGTGATATTGGCAATACATGTTGTGGTTGCATCTTTCAGGGTTTCCCACCATTTTTTTTGGTCTTTTGAAGAAGGGCTCGTTCTTGATCTTCTCCAAAACTTGATACACCGGCTCTCGAAACACGGCGTTAACTGTCTGAAGATTTGCCAACCCTGATTGTCCGACCGAATCTCTCCGCGGCTTGTTGTTTCCATGCCGATCCAACCTGAAATCTCTCCTCTCCTGAGGAATAACCTTATCCTTTCCCTTACCCTGTTGCTGGTCTTCCTCGACTCTTTTATACTTATCAATTCTGTCCATTAGTTAGCGCACACTAGTAACAGGCTTGCCCATTAGAGACTTCCTCAGGCTGTGTTCAGTTGGAAAGCCTAGCTTAAAGGAGCTGATGGCTACCTGGTCACAATCGTCCTCCATCTCGTTGAACATTTCCCAGAACTTGTCCGAATACGACTTCAAAGTTTCACCCTCTCGCATGCTTACGGACAATAGGGAGGCCAACGATTGAGGAACCCTGCGACACGTGACAAAACAAGACCCGAATGCCTGAGTGAGCTCTTGGAAAGAGCTTATAGAGTCCGCTTTCAAGCTGTCAAACCATCTCATAGCAACTAGTCCTAAACTGGATGGGAAAGCTTTGCACATCAAGGCTTCATCTCTGGAATGAACAGCCATCCTCTGGTTGAAATGACTCACGTGTTCCATAGGGTCTGTTCGGCCGTTATAGATGGCGAACGTCGGCTGATGAAAGCGTTGAGGGAATCTTGCATTCTCGATGTTACGTGTGAAAGGGGACCTAGAGATTTTTTTCAGAGCCCTACTCATGGCGTCCTCTCCTACGCCTTAACGTGATGGGCTCCGCACCCGCCGTTGACGATGATGCTCTTCTTCATAGGCGAGGAGTTCGCTGGGTGGGTTCGGGACCTCCGCCTGTAATCAGCATCCCTTTCGTCATCGGAGGAAGAATCCGGACTCTTAGAAGTTTTTCTCTTCTTTGCATGGCGTAACTCATTTTTTAACCGATCAATCTCTAGTTACATGTTCCTGTTGTCATTTGCATGAGAGATGTGGTCCTCCCTTCGAGGTTGACTCTGGTCAGTGTGCGTGGTGTTGACGCTTCCTTCGCGGTCACCTCTTTGCTCAAGGTTGAGGAAAGGGTCACTGCGCTTAGAGCCCCTTGATTCCGCTTGTCTTGGACTTGGTTCAGCCATAGTTAGTCGTTATACTCACTATCACTCAAGCTCTCCCCACAGACGGCGCCAATTGTAGGGTCACAAATTATTGGCCCAGGCCCAAAAATTTGTTTGGGGTACGGTTTGGTGAACTCAACATAATGAATTTGTAGAGAGTGGGCCAAAGAGCTAGGTTTTAATGATTTGTTCTAACGGCTAGAGAGTGTTTGGATAATAAACAAGAGCAAAATGCACGTAAAGTTTGACAAAAGGTTTGGCCGAGGAGATAGAATGTGAACCAATGCAGTAGTTATAAACTTTCATACAACTTTTAGTGCTACAGTAGTTCTCTCTTTCCCTCTTTCTTCTTTTCTTTCTCTGATCCCCCTTCCTGGGGGATCTTTTACATTATATAGGTCCTTTCAGGCCATCCTGATCATACACTTGTTACCCATCTAAATCTTCACTTGAGTATATGTCCCATCAAGTATCCTCTATTGTTATTTGTGAGTGGTGGTAGTTGAGGATTGCACTGTTCAGCCCACAAACGCGGCCAAAAAAGTTGCTGCAGTGCATTTAATGCGGTGGTAACAGTTTTTCTTTGAGATATTTTCATATTACTATCTCCTTTGTACATGCCTGAAGTTCATCCTTATCGTTGTAACCTCTTGAACGGTTATCTAAATCATCCGAGCACTTGCTTGGGCTACGTTCATCCCATTCGAGAATGTCAAACCCCTCGAACTATATTCCTCCCTCCTTTTCTTGCGCAATCCTCTGTTCTGGGGCCTTTACTAATTATTTATCCCTCCTCGGATATATCCACGAACAGGGCCTAAGGCCCAGTACACAAGTTTGGGCTCTTACCCTCCCACACACTAATTATTTATATTTTTATGATAAAAATTGTGTTTAATTTTAAATGTATCTATACGTAGGTATTAATGCATGTGTCACATGCTATTTTTTTTTAATAATTTAACTAATTATTTATATTTTTATAATAAAAAATGTGTTTAATTTTAAATGCATGCATGCGTTTGCATGGGTTACATGCTAGTCTATAACTATATATATATATAATAGCAGAAGCTGAAAGAAAATGAGTACCTAGAATTAAGGAGGTGGTGACAAATCAGAAAAGTGGCTCTCCAAAATTTTGCCATGATCCATTTTAAAAAGCGATACATTATATTGGTTGACAATGCTACGCACCGGTTAAAAGCGAATCAGTGCATTGAAATACTGTTTAGTGCCCTTGGGTATAAAAGGAAATTAACTGGTTAGGACAGAAAAAAGAAAGATCGCTACACGGAGAAAAAAAGGAGAGAGAGATCGAGAGAAAAGAGAGACAGAGAAATAGAGAGGCAGAAAACGGAGGAGAGAGAGATCGAGAGATCAAAAAATGCACTCTAAAAAAAAAAACCCCTGCCGATACTGCGATAGAGAGAAAAGGAAGGAGAAAAAAAAACCTAGCGATACTGCGACACAGTGGAGATTCGTACGGCCGGCATAGAGAGTGGAAAGAGAAAATTTAAGAAGACAGACAGCCTCTGCCCCCATCAGATTCCGTATCCTCCACCGGTTAGTCTCTGTTTTTTTGTTCTTTAAATTTGGGTTTAAATATGATTTAGGTCTGGGTATTTGGATTGGATTGGATTGTATTGGATTGCATTCAAGTTTTGGTTTAGATTCAGTTTTGAGTAAGGAATTTAGGTTAGAATGGTTTTTAAAATCAGTTATCTGTGTTAGATTTGATTTTTCTTTTGGATATTTAGGTTAAATTCGTTTTGTGTATAAGTTTTCGCTCTAAATAGAAATCTCTGGAGATCTTCATGAATCGATTTAATGCTGAAGAACATAGATTTATGTGTTGCCAAAAAAATAATGCTCTGTCATTTCATTTATGCTTTTATTAATTTTTTGTTGAAATATTTTCCCCTCTTTATATTTTGCTGCCCATGTTTCTTTTCAACCATTGTTGTCAAGGTTTTTGCAGTATATATTTAAAGTTTTCGTTTGCAATTGCTCTGATTTGAAAAAATAAAACCCTAGAACACAGAGAATAAGAAGGTATTGAACGTTAAAATGCCTTTCTTCCTCCACTGATGCCAATCTGCTTCAAGCATTATATCTTCCTCTGATTTATTTTATTTTTCGCTTTTTATCAGATGGGTATATAATATAATCTTTGAAAACCACCATCTCTTTGCCATCCTCTTAAACTTTTTATTTAATATTTTGGTTTGACGTGACTACCGCAACTTTTTGTTACATGCATGCTGCATATTGCAGTGTTTTGCTCTTTTATCTGCACTTTGCCACTTATTTTTATCATAGATCAAACATTAGCTTTCACAATACTGTCTTAGTACTTTTGCTTTTCTGTAAATTGTTTTCAAATTTAAGTAATTGGTTGACTGACTATACTAAATAATTATTTTATTGTAATACCAATTATTTAACACTGTTGTACATTGATATAAAAAATATTGCATTTTTCATTGTAGTTCAATATGTCTAATAGTTCAATTACTTCTTTTTCTTCTTATTCCATCGTAAGAGATTTAACAATAAAGCACTAAAAAGGGGCACAACCAAGCACAGTAACCAAGTATGAAATTTAATTAATAGTTCAATTTCTTATTGGAGTGTACCTTTCCCTTGGTGTGTTATTGACTTATTGTGGAGGAGGCAGAGTTATTTTGACGTAAGTTGGGTTATAAATTAGAAATAGAGGATCATTAGATGGCTATGGAAGGAGAATGAAACTTTTATTACTGACCATATTGTCTTTGAGAAGGAAACTTTTTATGCTGACCTATTGTCTTTGAGGTGGTGTCTATGAGAATGCTATATTTATGTAGTTTGATTTAGCGCATTTGGAATTCTTGATGTAGTTCATTTGGAAGGAGATTTGTTGGGAAACAGGGACAACAGCAGCATTGACACGGAGGGATTTTTTTTTTCTATTTTTGGTAAATCTTGGTCTTAATTGAAGCTTCAAAGTCTAAGAAAGGCAATTGGATTGGTGTATTATTTCAATGTAGGAATCAAAGAGATTGCAACATTTTCAGGGGCTGTTAGAGTTGGAAAGTGCAGAGGAAGATTGCTGCTATATTGTGGTCTTTGAGGTTTTTCTCTATTAGGCTTTCAAACATCAAAGTGAATGGTATTATAGTTATGACAACTGAAAAGTAAAGGAAGTATTCAATCTCACTCAGGAGCATACTAGAGTGAGATGACAAGACAAAAGGGTGCTGAACAACCTTGAGAAAACATGTAAGAATCTACAACCTATTAATATTTTGTGTAAGATCAATTTTTGACGGGTTTAAAAATCTGCACCTATTACAAAGAATACAATTTTTGTCTGGTGTAAAATCAATATTTTTCATAATCACTATTTTCCAGTTAGATACCTACTTGACTTTTTTTTTTTTTTTTGTTCTTGATTTAGTTTTGGTTGATTGGATGAGGTTTGATCCTTCAGTAATTTCAGATTTTGTTTGTTCATTTCCCTAATGCATTTTAATCAATGACTATTTTTGTGTGTGAAAGAATCCTCTTCTGTAAGTAGATCAACTGTATCTATGACATTATATAGCAATTTGTTATTTTTTTGGAACCTGTTTTGTGGTGGTTGAGTTTTGGAGTTGGTTAGCTAAATTTATTTGCTAATACAATGTCAGTTGTGCCTTTTCTCTGCATGTTATTTGGTCTTTGCATTGTGTGGGAGGCATGTTTT
The DNA here is from genome assembly GCA_023621385.1 of Quercus gilva. Taxonomy (NCBI): domain Eukaryota; kingdom Viridiplantae; phylum Streptophyta; class Magnoliopsida; order Fagales; family Fagaceae; genus Quercus; species Quercus gilva. The sequence goes on along the minus strand of CM042477.1, from coordinate 3,517,284 downwards.
TATATAAAAGAAGCTAGATTACTTATGAAACCAATGCTTTCTCAGTGTCCTAATTTTTCACAAAGTCTGTCAGTGTCGCATGAAAATTATAAGCACTGCAACATTGCTATTTTTTCCCCCCTGATGACCAAAAGTGAAGTGCAAATTCAGTGTGCAAAAAAAAGAAAAAATCATAACCAACCTGGGATTCTACTTTCAGAGATTTAAAGTCGGTTTGGTGTGATCCTCAATAGTGAAGTACTCTTTCTAAGCCTTTTGTTATTTTGGCTATTGAATTGTTAACATTCTAATGAAGGTTTAGACAAATGGCTATCTACTTAAGTTGGTCTCAAAGCTTAAGCAAACGATGATTTTATCTACATTTGCATCCCTTAATGATCATTTTAGTCATTTTAACTTTCAAAAATTGTTGTTTCCTTTTCCAGCTATGATGAAGTTCAGAATTATATCTATTAAGTATGTTGGATCAGTTTCTGTCACTTGCAGAAACCTTGCTTCTGACCTGATATTTAGAAACTTCTTCATTTTACTGCATTTTTCTAAAAAACTTACTACTAAAGTCCCTCAATTGCATTGGCATAGTCATGATATGTTTTTAACATGTGAGCTTTATTTCAAATGATTGTATGAGAATAAAAGGAATTATTCATTGAAGAAGAAGCATATACATCATGAAACCTTCATGTACATGTTAAAAAAACAAATTTGATAAACATTGTGCTCTTATAAAGTACTCACTACCATTATTACAATATATGTAAGATAGTACACTTCCAAAGTTTCTTATTGAGTTAAAATAAAGTAAGACATTACGAAATTGATTAGGTGGAAAATCTAGAATAAATTTCAATTTAATGGTAAATTCTAATTCTATTGAACTATCTTAGCAAAAAAGAAAAACACTAATGATGTAGATAGTTTCCAGTCAACTAGGACTCTCTAATGTAGTTTTGAAAGTGTATCTCGAAATGTGAATTTGTAGTTTTGGAAAACACTTGATTTGCTGTCATCTCTACCTATTTGAAAGAAAAAAAAAAGAAAAGAAAAAAAAAGATGTTGGACTTAGGAAGTACTAGCAGCATAAGGTGCTTGCGATTTACTTTTTTTGTTATGCAGATCAATAAGAGTGGTGGATTGGGTTCCAATAACTTTCTTTTTGGGGACCTGAATTTGAAGCAAAGAAATAGAAAGAAAATGTGTAATGCAACTGTTAGAGAGAAAAGGGTAAGAGATATATTGTTTTCTAAACTCATTGATCTAATTATGTTCAGGTTTTATTTCATAACTCTTGCCTTCAAAGACTATTGCAACATGATTGCGATTATATTGCATTAAAGGTTAATTTGTTTGGCTCCAAGTAATTGTGAAAAGGCATGTCTGTTTTATTTCAATGAAATTAATTCTAAGATAGATATTCTTTTGATTAATTAGTGTTAGTGTTAGGATATGAACAGTTTTTACATGAAATACTCCAAATTTAATATTGATTATCTTTGCTTTCTAATTTATAAATGCTAAATTATCAAGTCTGAATTGGTGCTAAATTCTCTCTAAAGTTATTGAATAATTTTGACTGACATTGTGATTTTATGTAGCACTTCGAAAACTTGAATAATTTCACACTAAGTGTCACCAAAGTACTGACCTATGATTTCATAGTACTTTGTAAAATTGTAGTATTATGCAACAACTTGATTTAGCTGTTTAAGGGTCATTTTTTCTTATTTTACAGATTTTCTTGCAAAAAATCTCATTTCATATTGAATAGTAAGGAACATCTAATTAGTAAGAAATTTGACATTGGCTACAAGCGAGTTTGTAGTTAAACTTTGTCGTCCTTATTATATGTATTTTAAAATTTTATGAATTGACATTTAATGGGATTTTTCTTTTTAGTTAAATATGGATGATAGAAATGGTTTAAGGAAACGTGAAGATGAGAGACAGGTTTATGGTGGCTAATTGTTTCAGCAATTACATGTTGGTGCACACACGTGTATAAAAGAAAAATGACTTATGTGGGTGAGGTGTAACCAATGTATATTACAAAGGCGATTGCAGGTATTTTAAATTAATTATTATTACTTTTTTTTTCTTTATGATTTATATGTATAAATATAACCAGGCTAAAATATTACATTTACTTCTGTGTATAAATATAACAAAGCTATCTTAGAATTTTTATCATATCATGTTCACTTTTAATTTGTTTTTCTTATTTATTGGATTTTCCTTGGTCAAGATTCAACTTGCATTATGTACTTTTCTAGGTTTAGGAATATTTTTTCTATTGGCTGATGATATTTTTGATATGTTTAGCCGATGAAGAAGTTATGAGATTAAACGCAATGTTCAAAGGCATGGCTGTTGACAACTCTGGGCCTACAAGATTTAGAAATGAAGCGTGAAGTCATTAAGCAAGGAATAAAATATTTGAAAGATTTTAATATGTAGTTATTATAATTAATTATTATTTTTGGATAAGTGCATTTCTTTATTTCTATTACTTATATGTATTGTTGTATTATGCGTTTTGTATTATTTAAACTAGCAACAAAACACACTTACTGATTTCTTTATAAACTGTATACTATAATGCATTCGTTAAATATTATAAATGTTATTTTGAACTCTGAGTATGATGCAAGAAATCTACTTGAGAAAAATATTTTGTTCCCATTTCTTTAAGTTTTACATTTTGTTTGTGATTTAAGGTTATAATAACGATCGATGCTTTGTGAATTTTTATTAGTTTTGAAATTGAAGAGAGAAACAAATATATCTGATGTATAGATATAGTTGCATCCTAGCTTATTATAGAGAAGATTAATACAATTTATATTTACTATGATTGATTGCACCAGTTTCATTTAATATCTATTGATAGTAATTATTAGGAAACATTGTCCAAGGCATTATGTGTATACTATCCTGTTTCTTAAATTATTCTCAACTGAATATCCCTACCAAATAAGCATGTAGTAGTATTGCTATATATTCAGTTAGTACTCAATTATGTTATGATTTTAGAATCATAATTGGATTGGTCCAAGAAAGAATCATCATTCAATTGTGTTTTTTTGGACATCTATATATATATGTGTATATATATATATATATATATGGACACACAAAAGCATTATTTGTGTGGTGTTTTTGTAAATAACTTTTAAGTTGATTGTCTTATACTGTGTAAAATGATACCGCGCATTGCGTGGGTTAAATGCTAGTATCATTCTAATAATCCAAACAAAAAACTGATGAAAAATTAGGTCTATTTTCCTTTCCTTTCATATGATTCCTTCCTTATCCAATGAAAACTTTGTTTAGATACTCTTCAAGACTCTATCTTTGTTCTGTTGTAAAGTGGAAATGAGATGAGATGACAATATATAAGAAAAAGAAAAATACATTAAATTATATTAAATCCTTTACTTAAAAAAACTTAAAAAAAAAAAATCATATTCTTAAAATACCCTCAAATTATTCCTCCTTTACTTTAAAAAATTATGAATAAAGGAACTAAAATTTTCACCCTCATCTCCTTCCCTTTCCTTTCCACATCCCTACCCTAAACTTTGTTAAGAATTAGTCTTATATTAGACAATAGTCCCATAAAGACTTTCTTTCCATTTTACACTTTGCATAGAAGAAAAATGTCTATTGCATTATGGATGTGATATCATTTCTTAATAATTCAATTATGTTTAGTAATGCAGTGATAGTGACAGTAGAAAACCGCATCGTAGGCCCATCATTTATTCATTTCTTTAGTAGGGCATAGCTTCCCACCATCTTTTTTTTTTTTTTTTTAGTTGTTTATTTTTGCCAAACACTAAAAATACTTAAAAAAGTATTTACCATGGATGTTATTTTAATTATCAATTTTGGCACCTACTTTTTTCCAACTATTACTGAAAAAAGAAATGGTTTAATTGGAATTTGTCAGCTTTTGGATAATTTTTGTTAAAATTTGTTGGTTCAATTGTATATTTAGTTCCTAACTTTTGATTTTTGTTTCAGAATCATGATTATAATTAAAAATGTTTCAAAAAGATCCTCAACGAAATTTGATAGATGTAAAATACTAAAATGTTAATGTAGAAACAAGAATTCAGTAAATCAAAACTACTTCAATGATGTGAAGCCCATGATGTAGTAAAAATTATGTTTATCATATCAACAGTTTCCATCCATCATAGGTTAATAAGTAGCTTTTGAAAGCCAATAGATGTGCTGACAAATTGGCTAGGAAGGGAGTTGTAGGCTTAGGATTTTGTTGTTGTTACTTTTCCCTCTGATTGTATTATTGATTAACTTAGACTTGATGCTTTGGCTGGGAAGCACGGGTGCAGCTCTAGAGCCACTGCACCGACACCCGACTCGTTTCGACACACTGATTCGCACTCGACGTGCCAATTCGCCACTTCTTCTTTCTTTTTTTTCATCTCCGATTCGCACTGATTTGAGCCGATTTGCGCCATTTCGGTTTGATTCGGCGCCAATTCGGGCTAAGACTGGCCGAAATCCGCCGAAGTTGGCCTAGAAACTGGTCGAAATAGCCCCAATTCGGTCTAATTCTGTCCGAATAAGAAGAGGAAGAAGAAAGATCTGCTACCAAAAGATTTGTGAGAAAAAAAAGGGAAGGAGAAGAAGAAAGATCTGCTACCAAATGATTTGTGAGGAAAGAAGAAAGAAGAAGAAGACGTGGAGATAGATGACCGTAGACTTTTAAACAGAGCCTTGGAATGTGATATTAACAAAGCAATGCACGTGGGTAGCGGCGGGACTTGGCAATGGAGCTTCTTGGAAGCTTCCTTGTTTATAAATATCCCAAAAAATTTGTTTATTTATAATAAAACCCCAAATTTGAATATCTTTATTATGGTTTTTTTTAAACACTATATTAAATTCAACAATTTATATCATTTAGTAATAGCCAAATAATTTAGTAATTGTATCAATTTAAATAATTACTTATCATTAAAAAATAATATTATTTTGCAAAATTTATCCCCTAAATATTAGCTATAAATATTAAATTGATCCCAAAGGTTTTTTTTATCTACTTTGCTCTTAAATTGGTATATGTTTACCATTATATGAAAAATATGCTTAGCAATATATAGAAAATATAAATAAAAATTTATTTAATAATTTATTAATAAACGTATTCCGCCGCACTTGCACTCTACTTTTTCAAAAATTGCTGAGTCGTCGCACTACATCTGCACCCAAACCCAAATCCACACCCGTGCTTCCTAGAAGTACGGTTTATTGTAGGCACTATAGTACTATAGTAGCAGTGCCATAACTCTTTAGTTGCTTTTCATTAATTTATCCAGTTTACCCAAAAATAATAATAATAATAATAATTTTGAAAAAATATGAACTAAAGTGAAATTTAAAAATAAAAAATAAAAGTTGAAGATTGTTTGGTACTAGTGGGTTTGCCCACATTCCTCATCAAAATGGCCCAAAACAAATCAACATGCTCCCGGATGAACCAAATCAAAAACAAATATACTAGTTGGGTTAAAAAAAAATTGTGAGACATGATAAATTTTGGGCTACTTATATGCTCTTGTTTTTGGTTAGACCCAATACTTTGGAATGGACGCTATATCTATAGGCCACACCTTTATCCACTGCTCACAACTTTTATGAATGACCAAAAGCTGAAAGACAACCCGGTCCTTTTACAGGTTTAATGGGAAACCCAGTTCCAAATCATACAAAAGAGCATTTAGGAAAACCATTTCTCAAGGAGGAAGATGAAATAAAAGTGACCAGACCCATGTTGACTTGGGGGTTCTTTATAGATTCATCCAAATCCACATCTTGATTTAATGAACCCAAAACGGAAGAGTTGGATTTGGAGGCCCAAATCAATTTCCCCCTATGGAAACTTCCCAAACCGGTTAGCAGAAAGAAAAAGGCCCAGATCCACAGTATTATTCATAAACTTCAACAGCTAGAGTAAAATCACTTAATTCATAGAGGATAACAAAAGTACAACAGATCCACACAACATAGATTATACAATTCCTAAAAAAAAAAAAAAAACAAGCAAGCAAAAGAGAAAATAAATCTGTATAAGTTATAATCGCTGATTGGAAATTAGGAAAACAACTGACAAATGACAATCTTTTCGCACAAAAGAAGATGAAAAAAAAAATGGCCAGACCCATCTAAATTTGAAGCTTCTTTATGGATTGATCCAAATCCACATCTTCATTTTGTGAACCCAAAAGGGAAGAGTTGAATTTGGAGGCCCAAGTCAATTTTCCCTATGAAAATTTCCAAAACGGTCCAACAGAGAGAAAAAGGCCCAAATCTACACTTTTATTCAAAAACCTCAAGTATCGGAGTAAAATTTTTATTCATAGAGGATTACAAAGTACAATAGATGATGATCCACACATGACAACATAGATTCTGCAAAATGAAAAAGAGAATGAAAAAACGAAAAAGAAAAAAAAAGCTGCATACCTCATACGCTCATACCACAGACAATTCAAGCTACGAAATTCAAACAAAGTTAACAAACCAACAAAAACATGAGCGTGGATCAGTGCGCATTCCTCATATTGGAGCTCAGACAGGGTTGACATTCAGGCTATCATTTGGATATTGTCTTGGCTGCTGCTGTTAACGTTACCTTCAGCTTGCGTTAGGGAAGCACTAACCATGTTGTTAGTTGAAAACTTGCGAAGTGCAAGAACAAGAGTGATGATGAGGATGGCTAGGCCAAGTATTTGAGCAGCAAGTTTAAGGTCCGAAAGCAACGACATTTGTTCCCTGCTGTAAACAAGAGAAAATTAATTCTATGAACTTCAGTAACCAACAAAAAGAAAGCTATAATAATTGTTAATAAAAGAATATGTAGCTACTGTCACCTGTTTGGAGAAGTCATAGGGGAGACCGCAGAGAATATGGAAAGGTCTGGAGTATGTTAGCTTAGGGGGCTCAAAATCGGACTGGAGGGGAGCTTATTTTGGTTTAGTGTGGGATGTGTCGTAGGTTACTGAGCTTATATAGCAAGTGCTACGTAGGTAAAGGTTTTGAGGGTGGGATCGTTGTTGTGGACCTTGCGGTAAAGCTTTTGGTTTTTTGGATGGGGTCGTCGTCACTGTAGTAGAGATTATTTTCTGTGCTTCTAGTATAATCTGTGCTTCTAGTGTCGGTCCTTTAATGTGGAGTTTTTGGGGTGGGTCCTCGTCTAGAGATTATTTTATGTGTTCCCAGTGTGGGTCCTTTGATGTGGTAGAGTTTTTGGTGGGGATCGTGTAGATACTATTTTATGTGTTTTCAGTGTGGGTCCTGTGTTAGAGTTTTTGGGTTTTTTATTTTGCTAGTTCCCTTGATCTGGTAAGAGTTCTTGGGGTTGGGAACGGAAAAATGATATGACCACATAATTTTGTCACAGCTTCTCATGTGGTGACTTGTAAATTGTAGAGGTTTTAAGATGATTGAAGTATGGTAGTGGGTTTGTATGAGTTCACACTTTTATAATTCACAAATCATCACGTGAAGTTAAAACAAAGTTGTGTAAAATTCTATAGTCCTAATATTGCTAAGAGAACCATGTAATCATCATTGTTGTGGTAAACCTTAGTATTTTTGGCATGGGTCCCTTGATGTGGTTGAGAATTCGAGGTGGAATTTTGGTGTGCTAGAATTTTTGGGGGTGGGATCGTTCATTGTTATTACGGTAAAGCTTTTGGGTTTTTGGTGTTGCTCCCTTGATGTGATTTGATATTTTGGGGGCGAAATTTTAGTGTGGTAGGGTTTCTGTGGGTGGGATCATTCGTCGTTGTTGTGGTAAAGCTTTTAGGCTTTTGTTGTGGGTCCCTTGATGTGGTTGAAATTTTGGGGGTGGAATTTTGGTGTGGTAGAGTTTTCGGGGGTGGGATTGGTTCTCGTTGTTGTGGTAAAGTTTTTGGGCTTTACGTGTGGGTCTCTTGATGGGATAGAATTTTTAGGGTGGATCATTTATTTATTGTTATACACAAGAGATCATTGTTGTGGTAAGGCTTTTGGGATTTAGGGGTGGGTCCCTTGATGCGATAGAGTTTTTGGGGTTGATCATTTATTTATTATTATACAAGAGAGATCATTGTTGTGGTAAGGCTTCTGAGTTTTTGAAGTGGGCTCACTTGATGTGGTAGAGTTTTTGGGGTGGGATCATTTATTTATTATTGCACCGGAGGGATCATTGTTGTGGTAAGGCTTTTGCGTTTTTGGTGTGGGTCCCTTGATGTGGTAGAGATTTTGGGGTGGAATCATTGTTCTGGTAAAGCTTATGGGATTTTGGTGTGGGTTGGTGTGGGTCCCTTGATGTGATAGAGATTTTGGGGTGGAATCGTCGTTGTGGTAAGGCTTTTGGGTTTTTGGTGTGGGTCCCTTGATGTGGTAGGGTTTTTAGGGTGGGTCGTCGTTTAGAGATTATTTTCTGTGCTTTTGTTGTGGGCTCCATTGATGTGGTAGAATTTTTGGGTGTGGGTTGTCATCTAGAGATTATTTAATGTGTTTCTGGTGGGGTCTTGTCGTAGAGTTTTTAGGTCTTTGGTGTAGCTAGCTCCTTTGGCTGGTAAGAGTTTTTAGGCGTGGGAACAAAAAAATGCTAACACATAATTTTACATAATTTTATTACAACTTGCCACATAGTAACTTGTGAATAATAAAGTTTTTCAAGTGGTAAAAGCATGGTGGTGGATCCATATAGATCCACACTTCTTATAACTCAAAACTTGTCACGTGGTAAGCTGAATCAAAATTGTGTAAAATTATATAATCCTAGTATTGCTCGTGGGAACCGTTTAATCATCATTGATGTGATAAACCTTTGTATTTTTGGTATGGGTCCCTTGATGTGGTTGAGATTTAGGGTGGAAATTTTGGTGTGGTAGATTTTTTTGGGGGTGGGATTGTTCGTTATTGTTGTGGAAAAGCTTTTGGGCTCTTTGGTGTGGGTCCCTTAATGTGGTTGAGAATTTGGGGGTGAAATTTTGCTGTGATAGAGATTCCGAGGATGGAATCGTTCTTTATTGTTGTGGTAAAGTTTTGGGGTTTTTGGTGTGGGTCCCAAGTGTGGTAGAGTTTTTGGGGTGGATTATTAATTTATTATTATGCAAGAGGAATCATTGTTGTGTTAAGACTTTTGAGTTTTTGGAGTGGGTCGCTTGATGTGGTAGAGTTTTTGGGGATGGATCATTTATTTATTATTACACAAGAGGGATCATTTTTTTTTTTTTGGGAAATAGAAGAAATATTAACAACTAAGGAACCGGAACAAGATGGGAAAAAGTCACCGTCATTATCCATTACAAAACAACCCCAAATGTACAACAGGGATAATATTGTGGTAAGGATTTTGAATTTTTGGTGTGGGTCCCTTAATGTGGTAGATTTTGAGGTGAAATCATCGTTATGGACCTATGGTAAAGCTTTTGGGTATTTGGTGTTAGGACATATGTGAATCATGTTAGGAACATATGTCAATTTAGAATTGGCTAATTCTTTGACAAAACGCACTTTACTTGTAATTGGGTAGATCTATGATGTATTTAATACTTCAAGGAACAAGGTTTCAAGTTCAAAGGTTAAAGCCATGCAAATCTGTCCAAGAATCAAGTGAAAAAGTGCTGGATTTTAAAACTCGACAGCTAGTATCTATCGAGGTTTAAAAGGCTGCTTAAGTCCGATGCTCGACAACTCTTGACAGATAACCTATCTATCGAGATTTATGAAAATCACTTTTTTAAATCTGATTTTACTCTAATCCGTGTATACATGTTTAGGATTTCTTTTCTCACAATCCTAAACATATATAAGGATTATTTTAAGGGTCATCACAGCTGATGCACCTCAATGCAAAAGTTTTTCACAAGCATATTGTGATCAGAGACATATGCCCTAGTTCATCTTCTTCAAGAAGTTGCTGCGTTTGTACGCCGTAGGGTTTTGTAACTAAGGAGTTTCGTGATCTTCATCGTGTGATGAACTGAAGAACTTTGCAGCCAACATCCTTCTCAAGTTAGTGGTTAGTCACATACTTGGATCCGTGCATTGAATTGGTTAGTCACATACTTGGATCCGTGCATTGAATTGGTTAGTCACGTACTGGGAGCTATACATTAAAAAGAGATATTGTCACTACAGAACAAGTCCAATTGGGTATTAGGATAAGGGTTCAATTGTAGGTTGGTATAAGGTACTGAGATTCCTTTACTTGTAACCGCTTGTTGTGATAATAGTAGATTCTCAGAAGTTGTGACCCTAAAATTCCTAAAATCACCCGATGGGGTTTTTGCCTTGGAGGTTTTTCTTGTTCGTAAACAAATCACTGTGTCAACTTTATTTTCTGCTGCATATTAACTTAGTTGGTGATTTGTTTGTGCTACCATGCATATTGCATGTTAATCGGATTAATTAATTAACTTGGCTAATTAATTGGTTAATTCATAAGAAGGGGTCAATACATTCTTGGCTTATCATTTGGTATTTGGTATTTGGTCCCTTGACCTGGTAAAGTATTTGGGTGTGGGAGCAGTGGATCATTGTTTTGGTAAGGCTTCTGGGTTTTTGGGGTATAGTTTTCATAACATAAGTTGATGTGGTAGATTCCATTGTTGCGATCATTGTTGTGGACCTGTGGTAGGACTTGGATTGTGTTCAATGTCCAATTGCATTGGATCCATTCCGATGATGGCATTAGTTCAAAAGTAGACATATGGCTTTATCCGAATGTGTCCAATATAATTGAACACTGAATCAAACTTTTAGCCGTTATGGTAAAGCTCTTAGATTTTTAGACTTGATTTCTCATACTATCTTTTTAACTAATATTTAAAAAATATTTTATTTCACCTATCATAGTATGTCATGTGTTTGATTTTTATTATTATTATTATTATAAACTTTAACTATTTTATAAAGAAAATAAAATTAAAAATAGGTGGCAAGTTGTATTAGTGGAACATAAAAGGTAATACAAAGGATTTAGATCCGTTCCAAATCCTCTATCCTAAGTTTTCTGTGTCCCATGTTATGCTCTACCAACCATTTTATGACATGTTCTCATTTTTTTTTTCATTCTTAGTGCTTCAAATATTGTATAACATTTCCCAAAATGTTAGCAGGTAGAATGTTGTCTTTGTTAATGAACCATTTTTAAAAAGTTTTATACTACCTTTTATAGTAAATATAAAAAACTATCAAAATAATTAGTTTCTTTTTTATTTCTGTATAAAAAGTTTTTAAAAGTATTTGTTAAACGCTTTTAGGTCAGCCAGTAAGAAAATATTTTTATAACAATTAATTCACTATGAATGAAGATTTGTCAAGAAAGAAAATTTATCAAAATCTTACGGATTAAACATGTAGGAGCAATAGAGCTGGAGTTATAAAGAGAATGAAGAGTAAAAAAGGACGAAAAGAGTTATGAAAAGAGATCCCTGACAGACATTCAAACATAAGGGATGAAAGAAAGAGCCACGTGATATCTAACATTTAAAAGAGCCACATTTTGCAAACTAACATTTAAAAACGAGAAATGTTATATCTATAACATCTAAGATATCAAGTATTATTAGCTTCAAAAAAAAAAAAAAAAAAAAGTATCAAGTATTATCATCATTTTTATAATATATATATATATATATATATATATGGGGCCTGAAGATCTGGTGACCTCAGCCCACTTCATATTGGGCCCAAAGGCCCATACCAAGGAGGTAGGAACGTCCGAGGATGAATGCAGGACGCCCAGGCTCCCAAGGAACCTCGCCGAGGACGACGCTATCCTCGATTGGCCGAGATCATAGAAGGGAATAGCAGCACGCCATCCAGGGCAACTTCCTAAAGAACCCCAAGAAAAGATAAGTGTAATGGATCAGCTATGGAAGCATTGTGGAGGAGCAATTCAAGGAAAAACTGTCACCTCCACATTAAATGCTCACAACTAACGTTCTGACTGCATTAATGAGGAAGTGACCCCTAAACAGTGTTGTCTGGGTTGCTGCAGCTCATAGAAAGCTGAGGAAGGTGGCTGATGGGACAAGCACTCAAGTAGTAACCTGCATGGTCAACAGATGGAGGGCCAAGATCAACTAAGATGGAGTATATAATGTAATGAGTCCTCTAGAAAGTAGAGAGAGCAATCCCAATAACGCCGCATTATCGAAGGTGCTAGAGTAAGAGTCCTCAAAAGGAGCCGAGGACGAATTTTCTTGTAAAAGCTTGGCACGTTTCTGTTTGATTGTTTGTAAGGCTCCTTATAACCATCACCCGACCCACCAATGCTTAGTTTTTTGGCCCACTCTCTACAAATTAATTGTAAAGGGCTAGTCGAGCCTAAGTCCACTCATCCAAATGGAGAAGTGCTCAAACCCGATCCCTATAATTGGTGCCGTCTATGGGAAGAACTTGTGCGTTGGTGCGTGCAATGATCAATCATGGTAGGATCGAGCTCCCATTAGCAAGGGTCCCTGAAGAGGATCATCCCAGCAGCAGTGCAGGCCAAACGAGGGACAGTCCTAGGGGCTCCGGTCGTCGAATATACGCCCCGTACCCCTTCCGAAGGGCTGGCACTCGAAGGTTTGGTAGCCTAAGAGGAACATGTTGATATCCTGGATTCGTTTGTTGCGATTAAACGGAGACTCAACCGAGCCAGGTCCTCAGACCTCTTACCTCGGGAGACTCAACGCGCATCGGCGACATTCTTTGATGATCACGTAACCTGCGGTGTATGACACCCGGTTATGTTCCTGATCACTCTCACGTGGTTGGCTCATTTAAAGTTAGCAGTTGGACGCTACTGTCGGTTTTATTAAGGTCGGGGTGACGTTTTCTCATTACCATCAACAACACACTCACTCATGAAGCAATTATCGCAAAGAAACGAGGTATTCAGAAAGTAAAGTAATTAAAGAATACAACCATTCTTTTTTATTAAATAAAAGAAAAATACATAAAAAGTACATCATAAATACAGAAGCTTAAGCGGGCTTGTTCTAAGGCTAACTGTAAATACAGAAGCTTAGGCAGGCTTGTTTTAAAGCTAACTATAAAAACAGAACCTTCGGCGGGCTTGTTTTAAAGCTAACTACAAAAAGAAAGGCTGAGACGGGACTGTTTTAAGGCTACCAACAATAGTGGAGCCAGCAGGGGTGGAACCGGCGATGGGAAAGAAGAAGAAGCGGAAGTGCCTAACAGCCCCATCTTATGATAATTCCTTGATTCTCTCCCAGTTTCATGATAATTAAGTATTGGAGGCGGCAACCCTGGGGCATCGACCATGTTGTAATCTTACAAACCTCCATCGGCAAGTGAACTGGATGCGAATTACTACCAGCTTGAAGGGCAGGCGAATCCGCGTACTGGGGAAAGATGTTATCTACGCCTGCTTCGACTCTCGGCTGAAGGACGAGGGTCCTCTTCCTTGCTCGGTTGACAAGAATGAGCATCTTTGGCCTATGTTTTCGGGCCCCTGCCTTTATCTAAGACCATCCTATTTCCCTGGGTTTTGTTCACAACCTTAGTAAAGTCCTTGTAACATATGAGAGAAGGAGTCCCCCGGAACACCTTATATAGAAGGCGAAGGTTGGTGGAAATTAATCCGCACGGAATTCAAAGGAGGAATTACAAGCAATATTATCCTCGCTCAATTTCCAACACAGCCACCAGCCGTTGGATTCGCATTATTCCACAAGGACATTAATAAAGGCGTGCCTCGCATATCGAAATGTCAGGTACGCAACTCGAATAGCCAAAAGATGCCTCGAAATTAAAAGTGGCGAAAAAGTAGCGCGGTGGGGCTACTATCATACGTGGGGGTGGAAGGCCAGGTCGCCAACGTCCAAGACAGTGTTGAGTTAGGGACCCAGCCCGCGGAAGAAGCCCTCCTCGGCAAGGCAAGTTCAAGGCCATTATCACTCCAGGGGCAAGCTTTCCAACACTGAGGACGAGTCCTTTCACTCCAAGCAGTAGTGCTGAAGTACTAGACAGAACCAAGGTCTTGCATGGTCCTCGGACTCAAACCTATGGGAAAACTAGCTACTCTAAGAAAACTCTAAGTACTAGACAGAACTAAGGTCTTGCATGGTCCTCGGACTCAAACCTATGGGGAAACTAGCTACTCTAAGAAGACTCTAAGTACTAGACAAAACCAAGGTCTTGCATGGTTCTCGGACTCAAACCTGTAGGGAAACTAGCTACTCTAGGAAGACTCTAAGTACTAGACAGAACCAAGGTCTTGCATGGTTCTCGGACTCAAACCTGTAGGGAAACTAGCTACTCTAAGAAGAGTCTAAGTACTAGACAGAACCAAGGTCTTGCATGGTCCTCGGACTCAAACCTATAGGGAAACTAGCTACTCTAAGAAGAGTCTAAGTACTAGACAGAACCAAGGTCTTACATGGTCCTTGGACTCAAGCCTATGGGAAAACTAACTACTTCAAGAAGAACCTAAGTGTGGGGTGCAATTAGAGCCATGCTTGGTCCTTGGGTCATTTGCTTTGGTAAAATTTACACCATACAAAATCTGGTTGAGTATCAAACAAAGCCTATGAGCAGGCTAGTCTAACTTGATTAACTACTTTAATACTCTTTGTGATCATTACAGACGATGATGATTTTTCTTATAGTAAGAACCTTGGATTTAATCCCATGGGCATCACTTAAAGCATATTTAGGGTGCCATGGGCGTAGTCTATGTTTAACCCACACCTGGAGGGATTTTCCACCAGAAGTTTGAGCGTTTGTTTGAGTGGTGTTGATCCATTCTGGTTTTAAGCAGAAGAAAGAAAGGTTTTCATTTATATATACCATTTTACATCTTTAAAATTATTGCCGTGTATAGCCAAGGCAAAGTTGGAGCCAGGCTTGCACAAGTAAAAAAGGTAAATAGGGTAAACGGAAGAAAATAAAGTGTGCGCTCTATTAAGTTCAAAAGAAACTGCATAGTAGAAGTCACATTACAAAAAAAAGAGAAGAAGACTTCATTATAAAAACTACAATGCCATTTTAAAATAGAATTCATCGCTTTATCTTTATCTGGGGGCTGCCCTGAAAGTCTTCTCGGCCTGGGTAGTTGCTTCCCTCAGAGTTGCCTTCTCCTTCTCCTTGGGATCCCCCTCGGCAGGCATGATTACCGAAGTCAAATCCATTTCGAAGCTTTGAGAGGCGACCCTATCTAATGGTTTCTCTGCATCCTTGCCCAAAGCACCTCCCGCATTAACTAGAGTTGTCTTGGGAGCTTCAATCCCTTTTGTCTGCTCTTGCTGAGTGGGGGGGAGGAGGAGGATCTCGTGACCAGGGCCCCTCAACGGGATTTGTGACGGCGGAGGCTGCTTTGCCACTGGGAAGGGGAGATTCTGAAGCCCTGATAGCTAGAGGGTAGAAGACCTTCTCTGCCTCTCTTAGCCTAGAAGAAGCCTCAACCCCAACTTGGTTAAGGGCCTCATCCCAAGTTAACGCATAGTAGATGCGGCACACAGCTGGCACCTCAGCCCTAAAGGTGTCCTCAGTCTCAATAACTCCTACATTGTAGCCGTGCTGCTCAGCGTCTTCTCTGGCCTTCTCGGCCTCCTTCCGGGCCTTCTAGGCCCCATTTCTAGCCCTCTCGACATGCTCTTTCTGCTCATGGGCTTCAGCTAATTTCTTTTGAAGAGCTGCTATTTGCTCTTTAGAAGAAGCCAGCTGCTCCTTGGCATCACGCAGAAGCAGCCTTTGGTCCTCGGCTTGTTTTTGTGCACCTGCCAGAGCCGAGTCTACACTCTTTTTCGCCTGCTCCTCTTCGGTCAATTTCTTCCTCGGGTCCTAGTTAGAGTGGTCGGCAATCTTAAGGGACTCTACAGCTGTAGATCGCCTATTCCTCTCCTCGTCCAATTGACGGTAGCTGGTGTTGGTTATTTCCTCAATCCTAAAAATAGCTTGGACAGCCTTAAAAAATTTTGAAATTGAAAATGATGAGTGAAAAGGAAGGAAGAAAGGGAAATTGATTAAAGACCTTACAAGCAACAATAAAGCAATATGAGAGAAGGGACAAGCGCATACCATGCCCAAGTATCTTTTGAGATTTAGAAAAACCTCTAGCCTCCTGATACTCCGAAGCTCGGCCATGTTAGAAGGGAGCAGTAAGGCCTCCTCCAAAACTGAAGCCACGTGGCATCCAGTGCCTCCATGGAAGTCCGTGATAGATGCATTCTCTCTCAGGGGCTCACCATGGAGCATTAGAGCTGGAAGCCAGGCTTGGGGCTCGAGGGACTGAGTATCCCTTCTATCTGACCCCCTTTGTCCCCCTAACCCAATCTTTAATTGCTTCATCACCCGATGGGTTCCATCTTCGGACACTGGGCAAGACCTCCCAGCCTCTACCACATCCTTACCCTTCTCTTCCCTCTTCCTTTTCGGGGCCACCGGTTCTACCCTGAGGGACAAAGACGGTTGAGTAGAAGGAGAGGGAAGTTTTGTGGGGGGAAGAGGGATTTTGGGATGGGACGACTCGCTGGGTGCACCTTTCCCTAGATGGGACTCAATAAGCTCCAGCAAGCTCTTTTTCGGTTTCCTTTGAATGACCATGTCCCCCTCCGAATTGGTGTTTGCCGATATAAGGTCCGCTTCCACACAACTTTGATCGCCTAGATCGCCAGGAGGACCCTCCGATGATTGGACTTCGTCGAAGACTTCGAATTTGTCCTCGGAAAAACCTAAGTCAATAATCTCCTCCTCTTCCTTCGACTCTTCCTGCCCCCCTTCCTCCACCTCGAGGTGGGAAGACAATGAACCAACTAGAGGTACGCCCTTTGGGATTACAGCATCCTCAGGAAGAAGAAATCCTTCCACGGCAACACTAATGCGACGCAAACGAGGATCTTTAGCCTTTATCACACACTTGGGTGCTTGGAAGGCGTGTGAGATGGGCGTGACTCCTAGAATCAGATGAGCCGCCCGAAGTTGGCCGTCTTCCTCGTTAACGAACACCTCAGCCTTGAGAATTTTGTCCAAACTCTCCCAGTTAACCAAACCGAAATGTGGTTCAAAGGCGTGTATGTCTGCAAAGATCCACAAAGAACATGTCAGTAACAGTAAGTTAACCCCAACCCCACATAACATAACAAGCCAATTATTCACGCTACTCCTAGGACCACACCTGGTTGCCCTTCTCGCGTCAAGCAGGGAAGGCCATCGTGCCATTCCCCAGATATGATTAAAAAGTCCTTATTAAGGCCCTTACTAGACTCAGGGAGGCACTGTATCAATCTAATGGCGGGCTTCCTTGTCTTCAGGTAGTACCCTTTCCCATTCAAATAATGAAGGTTGTATACCCAATTAACATTAAGGTGAGTCAGCCGTAACCCCATCTTCTCATTTAGCGCATCTACACAGCCCAATATCCTAAACACGTTGGGAGCGCATTGGGTAGGGGCTAATTGGAAGAACCTAAGGTAACTCCTCATGACCTCTCCCATAGGGATCCTCATGCCACCTTCTATGAAGGCAATCATGGGGATCGCCACCTCACCCTCTTGCCTTTTCTCAAACCACTCTCCCTCCTCACAATACCTTAGACCAACATTGGAAGGAATCCTGTATTGGGCCCTAAAATTCTCCATGGCCTCCTCAGAATCTACTAAGCTCTTGAATCTACCCATCTTTATAAACAAAGTAGGGAACCAAGGGGACTAAAGAGTGAGAATGGGGCCAAAGATGTTTAAAAAAAAAAAAGAGAGAAGAACAGAGGGCGAAGAGAGAGGAAAAAAGTACAGAATGGCAAAGAAGAAAGGTTTGAGAGGACTTACAAAATAGGTGGGGGCATCCTCGGCCAAGTGTTGAGTACATATAAAGACAAGTACGCGGAAGGGGTGTGTAGGTTCAATGTATGCGCGCGAAAGTACATGAAATGCTAAAGTGGTGAAAGAGATCAACCTGAAAGACATTTATATCATAGAGAAAACCCTAAAGCGAGAAAACTCTAGCTCGGGAACCAATAGAAATACCAGCCGTTGGATTGACATCGCGCCAAGGAACGTGGGGAGCACAAAGCCGCTAGAATTTAATGAAGAGTGCGCTCCGCACACCGAAACGTAAGAAATGTGCCCTAGACAGTTGAAAAGACTTTGGCATTAGGAGAGTACAAGACTTGATGAGACATAACAAGGGCCCAAGGGTATCAAAACTCTCCTCCCCGTCCGAGGATCTGGGCAGCAGGATTTTGAGAGGCTATTGTGGGGCCTGAAGATCTGGTGACCCCAGCCCACTTCATATTGGGCCCAAAGGCCCATGCCGAGGAGGTAGGAACATTCGAGGATGAATGCAGGACGCCCAAGCTCCCAAGGAACCTTGCCGAGGACGACGCTATCCTCGGTTGGCCGAGATCATAGAAGGGAATAGCAGCACGCCATCCAGGGCAGCTTCCCAAAGAACCCCAAGAAAAGACAAGTGTAATGGATCAGCCATGGAAGCATGGTGGAGGAGCAATTTAAGGAGAAGCTGTCACCTCCATATTAAATGTTCACAGCTAACGTTCTGGCCGCATTAATGAGGAAGTGACCCTTAAACAGTGTTGTCTGGGTTGCTACAACTCACAGAATGCTGAGGTAGGTGGCTGATGGGACAAGCACTCAAGTAGTAACCTGCATGGTCAAAAGATGGAGGGCCAAAATCAACTAAGATGGAGTATATAATGTAATGAGTCCTTTAGAAAGCAGAGAGAGCAATCCCAATAACGCCGCATTATCGAAGGTGCTAGAGTAAGAGTCCTCAGAAGGAGCCGATGATGAATTTTCTTGTAAAAGCTTGGCACGTTTCTGTTTGATTGTTTGTAAGGCTCCTTATAACCGTCGCCTGACCCACCAATGCCTAGTTTTTTGGCCCACTCTCTACAAATTCATTGTAAAGGGCTAGTCGGGCCTGAGTCCACCCATCCAAATGGAGAAGTGCTCAAACCCGGTCCCTACAATATATATATATATATATATATGTGTGTGTGTGTGTGTGTGTGTGTGTATGTGTGTGTGTGTAGAAGTATTAATTAACACCATTTAATATATGAAAAGAAAAAAAAAAATCATGTGTTTAGTGGTGGCTCTAGGATTTTTTTTTTTTAGGGGTCAATAGTGTTGGAGTTAGGAATTTATTGTGAGAGGAGTTAAAAAATAAAATGATTGATTTTTTTTCTTGTATATACAAATTTCATAATATATAAAATAATCTAAAATAATATTCTAAATACAATTTATTGTGCAATACTACTATACTATACAATAGTTTAAAAAAAATATTAATAGTTTAAAGATCGCTAAGACAACAACCATTGGATGCATAAATAAATATAATTAAATAACTAGTTATACATTGTCAAATTAATAATAATTTATTATATTAGGAGTAGGACTGGGAGTAATCATTAATTTAAGAAAAAAACAATTGATATAAATTTTTACTTTTAAAGTGTGTAGTTTTTAAAGCGTACATGTAGTCATTCTCTTGAAATTGCCGCAAGTACTAAAAGATTTCTTGGATTTGGAAATCTATAGAGTGCTAGATCAAACTATATACTTGATTAAACATAAAGAAAACATAAATAGAAGAAAGAGAGATAAAAAGAATAAGGAAAGAATCACAGATGAAGACACAAATTAGTTGGTTGTATAGGTGGCGTATTTTTTTGCTTTTTTGCTTTTTTATTTTTTATTTTTTATTGTTGCTAAATGTGGTATAATTTTTAGCTGATGAAGAAGAAAAGTGTAGAGAAAAACGGTTTCATTCTGTCGTCAACAACATAGTAAGTCAGAGTTTGAAGAAAATGTTTATCTATTTATTGTGCTTAACAAATGAGCAATTTTACGAGTAGTGTTATTGATACAATACTTTCATAATAAAATCTAGGTGATAAGTTGTTAAAGGAATGTAAAAAAGTAATGTATTAGTTGTAGGTCTAGATAAAAACTAATTATAACTTACTACTTAGCCTTTATTAAAAAATAATTGTGAAAATATTATGAAAGTAATACTAAGATAATTATATTCTAGCTAATTTCAGTTGGGTTTAAATAAATTTAGGGTTATGATGTTCAAAATTTTATTTTAGAAGGTCGAAACAAATATATATAATATATATATAATTCTTTTTTAGGCCAATTTAGGGGGTTCATTTGAAACCCCTAGGTTGGCTATAGCGCCAGCGATTCACATGCCTCATAAAATGGTTGGTACAACATGATGTGGGACAAGAAACTTAGGACTAAAGGTTTGTGTTTGAGGATTTGTACTCCTATCCTTTCCGTTGCGTGGGTCTGATGATGTGGTAGAATTTTTGGGTTTTTTTTGGATCCTTGATGAGGTGGTGGTTTTAATATTTTTTGGAGTTATATTAACAGGTATCTTTAATTAGGTTAATTGTTAATAAACCATTTTAAGAATATTTCTTTTTCCATAAAAACATTCTTAAAATGGTTTCTTAAAAGATGCCTTAGAGTATCCATTAACTTTGCTCTATTTTCTTTGGGTAAAAAAAAGATTTTTGAGTTGTGTTTGTGGGTCAGCTGATATGATATGGTGGAGGACTGAATATGTTTTTTTTTTTTTTTTTTGATGGGAAATCTGAATAAGCTTCATTGAAAACTAGCAGCAGAGGTTACATCTTGGAGGAGAGCCTGATCAATAAAGCTAGGACTCTCCTCAACCCAAACAGCAAAATCATTTATGCCTATAGCATATTTTGCTAATAGATGAGCAGGCCTATTGCCTGCCCTCTTTACATGAGAAACATCCACCCTACGAAATACCTTAAGAGCAGAAATGGCACCAAAGACAATAGCAGCAACAACAAAGGGAGGGGAAGAAGCTTCATTAAGGGCACTTACTAAAATTTGAGAGTCCCCTTCCAAAATGAAGTCATGAATAAGCATGTCTCTAGCAAATTGGAGACCTACCTCAAAAGCTTTAGCTTCGGCTTCTACTGCACCCATAGGAGCTTTTATTTTCTTGCAGCAGGCTCCCAAGACTCTCCTAACATCGTCTCTGATCACCACCCCAACACCCACAGATTTTTTCCCCCTAAATACTGCGCCATCCACATTAATCTTATACCGCGAGGGGGGGGGGGGGGGAGAGTCCATAGTGCAGGCGTGCAAGTGGAATGGACCACTGGACTGTCCAAACAGCTCTGGTATTCTAGTAGATAATCCATTGCACCATAGACAATGGCCTTTCCATCCTTCTGTTTCTTACCATGTCGCACCTCATTTCTGTTAGTCCACAAAACCCAAGCCACCATAACAGCCCTCTCCACATCCCCCGGCACCCAATTCTTCACCATGACCCCAAACCACAACAGGTCCAAGAAGGAAGGGAAGAAAACACTACGGTTTAGAGGGAAGAGCTTAGATAAAGCCCAGACCTCCTGAGTCCGAGAGCATTCCCAGAACAAGTGACCCGAAGTTTCTTCCATTGTCTGACAAACATCACAGCTACCATCTGCCATCACTCTCCTCCTTTTCAGATTTGCCTTAGTGGGAAGGATATCCTTGCAAGCACGCCAAGTGAAATGACGAACCTTATGGGGAATGTTTAAACTCCAAATAAACCTCCAAAATTTACTTAATTTGCTGACATCAGAGGCCGAAGCCCTACCCAGCCCATGGGTAGCTTCCCAGGCAAAAGTGTAAGCACTTCGGACAGAGAAGCAACCATTTGCAGTCGGGGCCCAAATCTGCCTATCCTCAGGCAAAACAGCACTAAGAGCAATTCCCCGAATAGCATCAGCCTCAAAAGGGATGAACATCCTGCCCACAAGCTCATCTCTCCACACCCCATTATCCCCATCAATAAGCTCATTTACCCGTGCCTCATGGTGAAGCAGGGAAGGGGGCGATATTACCTTGTACTGAGACGGAGTAGGTAGCCACTTGTCTTTCCAGATCTGGATTTTCCGACCATTACCCACTTGCCAACGGATACCCTTCTTCACCACTTCTTGTGCAGCCATAATGCTCCTCCAAATGTAGGACGGGTTATGCCCCATTTCAGCTTGAACAAATTCACAACTAAGGAAATATCAAGCTTTAAATACTCTATGTAACAGGGAATCTTTTCCCAATTAAAGCCTCCACCCTTGTTTTGCCAGCAAAGCCAAGTTGAAAAGTTTTAGTTGCTTGAAACCCATCCCACCTTGGGCTTTCGGAGTACAAAGTCTCTCCCAACTAATCCACGCCATCTTCTTCTCTTCCTTGCATTGATCCCACCAAAAACTTCTAATTATGCTCGTCATTTCATTACACAACGAATCAGGGATCTTGAAGCAACTCATCGAGTAGGATGGGATTGCCTGGGCCATAGCTTTAATCAATATTTCCTTACCTGCCTTCGAATGGAGTTTTTCCTTCCAACCAGCAAGTTTATTTGTCAGCTTTTCTTTTATTTCCTTAAAGGAATTTTTCTTGTTCTTTCCCACCAGCGAGGGCAGTCCCAAGTATTTTTCATGTTGCTTTATGACCTGAGCCCCAAATCTTGTCTTAATCTCTTCCTTAATAGATTCCTTCATGTTTTTGCTGAAGAAAAGGGCTGTTTTTGCTCTGTTGAGCTGCTGTCCCGAAGCTTGCTCATAAACATTCAAAACCCGTTGCACCTTATCACATTCCCCCTTGGTCGCCTTACAGAAAATAATGCTATCGTCAGCAAAAAATAGGTGAGAAATCCTAGGACCTCTCCTACATACAACGACTCCTTCCAAAACTCCCACAGTGATACATTTTTTAATAAGTGCCAATAAGCCTTCCGCACACAAGAGAAAAAGGTAGAGAGATAGGGGATCACCTTGTCGAAGGCCCCTCATCGGGATAATATGTCCCCATGGTTTCCCATTAATTCTAATAGAATAGGATACCGAAGTGATGCACTGTTTAATTAAGACCCTCCATCTTTGGTGGAAACCCAACTTTTCCATAATTTTATCAAGGCATAACCACTCAACCCTATCGTACGCCTTACTCATATCAAGCTTAAGAACCATCTCCCCCACTACACATCTCTTCCTCTGACCAATATGGTGCATAGTTTCAAATGCTATCAACACATTATCAGAAATAAGTCTACCGTTAACAAAGGCACTCTGTGATTCACTAATAATGAGGGGCAGAATTTTTTTAAGCCTATTTGCAAGGGTTTTGGATGCTAGCTTATATTTAACATTGCAGAGACTTATAGGGCGATAATCAGGCACTCTTTTGGGATTGTTATTTTTTGGGACTAAAACTATGTGAGTTTCATTAAATTTAGGGGGAATAACACCACGATTGAGAAAATCTAACACAGTTTTAGTAACCAAATTGCCAACCGTAGGCCAAAAATGCTGGAAAAAAAGGGGGGGGCATACCATCCGGACCTGGAGCCTTTGAAGGGTGCATTTGTTTCAGAGCCCTCTGCACTTCCCCAGGCTCAAAAACCTTGATGAGTTTCAAGTTCATATCCAAAGACACTTTTGGTTGCACCGCATCCACAATTTCAGAGAATTCCGAGGGATTGGACGAAGTGAATAAATCAGAGTAATACTTCACAAGACCATCTTCGATCTCCCAATCCTCCTCCCGCCAAACTTCGTTGGCATCAAAAACCCCCTCAATGATATTTTTCTGGAAACGAGAAGAGGCCTTAGCATGGAAGAACTTAGTGTTCCTATCCCCCTCTCTAAACCAATTCTGCCTGGATCTCTGCCTCCACATAGTGTCTTCCCTTTCTAACCAACAATTTAGATCCACTCTAGTTTCCTTCAAAGCCTTGATCGTATCTGGGGAGGCGGCCAGCATCTCCAGCTCCTCTAGTTGCCACTGAAGCCGAGAAATCTCCTTGCCCACATGCCCAAATTCAGCCAAATTCCAAACCTCCAACCTGTGCCTGCACGACTCCAAACATTTGAGAATCGGAAAGTCCGACCCATCCACCAGACCTTCATTCCACGCATCCACAACCACACCTTCGCACCTCTGGTCTTGTAACCACATAGACTCAAATCTAAAATTCCTTTTTACTTTCTTTTTCTTCTTTATGGTTGTAAGATGTAGAAGGATAGGGCTGTGATCAGATACCGAAGTGGACCGGTGATAGAGTTTGGCTGAAGGGAACTTCATGGACCATTCTGCAGATACAAGTGCCCTATCCAGTCGTTCCCTTATTTGAGACCCATCCCTCTTTTGATAGATCCATGTAAACTTGGGCCCACTAAACTTAACTTCCTTCAGCCCACAGGAGTTAATAACATTTCTGAACCTTGCCATCTGTTGGTTGGGCCTTTGAGCACCTCCCTCCTTTTCTGAAGCCCAACAAATTTCATTAAAGTCTCCCAACACCAACCATGGAAGACCAGACCCATCACATAGAGAGCTGAGTAACCTCCATGAGTCTAACCTCAACGATGTTACCGGATTACCGTAAAAACACGTTAGATGCCATGCACCCCCAATACTAACACCCTCCACTTTTGCATCAATATGAGATTGAGAAGAGCTACTAACCATTACTTTATTCTCTGAGTTCCAGAAAAGAGCGAACCCACCACTGGCGCCCAGGCTAAGGACCACAAAACTTTCCTTGAACCCACATCTGTCCCTTACGTTTATCATCCACTCCTTATCAGACTTAGTTTCCATTAAGAAAACCAAAATGGGTTTCTCTATCCTAATAGCCTTTTTTAAGGCATTCACTGTCTGGGGGTTCCCAAGCCCCCGACAGTTCCAACTCAGTAGACTCATTGGGTCCGGCGGGGCTATCTAGCAGCCTCCGCCGATCCTAAATGCGTAGCAAATAACACGCTCAGCTTCTTCGTCTCCTCTTCTGTTTTCCGTCTTTTTTCCTTTTCCTGTTTAACACTCTCTGGGCTGCCTTCCTTCCTTCCTTTGCATTTCAAGCCCATCTCTTCTTTCCCATCTTTTTCTGTAGTAACCTGCTTAGGCCTAGGGGATTTTCTGGTCCAACAGCCTTTTTCTCGTCCACTAATTGCATTAGGCCCAACAGAACCCAAGTCACAACCTTTTTCCCCTTTATTTGTTTTTCTTTGGCCCACCTGGCCTTTTTAAAAAATGATTTGGGCTCAGCCCAGCCCAAAACAAAAGCTTCAGCAGGCCCACCCCCACTATCAGCTAACCCCTTATCTTTACTATCTTCCACGTTTATAACTAATGCCAACTCCCTTCATTCTTCCTTATTTGGGCAGCCAGTCTCTACCATAATCTCCGCATGATTTGACATCTGAATCTCCATATTAATTGCGTTATCTATATCCTGAATGATCGCTTCAAAATCCGGGTTGGTGAGTGGAGTATTTTCGGATGCTCCAGCCTCGGGATTTACTGATTTTTCTCCAGACATCAGTACTGACATTTTTGAGGCATACCCTGCCACCGCCGCCCTTCTATCAATCAACACCTCCTGCATCTGACCAGAACTCGATCTCCCCGAGGAAGAGTCACCTTCCTTTCCACCGCCCCTGTCCGGACGATGCAAAACAAGGTCCATCTCAAAACCTTTAACCTCCATGGTCTGGCGTCTGGCCGAACTGAACTGAGGGGCTCTCAACCAAGGACCAAATTGTTGGCTGTCCGTTGATAACTTTCCTTTGCTTTTAAGCCACACTTCGCACTCCTTATCGTCATGAGTGAGCATATCGCACCAATAACACAGATTCGGCAATCTTTCGTATTGAAATTCCACCCATCCCTTGTTATCCTTATCAAATACAATTCTACGTCCCCTACAGAGAGGGACTGAAATATCAATGGTGGTCCTAACACGCATAAAAGACCCTCCTTTCATCTCCAAAACATCATGGGACCGAACCACCGGACCTATAGTTTCTCCTATTTCCATTGCAGTCTCTGGAGACATGAACCTGAATAGGAGATTATGAAGTTGTATCCAAAAGGAGCAGAATTTAAAATCTAGCTCTGATGTAGTTTTCCTCCCATCAAACCGCTCCAACACCACTAGTTATCTGTCGTAAGACCACAATTCTCCCATCAGAACTTTTTCGGCATCCACCTCTCTTTCAAAAGCAAACAGTAGCACGTTATTCCCTGCATTCGTAACCTCAAAACCTTCTTTCGTTCGCCATAGAGGACGAAACGTTCGCACCACAGCCTCCATATTCAAAGCTCTCCTAGTAAAAAACTTCGCTGCCACTACGTAGCTAAGCTTCCCCTGCTTTTGTGACAGAGTAATTTTCTTGTCTTCCCTTGCGGAAAGAGATAACCTATCACATCGTCGCGTTAACTCTTCCATGCACCCTAACTCTGAACTCCACAACACTCTTATGAAGTCAGAAACCACACCTAACAGTAACCAAGTTACTATAGGGACCCCTCTTCTTTCTCGGGGAGAAAGGAACCACAATACTATAGGCTAGGGTGCAGAGAGCGCAAGGCTCCTAAACTCTAGTCTGAGAACTCCAGCAAACTACTCTAGCAAGACTGAATATGTTTTGTTTGTTTGATTTTGAAGCAGGTAGAGGTCCTACTTCTAAGTTTTAACATCTAAAAGAGGATTTGTGGGTTTTGTATGGGGCCACTGATGTAGTGTACGGCATGGCAAAGAGAGAGGTGTGGGTTTCCTAGATTATGTGGAGGGTGGTGGTGTGAATGTGTGGGTTGTGAGCCTCGTTAAAGTCCAGTTTATGAGGTAGAAGTCAACTTAATTTTCTTTTTTAAGAAGAGGAGTGTTACAGATAATATAAGTATTAGAGCATCTCTAGCAGGCTCTCTAAATTTTTGTCTAATTTTTACATGTTTGGAAAATGAACAGTGACATTTAGCTTTTATCTATCAACTTTTTCAAATACACTCTCCAACAGCCTCTCTATCCCCTTCTCTATCTCATTTAAATATTATTTCTTCATTCATTATTATTTTTTTTTTAATCATCATTTATTCTTTTTTTAACCACTATATTTTTTAATGAGAAGTGCTATGTTCACAACATTTTACGCAATACTTTCATAACAAAATTTATGTGGAAAGTTGTTACTAGTTCTAATTTGAACCCATCACTGAAATTATTTTTTTACTTGCCAATATTAACTAATAACAATCTGTTATTTAAAATTTATTGTGAAAATATTGTGGTAGTATTTTTTAATTAAAATTTTTTATTTTTTTCTTATCTTTTTTTTTTCACCCACACGTTTGTTTTCTTTTCTTTTCTTTTTTTCCTCTTTTTTCTCCTCCACACCTTTCCCTTTATCCCTATCTTCTGGCACTTTCTGGAGCACTCTTCCTTTTCCTTTTCTTTTTCCTTTTTTTCTTCTCTTCGGCTGGAGCTCTGGGAGCCTTTTCTTTCTTCCTTTTCTTCTCTTCGACTAGAGCAGCACTTCGGCTGGAGCTCTCTCTCACAGATGAAGATCGTCCACTTGTCCTTCTCCCACCACTGCATATCCTCCTCCCCACCGAGGCTTAGATGGGTCAGCTTTAATTTTTTTTTTTTTTTGGTTCTAGTTTGATTAGTTTTAAAATTGTGATTTGAGTTTGTATTTTGATTGAGACTGAGTTTAGAGATGTTTAAGAGAAAAGATCAAGAATAGTTCTGTTGTTACCGTTTTGATTATTGAGTGAAAATTAAAAATTTTAATCGGTTGTGATTATTGAGATTGAATTAATTCTTTTGCTCATGAATAGGTCGCTCTATTTTCTTTTTCTTTTTTCTGATTTCATTTGGTTTATGAGAAAAATTGTTTTTTGTGTTTGGATTGTTTGGATTGTATTCTGCGTTTTGTAGCCATTGAGATAAAGAAGAAAAACGGAGTGAAGAAGAAAGAGAAAGGAAGGAAAGAGAAAAAAAAATACTTTTTTAATTCAACCGGTATTAGTTTAATGAGAAATAATCTTTGCAGGAGCAACAGTGATTGCTACAGTGCTCTCCATTCCTAGAGAGCTACTGTAGCAACTCTAAAAAAAAATTTAGAGATAGAGAGGCTGTTGGACTTCATTTTTAGTGTGAATAGTGACTTTTTTCTCCAAATTTTGGAGATAGAGAGCCCTATTGGAGATGCTTTTACTATATTGAGGATACAAATTTAGGACTGCAAACTTAGGGTTGGTTTGAATACCGCTTATTTTACTGAAACTAAAAATTTATTGCTGAAAGTACTGTAGATAAAGGTAAAAGTTAGCTGAAATAGTATAGTGAGGTCCATGAATAGTAACAAAAAATACAGTGACGCTTATGAATAGTAGCAAAAATAAGTTGAATAGTAAAATAATTTTCATTTTTCATTAATATCCAAACGGAGGCTTAAGGTATGTTTGGATAACGCTTATTTAGCTGAAAATTGAAAACTTATTGTTGAAAACAATAAAAAAATAATTTTTGAGTTACTGTTCACTCCCCCAAATAGTGTACATTTGCCTTAATGCACTGTTCATGTCCCATGAACAGTGCAAGAGGCATTGGTAAAAAAAAAACGTAGATGCAGGGAGAATAATTTTTATCCAAATGCATATTTAGTCACAAATTTTGTCATAATTATAACTATTAGTGTGAGTAAATAGATAAATAATTATGGATTTATGTGAAAGTAACAAATAGTTAGTTACAATCTAACTCGTAGGAAATTTATAAAGAATAGCGTGATCTTAATCTTAGAATTACTTAACTTTTTATATCAGGAATGTGACTCATTAAAGTGACTAAAAAAATGTGTGTTCCCTGCTAACGTGTTAGTTAAGTTTAACTAATTGGGTAACTTATAGTTTCTCAAAAAAAAAAAAAAAAAAATTTGAGTAACTTATAAATTTTTAAACATGCATGTAGGTTATTTATTTATTTTATTATTTTATTATTTTATTTATTATTATTATTATTATTGTTGTTATTATGAACTGATACATGTAGTTTTCAGTGTACTCATATATTTAGGCTTTTGTGGACTAGGGTCCTCTGCACGTTATGCAAAATATTTTAAATTGATTAAGGATTGTGGTCCTCTAAACACATATTTGTGAACCATTTTAGATTTTAGCTTGCTTAACTCCCTCCACAACAAAAGAAAATGCAAGTAATTCTAATTGATGTATTTCACATAATTATTCTTAATGTGTTTTTATGAGATTCATATACAACGAATTTTAAGAATTTTCACTAAATTAAATAAATATATATAACCACTACTAACATTATATAACTCAAAAAACTACATTAAAATTATTACTTTTTATCATTTTTTTTTTTTTTCTAAACGCAAATACGTGTAAATAATTTGATTATGATTTATGTCCACGTGACTAGAAAGAGGAGGATGACATGCATTATCAAACTCCTTGCAATTAAAAGATTTAGTTGATCAACAGTATATTTTATTGCCCTAACTTCAGCTCCCTCTATATATATTGATCTTGCACCATGCTTAAAATGTAAATGGTACTTGACTTGATCCGGAAACTTCATAATATGCATGTTGATGTAACCTTTTCAATGTAACACAAGTATTTAACAATCATTCCACACCCCCAAAAAAAAAAGAAGATGAAGAAGGAGAAGAAGAGAAAGTATTTAATTTAACAATAATAAAATGCTTTAAAAACACTTTGACTATAGACGGGCTAGGGTTACTAAACATTTTATCGAATTTTTCACACCTTCTATCACATGGCATTGTCACTAATGTCGACTGGGCCCGCCACAACACAAAGACAAGGAAAATGTGTGAAAAAAAAATTCAATAAATCTTTTATTTTTATTTTTATACCACATAAGGAAACTTAGAGACAACAGGAGCATACTAAGGCTCAAAATACATAGAAGCCTGATTACCCCAACTTTTTTACAGTTGCTTGGATCGAGTTGCAAACTAAAATGTTTCCTATGTCTATTCCTTCAATCTTTCATTGACTCATATTATATCTTCCAAGATTATTTATTCTTTCCAGCTCACATGTTGCTCAATTTATAAAATCTGATGGGACAAATTTTTTTTAGCATTTGAGCTAATGTGAATGTCTATGTTACCCCTTTTTAAGCATGTGAAAGTTTTAATTGGTGTAAAAGTTTTGGACAATTTTTGCATTTTTAATCAATTAGTGTCTTACCTTGATAATAAATGCAATCATCATATGGAGTGGACGTCATATACTCATATGTTAAAATTTGATTATATCTATAAAATATGTCAAAATTCAATTATATCTATAAAAAATGAGACCAATAATTTAGTGTGCAAGGAATCTCTGTTGAGTATGACATGAATGTTATCTTTTTCTAACTAGGTTTAGAGTTAAGAGCAATTATCAGGAACAGACATTATAAATTGAATCTCTCTTAAAAAAAAAGTTTGGAGTTGAGTTTGGCATGAATCTTATCTCTTTCTAACTAGGTTTAGAGTGGACAAAATAAATTGCAACAAATTGTAAGTATTCCTTTTGCTTTGATTAAAATATGGTTTTAATTACAACCAGAACAAGGGTGGCCCCCGTGCCCCAACGCCTCTTCCCCTATTAATTTTTTGAAAAATAAATATTTAGATATTAAATACCTTGCCTAAGCTAAATTAGTCCAAAGAAGCTTGAAAAATATGTGTATGTGGTGCAAAACTCTGTTCTACCATATAAGATAAGGGAAAAACGACTCTAATGGACAAGACAAACATGTCCAAATGATAAATTTATTTGGTCCTTTGTCAGGGGAAAAATTTGAAATTAATTCCAGATCTCTGATTGCAGGTTAGGAAAACAACTGAAAAAAATTTCCCAAAAAAGATGATGAAGAAAAGTGACCTCTCCATGTAGATTTGGGCCTTTCAAAAAAATCCATATTCATTTATGAGCCCAAAACGGAAGATTTGGTTTTGGAGGCTCAAATCAATTTCCCCATATGAAAACTTCCCAAACGGGCCAACAGAAAGAAGAAAGCGGAGATCCACACTATTATTCATAATCCTCAATTAGTTTTGGAGGAAAAAGAAAAATCATGACTTTGTACTAAAACAATCAGAAAACCAAACATTTTTCTTTCCAAATTTTCATAACCCCTCAACAAGTATTGGACCGGAACAGATTAACACAACATATACAGTATATAATATATAGCAAACCTCACACCACAGACTACATAACCACGTAATCGGTAATTCAAACAAACCAACAAAACAGAGCAATGCACACTCTGTTTCAACTTTATTCATAATGGAAGCTTCAAATGATGTGAAACCTACATAGTAGGTATTATATTGGAGGGTAAGACAGGGTCGATGTTCAGAGCTATCATTTGAATATTGCCTTGGCTGCTGCTGTTGGTAACACCATCGCTTACAGCAAGGTTACCACCAGGAGGGATTTGGGTAGCAGTAGCAGAGTTGTTAGTTAAAAACCTGCGAAGTACTAGAATGAGTGTGATGATGAGGATGGCGAGGCCAAGTATTTGAGCAGCAAGTTTAATGTCTGAATTAAGCAACGATATTTGTTCACTGCAGTAACAAAGAGAAAATTAATTGTATGAAATACTGGAACGAACGAATTTATATATGTAATTAGAGAATTGTTAATAAGATATATTAAGCTATGTATTCTCACCCGTTTGGAGGAGAAGAGGTAGAGGATGATTGGGTGGAAGGAAGTGAAGCTAGCGAAAATGAAGACATTGGGGGCTCAAAATGGAACAAGAGTGAGCTATATTTGGGTTGCGTCGTAGGGGCTTTATAGAGGAGGACCAAGCCAGTAGGAGAATTCTCACTTTGCCAGATCCCAGATGTTTTGTAGAATAGAGGGGGGAGAACCCAGATGTTTTTATAGTACAATAGAGGGGGGAGAATTTTGACTTTTAGAATTCTCGCTATCCCATTTCCTTGCAATAGCCACTTTCAGAATTATCACTATTCCATTTTTTTTCCTTCTTATAGACTCGCTTTCCCATTTCCTAGAAATAGAGGGGGGAGGACGTTGCATTAGGAATCGGTTAATATTCAGAAACTATCACATCAATATGTTAATGTGGGACCTAATAATTTAACTAACTAGGTAACTTACTGATGAGTTTGAAAACTATACTGTTTATTCATGATTAATGTTCTTTATCATCAAACCATAGCTACATATAAATATTGATATATATTATTTTGTACGCTCATGTATCTATTTCATATAATGCATAATATTTTAAATGCTCTACTCCTCTAAAGCGATAATTTTGAACCATTTAGCTTGGTTCTAGTTTATCTCCCTCAACAATAAAGGAAAATGAAAATAATTATAATTTGTTTATCTCTCCAAATTATTCTCAATATTTTTTTAAGAGAGCTATGTACAACAAATTCTAAGAATCCGTGGATTCCAAATTAACTCAATTGGTAAAATCTCTAATGGTTGAATAAGAGATTTAGGGTTCAATTCCCGCGTACACCAAAAACTGATCGGTGTCTTGATTTGATGATAAAGAATTATTATTAGGAGTGGATGCCATAGGTTAAAACTATCTAAAAAAAAAAAAAATTCTAAGAATCCACAATAAATTTTATACATTATATTAACTTTAGTAAACAACTCAATTAACTTTCTCAAAAAAAAAAAAAACTCAATTAATACTGCATTAAAATATTAACTTTTATCATTTTCTCTAAAAGAAAATACATAAATTTCGTTGGACTATAGGAACACAAGGATGTCTCTAATGCATTATAAATAGTTAGAAGATTTAGTTCATCAATGGTACGATTTAAGACCCTAACTTCACCTCCACCTATATTGGTCTTGCGCCATGCATAAATGTTATTTTGAATTTGCCCCTAAAATTTCATATTACTTTTTATGTAACAGAAATTTGTTGTGTTACACACTTACACTAGTATTTAACAATAATAAAATCTTTTGAGAACACCTTGATAAGGGATCATGTTTTATGTCCATATAACTAGGAAGAGACGGATGTCTCAAATGCATTATCAAACAGCAAACAATTAGAAGATTTAGTTGATCAATGGTACAATTTATGAGCCAAACTTGGCTACTCATATATTGGTATATGGTCATGTGCCATGCTTAAATTGAATATTAAATTGATCCTTGTCATTTTTTAATAGTTATTTATTCTTATATACATTTCAAATGGTAGAGGACGAATTGAACACTGGACATTTGAAATACTTGGAGGTGATATGCCAGTTGACCTAAAGGTCATTGGTAATTTATTGCAACCTTTTCATCGTAACATAGATTTTGTTGTTATGTAATAAAATTTTTTTGAACTACTTTAACACATGCTAAAAGTCTTTAGCTCAAGTTACACTTCCCAATATTTTCAACAAAGGCATTCAAGATCAATATCCCCACTCCCCCAATTATTGAATCATAAGAAAAAAATTTGACACATTTATTCTAAGACATGTGCACATATATATACAAATATATAATTACACACATTTTTATATAGAGATAGGATGATGCCTTGGGTGAGCTTTATGCCAACCCTTTGGAAAGCATGTTATCTTGCTTATGAGTTAAACTTTTGATACAATTCTTTAGGTATTGTGCATTATGTTTCTCATTTAATTTAAATTCAAACAATAGATTACATTAAATGCAATTATTTTAAGGAAATTTTATTTGTATTGTATTGATCAATACAATAAAGTGTTTAATTTTAATTAAGATATCTAAAGTACAACGAATAAAAAATTGTACCTAAGATACATGTAAGGACTAAAATTAGACCCTCAGCCCAAAGAAAATGGATAATGGCCCAACAAGCCCAAATTAATACATTTGTTAAAGAGTGGATTTTACAGGTAAAAGACTTAGTAAGTCAAGTATGTGCCACAATAGATTGGATTCATGCCAGAAAGATAAGAAAACACAATTTGAAGGGAATCACGCTTCTCGATCAAGTCCGAGAAGGAAATGTTCTTATATTTACTCAAGCTTTTTCTAAGTACAAGGGGTTCTCTCTTTTTTCTCTCAGATTCCATGCCCCCATTTTTCATGGAGGCCACTCCCTTATATAGTCTTCCTCCTTTTGATCACAGCCTTCCACTTGTTGATTATGTAGGTGATCCCCTAGATGCTTGTCCTATCAGAACCCTCTTATAAACTTTGTGTGTAGCTGTAAAACTAAATATCATTGTTCAGGTGTCATTTCCACATAAATGCGGCCAGTTGGTAAGGTGCAGAACATTTAATGTGGTGGTAGCAACCTTCTTCTCAGATATTTCTTAGTTTACTGTTGACTCCTTTCTCTGAAGTTTATCCTTAAAAGTATGGTTGCGTCTTGCATGGTATTCTCTAGGCGGCCAGGTTCCAACCTTTCACAACACTTCCTGAGGAAGTTTTGATCCTCGAGAGACACCACTTGTTCGCTGTTATTTGTGCTTGTCCTCGGCCCATTAACCCATATACTTATCTTACTGTTCGACCATCCTCAAGCTCCCTTGTATCCTCAGGCATGGCCCACGGCCCAATACTCCCACTCAGTTCTTTTATCTCCACAATATATATTAACAGATTCTAAAAATAAGTACCAAATTAAATAAATATATAGTACTAGTAAAAATTACGATTAGATTGTTTTTACTCTAACTTAGACTAAGTGCGGAATAAGAATAAATAAGAGTAATGAACCGATAACACTATTCTAAGCCATATTCATCCATTATCAACAATAAAAGGAAAGCTTAAAAGTAGGGAAGAGAGATACAAACGCAAGATAACTCCGAGACGTGTTATCGAAGAGGAAACCGAAGAACTCAGCGAAAAACCTCTCCGCGACCCTCCAAGTCAAAGTCGATCCACTAGAGAATAAAGTTGGAGTACACGAATAACAAAAGACCCTCCAAGCCTAGTCTACCCCATGTACTTGAGCCCTCTAAGCTCCTGCTACCAACGAACTTCTCGGAGTCATGTCTTCTCTAACTTTTCGGATCCCCCAATACGCCTGATTGCATCCGCCAAGCCTCACCGACATCTTTTGGCAAATCCCCAAAGCTTCCCAAGCTCTAAAACACTCTCTACACTCTGAATAGGTGTAAGTTGTGTTTGGGTACAAATCTCCTCTCAAGGTATGGCAATAGGAGAGAGAAGGAGAAGAGGCTACAATGATTTCTCACTAAGGATAAGTAGCTCTTTCTTAAAGATGGGTGTGTTGTGTTGTAGAAAACCTATCTAAGGATTTTCTCTCTGAATAGTCTCTCATACTTTTGTGGGTATTGAGGATATATATAGTATGAGTGAAGGGTAAGAAAGTCACACTTAAAATCCTCCAAGCAAAATGTTTTACAAGTACCTTGTGGGTTGGCCCTACTGTGAGACAGTCGCAAAATTGACAGCCTGACATGACTCTTCAGCTTCCAGCCTGTGCTTCTCACATGGCCTTTTAACGGGTTACTCTTCTTGCGAACTTCTTGCGAGCTAGTTGCGAAACGTGCACTGATTCTTCAATTCATGCTCGATTCTTCACTAACTTAATACTAAACTCAATACAATAAAATCCCACAAAATATAAGGAACAAAATTAATGCAATTATAACACTTTTTGTCATGGAATAAATTCAACATAAAACATAGTTGTAAATCACTACTTTACAAATTGAAATTCAAAAATAACGTCGTTAAAACCAGAAATTAATAATAAAAAATGAATGAAAAATTAATATTTAAATAGAATAGAGTGTATAATAGATAAAATGATGAGGGTAGTTTTGAAAAATGACTATGTAAAATAAAAAAAAGTAGTTTCTTATGCCAAAGTAGACAGAAATTTTTAGATGGACTGGCGTGATTGCTCTAATACTAACTAGGTAATTTACATATTTTTTTAACTAACGACTTCTCATGTACAAAGTGCTTGAGGTATAAAGGGAGGTGGGTAGGGAGGGGGGGGGGGGATTTGAGTTGCGAGATTAGAAGCATATTGTAACTATCTTTTAAGGTAGTTCACGATAATTGCTTTTTATCATCATACCAATATTACATATGAATATCTATATATACCGTGTATATATATCTAGTACATATCATGCATTATATTTCGAATCAATTCATGATTATGCTATGTTCCTCTATAAAGTGATATTTTTGGACCATTTATCTTGCTTCTAGTTTATCTCCCTCCATAGCAAAATAAAATGCAAATAATTATAATTGATCTATTTCTTAGAATTCTTTTTCATGCATGTGCTTTTAAGAGATTTTGTACAACAATTTTTTTTTATACCAGAATGTACAACAAATTTTAATAGTTCACAGTAAATTAAATAAATATATAACCACCACTAAATAAAAAAGAGTAGGTAACACCATAACAAGTTAGAGGGTTTGGATTGGAAGCTTATGTTCTAGGCTACACTCACACTTCTTTAGTTCTTACTTCTCACTTTTATGATTATGAACTTTGTATGTCCACTGAGGCACTGACTCAATTCTGGCATTTGGAAATTACTATATTGTACTACAGAACAAGCAAAAATCAACAAACCTCGTAGCACAGTCGGTTTATTTTAGTAATCAAACTAATGAGGGTGAAAACTTCGGTGATAAAATAGGTTTCATCAGACTTTTCCTATGAAGTAAAAATTAAAAGAACCATAGCCACAACAGAGATAGAGGCACGTTGAGAGACTCCTTCCCTTTTTTAACAATTTTATCTTTGACCAGGGGCGGAGCCACATAGTGGCTTGAGGGGGCCGAGGCCCCTGCAAAATTTTTTTTTTTCCCATTAGAGTAGGGAGAAAAAATAATTGAGCCCCCCCAACATTTCACAACCGGCCCCCCTACCCGTTTCTCACCCATTTTTCTAGCCCCCAATCAAAAATTAGGAACACCTCAAATTAAAAAAAAATTTATATATCTGTTCTACTTTCAAGCAAAAAAAAAAAAAAAAAAAAGCACAAAACAAATTTGAACTAAAATCTGAAAAAAAAAAAAAAAAAAAAAAATGTAACAGAGCAAACCAAGCCCACGGCAAGCCAAGCCCACGGCGAGCCCAAGCTCGCTCACGGCCAGCCCACGAATTCTCAACCAAAAAGAAAAAAAAAAAAAAAAAAAAAACCAGTACAGGCAAGTCGCGTCGTCGCAGATAGTTGAAATCCATCCCATCAGAGAAATCAATCCCCAAATCCCCAATACTAAAGCTCATCAAACCCCCAATTCCCCAATACTACTCATCAAACTCAGCAAACTAAAACAAACAGAGTGTTTATCAAAAAAAAAAAAAAAAACCCCAATACACAAACCAAACCCACTAACCCAGTAACCCACTTACCCACGGTCACGTTGACGTCGCCGTCTTTGCCTCTGCTCCGGTGCTTGGCCTCCCTCAGACGGTGCTCCCTCCGGCGGTCCGGCCCTCCCTCAAGGTATTTCTCACTTTTTCTCTCTGACTCTCTCAGTCTCTCTCTCTTTATCTCACTGAACATTTGAATCTTTCTTTTTGCAGATCGTAGCGGACCAGGCCAGCGGTCATCGCCTCATCGCCATCGGAGATCGCCTCATTGCCACGACGCCATCAGAGATCGGAGATCGCCTCATCGCCTCTGCCTCTGCTCCGGTTTTTCTCTCTAACTCTCTCTCAGTCTCTTTCTCTTTATCTCACTGAACTGAAGGAAAAAATGAAAAGAATATTTATGATGTCTCTCTAACTCTTTATTCTTATCTAGTTATCTGTGATCTCAGATTCTCGTGTCTCTCTCTTTTGAATTGTGCTTCACTGATTGGATGATTTTGCCTTTTTTTGTTTTAATGTTTGTCTCTTTTTTTTCTTTTTTTTTTTTTAATTTGGCTTTATGTTATTACTTTTTATTATTGGTCAGTCAGTGACTATTTTTTTTAATTTAGCTTTATCTTGTCACTTTTTGTTATTGGTCGGTGACTCATTGGTGTTTGGTGAAATATTAATTGGCATTTGGTGTAACGTGTGTTATGATTTGTGATTGGTATTGTGAAATTTTCTGATTGCAGCTAGTTATTGATTAAAGCAATGTAATGTGCAACACATTACATTGCTTTAATTATAACAAATAAATTAAAACAAATTAAAACAATATAATTAAATTAACCAATATAACAAATTAAAGTAGTATAATTAATAGCAAATAAATTAAAGCAATATAGTTTATTGTTAAACTAAACAATAATAATTAAAGCTATATAATTAAATTAACCAATACATTATAAAAGACAAATTAATTAAATTATTTTTGTTTTTGTTTGAAGGGTTATTATTAATTAAAGTTGTATTAAAAATGGGTTGACTATTTAAATTATAGTGAAAATTTTGTTTTTTTCTTGAGTATGAATAACATTCATATAACTAAATAAAAATTTCTAATTAAATTTTTTTTTAAATTCTTTTCAGGTTAATTTTTGAGTCATATTCTTAAAGCTAAAAGAATTATGAGCAAACGAAAAACAATTGATGCATTCTTTAAGAAAAAGGATGTTAGCAATTCAGAAATTAGGACACCTGTGGCTGTAGAAACAAATGTTAATACTTCAATGCCTGATGAACATCCCTCCAAATGTCCAAAACTTCAATTTGAAGAGATAGATCGTGATCCAGGATCACATAAACAAATATGTGAATTTCCTATCAACAAACAAGATGAAATTCGACGAGCTTATCTCATAGAAGGTCCATATCAACCTGTAAATATAGAATATCCATACAATGATGATACTCATCGTCGTCGATTTCAACCTTCATGGTATAGTTCACATAAGGATTGGTTAGAATACTCACCTTCAATGGATGCGATA
Organism: Quercus gilva; assembly: GCA_023621385.1. NCBI lineage: Eukaryota > Viridiplantae > Streptophyta > Magnoliopsida > Fagales > Fagaceae > Quercus > Quercus gilva. The sequence goes on along the minus strand of CM042477.1, from coordinate 3,478,564 downwards.
TATTGTCTACCTTGCTACCTTTTTAGTAAGAAACCAATAGGTCGTCCCGGATCAGATGTATTCATTTCAAGAGGTTTTAATAATTGGAAAAAAGTGAAAGATAGAATGAATTGTCCTTTAATTCGTCATGAAGGGAAAGAACCAAACTCCCCACATAATAATGCTATGAAATGTTGCGATGATTTAAAGAATTATTCACGGCATATTGACAAGCTGATTGAGAAACAAACGTTAAAAGAATTAGAGAATAATCGATTGCGGCTCAAAACCTCAGTAGAGTGTGCTCGATGGTTAGCATTCCAAGCTTGTGCTTTTAGAGGTCATGATGAAAGTCTTGATTCAAAAAATAGAGGTAATTTTATTGAATTGATAAAATTCACATCAATTTTCAATGATAAAATAGCTAGTGTTGTCTTGGAAAATGCACCAGGAAATGCCAAATATACATCACCCACAATTCAAAAAGAGATTTTGCATATTCTTGCTAGTAATGTGCAAAATGCTATTCGTGAAGAAATTGGGGATGCAAAATTTTGCATTCTTGTTGATGAAGCTCGGGATGAGTCGAAGAGAGAGCAAATGGCCATCATTTTAAGGTTTGTTGATAAAGAAGGTTTCATTAAAGAGCGTTTCTTTCATGTTGTGCATGTTAGAGACACTACTGCATTGACTTTAAAGAATGAGATATGTGCTGTCCTTTCTCATTACAACCTTCACATTGAAAATATTCGAGGTCAAGGATATGATGGGGCTAGTAACATGCGTGGTGAATGGAATGGATTACAAGCTCTTTTTCTTAAAGATTGCCCATATGCTTATTATGTACACTGTATGGCTCATAGGTTGCAATTAGCTCTAGTTACAGCATCTAGAAAAGTAAAAGTTGTTCATCAGTTCTTTGATCATTTGGTTAATATTATCAATATTGTTGTTGGTTCTAGTAAGCGTAATGATGAATTACAACATGCTCAATCAGAACAAGTTGAGAATATGATTGCTTCTAATGAAATTGAGACTGGAAGAGGGGCAAACCAGATTGGTACTTTGCAACGAGCTGGAGATACTAGGTGGGGATCTCATTTTCAATCTATTTGTAGTTTGATTAACATGTTTGATGCTACTTGCAAAGTTATCAACACTATCTCTGAGGAAGGCGCTAACTATAAACAACGCGGTGATGCCGATGGAGCTTATCAGATATTAACATCATTTGAATTTATTTTAATCTTGCATTTGATGAAAGAGATAATGGGAATTACTAATGTTCTTTGTCAAGCTTTGCAACAACGTTCTCAAGACCTTTTAAATGCCATGCATTTAGTTTCAACCACAAAATCACTTATTCAAAAGTTGAGAGATGATGGATGGGAGCCTTTACTTGCTAGTGTTGTAGCATTTTGTGAGCAACATGAAATTGATATTCCTGATATGAATGCTCATTACACTAAAGGTCGAGGTAGATATTGTCATCAAGATGAAGATTTAACAAGGGAACATCATTTTAGAATTTGCATATTTACAGTTGCAATAGACTTTCAATTGCAAGAATTGAAAAGTAGATTTGGTGAGTTAACAACGGAACCTGTCATTCTTAGTTCAGCTTTAAATCCCAAAGATGCTTTTAGATTATTCAAAATTGCTCATATATGCAATTTAGTTAAGAAATATTATCCTCAAGATTTTACTGAACATGAACAAGAACTTTTGGAGTCTCAATTGCAACATTATGAGCTTGATGTGATAAAACATCCAGATTTTCAGAATATGAGTACAATTTCCGAGCTATGTAGGGGATTAAAAATTTCAGGAAAGTCTAATGTCTATTTTTTGATTGATAGATTTATTCGTCTTGTATTGACCCTTCTAGTTTCTACAGCAACTACAGAACGAGCTTTCTCAGCTATGAAGTTGTTAAAAACAAGACTTCGCAATAGAATGGAGGATGAGTTTTTGGCAGATAATATGATAGTTTATATAGAGAAGGAAATTGCAGAGAATTTCACTATAGAGATGATAATGGATGAATTTTATTCCATGAAAAATCGTCGTCAGGCATGATTTGATCCGGTTGATGACCCGACCTGACTTGAATAATGTTGCATGGTTTTTAATCGGAGATTTACTGAGGCTTAGTCCATGGAGTGGAGGCTTGGGTAGACAAAAAATTTTTGGCCCGTTTTGTAGCCCATTGTGAATCCTCTGCGCAGGATATAAAAGCCTTTTTTTTTGTGATTAGGGTTTTGTCTTTTTGTTGTTTTTGAGAAAGAAAAACACTGTAGCAGCACATTGTAATTTTCTTTGATAATAGTGAAATTCCTGCAATTCTGTGGACGTAGGCAAATTGCCGAACCACGTAAATACTGTCTTGTGCGTGTGATTGTTTTTCTTTTGGCATTTAGTATATTTATGTTATAACCCGGCCCCCCCATGTATTTATTCCTGGCTACGCCCCTGTCTTTGACAACCCTGCCTAAGTTAAATTAGTCCAAAGAAGTTTAAAAATATATGTGCATGTGTGTAAAGCTCCTCAAATGCCAAGGAGTTTCAGAATTTTCATTAAAAGTATTGTAACTCTGTTGCACCACATAACAGGGATATAATCAATAATCTTTACTTGGCGATTAGGAAAATAAGTGAACTATTTTGCAAAAAAGAGGATGAAAAAAAGTGGCCTCTCCATTTTGATTTGGGGCTTCTAAAAAAATCCATCCAAATCTGTATCTTTATTTTGTAAGCCCAAAATGGAAGATTTGGTTGTGGTGGCCAAAATCAATTCCAGCAGAAAGAAAAAGGCCCAGATCCATACTATTAGTCATAAACCTCAGCAAGTTTTGGAGAAAAAAGAAAGATAGCATGAATTGAACGAAAACAATCACAAAAACAAAGAAATCAAAATTTCCTAAGCCCTCACCTTATTCATGGAAGATTACAAAGCACTAAAGATCCACACATAAAAAACAGAGTAGTGAATAGAGTTTGGAATCTCTATATGATCCACACAACAAGCCCTCACGCTGTCAATGATTCTTTAAAGAAAAGCATACACCGGACAATTTAAGCTACGTAATTCAAACAAACCAATGAAAACAGAGCAGTACACACTCTGTTTCAACTTATTTTATATTGGAAGCTCCGAGTAATGTAAAACCTACATAGTAGCAGCAGGTAATTAGGTATTATCTTGGAGGATCAAACAGGGTTGACGTTCACAGCTATCACTTCGATATTGTCTTGGCTGCTGTTGGTAACGCCATCATTGCCGTCACTAGGAACGATTTAGGTAGCAGTAGCAGTATTTTTAGTTAACAACTAAGAAGTGTATGTAGTACTGGAACCAACAAAAGTATATATAATAATTAGAAAATTTGTGAATAAAAAAGATTCAAGTATATATTGATGGGATAGCAAAAATTACGTCTCCAGCTCGTCCAGATGGGTCGTCCATGATGAACTGTTAGCCAAACGACCAGACCGTCTCCTATTCGTCCAGACCTCTCGTCCTTGAAGAAGTTGACCAATTGAGTAATCCTCATAATCAAGTCGAAAGGGTCGTCCATATGTGAAGCAGATGGACGACCAAACAACTTCATGACAAAGGGTCGTCCATAGACATTGCAGATGGACGACCCCACAACACTTAACCAATTCTGGAAGCGGGTAACCAACCCGTGTTCATCGCCAGCAATTTCTCCCAAGTATGTAACTTCTGTCAGCGGTTACTACTCCTATAGCCGTTGGGGAAGTTACCTCCGTAAAACGAGTCATTCCATAAATCTTGGGGAGGTTACTAAACCAAGTAACGGCCCCAAGATTCTCTATATAAAGGACCGGTCTGAAACAGGCAAGGGTATGAGAAAATTCTGAGACAATTATTCCCGAAAAGTTGGAACTATATTTCCTTGTTAAGAAAACTAACTTTATCATCGGAGGATACTTGGCCGGTCCACCCCGGTCACCCCCTCACTGTTTCTTCTTTACAGGCCTTTGCTACCGCCATAGCCCACCGAAGCCGAAGTGTTCAACCAACTGATTTAGCACATCATCAATTGGCGCCGTCTGTGGGAACCGTAAGTTGTTTTACGATTTGGTTTTCTGCAACAAAAGGTTGAATGGTTCGGACTAGGTCGAGGGCTACAAGCCCAGGCCACCAGGGAAGCAGAGACGCTTCAAGCAACCCCCTTCGCGATCGCCAATCAGCGCCTGTCATGCAGTCGCCTTCCATCCAACACATACAATCCATGGCGGCCGCAATGGCGGAGTTGACTCGCCAGAATCAAGAATTGACTAGGGAGATGGAGAGGCAGCGCCGTGAAGGACATGCCGAGAGACAGTCCCAAAGTCAAGAAGACAGAGGAGGAAATACTGAACCAGAGGCTCAGTCAAGAGGCACCACTTCGCGAAGGGTGCCACATTTGGAGAAGGAAATGGATCAGATGAGGAATGTTATGGATGAGATGAAGGAGAACATGAGAAGGGCAAATCTCGTCGAGGATTTGGTTCACCGAACAGATTCCCCTTTCACAGCTTCCATCAATGGCATCCCTTGCCTACGAAGTTCAAAATGCCTTCCCTGGATTCATATGATGGAGCGCGTGATCCTTTTGATCATATTGCTACTTTCAAGACTACAATGCATCTCCAAGGAGTTCCAGACGAGATTATGTGCAGAGCCTTCCCTATCACTCTCAAGGGACCAGCACGAGTATGGTTCAGCAAAATACCCCCGAATTCTGTAAGTTCTTTCGAGGAGTTAAGCAAATTATTTGTCAATAACTTCATTGGAGGACAGAGACACAAACGTTCTTCGTCCAGTTTGCTGACCATAGAGCAAGGAGAAAATGAAAGCCTGCGTTCCTTCATCACACGCTTCAACAGGGAAGCCCTGACAGTAGACGAGGTGGACGACAAGCTCCTATTAGCAGTCTTCCACAATGGGGTTAACTCGGACTTATTCATTCACAAGTTGTATGAGAAAGAGCCCCAATCCATGGCTGAACTCGTCCATTCAGCCCAAAACTTTATGAACGCAGAAGATGCCATCATAGCTAAGAAGAGGAAGAGAGCTGAAAGAATGGAAGTCAACCCCCCACGTCACTCTGATCAAGGGCCTCGTCCAAAGAAGGGACGAACGGAAGATAGGAAGGATCGATACAGGGATAACAGGAAGGCAGGACCATCAGCAAAGAGTCAGAATTACACGCCCTTGAATGCCCCACTCGATCAAGTGCTCATGCAGATCAAGGATGATCCTTCCTTGAAGTGGCCAGAGAAGATGAAGGGAGATCCTAACAAGCGCAATAAGAATAAATATTGTCGCTTCCATAGGGATCATGGGCATGACACGGACGAGTGCTATGACTTGAAGTAGCAGATTGAGAATCTCATAAGACAAGGAAAGTTGAGGCATTTCTTTGGAAGGGATCATAAAGATGAAAAATTGAAAGCAAAGATGGAAGAGTCATCACGGCCCCCACTTGGAGAAATAAGGGTTATCATCGGTGGGACATCGACAGGACAATCTTCCAAGGCAAAGAAGACGTATCTCAGAGCAGTGCAAAATGTCCAACTCTCTGGACGATCCCCAAGGACGAGGGGAACGAACGAGCCAACCATTTCTTTCACAGACGAAGAAGCTGAAAGAATTCATCATCCACATGACGATGCCATAGTCATTACCCTACTTATAGCAGACTACAGAACCAGGAGGGTGTTGGTGGATAATGGAAGTTCAGCAGATATATTGTATTATCCTGCCTTCCAGCAAATGAGGCTTGGACGAGATCAGCTTCGTCCAGTATGCTCGCCACTGATAGGATTTGGAGGAATGAAAGTGCAGCCTGTAGGTACCATAACCTTGCCTGTAGTGGTAGGGTCATACCCGCAGCAGATAACTAAGGAAGTAAATTTCCTTGTGGTAGATTGTTCATCCTCATATAATGCCATCATTGGAAGGCCAACCTTGAACAGTTGGAAGGCGGTAACATCTACCTACCATCTATCGGTCAAATTCCCTACGGAGTGCGGAATTGGACAAGCACAAGGAGATCAGTTAGCAGCCAGGGAGTGTTATCTAACCATGTTGGCTATGGACGAGCAGATGTAGACCATGAGTATAGAAGAAAGAAAAATTGTTGTAGAACCGACTGAAGTATTGGAAGATGTTTTATTACAAGAAAATGATCCAGAAAAATTCACTAGAATTGGAACAAGTATGAAGAAGAAGGCGAAAGAAGACCTCGTTCAGTTTCTAAAAAAGAATGCCGATGTTTTTGCATGGAGTCATGACGACATGCCTGGCATTGATCCAAGAGTAATCACTCATCGACTGAATGTGTCCCCCTCTTCTAAGCCTATTCGTCAAAAGAAGAGGGTGTTCGCCCCTGAGCGAGAGAAGGCTATCAAGGAAGAGGTTCAAAAACTAACCACAGCACAGTTCATCCGGGAAGTCTATTACCCGGATTGGTTGGAAAATGTGGTGATGGTGAAAAAAGCAAATGGCAAGTGGAGGATGTGCGTTGACTTCACTGACTTGAACAAAGCTTGTCCTAAGGATAGTTATCCCTTGCCTCGTATTGACCAACTGGTTGATTCTACGGCTGGCCATCAACTGTTGAGCTTCATGGACGCCTTCTCAGGATATAATCAGATAAAGATGGACGAGGCAGATCAGGAAAAGACATCTTTTATTACAAGTCAAGGTTTGTTTTGTTACAAGGTAATGCCCTTCGGTCTGAAGAATGCAGGGGCAACTTACCAAAGGTTGGTGAATCATATGTTTCGTCCACAGATAGGACGGAATGTAGAGGTATATGTGGATGACATGCTTGTGAAGAGCTTAGATGAGGGAAGCCACTTAGATGATCTTCAAGAAACTTTTGAAACACTTAGGCGGTACAAGATGAAGCTAAATCCAAGTAAATGCGCATTCGGAGTATCGTCAGGAAAGTTTCTAGGATTCATGGTTTCGGAGAGAGGAATTGAGGCAAATCCAGACAAGATCCAAGCCATACTGAACATGGAACCACCGAAGAACATCAAGGAAGTCCAATCCCTAACTGGACGAGTTGCAGCTCTGAACAGGTTTGTCTCAAAAGCCACTGATAAGTGTTTACCCTTTTTTAAGATTCTCAGGAAGGCATTTGAGTGGACGGACGAGTGCCAAAGGGCCTTCCAGGACCTAAAGCACTATCTCACTACGGCTCCATTGCTAAGTTCGTCCGTGCTAGGAGAAGATTTATATCTGTATTTAGCAGTGTCCCCACATGCCGTAAGCTCAGCTTTGATCAGGGAAGAAGAAAAGGTGCAAAAGCCTGTGTAATATACCAGCCGGGCATTGAGAGGGGCGGAAGGAAGGTACCCATTGATAGAGAAGTTAGCCTTTGCGCTAATAACAGCTTCCAGGAAGTTAAGACATTACTTCCAAGGTCACGTCATCATAGTCATGACTGATCATCCACTCAAGAAGGCAATGAACAAACTTGAAGCTGCAGGACGATTGATCCAATGGGCAGTTGAGCTCAGTGAATTTGATATTCGGTACCAACCGAGGAATGCAATAAAAGCTCAAGCCCTGGCAGATTTCATTGCAGAATTCACTCCAAGCTATGAGGACTTGAATGGAAAGGAAGACAGTAAAAAATGGGTCATCCATGTAGACGGATCATCTACACTGTATACAGGACGTATAGGAGTTGTTTTGCAGTCACCAGAAGGGGATAAACTGAAGTACAAAGCTCACTTGCAGTACCAGACAACTAACAATGAGGTGGAATACGAAGCCCTTCTTAAAGGTTTGGAGTTTGCTAGATCTGTAGAAGCAAGCTCAGTACTCGTCCTGGGAGATTCGCAGTTGGTCATAGGCCAAGTAAATGGAACATGTGAGGCCAAGGAAGACAGAATGAAGAAATATTTGAGAAAGGTGTTATGTCTTGTGAAGAAATTCAGGGAAGCTAATTTCGTTCAAATCCCGAGAGAAGAGAACACGGAAGCAGACACTCTAGCGAAGGAAGCCTCCGCCAATGAAGCCACGAACGAGTTAGATGAAATACAATACATGCCCAACATAGACCTTCCAGAAATGTTGCAGATAGAAGGAGAGGAGAATTGGATGACTCCGATAATCTCGTACCTGAAAGACGGAAGGCTTCCAGAAGGGAAGGACGAAGCCAGGAAGCTCAGAGTTAAATCAGCCAGATACGTCCTTGTGGACGAAGTGTTGTATAAAAGAGGTTTTTCACAGCCATACCTGAGATGTTTAGCTCCAGACGAGGCGAATTACATGCTGAGAGAAGTTCATGAAGGAGCGTGTGGAAACCACTCAGGAGCTAGATCACTCGTCCACAAGGTCATTCGTGCAGGGTATTACTGGCCGACCGTCCAAGCTGATGTTAAGGCATATGTTAAGGTATGTGACCAATGTCAACGTTTCAGTAACATTCCTAGACAGCCTTCAGAATACCTCACCCCAATGATGGCCCCTTGGCCTTTTGCACAGTGGGGTTTGGATATTTTAAGCCCCTTTCCAACTAGAACCAGACAGATGAAGTTCTTGGTAGTTGGCATCGACTATTTCACTAAATGGGTGGAAGCTGAACCCTTAGTGAAAATTACACAACAAAATGTCAAAAACTTCGTCTGGAAGGACGTTATATGCAGATTTGGGGTACCAAGAGTACTAGTATCTGACAATGGACGGCAGTTTGACAACACCCCCTTCTGAGAATTTTGTGATCAGCTTGGAATCAAGAATCACTATTCCTCACCCTCCCACCTACAAGCTAACGGACAAGCAGAAGTAGCAAACCGATCCTTGTTGAAAATCATCAAGACTCGGCTTGAAGGGGCAAAGGGAGTATGGCCAGATGAATTACCAGGTGTTTTGTGGGCTTACAGAACAACAGCAAGGACTCCCACAGGAGAGACTCCTTTCAAACTGGCTTATGGGAGTGAAGCGGTCATACCAGCAGAGATACATATGGCTAGCCATAGGGTGATGAAGTACCAAGATAAGGAAAACAACAAGCAGCTTCGTCTTAACCTTGATCTTATAGACGAGGTAAGGATGGACGCGGAGCAAAGAACTGCAAGGTACAAAAATCTCATGGCAAGACAACACGATGCCATGGTGAAACCCAGGCGCTTTAGCATTGGAGATCTCGTCCTTAAAAGGGTCTCTTTGGCAACCAAAAACCCAGCCCATGGGAAGCTGGGACCAAACTGGGAAGGACCTTACCGAGTTATCAACTCCAAGAGACAAGGATCCTACTATTTGGAAGCCCTGGATGGACGAAAGTTAGAGCACCCGTGGAATGTTGATCATCTAAGGAGATACTATCAATGAAGGGTGGTCATGGACGAGCACTGACATGGACGAAACCCTTGGACGTTTGGACAACTGAAGTAACGCTTAATACTATTTTCTAGTATTTGCTTATTATTATTATGTTTTAAGTGTATAAGTATTTTACACTATTCATGGACGAGGTTATGTTGTATTATGTGTTTTAATTCCCTAAAAACACAAGCTCTTAAGCATGTGCCATGGCTGTGGACGAATGATTACATAGTTTGGATTTCTAAATATACATATGTTGTGTTTTTAAATATGTATGATTGTATGGGAATCCCTCATTTTCTATGATTCAAAATGATCCACGGAAGGCGAAAAGCCAAGGACGAGTAAAATCCTTGGACACAAGGAAGTATCGTCCAAAAAGCTTTCCTTTAAATAAGGATAAAGCAAGAAAAATAAAAGCCAAGGACGAGTAAAATCCTTGGACGCAAGGAAGTGTCGTCCAAAAGCTTTCCTTCAGATACGTATAAAGCAAGAAAAATAAACAAGGTATGTCCGTCTAAGTTCAAGACGAGACAAACATGGAAGAGCAATCGTCCAGCCCATGGACGAGCAATGTGCGTGTAAAAACACCACAGCTCCATAGACGAATTTAACCAACTTAACAATCCAGCCCATGGACGAGCATTTGTTGGGAAATTTTTATTAAGGACGAGCAAACAGTCGTCCAAAATTTTAGACGCAATTGAATCTGGCGAAAAGACGTCATTCATGGACGAACTTTACAAACGAAAACAAACGTCACATGAGGGGCTCGTCCATATGTTCAAGACGAGGCAAAGCCTTAATAAAAAGGAAAATCCCACAACCACAAAAATGGTATGGACGATATGAATGAAGCTTGTTCACAAAGTTAAAAAAATATTCAGACACAATGAACAGTGAAAGAAAATCATTCATACATTCATAAAATTTAAAGGGTAGACGACCACCGTCCAAAAACCCTGGAGTATATTGCTCGTTCATAAAACTCGTCCATAAACTTGGACGAGGAAATTGTACTCGAATAAATTTAAAAAAAAAAAAAAATACAAAGCTTCATAGAAGAAAGATGTAATCATTTTGATTGACCACTGGGAGCATTCTTTGGATCATCTTGTGTCACTTCATCATTGGCGTCGTCCACCACATTGACGTCCTCAGAACTCGTCCCTAGCACTGAGCTTTCCATTGCAAGAGGAAGCTTGAAAGAATCGAAGTTAAGGTCAGGGAAGGCATCTTTGGCATCAGCACAGAAGTCCTCATATCCAGCAGCATAATGACTGTCTAGACGATTCTTATACTCGTCAGACTTCTTGAAGGATGATATGGCTTCTTCACGTGCCTTCTCCAAAGACGAAGTAAGCCCTGAAACTTGTCCCTCTAAATATGTAATGCGGGTATCTTTTTCAATAGCATCCGCCTTGAGTTCTTCAACTTCGTCCTTCAGCTTCATCTCAATCCCTAGCAAACGGTTGACCTCGTCCGTCAGCCTGATTACCTCCCCCTTTTTCAACAAGACTTCCTTGTTCAGCTCTTCAGTCTTCTCCTTCGCCGTCTTAGCCTCCTCAGCAAGTTCCTTCGCTTGGCATGTGGCTGTATAAAACTTTGACATAGCCTGTACATGGACGAAAGAAAGTTAGAAAATTCTACCTTTTTGAAAAATCTTTAAAAAACATTCAAAGACGAATGAAACTCATAACTTGAAGAGATCATGGATACCAGAGCGTTCAAATTCTCTCACTGACATGTTGTAGCATTCATTAACTTCATTGTCAGTGACGATCCCTTTGAACGTCCTCCATGCATAACTCTCGTCCAGCACCAAGTTGGAAGGACGATCGGAAGGCTCTGACGAAGGAGGCTTTCGAGGGGTCTTAGTTGAAGAAGGAACAGGATCAGCTGAAACAGGGTGCATTATCTGGACGGGCTCCACACTGATAGAAGGCTCGTCCAGATTCACCGTCGGAGGATTGAACTTGGGGACCTTGGGAAAGGAGGTCTGAGTGATTTTTGGCTTCTTAGGACCTCGACGACTGGGAAGGTCGTCCAGGTCCACAGCACTTGAAATTTTCTTAGATTTCCTCTTCCCAGCCTGGACGGCCCCTTTCTGGACGACTGGAGGCACGGAAGCTCCCTCGTCCCCACTAAGTATTGTCTTATCTCTATTTTCTCTCATTGTGATTATTCCTGTGACGAGGAAAGTCAATTAAAAAAAAAAGAGAGAAAAGGAAGGACAGAAAGAAGTAAAAAGGAATGGACGACACTTACTTCGTCTAGTAGTTTCCTTGTGACTTAGGTTCTCAGCAGTGGGCTCTGGACCAAGTCCCCAAGTAGCTAAGCTGCTAAAGGTTACTAGCTCGTGAAAACTCCTTCTAGGGAAGGCACGAACTTTGTCTATTCTATCTAAAACGGACCTGTCCAAACGTGGACGAGTAACAGCTGCACCAATAAAGAAAAGAGATGGTTAGACGATTGAAAGTTGAAAAAATGCAAAGAATAAAAGAAATGGCATAGAAAGAAAACATACCCTCAGGACGAAGGAGACCTATGGGGCTGGTAAAAGGAGGGAAGGGGGCATTACTAACTTCCGTTGGGTCCCCAGCCCAGTTTCCAGAAATAATAAAAAACTCTTGTTTCCAGAGCCTATCAGACGAGCTACGGCCCGTTATTAAACTATAATGAGAGCCTCTGGACGAGAACTGGTAAAAACCAGCAGATTTTTTAATCTCTGAGGGCTTATAACAATAAAGGAACTCGTCCACCGTTAAAGGACAGTTCCCTTCTAATGCCTCATGCCATAACACTTGCATGGCAACTATCGTCCTCCAACCATTGGGATTAAGTTGGTTAGGACTAATACCTAACCTATGAAGAAGACCTCTACAAAATGAATTTAAGGGAAACCTAAGACCAGCTAAGAGATAAGATGAATATACTCCTAAACCAGAGGAAGGCGAATAACACCACTCTCCTTCCCTGGGTAGACGAGGTTCAAGCTCAGCAGGAATTTGGTATCTATCAACTAAAGTTTTTAACTTAGGAGCGTCTAAGGTGGATGCAACCTCGGGCGCACAGCTATATATGATGTTTTCTTCTTCCTTCTCCTCGTCCTGAGAAGGGCTGGGTGGCGCTCTAGACGAGCTAGCCCCAGTTCCAGAGGCCATCCTACGTTGCATTTCTTGAAATTCTTCTAAGGAAATGCCAGGTACTCCGGACGAATATTGCTCGTCCGAGGAACTACTAGAACTAGTGCTGCCCTCGTCACTCTCAAAACTCCTAGATGAGACGTCCTGATACTCGTCTATTTCTCTCTCTATACTACTAGACGAAGACATAACTAAAGGAAAGATTAAAACGAAAATCTAAAGAGAAGAGGAAGTACCTGAGAACTAGGACGAATGCTAGACGAGAATCTTGGACGAGATAGCAGAAGGAAGTTTATGATGAGGTGAAGGGTAAGAAAGAGAATGTGCTTATTTATAGGGCCCAGGAGTAAGGTCAGCGAAGCGACATCACCCACTAGGGGAATGACACATGGCAATCGCATGGGAAAATGCAATTGATTTAACTGCTCAACTTATTGAACTGTGACACGTGGCCGTATGAAGGAGATAAAATCTCTATAATGTCCCTGGACAACACCCTGGACAAGGGGGCAACTGATGGGATAGCAAAAATTACGTCTCCAGCTCGTCCAGATGGGTCATCCATGACGAACTGTTAGCCAAACGACCAGACCGTCTCCTATTCGTCTAGACCTCTCGTCCTTGAAGAAGTTGACCAATTGAGTAATCCTCATAATCAAGTTGAAAGGGTCGTCCATATGCGAAGCAGATGGACAACCAAACAACTTCATGACAAAGGATCGTCCATAGACATTGCAGATGGACGACCCCACAACACTTAACCAATTCTGGAAGCGGGTAACCAACCCGTGTTCATCGCCAGCAATTTCTCCCAAGTATGTAACTTCCGTTAGCGGTTACTACTCCTATAGCCGTTGGGGAAGTTACCTCCGTAAAACGAGTCATTCCATAAATCTTGGGGAGGTTACTAAACCAAGTAACTGCCCCAAGATTCTCTATATAAAGGACCGGTTTGAAACAGGCAAGGGTATGAGAAAATTCTGAGACAATTATTCCCGAAAAGTTGGAACTATATTTCCTTGTTAAGAAAACTAACTTTATCATCGGAGGATACTTGGCCGGTCCACCCCGGTCACCCCCTCACTGTTTCTTCTTTACAGGCCTTCGCTACCGCCATAGCCCACCGAAGCCGAAGTGTTCAACCAACTGATTTAGCACATCATCATATATATTGGTGCTCAACAAGTAACAGGAGTGAGTTATATATCAAGGTTAATGTTCAATGTGTCCTAAAAGAAGTTTCTCTATGTGGTCCTAGCATACTATGTCCGAAGTTTCTTTCATCAGTTTCATGTGTAGCTTTGCTTACTCTGTCCGAAGTTGTAGCTAAAAGACATGAAAGCGTTCCTTTCATGAATGTGTAGCTTACTATGTCACGTTGTGAGAATGTACTTTATATGAGAGAGGGCATTCGAGAACAATGAAACCTAACTTCTAAACTTTCTCTCTCCCCTGTAGGAGCCTTTTCTCTCTCATTACAGTAAGAGCTTTTCTTTCTCTCTCATCTTAGTAAGAGCTAATTCCCTCCCTTAAAGATCTTTTTAGGGGTTTCGTGGTGATCTAAACTTTTTGCTCTAGTGAACGGTGCTAATTATCTCTGGAGGTGGCTAGATGGTAGTAAGATGGATCAAGAAGTGGTGAATATTTTGAGTAGTTTGAAGCTCACAAAGGAAGAAGAGGAGGATATAGTTATTGATAGCTGGAAAGCTGGCGCCGCACCCGCGTCGGACACGCACGGACACGCCGACGCGGTCCGGACACCGTTGACCGCGTGTCCGTGCCGCGTCGGGCCGCATCGGCCACGTGGCGAAGCCGACGCGCGCCGACGCGACTCAAAATCGGGCCGACTCGGCCCGATTCGGGCCGTTTTGGCCGTATTGGCCGTTTCGGCCGAAACCGCCGATACGGCCAGTTCAGGCCGAAATTCAAAAAAAAAGAAAAAGGTGCAAAACGCACCGTTTTACTAAACCTAAAACCTAACACACCCTCACACACTCTCACTTTGTCCAGAAACACTCCAAAGCCCTCCGTCCCTCTCATTCCATCTCTCCATCGCTCTCCATCTCCGTCGCTCTCTGGTTGCTGCTTGTTGGGCTGCTCAGTGCTCAGCTGCTCACTCCTTCCCTCACTCCAAACTCCATTGCTCGTCACTCTCTGAGTCTCTTCTCTCTGTGCACTGACTCACTCCAAACATCATATTTTAGTTATTAAATTTGGTATATGTTTATATAATGTGAAAAATTATGCTTACCAATATATTAAAAATATAAATAATAATATTTTTAATAATTTTTTAATCGCCGAGTCCCGCCGCACCCGCACCCACATTTTTCAAAAATTGCTGAGTCCCACACCCGTACCCACACCCGCACCCGAATCCCGAAACGCACCCGTGCTTCTTAGATTGATAGTAGTAACAGTACTGGAATTCTCGAAGAATGCTCTTTGAGCTTATTTGGGCGTCTACTTTCAGATCGTCATCAAAATCTGAGAGCTTTAAAGAACATCTTAAAAGCAGCATGGAAAATGGGCTCGGATTTGAGAATTGTGGAAGTGGGGAACAATATTTTGCAGTTTAAGTTTGGGTCTAGGTGTCAATTGGAGTGGGTTGAAAAGAATGGTCCTTGGAATTTTGAAAATAACCTTCTCCTTCTTTGTCGCTGGAGGAAAGGTATGACATCAACAAATATAAGTTTCTCTCATTCTCCTTTCTAGGTGCAGATTTGGGGACTGCCATTTGAGAATATGTCTGAAGAAAATGGAAGAGATATTGGTAGTAAGATTGGAAGAGTTTTAGAGGTTGATAAGAGAGCTGTACTAGCAGATCAAGCAAAATTTTTAAGGGTAAGAGTTGAGGTGCAGATTGATAAACCTCTTCGTAGAGGAGGTTATGTAAAGGATGTTGAAGGTGGAAGATTTTGGGTGGATTTCAGATATGAAAGACTACCTACTTTCTGTTATAGATGTGGAATCCTTGGGCATGACGAAAAACATTGTCAAGCAAGTTCATTGGAGCAATTATCAGCAAAACAATATGGAGAATGGTTGAAAGCTGGTGGAGTCATGAAAGGTGGAGATGAAAAAGGGAAGCTGAAGCAGCAGTCCGCGGAAGAGAAAGGAGGTTCAGCTGCTATGGCAGTGGAGGAAGAAAATAGATCAGAGATGGAGGCTGGTAGTCGACGTTTTCAGGGGGCGGAGCTTGGCGGAGGAGCTGAGGCGGAGGGGGTTTCAGTCATCATGATGGAGGCTAATAAGATGGACGTTCCTGTCATGTCTTATCCCAGGGAACACAGTGAGCTGGATAGGAGGGAGATGAGGCTGCCAGAAGCTTCGGACAGTGAGAAGAATCAGATGGCACGTGCAGGACTGAATGGAAATAGAACTAAAGGGGTCAGGATTGAACGAAATGAGACTGGAACCGGTCAGCAGGTAGTTGATAAGCAAGTTGGGCCGACTTTAAATGAGGCTGAAATTTTAAGCCCACCAAGGTGTAAAGTGACAGAAGGCAGAGGTGGAGGAATAAAGAATGGGTCGAATTTAAAGGAAAATGAAGGAGTGCAGCCCATAAGGCTAGAACTTAAAGAGCAATCCTTTGTGGACCGGACTCAGACACTTGATTCAGAACAAGTGATCACCCAAGGAGTTAAAAGAAGAATAAAGAGAATAGCAAGAGACAAAGGGAAAGCCCAAGAGGTGGTAAAGGTTGGAGGAGCCCAAGAGGTAAGTAACAAAAGGAAGGTTTGTTATAAAACGTTACTGATGGCTGATGAAAATGTCCAGAAACGGTTATGTGTGGGTAAACAGGAAGAGGATGTAAATTTCTTAACTAAAACGGCAGTGACTGCTAAGCAGCACCGCCTAGACCAATAATTGCTTTAGGTTGGAACTGCCGGGGACTTGGGAACCCCCGGTCAGTACGAGTGTTGCACGAGCTTGTGCAACGTTGGAAGCCCAAAATTGTCTTCCTGTCGGAGACAAAAATGAAAATATATCAGATGGAAAAGCTGAAATTTAAAATTGGTCTGTTAAATGGGTTAACTATCCCTAGTATTGGAAGGAGTGGAGGGTTAGCTCTGTTATGGAGTAGAAATATCAAGGTAGAAATCCAGAGCTATTCTAGGAATTTTGTTGATGCAGTGGTGACTAACCCTGATTCAGGTTTTAAGTGGCGTATCATGGGGTTCTATGGAAATCCTGAAACTTACCGTAGAAAAGAAGCATGGGAAGTATTGAGAAGTCTCAGCCAAAAGTACCAGATGCCCTGGCTGTGTTTTGGGGACTTTAATGAAATAGTATCAGTGGAAGAAAAATTGGGTGGGGTGCAAAGATCGCAGAAACAGATGGATGAATTTAGAGAAGTTATTCACCAGTGTAAGTTTAAGGACTTGGGGTTTATTGGCCCTGAATTTACCTGGTGTAATATGCAAAAGGGTGAAGGTAGAATGTTTCTGAGATTGGATCGTGCTC
Source organism: Quercus gilva (assembly GCA_023621385.1). Lineage (NCBI taxonomy): Eukaryota > Viridiplantae > Streptophyta > Magnoliopsida > Fagales > Fagaceae > Quercus > Quercus gilva. The sequence continues at coordinate 3,461,617 of CM042477.1, read as the reverse complement.
TGGCAACTCCTGAATGGGTCGATCACTATAAAGATGTTAAAGTGCACCATTTAGTGGAACCTACTTCTGACCATTGTGCTCTTCTTTTAACTGATGAGGCTGTTCAGAAGTTTCCTTCTAAGCGGAGATTTCATTTTGAGGCCATGTGGACAAAAAGGGTGGAATGCAAAGAAATCATTCAAGGGGCCTGGGATGGCTGCCAGAATCTAAACTCTCCTATGGGGATTGCTGATAGATTGAGATACTGTGCTGATAATCTGTCTAGATGGAACAAAACAGTGTTTGAGGAAATTCCAAAGAAAATTCGAGAGAGAGGGCATTCTTAGTAGAGTGTTCGACTTTATATGGGGACTTTCATAAAGTCATTTTTAATTACTTTGCATTTCGCTTGGGTTTTGTATAGTCATATAAGTGGTTAATATTCGGGATCTACCACATCTATACGTTAATGTCAAAACCATGTATTAACTATTCGCCTTTACTATGTTTATCCTACATGGGGTTCAATAGTTTAATTAACTAGGGGTCTATTTAGGATCCGCTTATTTTACTGAAACTGAAATTTTTTTGTTGAAAGTACTGTAAATAAAGGTAAAAATTAGCTGAAATAGTACAGTGGAACCCATAAATAGTACCAAAAAATATAGTGGGGCTCATGGATAGTACTGTGTTTGGATAATGCTTATTTTGCAAAAATTGAAAAATTATTACTGAAAGTATTGTAGATAAAGGTAAAAGGTAGTTGAAATGATACAGTGTGGCTCATAAATAGTGCCAAAAAGTACAGTGGAGACCATGAATAGTAGTAAAAATAAGCTGAATAGTGAAATAATTTTAATATCAAATCCTAACCCAAACGCAGACTAAATTGTTAGGAAAATAATGACTTTATTTGTTGGGCTTTAAAATCAACTTGGTTGGGCTTAAGAAACTAATTGAATTGAGTTGTAGGCTTATTTGGATACTCCTCATTCCTAATATTTGTAGCTACCACTTTACTCCAACGTCAACAAGCAAAAATTTTTATTATTTAATGATTAAAAAATATTTTTTCTTATATTATATTAGGGGGATATAAGAATAAATTTATACAAACTACATATTCTATCATTCCACTTTTCCATCCTCTCAACCAAACATCATGAGAAAAAATATTATCACCTACTCATTTTCTATTCTTCCACTTTTCTATATCCCAATCAAACGGGCCATAATTCTCTCAAACAACAAAGTCAAATATCATTCATTAATTAAATCTAGTGACAAATATTTCCTCCTAAAATCAAATAAAGTATATATGATAATGATCATGTAGTAATAATAATATTAAAAGCAACCAGAAATTCAAATAGTTTAACTCAATAACTCAGGATGTGACTTGTGAGGAAAAGAAACATTCATTTCACAAAAATAATATAAGTCTCACGAGTCAAGCCCAACATTCATAAGTCATTTCACAACCCAAGTCCAAAATCAAAACAGACCAAATCCCAAAGGTCCATGAGGAAAATGCCAGAGTCACGCGTGCACCTTTTGTTATTCAATTAGAACAGAACATAAAAATAAAATAAAATAAAAAATCAATCATTTTGCGTCAGCTCAATTTTGCGGCGCTCTCGTCATATGTGCCCAGAATAGTATTTTATTGATCATTGTTGTAAACGGTTGTTGTATGGTGTATACAATATCCAACAAGAAATGTGGGCTTTCTTTGATCCACGCATCAAAACTTACAAGAGTCCGAGCTTTTTGGGCTTTGGACTCTTGAAGCTCTATTAGCCCATATTTGAAAGTGGCGTAAATGTGATTGGGCTCCCTTAATTAGGTTGGCATAAATGGTCACGCACACATTTGTATGGAAAGCCTGTCAAAAGTTTATTCAAATCATAATAAATGTAGAACATCTTTGAGCTAGAGTCTTAGACAGGTGCCATTTTCATAAACTTTTTAGAAGCACTTCCATCCACCATTGATTCTTCACATACAAATTATATACTTGTAATTACAGAGTAATTAAATAGATCAAGGCCAGTGATATAATTGTGAATAGAAATTTGTGAAGAAACCCTAACACTAGTAAACTCATTATCAAAATACAAGTCCAAGTTGCAAGTTATTCATTGGTTCAGTTTCAGCAATGTTGCAGACACGATATATGACAAGTAGTTTAGCTATAGTTACTTTACAGTACTATAGGTCGTATATGCATTGTATTTAATCAATTAGGCATTGACTTGCAAACAAAGTTATTGGTAAGTGCCAAAGGCTTTGTAGCTGAATTGGCATCTCCTCGTGTACAAAGTGCTTGAGGATTTAGAGGAGAAATGGTTCGAGCTGTAGGGTTAGCAGCATGTTGTAATTATTTCTCAAAAAAAAAAAAAAGTTATTGGTAAGAAAAAGATAAATTACATTGTCTTGCAAATATAGGTATCAAAACCAGAAATGCAATCATACAACAATAACAACATTACAAAACAAGGGAAAAAAAAGTAAAAAGCAAAAACCAACTGAAGATTTTAGGCTAGAAGAAAACCACAAACAGAAATACAATTTTCCAAAACTTTTTAAAACATTCCTATCCATCATTATTCTTCACATACAAATTCAACCATTGTAATCTGACAGTAGTTATATAATCAAGGTCAGTTATACAATTATGAGCATTGTGAAGATAATAGTAGTCTATAGTAAACTCGTCATAATTGTCCACAACATCAAGCCACCTCAAAATGAACTATCCTACACTCCTACTACCATAGAAATACACCAGTTGCAGTAGCACATAATACATCAATGCAACAACACTTAAAACTAGATTCTTAAATATTTATCAGTCTATCATATAGGTAACCAGCCATGTTCACTTAACTCAACAGGCTTTAACTGAAATTGGAAAGTGAATATTACAACACATATAATCTTCTCATTACTATCCACTTAACACTAAAAGAAAAATAGAGCCGCTCATGTTCATCAACCAATCTGGACCTTCCTTATAGTATTTGTCCTAGTTAAGTTTAGTACCTTATTTTTCACATGCTGAAATGATCCAAACTGCAAAGTTCATAACTTTGTTTACCTTACTAAACAACAAACATAAGTTTAAGGGTTTAGATGCATGTGTTTTGATCAAAGAAAGAAGGTGTCTTTGTGTTTCTAGAACAACCATATATAAGCTAAGAAGTACATATCAATTGATTATAAAAAAAAAAAAAGTACATATCAATTAGTTTTACTAAAATATTTAAATGGACCAAAACATTTTATATTACCAGAAAGTACAAAAGCTATGGAACAACAAATTCAACATCCAAAAACAATGCAAAGCCACGTTGACTAGTCTTCCAATGACAAAACCAATCAGGCAATAATTAAGCCATTGAGTTCCAATAGATCAAGGTCAATAATATAATTGTGAACAAAAATTTGTGAAGATCACATTACTCCTTAGAAAACTCATCACGTAAGTCTACAACATCAAGACACCCCAAAATGGACCATCCTAATGCCATCAAACTACACCAACGCAGTAGCACATTAAATATTAATGCAACGACAACACTTAAAACCAGCTTCTTATATACTTATCATTCTATCAAATCGAATAACTAGCCATATTCACTTTGCACAACAGGCTTTAGCTTGAAAATTGAATATCACAACACTCAAAAAACCACTCATTTTTATTCATTTAACACTATAATAACATGGACAAAGTTGCTCATATGTTCAATAACCTATATTAACCATTCTTATACTATTTGTCCTAGTTCAGTACATTATTTTATACATCTTGAAATGATCCAAACTACAAAGTTTAGCATTTTGACCAACTTTTCTAAGCAACCAAACATAAGTTAGGGATTTAATTGTGTGTATTGATCACATAAGGAAGATGTGAGTGTTCCTAGCAGAAGCATGTATAGGTATATGTACACATAATTACACACTAGCTATGATTTTTAAGCAAATAATTTTTTATTTTTTTATAAAATAAAAATGAGGGGGGTATTCAAATCCAATATTTGTCATGGAAGAGATTAGACACTACCACTAAACTACAAGATCAATGACAAGCAAATTATGATTTAGTGCAGAGTACCTAGCAACATGGCTGGCTCAAGGTATTATGAGGCCTAAGGTGACAACTTTAAGTGAGGTATATTCTTATACTTTGAACATTAATAGAATATTTATTTAACTTTTGGTTTTTTTTTTTTTCATTTAAAATCTATTTTTTTAGAAAAAAAATTCAAATTAAAACGAACCCATCGCATTACCCAATGACCATACAACTAAAATAAACACTATTTATTGAATGAAGTAACCAAATACTAAAAAATTATGATTGAAAAGTTTAATAAAGTTATATATTTGGTATTTCTAAATAGAATTTGAGTATAAATTTATTTACTAGTGTAAGATTAATGAGTTCTTTTAACATTTATGTGTGAGAGATTAAATGATTGACCCATCCAATGAAAATATTTTTCTTTAACTGGTTTTTCTTTGATAAAAAATAACAATTTTTTATTTATTGGTGAATATTTAGGGCTTAATTAATACTTCTATTGGTACAAGAATATCCCGATTGGTAAAAATTTAGGGGCCTTTTTTTATTGGAGGCCTTAGGCGGTTGCCTATTTGGCTCACCCTTTGAGCCGGCACTGCCCAGCAAGATCAATGACAAGCAAATTATAATTTAGTGCAGAGTACTCACTCTGTCAAATGCTGTTACTTTATATAAATAGCTTTCTCATTTTTTTATACCCATTCTTTGTTTTGACAATATAGTACTAGTTTAGGCTATTCTAACTAAATTAATTCATGTATCTTCTTGATTTAGTGTTTCTTTATGATAGTTTAAACTTATTGGCTTAAAATATAAGTCGAATAAAAATATAATTGTAATTAAAAAAAATATTAAAGCCATAAAAAACCTATACATAAAATAGATAAAGAAGTCAGCTTATAACTTGAAACAAATGGGCTTTTAATGGAATTTGATCATGGGAATCGAAACATGAAACAGGAGGCAAAGAGAAATATTTTATACTTAGTAAAGGTAACAACTATAATTCAGCCAGCTTTTAGCAAAAGCCAAAAAAGTTGATACCAAAACTGACACCAAATTCCTCATTGGATTGACCAAGATCCTATGCTACTGAATTGCCAAAGCTCAAATTTGAGTCAGAATAGAAAGAATTTTGATGGACTCCAATCCACAAATTCACGTAGGAAGTTGCTCTAAATGTGAAGCAAAAAGAAGATGAAAAAAGTGACCCTTGAGCTTGCATTTGGCTTCTATGTAAAGTACCATAATAACAAAGGATTTAAGTCCAGTGTAAAAATTAACAAATCAAAATTGTCTTTCAGAGACTTCAACCTCATTTGAAAATTGAACCAATGTCCATGTAGGGATGGTAATAGGGTGGCGCGGGGCCAAAGGATGGGGTATTCGCCCTTGTCCTACATAGTTTTGTCTTACCCTATCCCCGTCCTGCCTTGTATGACGGGAAATTTTTTTTTACCCCATCCCCGCCCCTTGAGGCCCCACGTAGACCCGCCCCACTCTATAAAACTCTACTTTTTGTTAATTTGCCTCCAAAACTATTACAATATTTTTTAATAAAACTATTTCATTAATAAAAATATACTTGAAATTATAACTAAATTTATCTCATTGTTAATGCCTACTTTGGCAAGAAGACCCAATAACAAGAAGAAGCCCAACAATATAGAAGGGAATAAGGAAAAAGAATTAGCAAAGTGAGAAGAAAACCATTAAGCCCATATGGCAGGAATAATGATCCACGGGCCTATAAAATAGTTAAAAAGGCCCCAAAAAAAGCAAACGGGCCCAAGGGAGACCAAAAAAGGAAGTAGTAAGCCCATAGGAATTATAAGAAATGGAAATCAATCAAAAATGGGTCGAAAGAGCCCAAAGAAAGAAATTAGTAAATGGAGTTGATACAAAGGCCAATAAACCCTGAAAGTAAAGGATATTGTAATTGGGCTGGGGAAGCCCAAAAGATGTAGCAAAAACCCATGGGAATGTAAGAATGGAATGGGCCCAGGATGCCTAAAGGAATAAAGCGGGCCGAGGATGCCCAAATGAATGAAATGGGCCAAGAAAGCCCAAGATGGTATGAGAATTAAACAGCGGAAACACTGGGTAACATGAATTGAATAAGAAAAAAGCGCATGGCAAGCCCAATAGAGGCCCTACAAGCACAAGTCAAGTCGTAACATGGCAGAAGCAACAAAATGGCGTGGCAGGAACACTAGTCAACCCACAAACCAGAAGTAAAGAGAGATAGGGGCCGAACTGAAGGAAGAAAGGCCTATACCTAAGCAAGACCCAGCCCAAAGAAGAAATGAGGTGCAAAGAATGAAGACCTAGTGACTCATCCATGCCACAAGAGGTTAAGAATGAGCAGCAGAATGTGCAGCAAAGACTAGACAAGCCCCGAGGCAATGGCAAATGCATGAACAGCAGACAGGCCAAAAGTAATTGAGGGGTAAAACAGTAAAACTCATCATGGCAGGTAGTATGAAAAGGCTTTAACTGTACACAGTGTGAAAAAAAAAAAAAAAAAAAAAAAAAAAAAAAAAAAAAAAAAAAAAAAAAAAAAGAAAGAAGAAGAAGGAAGAAGAGTAGGAAGAACAATGAGAGGCAAACAGAGAGTAAGGAAAAACAAGTGAGAAAAATAATAAGAAAGAAAACAACGGAAAATAAGGAAGAAAAGAGGAAATATAGGAATAAGAAGAAAAATGGAGAGTGTAGAAAAACAGAGGGGATAAAGAGTAAAGCGAGGAAGTAAGAGTGTGATAGGGGCATGCACCAATAGGTTACTCTCTTCTCTCCCTCTCAACAACCTACTCTCTAGCAAGATCAAAAGGTTTCGAGGATAAGTCATTTAGGCCCATTCTTTCAAAGTGGGCAATTTTCATGGCAGGATTTCCCTGTGAGATTGCCCACATTGAAGAGTGGTTCCCTTCCTGGACTTAAATCTCCTAAGGAACCAAGCACGGAAAAATAACCACTCATTTTTTATTATTAATTGATTAAGCATTAACATTACTTCCTTTTTTTTTTTTTTTTTTCTTTTATTGTCACTGACCTATTTTCGCCGTACTCCTATCATTGTGCTTTCCTTACTAAGAAAGTGGTTTAATCATTGTCTTTGGTTAGCAGCAAATATATTCTTCTTATAAGGGGTGTGTCAGTTTGGTTTCAGTCGGTTTTCTAAGTGTTGGCCAACCGAAACCGAAACTTTCGGTTTGTGAAATTCTCAACTGAAACCGACCGAAATAATTGGAAATCCATTGGTTTTGGTTGGATTTCGGTTTCGGTCGGTTTCTGTCAGTTTTTTCGGTTTCCTTATCATTTATTTTCTAAGAAAGCAAACAAAGAAAAAAAAAATTAACAAACCCAGAAAATATTAACAAACCCAGAAACCCAGAAAATATTAACAAACCCAAAAAAAAAAATAAACAAACACAGAAAAAATTAAGAAACCCAGAAAATCCCTTTGCTTTCCCACGTTTTCTCACCACCCAAACACCAACAAACACCAAGCACCAAGCAAAGTAGCAAACACAAAACCAAAAAAAAAAAAAAAAGAGAACGGCGAAGAAGCGTACCGGTGAAGCCAAACTCACAACCTTCTACCTTGAAACCCAGAAATCACGAAGAACAAAACCCAAACCATGAAGAACAAAACCCAAACACCTAGAAATCTTGAAACCCAAACACGAAGAACAAAACCCAAACCACGAACCCAGAAACCTTGAAACCCAAACAGAAACCCATAAAGAACAAAACCCAAACCACAAAGGCAGAAAAATCAAACCAGAGAGGCGGCGACAGCGAAGGAGGCGGCGGCGATTGAACCCAGGTGGCGAAGACTCCAAGCGGCGGCGACAACGGGGTTTGTTGATGTTTTCTCTCTGGATCTTCGGGTGGGTTTCTTGATTCTTGTTCTTGATTCTCTCTGAATCTTGTTCTTGGTGTGGGTTTTTCATTTCTTGCTTCTTGATGTTCTCTCTTGATGTTGCCAACGGAAGTGAAAGAGAACAAAACCCAAACGTTGGCTGAAGAAAGAAAAGGGAAGCTGAAGAAAAGAAAAGGGAAGAATAAACAGGGGTATTTCCGTATTTATGCTGCTACTAGGGTTTTAAAAAATTAAATAGCAAAAAATACCCACGTCCCACGCGAAGGCTCGAACCTTGGATCAGCTAGCTAAACCATAAGGAGCATACCATTAAGGCCACTAATCAGTTGTGTATTAATATTACATAAATATATATATATATATATATATTCGGTCGGTTCGGTTCAGTTTCGGGTGAAAAAATCTAGCACTAAAATCGAAACTGAAAATTTCGGTTTTTAAAAAATGAAACTAAAACCGAATCGAAAATTTGGCAACGGTTCGATTGGTTTCGGTTATGGTTTTAAAAATCGGTATGGTCAAAGAACCGATAAAGAGACTGATTACCGGTTTTATAGTCTGACGAACCGATGGTCGAACTGATAATGTCATAAATAATTTAATTTAAAATATTTAAAAAAAAATTATGTGAATTTTTATTTTTCATAAATTATATTAAGAAAATATTTTAAAAAAATAAAAGATTTTCTTTACTTTTCATTTTTTTCCTAATTAATAATTGTTGAAAAAGTATAATTTGCTATTTAAGTTTCATATATATATATATATATATATTATAAATAATATTTTCTTTGCTGAATTATATAAATACTAATTTGATATTTAACATTCAACTTTTAACTATTTATTATAAATAAAAAAAATACGAAAACCAAAGTTAAAAGGTCAAAATGACAAGACAAGTCACTCATTACTTTTTCTACTTTCACAGCATATTTTCATGGCAATTGTCAGACTCACTTGCTCACACACGTTTCACTCTTCTTTTCCTTTTTGTTTTTTCTTCTTTTTTTATTTCCCTTAAATCTGTAACCACATTTTACCACCTACCCTCAACCTGAAGGCTTCAAATCAGATTCAAACTCCTTAAATTTTACTCCTCCTCTGTTTTCTTTCCACACTTTTTCGGTAATGCAGTAAACACTATAAACTTCATCTCAGCCGCTCCCTCTCAAATCTCAAATCTTTCTCTTTTTCAAGATAAGTTTTTGACGGTCTTTCTTTACATTTTATTCCACTCAAAGCTCAAAGCACAAATTTCTTATACATATCATCCAATAGAAGTATTTCTTTTATTTTATTTTTACCACAAATTTTTCTCAATTTTACTTCAGTGCAAATTTAAGAAGTTTGTTCTATTTTATTCCAGTTTTTCTTCTTATTCTTCTTCAGATTCTTCATCAGATTCAAGAACCGATTTAACCATAGAAGTTTCCGGTTTTTCCATTTTTTCGGTTTAACCGGCGGTTTTTAGTTTTTTCCGGTTTTTCTTCTATTTTCGGTTTTTAGTGATAACCGAACCGGATTGGTGTCCGGTTCCCGATTAAACCGGTTGAATTGGCCGGTCCGGTCCGGTTTTTAAAACAATGGTTTCGGTTGGTTTATTCGGTTCGTCGGTTTTTTGCACACCCCTACTTCTTATTTTATTATATTATGGCCTCCTACTATAACATTTTTGTGACAACATCTTCTGCCGTGGGCACGTGACCAAGATCTCAACAAATGGGTTCTAGCTTGCGCACAAGTTGGCTTGAGGTGAGTTTCAGTCAAGCTAGTCCCAACTTTCCTACCCCAGAACTGTTAGGCCACAACACAGCAAAAAGAAGTCCAGCCCAGAAGTACAGAAAGGCCCACCACACCCATCAAATCAAACTAACTTTTAGCAAAAAATGAATAATATTATCCAAGTGTATAACAAGACAATATCACAACAAAAACAAAATCTCATAGTATAACAAATAACAAAATAGAGGCAAAAAGCCACATTGGATAGAACTAAAAAAAAGCTAATATTGATATGTTTATTTAATTAGTAGGGTCTTAGGATATGAAAAATTTACAATTATAACATTTATTAACGCAGGGTGAGGTGAGGTGGGTCTAAAAAGTTTAAACTCATCCTCACTCTACCCTGTGGTGCGGCACTAAAACTCACCCCATCCCCACCACCTTTGCAAGGCTAGAAAAATTTGTGCAGGGTGAGCAAGGAGGAGCGAGCCAAGTGGGGCGGGGCAAACTTGCTATCATGTTAATATGTATGTCCTTGTCATAGTTTGTACAATCCTTTGTTTCCTAGGCCAAATTCACTTCAAGCTCAACAACAATGGGTACAAGACTCTCAATCCAAATAAACTTGTTCCCTTTACCCTTTTCTTTCTTTTTCTTTTTCTTTTTTTTCTTTTTTAAATATATCTTCCAATGTCATAGACTAATAAATATTTTTATTTGAGGCTTTATATCTATGAGAACAATTTCTGCCTTGCTAGAGAGATCATAATAATAATGCTAATCGTTCCAATGGTAACACTATAGCAAGAAGTAGCATGGTATCCAATAAAAATGGATGTTGGAAGTTGGAAGAGTAGCACAATTGTTAATTAACTCTCATATTTATCAGAAGAAAGAGTAATACTACTATTTAGAGTAAGTAGTACTCCCTTTAAGCTATTCTAATTTTAAGCATCTTGACCCACGTTGCTAATGTTCATGTAATAAAAAGAGTAGTGTAGAGGATATATTATTTTTCAACTGCTAATTGTTGACATAACTGGTTATGATTAGAATAATATTATTTTCAATCAACTTGTTACTAATACTACTTTTGTTATACACTAATCCTACTTTTGTTCTACAATAAACCATATTAGGAGTTGTGAAATAAATCATGAAAAATGTTGTCCTTACATTTATTGTGCGAGTGATGTTAAGGTTACAATGAATTTTACTATATAATATTTATAAATTAATGTGTTATTAATCACAAATATATATATATATATATATATAAACAAATATTATAAGGAAATGATTATTATTTCCATTTTCCCCATCTCATTCCCCTCTCTCTCTCTCAATTAGGCCTTAAGAGTCACATACAGTAAATCTTGATAAGAAATCCTATATAATCTCTAATAATTCAATTTTGTTAGGTAAACGTGATAGTGAAAGAAAAAAACTATCACTTGTTTCTAATTTTCTTTCCCACTATTGTTTTCTTTTGTTATTTATTAAACTAACCCATCATGAGGGCATTGCTTCTTCATCTTTTATTTCTTTCTAGTTCCTAGCCATTTATTTATGGATGGCACTGAAATATGTAAAAAGTATTTTCCTTTACTATTTTTTTTGAGAAAATATTTTCCTTTACTATGGTTTTTATTTTTATGATCATATTGGCAATTAATTGATTGGAATTTGGAATAGTGTTTGGATTATATTTTGGGGAAAAAAATTTATTCATACTTTTAGTTTAGTTAAATGGCCCAAAACAAATTTACTAATTGGGTTAAAATGTTGGTCAACCGATTAAATCCTGACATCTTCAGCTCTCATCCACCAGAGATGTTACTTTTTGGACTAATTATGTGCATGTATTTGGTTCAATTAAATGGTTTGGACTTTGGAATCTTTGGACTTGGAGCTTATGCTATACCCAAATCTAGTTTTTGGAAAGTACTATATTATACCACATAGGAGATAGGACACAAGGGAAAGATAGCTCAAATGGACAAGGCAAACTTATCCCAAAAAGACAACCGTTATTTGGTTTGTCAGGGAAACCAAAATATGGAAACCCAGCTCTAAATCATACAAAAGAGCAATTAGATAGGCATCGATCATAATCTCTAATTGATGATTAGGAAAACGACTAAGAACCATTTCCCAAAATAGAGGATGAAAAAGAGTGACCTATCCAGGTTGATTTGGGGCTTCTATAAAAATCCATCCAAATCCACATTTTTTTTTTTTTTGTTTATGAGCCCAAAATGGAAGATTTGGTTATGGAGGCCCAAAACATTTTCCCAAGCCTTTTTTTTTTTTTTTTTTTGATAAAACCAGATCCACACCATTTTTCAACTCTAACTAGTATAGGAAGAAAAAGAAAAACAGAGCATATATGACTTGCACTAAAGCAACCAGAAAGCCAAACAGTTCAAATTTTCTTAACCACAGGAAAATTCAAACTTCCCAAACTGGCCAGCAGAAAGAGAAAGGCCTGGATCCACACTATTATTCATAAACCTCAGCAAGTTTGGAGAAAAAGGAAAAACAGGGCGTGACATGCACGAAAACAATAGCAAAAACAAACAGTTCAAATTTTCCTAAGCCCTCAAAAAGTATTGGACTAAAATCACTTTATTCATAGAACATTACAAACCACAATAGATCCACACAATATAGATTCTGAAAAATGAAAAAAGAAAATGCAAACCTCATACCACGGACAATTCGAGCTACGTAATTCAAACAAAGCAATAAAAACAGGTCATGAAGTAGGGCACACTCTGTTTCAACTTATTTATATTGGAAGCTCCAAGTTATGTAAAATTAAAACCCACGTAGTAGGTATTAACATAGCAGTGTTGTTAGTTAAAAGCCTGGGAAGTGCGAGTAGGTGTGTGATGATGAGAATGACCAGGGCAAGAACTATTTGAGCAGCAAGTTTAACGTCTGAATTAAGCTCGTTCCCTGTAGTAACCAAGAGAAAGTTAATTGTATGAAATACTGAAACCAACAAAAGTAAGAATTGTTAAAAAGATATATCCAGGTATATATATAGTCTCACCCATTTGGAGCAGTAGAGGAAGTTGACTAGTTGAGTAGTAGAGGAAGCTAGGTTTTGGTTCACTTAGGGAAGCTCATTTTATCATTTATAAAGCTAGGTTGATAAAAAAAATAAGGTTTTGATTATTTTATTATTAAAAGCGTAAAGCTAGGTTTTGATAATAAGATAAGGTTTTGATAATAAAATAAGGTTTTGATTATTTTATTATTAAAAGTGTAAAGCAAAATAAGGTCATAAGGTTTTGATTATTTTATTATTAAAAGCATATTATTAAATAAGGTCATAAGGTTTTGATTATTTTAAGGTTTGATTATTTTATTATTAAAAGCGTAAAGCAAAATAAGATCATAAGGTTTTAATTATTTTTTTATTATTAAAAGCATATTATTAAATAAGGTCGTAAGGAGGTCATAAGGTTTTGATTATTTTATTATTAAAAGCATATTCAAAACTAAGTGAAGTATTGAATCCATATATATTTTCACTATATTTATAACTGCATTTTTTCTAGACAATGTCAAATATATATATATATATATATATATGATATGGCTATTTGATATTGGATCTTAGGATAAGGGATGTGATTGCTCATGATCTTAAAGGTGATACTAAAGATATAAATCGAGTAGTTGCTACTTCCTACTTAAAATTACATGTTTGGGAGAATTATGCTGGAGACATTATGTTAATCATAATGTTTTAAACATAAAATTGATTAAAATTTCATAATGGCTTACCTTAAGTGCATCGCACGGATTAGTGACTAGTATATATATATGAACAAAACTTATGTACAGTAGGAGTGTGCAAACCATTACTGGAGCCGACAACACCGACCGGCACCGACCCTCCCGCACCGCCATTGGAACCAACCGACAGGGCCAATGCCGGCGATCGGAACGCGAATGGAGCTCCGATGTCGGTGCGGTAAGGACATCGAAGATGCAAAGCACGTACCGAGTAGAGCCAAACCGAACCGATACAAATAGACATAGAGAAATATTTTTCAGATCAGGGATACGACATCGTTTAGGTGTGTATACAATTTAAATTTTTTTACTAAAACGTCGTCGTATTGGGTTATTTAAATAAAAAAAATAAAAAAAATAAAAACACAAAAAACACAAAATGGCACCGTTTTATGTAGGTTTTCAGCCATCATACCTCACTATAAATTCACTCTATTTGCACCTGGGGACCCTTTACTCTCTCTCTCGCTCTCGCCAATCGTCTCTAGCTCTCGCGGTCTCGTCGGCCTGAGTCACGCCTTGCAGCAGCAACAACTCACTGTGGGCCCACGGCAAACCACGGTAAGCCATCAGCCCCTTTCTTTTGGTTTTAATGGAAACGGAGTGAGAGAGATTGTGTTTGTAGCTGTGAGTTAGAGATGGAGAGTGTAGAACTGTGTTTGTACAAAGCAGTGAAGCACTAAAGCAAAGAGTGTTGCTTTGACTTTGAGATTCTGAGAAGAGACTAGAGAGTATGGCTCTCTCTCGGAATTTGTATATTGGATAAGAACTAAGAAGTGGGGACTATACTTTATAATTTTATATGATTCCTCTTGTCACTTTTTTTTGCTAAACTGATTCCTCTTGTCACTTGTCAGTTCAGTTGATTTATATTTTATACCGTGTAGTTAATTTATTTAGTTAGTTTTTAGTTAATTTATTTATTTAGTCAGTTTAGTTAATTTATATTTTATACCGTGTAGTTTTATAATGCATTCTTGCTTATAATTAATGCTTGTCAATTATAATGCTTCTTAGTTTAGTTGTTATCAATTTTTCAGCACTTATTTGTCACAGTCTATTAAGTAGTAAGCACTAACGTTTTTTTTTTTTCCTTCAGCATTTTAATTTTTGAGGGAGATGAGATTGAGAGAGTTCACGCTTTCAATCCTTCACTGAGAGGTAATCACTTAACACTCATTATATTCAACATTATGATTTTAAATTTTTAGTACTTAGTAACAACTTATTTTAAATATAGTTTTTTTTAAAAAAATATTTCAAACCGACCAAACCGACTAAATCGCACCGCAAAAAACCGCACTGCTATAGGTCAGAAAACCGACCCTAGGTGGTGTGCATTGGTTCCAATTATGAAAAAACCGATCTCTATCGGTTCGGTAATATATTTGGAAAAAAACTGCCCTTACCGAACCGCGCACACCCCTAATGTACAGTACCTTAGGTACTGTTTTTTTGGTTCCCCTCTTAAGATTCTACTATATGGCTACTTAATTTAAAAAATACACTTCCATCCATGAGAAAAAAGCCATAAGGTAGAATCTTAAGAGAGAAACCTATGGAACAGCACCTAAGTACTATACTTAAGTCTTGCTCAATATATATATATATATATATATATTAGTATACAACTCAATTAATACTACATTAAAATATTAACTTTTATCATTTTCTCTAAAAGAAAATACATAAAGTTCATTTGGCTATAGGATTGGAAGGATGTCTCTAATGCATTACTAATAGTTAGAAATAGTACTATTTTATGACCCTAACTTCACCTCCACCTATATTGGTCTTGCGCCATGCTTAAATGTTATATTGAACCGATCCCTAAAACTTCATAATAATTTTGTTGTGTTACTCACTTACACTAGTATTTAACGATAATAAAATCTTGGATAAAATGCAAAATTGGCCCTTTAAGTTTCTTCAGATTTCATTTCAGTCCTCTCACTTTGCGTTTGTTCATTTCAGTCCTCTAACTTTCAATTTTATTCAATTAAGGCTTTTCCATCAACTTTTGTTATATGTTGTGGTTAATTTTTGAATTTTATAAATTTTTCTTCAAATTTTTTAAATTAAAAAAATTCAATTAATAATGATTAAAAAATATTTTCCAGATTTTTTTTTTTTCAAAAAATTTTAACAAAAGTTAACGGAAAGGCCTTAATTGAATAAATCTGAAACTTAAAGAACTGAAATGAACAAACGCAAAGTTAGAGGACTGAAATGAAATCTGAAGAAACTTAGAGGGTCAGTTTTGCATTTTAGCCTAAAATCTTTTAAGAACACTTTGTTGAGGGACTATGTTTTATGTCCATATAACCAGGAAGAGAAGGATGTCTCAAATGCATTATCAAACAACAAACAGTTAGAAGATTTAGTTGATCTATAATACAATTTATGAGCCAAACTTAGCTGCCTATATATTGGTCTGGTCATATGCCATGCTTAAATTGTATACTGAATAGATCCGAGTAATTTCATAGTATTTATGTATATATTTCAAATAAGAGATAAAGATTTGAACATTGGACGTTTGAAACACTCAAAAGTGCCAGGCTAATTGACCTAAAGGTCATTGGTAATTTGGTGCAACCGTTTCATTTCAACATAGATTTTATTGTTACACAATAAAATGTTTTGAAATACTTTAACCTATGATAAATGCCTTTAGCTCAATTGTTACTTCTAGATGTTGAAATCCCCCTGCTCATAATTATAGAATATCCAAAAAAAATTTTGACACAATAATTTTAATTGAAATAGTATAGTTGGACTCATGAATGGTATCAAAAAGTGCAGTGTGACCCATAAATAGTAGCAAAAATAAGTTGAATAGTAAAATAAGTTCGCAAAAATAATTTTTGCTAAACAGACACTATATATAAACAGATTCTAAAAAAAAGCACCAATTAAATAAATATATAGTTATTAGTAAAAATACACAATTAAATCAATATTAATAAGTGTTACCAAGATGCAAGGTTATGTAAATTTTATGTCTTACAAGGGTGATGGAAATTTCATGTGCCATACACAAAATGCAAGATGATGCAAATGTTGTCTTACTAAGGGTGATGGAAATTTTATGTGCTATCAAATTATAAAAATTTGTTGTGCAACTAAGGTGATGGAAATTTTATGTGCTTCAATGTGCAAGGTGATTGAAAATTTTTTTTCTAATAGGGGGTGGTGGAATTTTATGCGCTATCAAGATGCAAGGTGGTGGCGGAAATTTGTTGTGCTACTAAGCAAGGTAATGGAAAGTTGATACGCTACCAAGGTGCAAGGTAGTGAAAACTTTGTTGTGCTGCTTAACAATGTGATTGAAACGTTATGTGTTATCAGACTTTTTGTGTTGGCAAGCTGGGATTATTTCATGTGGTGTTTGAGGTCCCACCGGGTAGATGGGTTAAAGAACTTTAAAATGAAATTAGTGGGGACTCAAGTAGGACCATTTAGGCTCATCTTTTTTTTTTTTTCTTTTTTTTCTTTTTTCTTTTTTTTACAATTAAAAAAAAATGAGCTTTTTGGTGTGGGCTTTCTTAACCCCACGCAACGTGACGACAATGGACAATACTACATGTACCACATGGACCTTGTTGGGACTATTGCTCGAACCACTTCTCTTTAGATGCTAGGATAAGGACTCCTCCTATCGAACTACACTCCGTGTGGTTAGGCTCATCTTGTTAAGAGTTGAAAAAATATTTGGCTTATACTACAGGGTCATCTTAATCCGACTGCTAGCATGTGCTCGGCTAGAGCAACCAAACAAATGGGGGGGGGTAAGTCAAAATCCCTTTGTACAAAATGAATATTTCAAAAAGACAAATTAAGTAAATTCCAATCATTCTTCTCACAAAAAAAGAAAAAAGAAAAGTTGATTCCAATCAGATCTAAGAAATTTGAGGGAATATGGACCACTTGGGTAAGTATTGTTTATAGCATCAACTAGAATCCTGGCCGCTTTTAGATTTTGCTGTCCATTTCTTTCACCCCAAAGGAAAAAACATCAGCAATGGGTGATTATCAAAACGCGTTCACGTGCTCACCCGCCCATGCTCCAAAAACATTCTGTGCGCCTTATTTTTCCACACACAACTATTCACGCTTATTATTACAGTCAAAATTACCATCCGATGTTGTACTCTAGAATTTCACTTTCAGTCTTTATAACGCGGTTTCTTCGGGTGCTCTACGAGTGTAATAGTTTTGGATGGAATCATGAGCGTGAAATAAATATTAGGCCAAAATGTCAAACTCACCATCTAAATTTTATCAATTTTCATTTCAGTCCTCTGAGTTTGTATTCGATTATTTCATTCCTCTAATTTTCAAAATTCCTCAATTCGGTCATCCATTAAACAGCCATCCATTTAAGACTTTTTTTCACTTAAATAGTTACACTTTAAAATTTCTAAATACACTTCATTTAAATCTTTTATTTGTTACCACCATTTTTTTATGAATACGGTTAACATCATATAAATAGCTGATTTAAGCAAATTTTATTTCAAACTTTGAAGTACTACTTTAAACAAAACTTACCCCAACCTCTAAGGTCTAAATAAAACTCTATCAATACTTTGGAATTCCTTTACCCCATTTTGATTAGGATAGTGCACCCATGATTATCTTATCATCTTCCATGGTCTAACATATGGTTGGGGTAACCACTTTAATGGTTTAATTGCACCTCCTTAGGTGCTAAAAGTGCCTAGAAGTGAGCAAGGTCTCTAGTTTGAGAGAGAGAAGAATATAAAGGAAAATGTTGGCCTAATGGAGCCTTGGAGGGACACATGTATCTTGTTACAATGGATGAAATTTCTTTGAATGTTATTGTTTAGGGATATTGAAATAGCTACGTAACAATAGTTTGGTACACTTTAATTTTGTTGGTTTATTATATTTGAAAGTAAATTATCAAAAGTTTTGTACCTAAACTATTTAGTACTTTCTTATATTTTCGATAGAGATATTCAAAATTTAAATTTCATTACCCCCAATTATCAAATAAAATTAATTTGATAAAAAGTATAGTTGTACCTTGTTGTACCAAACTTAAAAGTTTTAAAAAGTTCTACATATCAGAAAAATTTTAATTAAAAAAAAAATTCACTTTGATGTCCT
This sequence comes from Quercus gilva, assembly GCA_023621385.1. Lineage (NCBI taxonomy): Eukaryota > Viridiplantae > Streptophyta > Magnoliopsida > Fagales > Fagaceae > Quercus > Quercus gilva. Next base: position 3,442,985 of record CM042477.1, on the reverse strand, counting down.
TTCAAGATTTAATCATAAAACATTGATTTAAATAATAATTTAATGATCATGTTGAGGATCAGAGGATAAAATTCTGGTTGGAAAAATACAAATACAATGAACATCAATGGCTTTTAAACATTAGCTCATAGCTACTCTGTTTCCTCTCACTTCTCAAACGGTCAAACTTGTAAAGTGAGCTATCTTAACTCTTAAGCTTGCCTTCCTGGATAGACGTGGCCCACATTTGCTTTCCTCTCTAAATGGTGCTAAGGCTCAAGTGCCCTCAAGTTTGCCAATAGCGCTCTCAAAATCTCTATTTATTCCTCTCTCTCTCTCTTTTTTCTTTTTTTTTTAAATTTCTTTAGACATGATAGATTAAAACTTATAGTATTAATTTCATAATAATTACCTTTTATATTATCTAATCAAAACACCAAATGGTTTTTAATATAGGGTATAGATGAAGAATTTGCACTTTAATCATTTAGTCAATAAATTTTTTTTTTTTTATTCGGAGTAAAAGTCAATAATAAGTTAACCATGGTCCTTCTAAAAAAAAAAAAAGTTAACCATGGTCCCCCTGCCTTTGGAAATTTCTCCTTTTTTTTTTTTTTTTTTTTTTTTAAAAATTTCTCCGCTCCTTTCAATTCACTAACAAAACGTTTAAGTTATGAGTAAACTATACTTATCGGCCTTCTTCATATTAATATATATATACACACACACACACACACACACACACACACACAAAAACACTAAATTAAAGAGATTACCTCTACATGTATTTTTGTCATGGTTGTCAAAATCTCAATCTGGATCCTACGATCCTACTATTTTACGATCTCATCTACCTAAAACGATCTAGATCTTTCAAGGATTTTAGCGATTGTTCAGGATCATACGATTCTGTTGATTCCAAACAATCCTAGTTTCTTGTAATCTTCTTCAACTTGACAGAAGGCTCAGTTAGACCCAAATGAAAAATAACATCCCAATAGACCAAGTTTTGCTATTCTAATGTAGAGAGATAGAGTATTGTGGGGTCAAAGAATTTGGCAACCCCGGCCCATTTTATACTAAGCCCAAGGCCCATGCCGAGAAGGAAGAAATGTCCGAGGACGAATGAAGAAAGTCTAAATCGCTAAGGGACATCGCCGAGGACAATCCTGTTCTCGGCCAACCGAGATCATAAAAGGGAAGAGCAACACGCCATCAAAGGCAACCTCCTAGAGCATCCCAAGAAAAAGGACAAGTACAATGGATCAGCCATGAGAGCATGGTGGATGAGTAATTCAAGGAGAAACTGTCACCTCCGCATTAAATGCCCACAACTAACATTCTGGCTGCATTAATGAGGAAATGACCCCTGAACAGTGCTGTCTTGGTTGCTGCAATTCACAAAAGGTTTAGGAAGGTGGCTGATAGGACAAGCACTCAAGTAGTGACCTGCATGATCAACAAATGGAGGGCCAAGATCAACTAAAATGGGGTATATAATGTAAAAAATCCTCCAAAAAGGGGATCGGGAAGAAAAAGACAAAAAATACTATAGCAATTTGTATCATCTTGGAAACCTTTGTAACGAAGAACTGAAGAAATAATAGGAACAACAAGCTCCCCGGATAAGGGCCGAGGACAGAATTTCACATTTTAGTCCACGTCCTGGTTGTTCAATCCACTCATAACCATGTTTAGTTGTTGTAACCCTAACTAAGGCCTAGTTCTTCAACCCATTCTCTATAAATTTATTGTATTGGGCTAGTTGGGCCTGAGTCCACTCATCCAATAGTAGAAGTGCTCAAACCCAGTCCCTACATTTGGCGCCGTCTGTGGGAAGAACTTGGGTGTTAGTAAGGGCAACAATCAAGCATGGTAGGATCAGGCCCTCGTCAAGCAGGTCCCCACCAGCCTGAACCTGCTGGATCCCAGCAATAGGGTAATTTTTCCAACCCTGAACGTGATCGAAATAAAGAGAATGGAAGGTTTCGAGAGGGAAGTGTGCACACCGTTCAAACCAGCAGAAGCCACTCTCGTGTGGGCAATCATGTGCTCCAGAGACAAAATAACAACCAGGCCATGCAACAAGAAGAAGTTAAGAGCCACGTATCCTAGAGACAGAATGATAATCAAGCCATGCAACGAGAGATAGACGATTTGAAGAGAAAGCTGCGCCATGCACAACGAAGGCGGGCTCATTCTAGTCCTGACATACCCTCTAGTGATGAAGGCGATGATGACTATAGACAAAGATCGCGAACCCCTCCAAGCGAGACCTTCTCTCACGAAGAAGAACACTACCGTAGGCGTAAACGTAAAAGCCCATCTCCTAGGGGCTTGGGAAACGATGCCATGAGCAGGGCATTAGATCAACTTTCCAAATCACTTTTCACACGCCACATAGAAGAGGCTACGCTTCTTCGGCGATTCCAGCAGCCAACCTTTACCATTTATAATGGCAAAACAGATCCCGTGGAGCATGTGAGCCAGTTTAACCAAAGGATGGTTGTCCATTCTAAAAACGAGGTGCTGATGTGCAAGGTTTTCCCATCCAGCTTGGGACCAATGGCAATGAGGTGGTTCAATGGCTTAAAGACAAATTCCATAGATTCGTATAGGCAGTTAACCCAAGCCCTTGGCTCCCGCTTCATTAGAAACAGCAGGGTGCCTCGGCCTTTAGACTTGTTGCTGTTCTTATCCATGCATGAGGGAAAGACCCTAAAGGCATACTCGGACCGATATTGGGAGACATATAATGACATGGATCGCAAATTTGATGACATCGCCATCAGCACTTTCAAGAGTGGTCTCCCGACCGAGCACGGCTTGAGGAAGTCCTTAACGGGTAAACCTGTTACCAGTGTGCGCAAGCTCATAAATCAAATTGACAAGTACAATAAAGTAGAGGAGGACTAGCTGCAAGGTAAGGGAAAAGAGAAGGTTATCTCTCAGGAGAGGAAGGATTTTAGGTAGAAACGATACAATAGCAATCGCCCGAGGAGAGATTTCATAGGGCAATTCGGAGCAACCAACACACAGATAGTCAATGCTGTGTTCAGAGAACCAGTATATCAGGTACTGAAGAAAATCAAGAACAAGCTATACTTTAAATGGCCGAATCAGAACTTTTATTGCCATTACCACGAGGCGCAATCAGAACTTTTATTGCCAATACCACCAGGACCACGGACATACCACAGAGAACTACAGGAACCTCTAGAACTATCTGGACCAGCTAGTCTGAGAAGGAAAGCTAAAGCACCTTCTACATCCTTCCAGTGGTCACCAAGGCCAGACCCATCAGGAACCCCAGAGAGACACTGCCCTAAGGCCACCCATAGGGACAATCAAAGTAATCTTGGCCATGCTAGGAAGAACAGGCTCGCGCCCTTCATAAGTGTTATCTGTAGCTCGGCTGCCTGCTGAGGAGTCCCAACCAGAGCCGAAGAAGGCCAAAATGAATTTTCACCCAGTCTTGAGTTTCTCAGAGGAAGATAAGATTGGAACCGTCCAGCCTATGACGATGCGCTGGTGATCACTCTTAGAATCGGGGGCTACGATGTGAAGAGGGTGACGGTGGATGATGGCAGTGAGGCTAAAATTATGTACCCTGATCAATATAATGGGCTGAAGTTGAGGCCTGAAGATTTGACCCCTACAATTCCCCCTTAATGAGCTTTGATGGGAAAGCTGTCATTCCAATGGGCCAGATTAGGCTACCTGTGCAGACTGGCCCGGAGATAATAGAGGTAGACTTTATTGTCGTGGATACCTACTCCCCTTACATAGCCATCGTCACTAGGCCTTGGCTTCATACCTTGGGGGCTGTCGCCTCTACCTTGCATCAGAAGGTGAAATTCCCATCCGAGGGCCAGGTCTTGGAAATCTGTGGTTGCCAATTCACAGCAAGGTAGTGTATGGTGGCTGCCATCTCACATCGGCCTGAGGCGGAGTCCTCGGCCTTCATTGAAAAGGGCTTATAGCAATCAAAGGCCCCGGTGTTGCCTTCCGATACACCTGCCGAAGAGGCAAAATGTGAAGATCTAGAGAAAGTGGTCATCGGCAGTGACCCAGAGAAGTTCTTTCAGATCAGGGCTTAGTTGCCTCTTCGGGAGAAGGAGGAGTTGACTGAGTTTCTCAAAAGAAATATTGACGTATTTGCATGGGACGCCTGCGATGCTCTAGGGATTAATCCAGCCTTCATCTATCACCATCTCAATGTCAACCCGTCCATCACTTCTAAGAAACAGCCACCTCGACGCCCATCAAGAAAGCATGCCGATGCGATTAGGGACAAGGTGATGAAGCTTAAGCGTGCAGGGGCTATCAAAGAGGTTTTTTACCCCGAATGGTTGGCCAACACCGTGGTGGTCAAGAAGAAAAGTGAAAAATGGAGAGTTTGTGTAGACTTCATGGACCTAAATAAGGCATGCCCAAAAAACCCGTTCCCCATGCCTCGAATAGACCAGCTGGTGGATGTAACTGTGGGCCATCCTCAAATGAGCTTTTTAGATGCCTTTCAAGGCTATCATCAAATACCACTAGCCCTGGAGGATTAGGAGAAGATAGCCTTTGTGACACCTACTAGAACTACCACTACAAGGTAATGCCATTCGGTCTGAAGAACGCAGGGTCCACTTATCAAAGGATGATGACAAGAATGTTCGAGCTGCAGTTGGGCAAGAACATCGAGATCTATGTTGATGATATGGTGGTGAAGAGTAAAGAGGTGTTCGAGCATTTAAAAGACCTTGACTGCACCTTTGATGTCTTAAAGGAAGCACCAGCTGCGCCTAAATACTTTCAAATGCTCATTTGGTGTGGGATTAAGCAAGTTTTTAGGCTATATGATTACTCATAAGAGAATTGAGGTTAACCCTGACCAGATCAAGGCTATTAATGATTTAAAACCACCGCAAAACGCCAAGGAGGTCCAAAAGCTTACTGGAATGATCGCAGCCCTGAATCGATTCATTTCCAAGTCGGCGAATAGATGCAAACCATTCTATCTCTTAATCAACAAGTGGAAAGGATTTGAGTGGTCCAAGGACTGTATTATGGCCTTCGAGCAACTCAAGGGGTACCTATCCTGGCCACCTATCATGTCCAGTCCTAAGGCTGATAAAGTCCTATATGCATATATTGCTGTGGCTCCTCATGCTGTGAGCTTGGTGCTAATACGGGATGACAATGGCCTTCAAAAGTCAATCTATTACGTGAGCAAATCGCTGCATGAAGCTGAGGTCAGATACTCACCCTTGGAGAAAGCCATACTAGTTATGGTCCATGCTACACAAAAGCTTCCCCATTATTTCTAAGCCCACACAGTGGTTGTTCTAACCCAACTACCTTTGAAGTCTATACTTCGGACTGCTGATTACACTGGAAGGATCGACCTATGGAACACAATTCTGGGGGCCTTTGACATCAAGTACATGCCTCGAACCTCTATAAAGAGCCAGGTCCTAGCTGACTTGGTGGTCGAATTTGCTGAACCACCAGTAGAAATAGTAGCAGAGAAGCAAAACATTTATGGAAAATCGATTGGGGTAATCTCTATGCCAGAACCCCCATGTTAGAAGGTGTACGTTGATGGCGCAGCAAATCAAAGGGGGTATAGAATGGGGCTAGTCCTAGTATCTCCTGAGAAGACTATCATAGAGAAATCCCTTAGACTTGGGTTCTCGGCCACAAATAACGAAGCTGAGTATGAGGCATTGTTACAAGGAATGGCCATAGTGCAGAAAATGGGAGGAAAAGCAGTAGAGATGTTCTCGGACTCGAGATTAGTAGTGGGCCAGGTAAATGGAGAGTTGAAAGCCAGAGACGCGAGGATGCAAGAGTACTTAAGCCAGGTCAAATGCTTGCAGTCAGACTTCGATCTTTTCAGCTTGTCACACGTCTTTAGAAGTGGAAACACCTATGTAGATTTATTGGCCACGCTTGCTACCTCCTCAGCAGGGGGTCTACCTCGAATTATTCTTGTCGAACATCTTGATAGAGCAAATGAGGTTGCAAAAGGCATGGTTCATATCCATCAAGTTAGAGCGGGTCCTAGCTGGATGGACCCTATAGTAAGATTCCTCAAAGATGATATTCTGCCCGAGGAGAAGTCAGAGGCTGAGAAAATACGAAGAAATGCTCCTCGGTTCTGGTTGTCCGAGGACCACAAATTGTATAAGTGCTCCTATTCTAGGCCATATTTACTGTGTATTCACCCTGAAGCATAGATTTACTGCTGGAAGAGCTGCATGAAGGGATCTGTAGGAGTTACATAGGAGGAAGATCTCTATCGCATCAAGCCATTACCTAGGGATATTGGTGGCCGGGGATGCGGAAGGAAGCCCTAGAATATGTTAAGAAATGTGACCAGTGCCAAAAGTTTACCCCAAATATTCATCAGTTAGGAGAGTCCTCAACCCTTTGTCCAGTCCGTGGCTGTTTGCCTAGTGAGGCCTGGATATTGTAGGCTCTTTCCCCAAGGCAGCATGAAATAAGAGATATCTGTTAGTCGGCACAGATTATTTCACCAAATGGGTCGAAGCTGAGCGATTGGCCAACATCAGAGATATGGATGCTAAGAAATTCATTTGGAGAAATATTGTTACACGATTCGGGGTCCCTCATACCCTCATTTCAGATAATGGACTCCAATTTGATAGCAAAGCCTTCAGAAGATACTGTTGTAAATTGGGGATCACAAATAGGTACTCAACTCCAGCTTATCCTCAGGAAAACGGACAAGCCGAGGTTGTCAACAATGTCATAGTCAATGAGCTTAAGAAGAGACTGGATGACGCCAAGGGAAGATGGGTAGAAGAGCTGCCACACGCCTTGTGGACTTACCGGATTACACCACGGCAGTCAACAGGGGAGACACCTTTTGCCATGACCTATGAGGCCGAGGCTGTTATCCCTCTAGAGGCAAGCTTCCCAACGCTGAGGACGAGCTCCTTCACTCCAAGCAGTAATGATGAATTACTAGGGAAGAGCCTAGATCTAATCGATGAACGAAGAGAAAAGGCAGTGATCCAGTTGGCCTATTACCACCAGAAGCTCAAGCAAGGATATAATGCCAATGTGAAGTTGAGACCACTAGCACAGGGGGACTTGGTGTTGAGGAAAGTTGTGTGTGCTACCAAGAGCCCATCCTGGGGAAAGCTGGGACCCAATTAGGAAGGACCATACCGAATTACTACGGTAGCAGGGTTAGGTGCATACTACTTAAAAGACTTAGATGAAAAAGCTGTACCTCGTCCATGGAATGTAAATAACCTGAGAATGTATTATTATTAATAAAAGCACTTCTCTGATTCAAATTTTAAGTCTATTATGATTATATGTCTTGTATTTTGGTAACCGTCTAAGTACTAGACAGAACCAAGGTCTTGCATGGTCCTCGGACTCAAACCTGTGGGGAAACTAACTACTTCAAGAAATATCTAAGTGTTAGACAGAACCAAGGTCTTGCATGGTCCTCGAACTCAAACTTGTGGAGAAACTAACTACTTCAAGAAATATCTAAGTGTTAGACAGAACCAAGATCTTGCATGGTCCTCGGACTCAAACCTATGGGGAAACTAACTACTCCAATGAAGATCTAAGTGTTAGACAGAACCAAGGTCTTGCATGGTTCTCGGACTCAAACCTGTGGGGAAACTAACTACTTCAAGAAATATCTAAGTGTTAGACAGAACCAAGGTCTTGCATGGTCCTTGGACTCAAACCTATGGGGAAACTAACTACTCCAATGAAGATCTAAGTGTTAGACAAAACTAAGGTCTTGCATGGTCCTCAGACTCAAACCTATGGGGAAACTAACTACTTTCAACAAAAGCCTGAGCGTTAAACAGATTCTAGGTGTTGTGTGACTCCTTGGACCACAACCTTTGAAGAAATTAATGAGCTTGAGCATTCATCTGAGTTACAAATACAGCCAAAAGGGAGTCTGGCACCTCGGACCACTTGCCCTGTCCTCATTCGATAAAGATGTAAACAAACACAAGCCCATGAGCATCACTTAAGGCACTCTGAGGTACATTGAACTTAACTCCCCTGCATAGTTAATAGCTAACTGTTTCCTTGAGGTCAGTAAACTTTTAGAACATACCTATGAGTACCTTTGCACGTTGTGCTGTGGCATTTGATCTTAGGATTTAAAGGTTTATCTTTATAAATGCTGCGCGCATAGTATTTTTTACCCGTTATGATAACCAATTCATGAGATATAAGATTCGTATTATAAGGTTATTGCCTTTCATAGTCTATTAAGCAAAAGCAAGTTATAGTAATAAGATGGTTCAATCCTTAATCAAAGTCTAAGTGAAAATTATCATTATGGACTTTACATTTTTTGGTTGCTGTTTCAAAAATGGAAAACAAGTCACACTGATGAGACTGTTGAGCTAATGACCAAAGCACAGGTTATATAAATAGCAGAACCCATCATAGCAACAATTAACACATGAAAAGGGAATGTTATTATCGTTTGATTATACATAAGTGTCAATAAAAACGCAAATTATATGAACAAAGAACTTTGCCATTAAAAGAAACATACACATTTTGTTGCACAAAAAAAAAAAAAAAAAGGAAGACAATTCCTTTACAAATAATAAAAAAAGAAAAAAAAAAAGAGGGAGGCAGCTTATTTTTTCAATTTGATCTTCTTTCCCCCCTTGGAAGGCTAGTTTGAAGCGGCTTCAGGGTCCTCAGAGCTTTCACCTGGGGGAAGAGCCTACAGAGGCACCACAAGGAGAACTGTCTCCTCGACACGGGAGGCCTGGGCATCAGCTGAGGGCTCTGCAGCATCCTGGAGTGCTTCCTGGTTAGGACCTTTATCTGTTTCAGTTACCCTACGAGGCTTAGCTTCCTTGGCCGGCTCATCGGGAGTAGTTGAAGCAAGAGCAGCATCAGGATGGCCTACCTCAACCACTTCGAGAGAAGCACCAGCCTCAGAGCTACGGGGCCTGGCTCTCGGATGGCAGGAGGGTAGTATACATTCTCCACCTTCCACAGGTTAGATGAAGCCTCAACTCCAACTTGTTTTAGGGTTTCATTCCAAACTTGGGAACAGTAAAGCCTGCATACCCCAGGTACTTGAGCCTTGAGAGTGGCCTGGGTCTCAGCCACTCCCGAGGCAAAAGCCTCATCCTCGACTTTCTCCTTAGAGCTCTCAGCCTCTGTCCTGGCAAACTCCGCCTCTTCCTTAGCCCTCAAGGCTTCATCCCTAGCCCACTCCGTGACATTCCTGGCCCTCTCTGCCTCGGCCAACCTCTTCTTCAGGTCAGTGATTTGCTCCTTGGAAATCTTCAGCTGATCCTCAGTTTCGAGTAGGCGCCTCATCTGGTCTTCAGCCTGTTTTTGAGCGCTAGCTAGGCCTGATTTAGCGCTATCTTTGGCCCTTGTCATCTCCTTCAAATCCTCCCTTGCTTTCGAGAGATCGATCTCGGAGGTTTTAAGGGTCCACGCAGCATCCAGGCATTTGTCACGCTCGAGCTCCAGGGCCCTACTCTCGTTGTTGGCTACCTCCTTCAACCTATAAGTGGCCTGGACAGCCTGCCAATTGACACAAGTGCACAATAAGTTGGAAACCAAAGAACAAAAATCAGCAAAGTCACAAGCGTTAGAAGTTTTACCATGCCCAGTTACCTTTTGAGGTTGAGGAAGACCTCCTGTCTCCTCAAATTCCCCAACTCGGCCATATTGGCTTGGAGTAGCAGGAACCTCTCCAGTGCATCGGCCACATAAGTGCCTTCACCCCCTTGAAAGTCCCTAAGGGAGGCGTTGTCCATCAAAGGCTCCCCATGGAGCATTGGCGCAGGGAGCCAAGCCTGTGCCCCTTCTTCTACTGTTTTGAAGCTCGCCGAGCTTCACCCTCTTCCTGAGAGGAACGAGATTTATCAGCTTCTAGGGGCCTTTTTCTTTTAAGGTCCTTCTTATGCTTGGGATCAATAGGCTCGGGCCTTGGTGGTAGATTTGGCTGAGGTGAAAGAGGTGGAAGCTTGGACTGGGTGGAAGATGATCTGGTCTGAACAGGCTGACACTTGGGTGAAGGAGGAAGAAGCTTGGATTGTGGCTTCCCCGGCGCGTCCTTCCCCGGTTGGCGTTCAATTAGGTCGAGTAAACTGGTTTGGGGTTGTCTCTTAAAACCCATCTCGGCCTGAGGGGAAGTCCTTACTAATGGGAGGTCCACTTCAGTCAAATTGGGGTCGCCCAAGTCACCAGAGGGATCCTCGGATGGATCAACTTGGTCGAATACACCAAATTCGTCCTCGAATGGACCCAAATCAGTGACTTCTTCTTCTCTTTCTAGTCTTCCTCCCTCGGTCTCTACAGCTTGAGGGGATGAAGAAGGGCTTGTGAACGGAATGCCTTCTAAGATAGGAGATCCTTCGGGAAGCAAGAACCCGTGTTCTGCTACGGTGATCCTATGAAGCAGAGGATCTTTGGCTCTGATCACGTATTTCGGGGCGGAGAATGATTTCTGGATTGGATCATACCCGAGGATCTTGTGAGCAGCCTTGATCTGGTTGTCGGCTTAGTTCACAAAGACCTCCGCCCTTAGAATGGTTTCCAAATCTCCCCGGTTGACCAAGTGAAAGTGACGTCCAAAGGCGTGTGGATCTGCAAAAAAGAAAGCATAATCATATTAGCAACCGAACAATGCAAACTGTGATAGGCAGAAAAGATCAGCTCTCTCCTACTCTAAATACCCCACCTGGTGCCCCCTCCTCTGTCGGACAATGAAGGCCGTCGTGCCACTCCCCGGACACGATGAGGAAGTCCTTATTTAACCCCTTGCTGGACTCAAGGAGGCACTGAATAAGCCGAACCTTATCCTCCCTCATCTTCATATAATAGGATTTACCTTTTAGGTGTTGGAGGTTGTAACACCAGTTTACATCGTGACGGGTTAACCTCAACCCCATCTTCTTGTTTAAGGCATCCACACAACCTAGGATCCTAAACACGTTGGTGGCGCACTAGGTGGGAGCTAATTGGAAATGCCTAAAGTAGTCCCTCATCACCGGCCCCATAGGGATTCTCATACCACCTTCTATGAAGGCGATTATGGGAATCACTACTTCACCCTCCTGCCTCCTAAATGCCATTCTCCTTCTTCACAGTATCTTAAACCTACATTACGGGGTATCCTATAATCGGCGATGAATTTCTCCATAGCCCCTTCAGACTCAACCAACTTCTTAAACCTACCCATCCCTAGAAACGGCTAAAAGACTTAGGGAAAGACGATAGAAAGAGAGGAATAAGAGGAAAAGAAGCTTAGAAGAGAGAAAACTTGAGCTAGAGAGGGAGAAGAAAACTTATAGAAATGAGGAAAAGCTCGTCGGACAGGCTTTTTATGCTCAAAAGAGACGTGAGTTTGGTTGGAGATTTGATCGAACTCAGGATATGTGCGCAATAACTCTTGAGTGTGAAAGTAAAGAGGCAAATTGGTTCAAATGGGTATTTATACCTCCAATTGAAAATAACCGTGCGGGTTTTCCCGCCCATAAAGTTAAAGAAATCCCCACCGTTAGATTACCATCACACCATTGAAGGTGGGGAGCATAGAGCCACCAGAATTTAATGAGGGCGTGCTCCATATATTGAAGCACTAGGAACGTGCCTTGGACAGGCGAAAAGAGTCTGGCACTGACGGAGGATAAGACTTAACAAGCCATGACAAAGGCCCGGAGACATCAAAATCCTCCTCTCCGTCTAAGGATCCGAACAGTAGGATTTCGAGGGGCTATTGTGGGGTCAAAGAATTTGGCAACCCTGACCCATTTTATACTAAACCCAAAGCCCACGCCGAGAAGGAAGAAATGTCCGAGGACGAATGAAGAAAGTCCAAATCGCCAAGGGATATCGCCGAGGACAATCCTATTCTCGGCCAACTGAGATCATAGAAGGGAAGAGCAACACGCCATCAAAGGCAACCTCCCAGAGCATCCCAAGAAAAAGGGCAAGTACAATGGGTCAGCCATGGGAGCATGGTGGAAGAGTAATTCAAGGAGAAACTGTCACCTCAGCTTTAAATGCCTACAACTAACGTTCTGGCTGCATTAATGAGGAAATGACCCCTGAACAGTGCTGCCTTGGTTGCTGCAATTCACAGAAGGTTTAGGAAGGTGAATGATGGGACAAGCACTCAAGTAGTGACCTACATGATCAATAAATGGAGGCCAAGATCAACTAAAAGGGGGTATATAATGTAAGAAATTCTCCAGAAAGGGGATCGAGAAGAAAAAGACAGAAAATACTGTAGCAATTTGTATCATCTTGGAAACCTTTGTAACCAAGAACTGAAGAAATAATAGGAACAACAAGCTCCTCGGATAAGGGCCGAGGATAGAATTTCACATTTTAGTCCCCGTCCTGGTTGTTCAATCCACTCATAACCATGTCTAGTTGTTGTAACCCTAACTAAGAACTAGTTCTTCAACCCATTCTCTATAAATTTATTGTATTGGGCTAGTTAGGCCTGAGTCCACTCATCCAATAGTAGAAGTGCTCAAACCCAGTCCCTACAAGTATTAATTGAACCAAATGAAAAATAACATTCCAATAGAGTGACACATTTTGAGATTTTTAGCCTCTTTAAATGATACTTACAAATGGATGTAATAATGTATGATAATTACATCAAATGAATGCAAATTTTTGGTTTTTTATGAATGTATAATTTATGTGATTATTTAACATACTAATTTATTTTGTTTTTTTTGTTTTTTCTCAAATAATGTAGGATCTTACGATTCACGATCCGATCCTGTGATCCACGATCCCACCTACCTCCCACGATCTTACGTAGGATCTCAATTTTGACAACCTTGGTTTTGTGGCTTAAATGCTCCTGAAAGTTAACAAGTTATTAGAGACGCATCCAAAACAATCTTGTTCAAAATGAGAAACTGATAATTCATGAGCAAGCAGCTTCATCATTCTCTGAATGTTAACGTTCAAATTCCAAATAAGCAATGCAGTAATGCATTACCAGTGAGGGGAAAATTGATTCATCGTACAATTTTCACTAAAGTTCTATGTCCCCTTTGTAATGACAAGGAGTAGACCATTTCTTTTAGTGAGTGTTGTACTGCGTGTTAGGGTGATAAGTGATAACACCTTAACCCAAAAATTTAGGCCTACGGATTTAAACCCAATTATGTTATATATTAATTCTTATCCAACACAATTAGGATAGTATGATTTGGTTATGCATTAACTTTGAGGACAGTTCAAAACTATCATTCTAGAACATTTTACAAAAGCTACAATTGCCTAAAGATAGACTACTTATCCGAGTCAAATTATATTAACTCTCACACCCAACATAGATTACCAAGTTCAAAACCATGGCTATATTTGATGCCCAAACTGATAAACAGCAAGTAAGGCTCAAATAAAATAAATTTAACCCAAAAATCCAAAAGCTCTAAAACAGAAAAAATAGTGAGCTCAAGAATAAGCAAAAATTTATTTATGTCAAAAATATGAAACTAGCAAGCAAATAAAATGAAGAATACAGATAGGGAAGGATGCCAGTGACGGTCAGCGGCGGATCTCGGCCTCCAAAACCCAAAAACGGCGGGTCAGTTGGTGGGTTTTCTCTCCAAAACCCAAAGAAACCCGACCGAACTGAGATATGGAGCATTTCCCGGTGAAATTTTTGAGATCTGGAGAGATCTCAACCATTTCCGGCGAGATCTCAGCTAGATCCATGGAATCTTCACTGGATTTGGCGAGATCTCACTAGATCTGGCGAGATCTTACCGAATCTAGTGAGATTTCGACAAATCTGGAGAAAATCCGATGAACATATCACCAAAATTTCGCTAATTTCATCGTTAAATCGTTGGATTTTAGCCGATTTTTATATCTTCAACTCCGACCGAACCGACCGCCATCCGTTGAAAGTTGGATCCGCCCGATTCAATCAACCATGCCGATCGGCAGCGGGTTGAAATTCTGACCATCCGATCTGGTCGGGTCAGTTCCAGGTTGGGCACAAACCCAATCCGGACCGACCCGTGGACAGGCCTAGACTTTAGCCCATGCCATTGCTAGAAGAAAGGTACATAACGTTCTCTTTGATGCTGGTCATTACCGTGTGGCCAATTTGGATCCACAATAATAGAGTAGTGTTTGAAGGAATTGTTGCTAATGCTTTATCCATTTGGCATCTAATTTTAAATCTACAATGCAAGTACAAATAAGTTGTGCCGGTAAGAAAGGATAGCGAGAGGCTTCACTAGAAAGCACAAAGAGACGCATTTACTGCTACGCATTAATAGTGGGAACTGAGAAGCATTTCCCACTCTAATCAATTAATTTAATTTGTTACAAATTCTATTTAAAAGAAATGCAAAGCCATCTTGACTTGTCTCCAAATGATACACACGTACAAATTGGGGAATCAAATGCAACTGCCTACCTAAACAATCAATCGTTGAATTACATTTGGACATTTGACACTTGCTCTCCAATCTATATCATCTTAAATACAAGTAGTATTCTGAAATATTTTACAAAAGTAGTCTCCTATTACAAGCTCTTTTTACTTCAAGGGCTACGTTTTGAAGATTCTGGTGTAAAATACAATTAGAATCGCATGACAAAGGACATAGTTATCTAATTCCAACATGTCTCGGCTAAATTTGATCCTCTCAAAACAACTTTATGGGTCCGTTTGGATACAATTTATTTTTGTTGAAAACTTATTTTTGCTGAAAACACTGTAGCAAAATAATTTTTAAATATATGAATAGTGCTGTGGGACCCATTTTTAATATTTTTTTCTGAATAAAGTGATTGTGGGTCCCATGAACAGTGCATCAACAGTACCGAAACAATGTGTCTCATGAACAGTAAATTCTGTCTCCCTAAACACGTGAAAGCAAAAAAAAAAAAGCGACACAAGATTCGACGGAAACGCTGAATCCAAACCCACACTATGTGTACTCTTCCTTCATTTGCCTAATGACAAACCTTCCTTCCTCTCCTCGGTTGTGTCTGGTGGTCTTTAGAACTAGACCTCGGTCCTTCCAAGGATGTATTAGTATCCTGGGATCCTCGAGCACTCCAATCTTCTCAAGTTTGTGGTTGTGTTATCATATTTGCTACAAAATTTCACATGATGTGCCCCTTTGGTCTTGACCTCTTCTCGCTCATTCATGTTCTCAGCTTCCATGTTCTTGTCTTCGGTTTCTCGTCCTCCCACACACATTTTTTTAATAATCATATATTTATTAAATATCATGCCTTATATTTTAAATCAATTTAGGAGTGTGTTCTATTCCTCTAAATTGATATTTGTGAATCATTTAGCTAGCTTTTAGTTTATCTCCTCCACAAAAACATAATATGCAAATAATTATAATTAATATATTTCTCAACATTAGTCTTGATGTGTTTTTAAGAGATTTATATACAACAAATTATTCATTCAAAACAATATATATATATATATATATATACACATCAAATTCTAAAATTTGCACTAAGTTAAATAAGCCTCTACCAACAATATACAACTTAGTTAATACTTAATATTAAGTCAAAATTACTAATTTTTATCATTTTTTCTAAAAGCAAATGTGTACAATATGACCTTTTCTTTTTTTTTCTTTTTTTCTTTAACGTGTTTTCTTTATTTTCTCAAATGGCTTTTTTCCCCTTTTCCTTTATGGTGTTTTCTTTCTTTTATCAACTAGTGTATTTATTTATTTATTTATATTTTTTAAAATCAAGTCTTAGCAGTGAATTTTGTGTTTACTAGTAGATTTTTTTTTTTTCCTTTTCTTTTTCTGAATCATAGGTAGTTTTTTTAAAACCAAATGATGGCCGGCTCCTCTATAATTGTCATATAGTATACTAGCCTCTAAGAACGCGCGTGAGACTCTTCTATTTTTTTGAATAAATGTTAATAATTTACATCTATTATAATTTAGAAATATATATTTTTATTTTTCAAACAAATAAAAATGATAAACTTTAGAGATAAGCAATAACTGTAATTTCTTTTTTGAACGTGAAGGGAAAAAATCCTAAATTTTAGGAATTCTCTTTTTGAATTCAAAATGAAATTTGTTATTTGACATTTATGACTCTATTTCTAAATGAAGTTACCATTAATTAATAAGAGTATTTTTGAACCACATAAAAGTCCGGTTGAATGAGCGGAATTCTCTTATATATAGTATAGATAATGTTATAAATAAAAATAAAAGAAATTAGTTTTTTATATTATGTAATAGGGTATAAGAGTAAATTTATATAAACTACTTGCTCTATTCTCCTACTTTTCTCTTCAACTAAACAAAAGAGTTTTTCATCCCTCCAACCAAACACATATGAGGGAAAAATCTTTTCTATCCTTTAACTTTTCCATCCTCTTACCATTTTTCCTATCCTCCAACTTTTTTATATTTCCAACCAAACGAACCATAAAAGAAGAGGAGGATGTATCTAATGCATTTTCAATAGTTTGGAAGATTTGGTTCATCAATGGTACGATTAATAACCTTAATGTCACCTCCCCCAATATTGTTCTTGCGAATGCTTAAATGTTATATTAAATTGATTTATGAAACTTCATAATATTTTTGTTGATGTATTCTTGTTGTAACAAAAATTTGTTGTGTTACTCACTTGCACTAGTATTTAACGATAAGAAAATGTTTTAAGAACACTTTGTTGAGGAACTGTGTTTTCAGTCCATATAACTACAAAGTGTAGGATGTCTCAAATGCATTATCAAACAGCAAACAGTTAGAACATTTAGTTGATCAACGGTATGATTTATGAGCCAACTTGACTACCTATATATTGGTCTAGTCATACACTATGCATGAATTGTCCTTGTAATATTATAATATTTATGTTTTATATATGGGCTTTACAAACGTATACCCTTTAGGGCATACGTTAGTAAACCATTTTAGGAAATTTTTTATTGAAAATTGAAAAAACTATCAAACTTTTTTGATAGCTTTTTCAATTGCCAATAAAAATGTTCCTAAAATAGTTTGTTAATGTATGCCCTAAGAGCATACATTAACCGGACCATATATATATATATATGTGTGTGTGTGTGTGTGTGTAAGATGAGTTCAAGTTACACATTTTCTAAACCATTGAATTTAAGTAAATCCAACAGTTAAAAAAAGACACTCATTAATATTGAGATTAGGATCTCATTTATTATCATTTATTTATAACATTACATACTTATCTCTAAACTCAAAAAAAGGTATGCGTATTTCTCTTTCTCTCATACGTATTTATATAATCTTTTCTCCCTATATTGTTTTTGGTTTTTGACATAGTTAACGACATAGAAATGGATTGGCGAAATATAAAACATAAGGGTAGAATAGAAGTTGAAGTAGTACCAGAGGAGAAGTAATTTGGGTAGAGAAATTTCGCTCATATTCATATTAGAAATTTTTATTATTTTTTTTTTTATAGAAAAATTTCGCTCTACAAACACCATTGAGGAGGTCTTCAACAAGGAGCAAGATTGAAGAGGTGGAGTAAATGGACTTTGACCTGGAGATGGAATAACAAGGAGATGAAATTGAAAGTCAATCACCTTGCTTGCTTGTGGTACAGGTGTGATTTGATTCTTCTCATTCCTTCATACATTTTTTTTTCCTCTTAATAAAGATTTTAGCAATTTAATAATTGAAATGAAAAATTGGATAGGGTTTGCTCTTAGTTTTTGCTCTCTAATATTTTTTCTTGTAATCAAGCTAAAGAATTTAGCTCTATCAAATTCCTGGTTCAAGAGCACAAAACCAAGAAATAAAACAATTAAGAGAAAATGAGATTGTTGTTCCTAATTAACATAATGAGAAAATGAGTCACAGGTTGAGAGACAAGGTGGTGGTAGAATGAAGTAATACACACGGTCTTGCCATATTTGGTGTTTGTTTTCTCTCTTCCACTAAAAGTTAGGATATTAGTGAGTGTAATTAATAAGGAGAGAGATAATAAGAATGTTATTAATTAGGTAAGTATTTAATAATAATATGCATAATGATGTTTTCTTTTTAGCCGTTAAATATTTTGAAAATCAATGGCTATAAAAATGTGTAACTTAAACCCATATATATATATATATATATCAAATATGAGACATAGATTTGAACACTATACATTTGAAACACTTAGAGGTGCTAGGCCAATTGACTTAAAGATCACTGGTAATTAGGTGCAACCTATTCATTGCAACATAGATTTTGTTGTTATACAATAAATTGTTTATGGAATGTTTAAAACATGCCAAAAGTCTTTAACTTAATTGGCATTTTCTGATATTTCTAATTTAAACATTCAAGATTCGAATCTTTACTCCCCAATTATTGAATCCTCATAAAAAAAAAATTTTGAAACATTAATTCTAAACACATGTACATGTATATGTACAAACAAATAATAGCACAATCATTTTTATATATAGATAGACAAAATTTGATTTATATATAGATAGGCAAAATTCTAGGCCTATAACTAGGGTGAGCTTTATTTCAACCCTTTGGGAAGCTTGATATCTTGCCTACGAGTTTAAACTTTGACACAATTCTTTTAAGCACTGTACTTTATGCTTTTGATCTAAATTCAAACAATTGATTACTCTAAAAGTAATTTTTTTTAGGGAAAATAACTTATTTGTATTGTATTGGTCAATGCAATAATATATTTAATTTTAATTAAGAAACATAAAGTACAACAAATAAAAAATTGTACCTAAGCTTGTCAATATATATAAACACATACTAAAAAAGTGGAACATATTAAATAAATATATAGTTTTTTTTAAGAAAAGCATATAAATAAATATATAGTTACTAGTAAAAATACAAGATTAAATCAATATTGCATTAGAAATTATTAAGGCTGCATTTGGCTCGATGTAAATTCATTTCCAAGTGTAAAATAGATTCAGGGGAAAATATTTTACGTAAAAGGAAAACATGTTCAGCTGTTTGACTGTGTTGTGAAAATTACGCTGGAAAATTATTTCTTGTGTTTGGTATTACATGTAAAAAACCTATTTTCAGAAAAGGGAAACACAAGTCAGCCCCCAGCCAGCACTTGGTCCAGCCACCGTTGCCACCAAGGAAAAGCACAACCCACCACCAACCACCCAAAATCCAGATCGAAAAGAGGAAAAAAAAACCGCCCCCATTGCTTCGTTACCACCAAAATCCACCAAAACACCACCACTCAAACCACCACAATAACAACAAAATCTAAAATCAAAGAAAAAGAATATCAAACACATAAATATGTGGGGGGTTTGGTTTGGGTTAGAGAGAAAAAGTGAGATGAGAAGATGAAGACCACCATGGAGAAGAGAGGGAGGGTGAGACCAATTGAAGAGAGGGATGGTGATACCGCTCCAGATCGAGCTATGGCGATGGTGGATCGGGTTCATGTAGAGGTGGAGGAGGTGTTTGACTGGTCGGCAGTGAGGTGGAGTGAGAAGATGAGGGAGAAACTCACCGTGGGTTGAAAGGAAAACGGCGGAGAGGTGCGTTGGAGAGCCTAGTGGAGCACAGCCTACGGTCGGTTGTCAAGATCGGAGCTCATCCTGGACTCATCGGTGCATGGCTGGCGATTGGAGAGGTGGGTCTTGGGTGTTTGTGGATCGGTGATGAGGGAGGGGTGGGCTAAGGTCTTCAAGTGTGCGATGTTTGTGAGGAGTAGGCCGGTGGTCGATGACGGCCAGATCGACGATGTTGAGCGGTGATGGGGGCAGCACGATCTAGGCTGGCCGGAGCTTGGCTGGGCTGCCACGTGCTCTCTCTTCTTGCTCTCTCCCTCTCTGTCTGTGAGTCTTGGAAATCATTTGAAGGTAAAATAGAAACGGAAATGAATTTACAGCTAGGGAGGTTTATTTTACAGTCAAACTGAATTCCATTTTCAGTTTGACTATATTTTCAAGTGGTGCCAAACACACACCCGAGTGTAAAATGTTTTCAGATTTTAGTTTACCACCGAAACAAACGCAGCCTAATTTTGATCCTTTTCTAAAATTATCCTCTTTAGCTTGTACGAAAAGAATTCAATGTAATCAAGTCGATCTTGTTGAGTATAGTCTTAGCAACGAGTCTTACTTTATATCTCTCTACAAATCCAATAGATCTATATTTTATTTTATAGTCCCACTTACATTCAATTAGTTGTTTCCTAGTGGATAAATTCAATTGCCTTAAACTCAAGGAGCGTTGTTTTCTTCATTGAAAATTTTAGCAATATGTTATGTTTTGGTCTTTTTTAGTCCTTATTCATTGGACTAAAGAAACAAAATCAATCCTTGCCTTTGGAAATTTTATGCTTTATCAAGGTGCAGGGTGATTGGAAATTTTGTGTCACGATGCCATTAGGAAATTTCAACGTAAGACCACTTGCACATTTATAGAAGAGTTCGAAAGAGTAGGTAACTTTTATTATTAAAAAAAGAAGAAGAAAAAAATAGAAAGGAAAGAGAGAGAATAATCAAGCCTATATTGTTGAGTATAGTCCTTAGTTACGAGTCTTGCTTTATATCTCTCTAAAAATCAATTAGACCTATATTTTATGTTATAGATCAATTACAACCATTTGGTTGTTTTCTAGAATGTAGAGTTAGGTGTCATATTCAAACTTACTTCGTGTTGTTTTATTCATTGAAAATTTTAGCAATATTGCCTTTTGGGCTTTCTAATTCTTTATTCATTGGAATGAAACAAAATCAATGCTTGGCTCATTACTAGATGCCCAACAATTAGTTTCATATCGTGAAATATAAGCAATATATTAGCATGTTTAATTACTTTCATATTGTGAAAATCCACCTGGGATTTGACTTTGCAATTGGAAGGATAAAATGATCCAAAGTTCCTCCTTAAACAATTCATTTCTTCGCCAGAGATGGCCTAAAAATTTTTGCTGCTGATCTACGATCAGAACGTTGCATCATTAATATCACCACCACACGTTGCAAGTCAATTGGAAATTTTATGTACTAGGCTAGCATGAGGTGATGGAATTTTTATGCGTTATCAAGGTGCAAGGTGATTGGAAATTTTATGTGTCACACTACCACTTGAAAATTTCAACATAGGATCACTTGCACAATTTTATGAGTTTTTGTTTTGTTTTTTTTTTTTTTTTCAACACAATTATACAAGAGTTAGAAAGAGTACTGGAGTAGGTAAAAGTTAGGATTCATGGTTCAGGCTCATCAAAAAAATTATACAAACAAATATCTTTGCATTTTTCCCATCTCATTCCTCCCCCTCTTAATTAGGCCTCAAGAGTCACTGGCACAATAAATCTTGATGACAATTCCTATATAATCTCTATCAATTCAATTTTGTTAGGTAAAGCAATGATAATGAAAGAAACAAACCATCACCTTCTTTTTTTCTTTTCTTTTTTTCTTCTAATTTTCTTTTCCACTATTGTATTCTTTTTTTATTTATGAAGTTAACCCATCATGAGGACTGTATAATTTCTCCATCATGAGAGCATTGCTTCTTCATCCTTTATTTCTTTCTAGTTTCTAGTGGTGTATTTATGGCTGGCACTAAAATGAGTCAAAAAAACACTGTTTTCCTTTACATTGGCTGCTATTTTTATGATCAAATTGGTAATTAATTTATTGGAATAGTGTCTGGATTTTTTTTTTTTTTTTTTTTTGGAACAAAATGATTCACACTTTTAATTCTCGGTTTCTAGAGAGTTAAATGGCCCAAAGTAAATTTTAGTTGGGTTAAAATGTTGGCCAACCCATTAAAACTAAACATCTTCTATTCTCATCCACAAGAAATGTTAGGGGCTGTTTGGTAACGTTGTTCTAATAACATTATTTGTATTTTTTGGAAATAAAAACATGTGTTTAAACACATGTACCAAAAAATTTTGGGCTACATATCCACATGTGTTTAAGTCAACCAAATGATTTGGATTGGAAGCTTAGCTATAGGTTTCACTTGCAAAACAGAGCGTGACTTGCACGAAAACAATTGCAAAATCAATGACTATCTCACTTAGAGGCGACCTCATTTTAGATTTTTTAATTGATATCAATTGAGCCAATGACTATCTACATCGGCCAATAAGCCAATGATTTTCTAAGGCTTGGCATTTATTTGACTTGGTTAATATTCGAAACTGCTACATCGACGTATTAATGCCAAAACCATTTATTAACCATTCACCTTTATTATTTCTATTCTATGTGGGACTTAATCATTTCACTAACAAGGTAATTTACAAGTGAATTTGAACACTATAACATTTTTTTTCAACTTATGGTGTTTGCTTTTTATAATTGTGTTTTTTATCATTAGATCAAAACACCAATAAGTTTTTGTTGTATGTGGAAATTGAATCATAAATCTTTTATTCAACTATTAGAGATTTTATCAGTTGAATTAATCGGAACCCACAACTATAACTTTTATTCATGATGATTGTTCTTTATCGTCAAACCATTACTACATATAAATATTTATATATATTCTTTTGTATGCTCATATATCTATTACATATCATGCATAATATTATATTCATATATATATATATATATATATATAGAGAGAGAGAGAGAGAGAGAGAGAGAGAGTAATAATGGAAGCTTAGATAGGGTTGACGGCGTTAATTTAGATCTATCATTTCAATTATGTCTTGGATGCCGTCAACGCCACCATCGTTGCCCATGGTATTAGTTGTAAACTTGTGTTGTGAGTGTGATGATGAGGATCACCCATCTACAATGGCGACTCCAAGAATTTTGTCCAGGGTGTTCCTATTCCACTTTGAAAAAATTTCGGGTCATTTCGGTCTATTTCAGGTGTTTCGGGACATTTCAGTAAATACCAACCGAAATTCAAGATTTGGCCTTAAAAAAAAAATTCTTAAAACCAAAACAAATTTGTATTCCGTACACCGAAAAACCTCAAAAGGAAAAATAAAAATAAAAAGAAATGAAATGAACAAAGGTACCTGTACAATAAACTATAAGTTCATTTGAAATATGAATAAAATTATTAATTATTATTGTTTAGTTGTTTCATAAATTTGTTTGTCTTTTATAAACTATAATATGTTGTATTGTTGTTTCATTAATTATTAAATTATTAATTATTGTTTAGCCTAACATAATTTAATTTGTTTGTCTTTTATAATGTATTAGTTAATTAAATTATTAATTATTGGTGTTTAGTTGCTTCATTAATTTTTTTTTTACTAACTACTAGCAGTCTAGCTAGCACACACCCCACTATGCATTAGCACACACTAGCACACACCTCATGTGTGCACACACCCCTGCCTCTGCCTGTCTTTACTTCCCCAATTCAAATATCCCACCCCTGACCCCACACCACACAGCCCCATGGCCCCATCTACCTCCACTCAACAGATAAGATTCAAACAAGAGGAGCCAATCAGATAAATTCAACACTAAAAGACAAACTCACCAACACCAACTGACCAATGCAGTGACACACCAATAGATAAAGTAAAAAAAAAAAAAAAAAAGGGGCAAATAAATTGAATAATTATAAAGACTTAAAGAGAGAGAATCAGTTCAAAAAGAAAGAGAGCTCTCTCTCTCAGAACAGAACAGTCCACACTCCGCAGCAAATGAGCAAAACCCAAAGATTAAGAGAGAAAAAGAGAGAGAAGTAGTGTAAAATACCTTGAGGGAGGCCTGAGGGGCGATGCCGAGGGCTGCGGCAGCACGTCGAGGTGTCGTAGGCGAGGAAGGATTCGAGGCCATGCGTCGATGTCGCAAGCTCTGATTCGATCGGACCGATCTTTGATCTCCGATGGCCGATCCATCATCCAAGCTCTGTTGCTCGAGTTTCAGGCGGAGGCACCGTCGCTGCATCGCGCCTATGTGCTTGATGATGAGGTTTTAGGCGGAGGTGTGCGTTGTCATTGATAAGCCTCATCAGATGAGGTTTTTTTCTTTAGGTTAGGAAAGGTTTTTGATTTTAGGTTTGCTTTTACCATTTGATGATTGAGGCGGACGCGTATTTGTATTTTGTATTGGGTTTTGCCATTTTGGTTGGTTGGTTTTTTATTATTATTTTAGAATACGTTTGGGTTGGGCCTGTTGGGTATTTGTTTAGGATTGAAGTTGGGCTTTTTTTTTGGGCTTGTTCTGTTACAATTTTTTTTTTTTTTTAAGATTTTAGTTCAAAATTTGTTTGGCATAAAAATTTTGAGGGTGTTCCTAATAGGGCTTGAGGGTGTTCCTATTTTTTTTTTTAAGGGTAAACAAATAAAAAAAATTAAATTATTATATATAAATTTTTTTTTTCAAGTCAAGGTGTTCCTGGAAACACCCTGGACTCTGAGTGGCGTCGCCACTGCCCATCCATGTATTTTAGTTACAAGTTTAAGGTCAGAAAGAAGCAACATTTGTTCCCTACAATAATGTACAAGAGGAAATTAATTCAATCAATTAATACTGGAAGCAACAAAATTATAATTAGAAAAATGGTTCATATATAAAACATTTTCAAGAAGCTTATTTTGGTTTTTTGTGGTGTGTTTGTATGCTCTATTTAGGAGACATTTTCACATGAGCCCAATTTCTCCTAAATAGAGCATTAGGCAATTAGGGACGTGTCGGGCTTTCTACTCGCTATTAAGTTGGTCTAGGTTGGTCTAATGGTCTGGACTCTGGAGCTCCCACTTGAAACTAGTTTTGTTTTTACTTGTTATGTTCTAAAGAGTAACCAATAACCATAGAGTTCTCAATATTTTAATAGATTGAATTTTGGCCATAGATTCCCTACTTTTTTTTTCTGTTTTTTTTGCTAAACATAGATTCCCTACTTTTGTTGACAAACATTTCACATTTCATACTCTTAGGACAACCTCATTGTTTCAATTTTGTTTTAAGGCTGGTTTTTTTAAATTGGATTTCAACTTGCCTCCATTGTGTGACGTGACAATTTGTGATTGGTCAAAATTTTCCACTCTCTACAAAGTGATCTCATCATGCTGCCTTCTAAATTTTGTATGTCGGTTATTAACTTATTGGTATGTATAAATTTGTGTTGGTTCAACTATACTTTAAAAGAATGTTAATTCTTTCCATTTTCTTGTTTGTAAGTTCAATATGAGGTTAGTCCCCACCCCACCCCAATTTCTAAGAGTGGGACCAGGGAGATTTTGAAATGGGCTTAGGCCTTGCTTAAATAAGTATACGATAAGAGTGGGACCCAGGGAAATTTAGAAATGGGCTCAGGCCGGGGTTAAATGAGTATACAATGTGAGTAGTTTTGGGCTTGGGCATTCAAGCAAAGGCCACGATAGTGCCCACGTAAAGAGTCCCCAACGGATTGATTGATTGTTGCCAACAGAAAAATAAAACCAAAATCTTAAATTATACCTAGAAATAGAATAGAAACATAACCAATCATTTCTACACTACTGTATTCATAAAATATCAGAAAATAGTGTATTCAGCCCTAACAAAGGATTACACCACGTGAATACAAATTAATGAATTATACAATACATAACAGAGAGAGCATGAAATAATAACTTATAAGACAAAGCCTCCATCAGTTCATATATTCAGAGATTTTAGCAACAAAAAAAAAAAGGTTCATATATTCAGAGATGGAAGTTCGACTTCGATATTGGGCTGGCTGCTACTATTGCGTTCACACTTGAGTAGCGCAACAATGAGAGCAACAACGAGTATCAGGAGGGAGACAATTGCACTAGCGACTTTGAGGTGCAAGAGAAAATGTTCTTCCCTGTTACCCAAAAAATTAAAAATTATAATAATTATAATTATAATTAAATCTATTTTTCAAAAATATCATTGAAAGATGTTTATACATACGTATTCTAGAAAAATAAAATTAATACTGCATTACAAACTAATAAATTTGATCACCATGGCGACGTGTCCAGTGTCCACCCTCATAAAAAAGAAAAAATAAAAAATGATAGTCGTCGAGACATTTTTTTTTTTTCTCTCTTTTTCCATGTACAACACTAGATTCATTTTCTTCTTTTATCCTCATGGGTACGTAAAGAAAAAATAAAAAAAATAAAATACAAAACAAATAATGTCAGTACAAATTTATAAGCTATATATTTGTTGATGTGGGTCACTTTTGCCTAAAAATGTATAAATTTTATACAAATTTTTTTATTATACACTCATGCTCTATCTTTTATGAACTTGCACGTCCAATAACCCAAATTTGGCATTTGAAAAGTACTCTGTTGTACAACATTTAGACAAGAGAAAGATGGTCAAAATGGACAAGGCAAACATGTCCAAAGACAACTCTTATATAATTTATTTGGACATTTGTAGGAGAATAATAAAAATCCAATTCCAGATCATCCAAAAGAGCATTACATCTGCATAAATATCATAATCTCTAATTGGTAATTAGGAAAAAAAATTGAGAACCATTTCGGGTAAAAAAAAAAATCCTCTCTGTATTGATTTGGGCCTTCTATATAAATCAATCCAAATCCACATCTTTCTTTTATGAGCCCCAAACTGAATATTTGGATCTAAATGCCCAAATCAATTCCCCCTGGACTCTCCCCCTTTTGGCCCATATATGATCCACACTTTTTTTTTTGCATTAATAAAAAAATGAATTAAGAATGATCTCACTATTTATTCATAAAGCTCAACAGGTTTTGTTGTAAAACCACTGCATGATTTGTACGAAAACAATGAGAAATACACACCAGCAGGAAGGTTTGGAGTAAAATCACCGTGTTCATTATTCAATCAGAGTACAAAGCATATTAGATCAACACAATACATGCAGTTTCAGCCAAAGAGAAAAGGATAAAAAAGAAATAGAAAGCAACACAATAGTACAATACAGAAGCAGAAGAAAACTGCAAACCTCATACCTCACACAGACAGTTTATTTTACATAATTGAAACAAACCAACAAAAACATACATACCATGGACAGATGGACTCCACCATGTTTCAACTTAATAAATGAACGTGATTTTTCTCCAGAAGAAGCTCCAAACGATATGAAGCATCACATAGTAATAGTATATTGGAGGTTCAGACATCCGGATCGACATTCAGAGGCCATAAGCTGGATGTTGTCTTGGCTGCTGCTGGTAACGCCATCGCTGCTGGCAAGGTTGCCGCCAGGAAGCGGTTGGGTAGCAGTACCAGTGTTGTCAGTTGTAAACTTGCGTAGTGCAAGAATGAGTGTGATGATGAGAATCACTAGGCCAAGTATTTGAGCAGCAAGTTTAACGTCTGAATTAAGCAACGACATATGTTCTCTGCATGCAGTAACAAAGAGAAAATAAAACCAACAAAAATAAAACTAGAAAGAGAAGGCATGTCGGATCTGTATGAGGACGTACTAGTTTAAATAAGCAGGGGAGGAAGGTTAAAAATAAATAATAAAAAAACAATGAGAGAAGTCAAAGGGATTCGGTGCCGTGCTCAGTCTACACCATGGAGACGTGTCCACGGTCCACCCTCGTTAAAAAAAACATTTGTTGTCGAGACAAATTTTTCGTAATTTTTTTTTTTTTTTTTGAGAAAGAAATTTTTCGTAATTTTAATTGTTATTGTTTCTCTGTTTTAATCTACAACACTACTCACAGATAACACTAATCCATTCTCTTCTTTTTCGGTCATTTTTGGTTGGAGATGAATTAATAGGGGTGATAGAAAAGAAAGGAGGGAAAATATCATTTGGTTTTATTTGGCAAGAGAGAGCTGAGGATGAAAAATTTTTGGTGGGAATCAAGCATTTTTTTTCCTTGGCTCACCAAATGCAATTTCTCCAAAATAAGGAGAAAACTTGGTAGAAAACTCAAAATTGGACTAGTAATTTGGACAAAAATATCCCTCATTGCAATGTCCTTCTCCTCTCAATTAATTAAATTTTTTTTTTTTTGTCTTTTTCTTCCTTGGTCTTTACTGTCTTAATGAAATACCCTCCGTACACAATTTTTTAATAGAAATATAATTTATTACTTTCTCAATCTAATAGGGGCATGCAAGTAAATTTATACAAGCTATATTTTTCATCTTTTCACTTTTCCATATCCCAACCAAACACAATCAAGGCAATTAAAATTTCTTCTATCATTTCTATTTTCCATTATCTCCCTATTTTTTATCTTCACATTTTTCTATCTCTCCAGCCAAATGGACCTTTATTTTTGAGGTAAATAAAGAAAAAATAAAAAATAAAATGCAAAATAAATAATGTCAGTATAAATTTATAAACTTGTAAATTTACACAATTATATATTTATTAATATAGGTCATTTTTGTCTAAAAATATATACATTTTATACATTTTTTTATTATACACTCATTGATACAAGTACTTTAACTTTTACGAACTTACATGTCCAATGATAAAAAAGTCTGGTGCCACAACTTGTGGCACAACTCACCCATGTGGTGAGTTGTGATTGGTGGAGGGGTATCTCCACATAGACCCACCATCACCCCTTCACCAACCACAACTCGCCACATGGGCGAGTTGTGGCACTAGAATTACTGTTGTACAACATTTAGACAATGGAAAGATGGTTAAAATGGACAAGACAAACATGTCCAAAGACAACTCTAATATAATTTATTTGGTGATTTGTATATCAATAAAAGGATGCGGAGGCAGAGAATATGGAAAGGGTTTGGGCAGAATATATATCTTAGGTCGAAAATCATATGTTGGGTTTTTTATGAGGGAACCTGTATTGGATCGCGCCTTATATGACCTTAGGGCCGGGGTTTGACTGTGACATATGGGAAAGTAATAAGGACTGAGATTTGATTAATACTATCATAATGGAAATTGAGTGGGGTTTGATTATGACATACGGGACAATAATGAAGGTAGGGGTTTGATTAATATGACATACGGGAAAGTAATTAATAATGCTGGGGTTTGATTATGATATATAAGAGCAACAGGACAGGTAACAAGGCTGGGATTTGATTAATATGGCATACGGGAAAGTAATAATAAGAACTAGGACTTTACTAATAGTCCGTTGGGATTGAGGGGGAGAAAGGAGTAGAGTATATTTGGCCTAAAATTAACTTATATTCAGCCGATTCTACTCTACTCTTTCTTTCCCCTTCAATCCAAATAGGCCTTGAGAGAAATATGACATACAGGAAAATGGGGATTGATTATGACATACGGGAATTAAAGTAATAAGGATGATATATGGGAAAGCATTAGGGCTCCTTTGTTAGTAAGGGCTGGGGTTTGCTTATGATATATATAGAGGACAGATGATAGGGTTTTGAATCTTTTGATCAGTATGACATCTGCTATGCTAAGGTAATAAGCCTTTTCGAAACTTATAATATAACTCTTCTTCTATTCTATGGCCAACTTTTATAATTGGTAGGTCTTAGTTGACTAGTCCTTTTGGAGTGTAAATGTAGATGTGATTGACACTTTCTTCAGGTTGTTATGAATGGTATCAGAGCTAACTCAGTAATCTTGTGTCTCAAATATACTACCCCCACAAAGTGGGTCTTGACAAGAACGTTAGAGATTTAAGTGGAGAAGATTGTGATGATCCAAATTGATTGAAAATTTATTGTGTGTCATGTGGATGTGAGTTGAGTTCCACTTTGGGCAGAAATTAAGTTAATATGAGCTTTATTAACAATTATAAGGAGCCTCAATTGTGATAAGACTAGTCCATTTAGGATATAGCACAAATGTGACTAACGGTTTTCCTGTACTCATTACAAATGATATCAGAGCCAACCCAATAATCTTATGTGGGCTCAAAGACATTTCCCCATAAAATGAGCCTTGATAAGGATATTAGAGATCTAAGTGAGGGAGATAGTAATGCGTCCAATTGACTAACTATTTCTCTTAGAGCCCACTTTGAAAAATTGGACTAAATGTGACTAAGCTTCCTCGACTAAGTTGCCATATTGGACACGTCTCTCCCTTTATCTTGTATAACCCTAACATTTGTGCAAAGTCCATCCCAATTCTCAAATAACTCTTCATTCCAACCTCGAGAGTGAACCTTAATGTTTTAGTTACACAAATCTTCCTTGTAAATAATGAGCCTACCAAAAATTTATCAAATTATTGTTCATTAAGAAATTTGTTATTAATTTGGTATATTGCAGAGAATTCACTTTTTTTAATGATTACGTAAACAAGAGCAATATACATATCTAATCATAAACAAGAATGCATACAGATTCAATTGACAAAAACAATAAATAGAAATCTATAATAAAAAAATAAAACTTGTAAATTAATTAAATAACTTACAGGCAAGATGTGTGAAGAATGAAAGATGCAAAATTGATCAAGCTTATGTTTGACACAATTTCCTTAAGACATATTTCGTCCTAGTGATGATTTGAGACTTATGAAGATCTGTCTCTCAGGATACAATGATCAATAGCATGTAGAAGAAGCACTACAATGCCTGATATATATATTCCAGAAAAATCATGTATATGAAAAACTAATGTTCATGAATGATGGATCTCTTTATTATATTTTGCCATCTGAATAGAAATTCTATTTGATAAAAATTAAAAACTACTACACAATAAACATAAATTTAAAAATAATAACAAATAATTATTTAATATTGGAACAACCCACATGGACCCAAACCCATAGATATATATATATATATATTTATTTATTTATTTATTTATAAAAGTCTAAGTTCATTCTATGTGGGACTCATGGATTCTACCAATTAAATTATCTTTAATCGGATATTTTAGGAGTCAATTTCTAATTTACTTATAAGAATGTTCAAAGTAAAGATTTAAAATAACTATAAATTCCTCACTCACTGCTAAGAGAGAGCATTCACAGTAAAAATGTAAAAATAACTTACCGTAAATGCTAGGAGAAAAAGCTATTTTAACCCCTCTACTATAAATGCTAGCAGCGAATGAAAAATTAACTCTTAAAGTGATACATTCCTTATCAGTAGTGTCAAACTTAAAAAATTATAGCAAATTGCTACATTTTTTATTTATTAATCTCGTTCTCTCTCTCTCTCTCTCTCTCTCTCTCTCTCGTGCCTCTATCACAACTCCCTCATTTCACATGGTGGCTCCAGCTCCAACCCCTCTTTCATCTTCAAAACTCTAATCTTTCGTCTCTCTTTCTCATGGTTGAAGAAGCCAAAGCCAAAGGTGGCGTTCTCCGTCAACGACTTCCCTACTACCATACGCCACTTCTCCAGAGCGATTGATCTCGCTTTGACCAACCATGTCCTCTACTCTAATTGGTCTGCTGCTGATGCTTCTCTCAACAAGTACTTTGAGGCCTTGACTGATGCTATGAAGACTGTAGAGCTCAAACCAGACTGGTCCAAGGATTATAGCCGACTTGACGTGGTTCATCTCGGCGAAGCTTTGGCGTGGGTTTGTGACTTATGATGTGGGTTTGATGAGTTTGTGATGTGGTTTTGGGTGGTGGGAATTTCGATTTGCAGGGGTTGTGGGTGCCAATGATGGTGGTTTTGGGTGGTGGGGGTTTTGATTTTACAGAGGTTGTGGGCAGCAGTGAGGCGGTTTTGGGTGGTCATTTTGTTTTGGATGTAGTGGGTTGAAATTTGTTGGGATTGTGGTGGTTGGGGTTGCGGTTGTGGGTGGTGCTTGCGATGGCTATGGTTGTGCTGTGGTTTTCGTGGCTGTAGCAATAGTTATTGTGGTTGGCCATGGCTATGGCAATGGTGGTTTGTGTTGGTTGCGGCTGTTGATCTCTGTATTGTATATATTATTTTATTACGATGTTTATACTACTTTAATATGTTGTATGTTAAAATAGAACCTTTTATATTTTGTGTATTATAAACTAAGTTGTTAAAATAAATAGAGTAGCTTTTTGAATCGCTAAAAACTATATATTTTAGAAGTTTTGATGTGATTGCTCTAACCCATTTTTACAAAATTTATTACTTTACAGATCAATATCTTACTAATTGGTCTTTTTTTTTTTTTTTTTTTTTTTTTTTTTTTTAGAGCATACTAGTGTGCAATTTTTAGCCAACTCAATGAATTCCATCTCATGTTTGCAACTATTTTTAGCATATTCTCTTAGGATGCATTTGGATCGAGGGAGCAAAGAGGGTGAGAGGAGGGTAGGGGTGTTAATTCGGATTAGTGTGTCGGGTTCGTATCGTGTTGAGGTAGGGGTATTTGACTAAATGGCTCAATTTTTACCTAACCTATTTATTAATCGTGTCATGATCCTTCAACTCTAATTTGACTTGTTAATGAGACGAGTTGACCTGACCCAATCCACTAAACACGCTTAATAAACAGGTCATGTTGGGTTGACAAGAATGTGACACAACCCATTTCAACCTGCTTAATATTTAATATAACATCCATCTAGAAATAAATATTTTTACATCCCAAAAGTAGTGCATAAACTCAAAGTCTTCAACCCACATTCAAAATAATATGGTTCAATTTCTAATTATATTAGGGTACATAAAATTTGTAAAGTTCAATTTCCAATTATACTTGTAAGTTTTTTTGTAATTACTCACTTTTCATTTTAAGTTTAAAATATAGGTTGGATATAATTTAACAAGTCTAAAACAAAATAAATATTTGTTTGTGATACAAGTTAAACAAGTTGTGTTACATAGGTCATTTTAAGTTGACACAAATAAATTGGCATATTAAACATATCTATTAAGGGGCATGCGGGTTGACCCTCTTATAACCCGTTTCTTATCATATTGCTTTCGGGTCAACCCATTTACAACACAAACCTGCTAAGGCCCAAACCTAATCTGCAAAAACCCGTGTCGGGTTCGTGTTGTGTTCGTGGGTTGGGTCGAACATTGACACCCCTAAAGGAGGGTAGTAAAGTAGAATTTGACAAAATATTGTATCATAGAGCATTTCTTAGGCTTAAATTGCTTAACATGCTCAAAACTCGATTCATAGTTGAAATATGCCTAATTGAGCATGAACTGAGAAGAATAGGCCCTTTACTATTGGGCTCATTTATGAGCTTTACAAAGATTAAGACCCAAAAAAGAAAGAAAAAAAAAAGGGGAAGAAAGAACAGAGACTCGGACCAAAGGACCTTCAACATTTCAAGTAAACTTAGGTGATTTTGAAAGTATAATTATGGTATTGAGGTGTTATATAATTGTTCTTCTCATACTGAGTTTCCAAACAGCTTTTGAATCACAAAAATCAGACTTGAAACGAGATTTTGTGGCCTTTTTTTAAGTGAACATGAGTCGTTTTGGGCCCAAAAAAATTGGCATGTAGTCCAGTGGGCTGGTCCTTTTTCTTTGTTGAATCTAGTTGGTGAGTCAGCCCGTATTCAATCGGTAAAATCCGGGTCAAGGTTGATGACGAACACCAAACGATTTGAGAGATTTGTCATCTAAATTACATTACAAAAAGGACAAGTTGTTTAGTTAAATTTTAGGTGCATTACTTAATCTTAGGAGTTAGGATGCGTTGTTTTATTCTCTGAAAATTTTCACAAAATGTTGTGTTTTTGTCTTTCTTCTTCCTTATTTGAGCACCAAGTTTGAGATCCAAAAACAACGACATGTTTTTTCTTTCCCTTGTAATAAACAACAAGAAGAAGTTAATTCCATAAATACTGGGGCCAAAAAAAAAAAAAAAAAGGAAATCGTAAATACAAGATGGTTATAGCTATTATCACCATTCACCACTCACCTGTTCGAATTAGCAAGAGGAAGAGAATAGGGAAAGGGCTTGTCGGCTCTTGAGCTTATAGGAGCTAAATGTTTCTGGGAGAGGGTAACATTACAGATTTCTGTGACAAGGTTTATTGGAATTTTGGTGTGACGTGTCATGTGTTTACTTTGAGGCGTTCGGCCCATGATTAAGCTTGGTCTTTGTCCTTTATTCCTTCGTGCGAATAAGTTCGCTCCTTCTCCTTTTTGCACTTAAGCTTGGTCCTTGTCCTCTCAGTCTTTACGCACATAAGCTTGATCCTTGTCCTCTCTGCCTTCGTGCACATAAAGCTTGAATCCTTTTCCTTTGTGCCTTTGTGCACATTACATTGATCGTACAACTTGACTCGTATCTACCAACCTGCTTGGCCAAAACTGTATGTATCATGTGGGGCTATATATTGTCGAATATGGGGTTTTATAGGACTTTAATCTAATGCTTTGGCATTGTGCACGTGCTATAAGTAGTAGTGTACTTGATAAAGGCTCAAACATAATTGTCCATTGTAATCGTTGCAACTTGCAAGTTCATTCGAGTGTCCATTGAAGTTTCCTATCTAAATCTAAATGCTTCTAAGTTCTTCTATAACTTGTATTCGGACTGATTAATATCGGCTAATATTGGTATTTCCAATTTCTTTCTAAAAGAGAAGGTTTAGTCAGTGGTCCATGATTTGAACTCCCAAAAAAAAATATATAAAATTTGACCCCTCTTCAAAAAAAGAAAACAAAACAAAACAAATTTTTTATTTAAGGAACTTAAAAAAGTTTAAACAAGATTGTAATATCTCATAAAAAAAACAATAAAAAATTACCAATAGATTATAAAAAATTTATAAAAAATCCACTTAAATTCATCATTTATTGAGGTAATAGATGACATTTATTTAGTGGTTGTAGTACAATTATATTAAATCAATGTAGCTAAAGAAATCTCATTATCAAGTAAAAAAATAAAAGACCTGATATGAGTAATAAAATGTTGCTTAAGAAGTTTTAGGTTTTGTTGTATATGTTTGTTATGCCTTTTTATAATTTTTTTGAGCACTCATATTTTTTTATTTATAACTACTAATTTTTTCTTAATCTTTGAGACGAAAAAGAATGCAAGTCACGTGAGATATCAATTTGGAAAAAAAAAATATATTTTTTTAAGAAAATAATTAGAATAATAGTTTCTTTAAATGATTTTTTATTGGTTTATTTCTTTGTTATTTATGAGTCGAATGATTTTTTATTGGTGTATTGCTTTGGTATAGTTTACTTTTATTAAATTGATTTGGTATAGTTTTCAGTTTTTCACAATGGTAGGTACACAACTTTTATTTAAAAAAATTATGGTTAATTACCTTTTAATTCTAGAGTTTTAAGTATGTTTTATATATTTAAGACTTTTTTCAGTTAAATAGTTACACTTTAAAATTTCTAAATACACTTCATTTAAATCTTTTATTTGTTACCACCATTTTTTATGAATACGGTTAAACATTATATAATTAGCTGATTTAAGCAAATTTTATTTCAAACATTGAAGTACTACTTTAAACAAAACTCACCCCAACCTCTAAGGTCTAAATAAAACTCTATCAATACTTTGGAATTCCTTTACCCCATTTTGATTAGGATAGTGCACCCATGATTATCTTATCATCTTCCATGGTCTAACACATTGTTGGGATAACCACTTTAATGGTTTAATTGCACCTCCTTAGGTGCTAAAAGGGCCTAGAAGTGAGCAAGGTCTCTGGTTTGAGAGCTGGGGTGGGTAGTAGTGGGGCAGATTTAGGAATCTCTAACTAAAAAACAAGAGAGAGAGAAGAAAAGAAAATAAAGGAAAATGTTGGCCTAATGGAGCAATGAAGGGACACATGTATGTTGTTACAACTGATGAAATTTCTTTGAATGTTATTGTTTAGGGATATTGAAAAAGCTACGTAATGATGGTTCGGTATAGTTTAATTTTGTTGGTTTATTATATTTGAAAGTAAATTGTCAAAAGTTTTGTACCTAAATTAGTTAGTACCTTCTTATATTTTCGATAGAGATATTTAAAATTTAAATTCTATTACCCCCAATTATCAAATAAAAATTAATCTGATAAAAAGTATAGTTATACCCTGTTGCACCAAATTTTAAAGTTTTAAAAAGTTCTACATATCAGAAAAAAAAAAATTTTGAATTTAAAAACAAATCACTATGATGTCCTTTCAAGATTTAATCATAAGACATTGATTTAAATAATAATTTAATAATCCTGTTAAAGATCAGAGGATAAAATGCTGGTTGGAAAAATACAAATATAATGAACATCAATGGCTTTTAAACATTAGCTCATAGCTGCTCTGTTTCCTTTCACCTCTCAAACGGTCAAACTTCTAAAGTGAGCTATCTTAACTCTTAGGGTCCGTTTGGTTGGGAGGATGGAAAAGTGGGAGGATAGAAAATGGGGAGAGGATGGAAAAGTGGAAGGATAAAAAAAATTTTAGTTTCCCTCATTTGTGTTTGGTTGGGAGGGTGGAAAAGTGGAGGGATGGAAAACTTTTTTGTTTGGTTGAAAATAAAGTTTGTATAAATTTACCATCATGTCCCTATTAAATAAAACAAAAGGTAACACATTATACTTTAAAAAAATTGTGTATAAATGGAAACTTCAGTAAAAAAATAAAAATAAAAATAAAAAGCATAAGAAATTAACCCAAAAATGTTTCTAAAAAAAAAAATGAACAAAAACAAAAACCAACCAAAATTAATGAGAAAATAAACATATGAGCACTAAAAAATAAATAAATAAAAAGAAGAAGAAGAAGAAGAAAAAAAAAAAAGAAGCCAACATGTCTAGACAAAAGCAAGCAAGCAAAAAAAAAAAAAAAAAAAGCCAACGCGTTGTAGACTTGGAGGTGAATTCCAAGGGTATTTTTGGAAGCTTATTTCATGAGTTTTCCTCTTTCAGTTTTCTCTCTATTTTGAAGAGAAAACTTTTTGGTGGGCCCGAAGAGAAAACACCTGGGCCCCACTATTTTTTTTTTTTTCTCCCAATCCAACCAAACATACTCCAAAAAGTTTTTCTTCCCATTTTCTCTTCAAAGTTTTCCTTCTACCTTATTTCACCTCCAAACAAACACCCCTTAAGCTTACCTTCAAGGACGGACGTGGCCTAAGTTTGGTTTCCTCTCTAAATGGTGCTAAGGCTTAAGTGCCCTCAAGGTTTTTTTTTTTTTTTTTTTTTTTTTTTGGATGAGTCTCCTCAAGCCAATAGCGCTCTCAAAATCTCTATTTCTTCCTTAAAAAAAAAAATAGACATGATATATTAAAACTTATAGTATTAATTTCATAATAATTACATTTTGTTATCTAATCAAAACACCAAGTGATTTTTAATATAGATGATGAATTTGCACTTTAATCATTTAGTCGATAATATTTTTCTTTTCTTTATTCAGAGTAAAAGTCAATGATAATTTAACCATGGTCCCTTGGGCTTTGGAAATTTCTCACCACTCCCTTTATTTTATTTTATTTTTTATTCATCATTTCTCCACTCCTTTCAATTCACTAACAAAACGTTTTAAGTTATGAGTAAATTATATTTATAGGCCTTCTTCATATTAAAAAATATATATATACAAACACTAAATTAAAAAGATTACCTCTATATGTATTTTTGTGGTTTAAATACTCCTGAAAGTTAACAAGTTATTATTGATGCATCCAAAACAATCTTGTTCAAAATGAGAAACTGATAATTCATGAGCAAGCAGCTTCATCATTCTCTGAATGTCAAACGTTCAAACTCCAAATAAGCAATGCATTACCAGCGAGGGGAAAATTGATTCATTGTACAATTTTCACTGAAGTTCTATGTCCCCTTTATAATTCCAAGGAGTAGACCATTTCCTTTAGTGAGTGTTGTACTGCGTGTTAGGGTGATAACACCTTAACCCAAAAAAATTAGGCCTACGGATTTAAACCCAATTATGTTATATATTAATTCTTATCCAACACGATTAGGATAGTATGATTTGGTTATGCATTAACTTTGAGGACACAATTCAAAACTAGCAGTCTAGAACATTTTACAAAAGCTACAATTGCTTAAAGAGAGACTACTTATACGGGTTAAAATAGATTCATATTAACTCTCACACCCAACATAGATTACCAAAGTTCAAAACCATGGCTATATTTGATGCCCAAACTGATAAATAGCAAATTAAGGCTCATATAAAATAGATTTAACCCGAAAATCCAAAAGCTCTAAAATAGAAAAAAGAGTGAGTACAAGAATAAGCAAAGATTTATTTATGCCGAAAATATGAAAATGGCAAGCAAATAAAATGAAGATACAGATAGGGGAGGAGGGGCACCATAAGGAGGAAATGCTGTTATGCATGTCAGTCAAATTAAGAGTGTTGCAAATATACGTATCAAATCTAGAATGCAAACATATAGCAATAACTGTAAAACATGAGCAGAGAGTAAATGCAAAATCCCACAAGAATTTAAGGCTAAAGAAAATCATGTTGGACAATCAGAAAGACTTCATTTTGATTCTCAAAAAAAAAAAATAAATAAATAAAATAAAAAAAGAAAGAAAGACTTCATTTTTATAGTTCTGGAAAGTTACAAGAGAACCCCATAGAGAGATGCTGTTTTCACAAACTTTTTAGAAACGTTTCTATCCACCATTGATTCCTCACATACAAATTCTACAATTACAATAATTTGATAGTTAAAATGGGAGCGATGAGATTTGAACCCTAGACATCTCCGTTAAAAATACCAAGAGATACTAGTTAAGCTACATAGTCCTTGGCTACAAATTATACAATTATGATTTGATAGTAAACGTATAGATCAAGGCCAGTGATACGATTGTGAATAGAAATATGTGAAAACCTAAATCTATAGTAAACTCATCAGTCATCACCATAAGTCCACAACATCAAGCCACACCAAAATGAAATTTCCCACAGCCATTAAACTACACCAAATTAGATGTCCACATCACATATCCATGCAATGGTAACACTTAAAACCAGCTTCTTAAATACTTATCAGTATCATATAGGATAACCAACCATTATACATAGCTCAACAGGATTTACCCAAAATTGGAAAGTGAACATCACAACACTCAAAAACCCACTCATTGCCATTCACTAAACACAATAACATGGCCAGACCACTCATATGTGAATCTATCAATCTTGACCTTTCCTATACTATTTGTTCAGTACCTTATTTTCACATGCTGAAATTATCCAATCTGCAAAGTTAAGAACTTTGTTTACCTTTTCTAAACAACCAAACATATCTTACAGTTTAAATGCCTATGTTTTGCTCACAAAGGTAGATGTTTCTGTGTTTCTAGAACAACCATGTATAAGCATAAAAGCACATCAATTAGTTTTACCAAAACTTTAAAATGGCTCAAGGCATTCAATATTTCCCAAGGTAGAAAAGCTCTGGAACAACAAATTTAACATCCAAAAACAATGCAAAGTCATCTTGACTAGTCTTCAAATGACACAGGCAAAAGAACTTGAGGAGCCAAATAGCAATCACCCATTTCCCCATCATAAATAATCAATCGTTGCATATAAAGCTATGGTTCCTTAAACTGCCTATGCATCAGGGTTAAAATAATTTGCTATTGAAAGATATTTTTACTTCAAGGACTACGTTTTGAAAAGTTTGTTGTCAAATTCACAATAAGTATGTAATTACAATTTGCCCCAAAAAAGGGACATATATATCTAACCCCAACCTTTCCGGCCCAAATTTAATTCTCTCAATACATCAAAGCCAATCATGCAATGACTAAAAACCAGTGACAGTATTTTTCCTCCTAGAATCAAATAAAGTATATAAAAATGATATTTTGTAATAGTAAATAAATAAAGCACCCAGAAAATCAAATAGTTTAACTTTGAGGTGAGGAAAATAAAACATTTATTCCACAAAAATGATAATAACCCTCACAC
Organism: Quercus gilva; assembly: GCA_023621385.1. Classification (NCBI taxonomy): domain Eukaryota; kingdom Viridiplantae; phylum Streptophyta; class Magnoliopsida; order Fagales; family Fagaceae; genus Quercus; species Quercus gilva. Next base: position 3,403,281 of record CM042477.1, on the reverse strand, counting down.
CCAACAAAGATTACCAAGATCAAAACCAAATCTATTTGCTGATGCACAACCTAACAAATCACAAAGTAGCAAGGCACAGATTAATTAAGATCATTATAACCCAAGAAGCCTAACAGCTCAAAATCAGAAAATGTACTGAGCTCAAGTATAAGCGCAAACCAGTTTTATCCCTAAAATATGAAGCTAACAAACAATTAAAGAGCCTAACAGCTCAAAATCAGAAAATGTACCGAGCTCAGGTATAAGCGCAAACCAGTTTTATCCCTAAAATATGAAGCTAACAAACAATTAAAATGCAGATTGCAGATAGAAGAGGTGGCACTATAGTCTATAGGGAGGAAGTTGAGTTATTGGTAAAAAAGCCAAATTAGATTATCTTGCAAACATAGGTATCAAATTCTGAAATGCAACTATACAACCATAACAACAATGCAAAACATGGAAATTAAAGTCAGTAAACACTGGAGATTCAAGGCTAGAAGAAAACCCCAAAATGAAATGCTATTTTCAAAAAAAAATTTAGAACATTCCAATCCATCATAATTCTCCACATACAAATTCTACAATTGTAATCTGGCAGTAATTATATAGATCAAAGTCAGTAACACTATTGTCAACAGAAATTTGTTAAGATAACATTACTCTATAGTAAACTCATCACGTATGTCCACATTGTGAAGCCACCTCAAAATGAACTCTCCTACTGCTAAGCTACACCAGTGCAGTAGCACATAAGATACCAGAAATTGGAAAAGTGAGAATATACAAGACTTAAAATCTATGCATTGCTATCCAATTAAGACTATAACGTGAATAGAACCACTCACATGTTCATCCACTGATCTTGACCTTCCTTATACTATTTGTCCTTGTTAAGTTCAGTACCTTATTTTTCACATGCTGAAATGATCCAAGCTGCAAAGTTCAGAACTTTGTTTACCTTACTAAACAACATACATAAATTTAAGGGTTTAGATGCATGTTTTTTATCAAAGGAAGGTGTTTGTGAGTTTCTAGAACAACCATATATAAGCTAATAAGTACAGGCAATGTTGACTAGTCTTCAAATGATACAGGCAAACAAACTTGAGGAACCAAACAACAACTTCCCATCGGCTAACAAGTTGCATTTAAAAAATTGTATGGGATACTCTACTTATGTTCTATCAGCAACCAGATACAAAGCCTATAAGGCTGCAGTTTTTAAAACAACCTATGTATCAGGATTAAATAATTTCCTTCAAATTTTTACTTCAAGGACTACTTTTTGAAGAGTCCATTGTAAAGTTCACAATAAGTCTATAATTACTATTTGCCCAAAAAAAGAAAACATATATCTATCCCCAATAAGTCTGTAATTTTAATTCTCAATACAACAAAGCCAATCATGCTATAATTAAACCATTTAGTTCCAATAAATCAAGGTCAATAATATGATTGTGAACAGAAATGAGAAAATATTTCATAGTTAATATCAGCAAGTGGGACTTCGTTCTAGTGGTCATTGGCAACAACAACAGGTGGTCTTGCAGTCAAAATGGACCAAATCCTTCTGCACATGCGTATCAACCGTAGGAGTAGAACAAGAAGGCTGACAAAGGACCCAACTACATTACCAATGAGTTCTAGGACCGGCACAACTTGCTGAAATCTGAAACAAAATAGAATTGTTAGAATAATAGTAAAATTGACAGAGCGTCAATAATGGGTTATGGGGAGAAAGAAGTTGAAATACTTTCTCACCCTTCATGTGCCATTGAGATTATTTGGTGAAGATCGTGCATTATCTGTAGGAGTAGAACAACAATGCTGACAAGGTTCCCAACTGCTTCAGAAATGAGTTCTAGGACCAACTCAACTTGCTGAAATCTGAAACAAAAACAGATTTTTCTTTAAAAAAAAATAATAAAAAAATTTCTTTTAATGGTCAAAATGTAATTACCAAATACCCAGCAATCGGATGATTTAGTTGATCAATATATATATTAAATTGAATAATGAAACTTTCATAATATTGATGTGAATGAGAATCTTTTATGCCACCCGTAATATTCCATTTTTTACACTGGCATGCAATTTCCTAGACGGAAAAAAATCAGTATATCTTGCGCATTTTTCCCCCATTGATTCTTTTAAAGGTGAAAAAAAAAAGGTATGGCAGATTGTGATTGTTGGAATAGAAAGTGGACCAGTCAGATTTGGACATGATTATATTGATACTGGGGCAACCTCTTCGTTCTAACAAAGATTTGTTGATGTACACAAGTGTAGTAAGTGGTTAAGAAGAAGTTTGATGCATCTATTCTAACACTTATATAGGTATATGTACACATAATTACACGCTAGCTATTATTTTTAAGCAAATAATTTTTTTTGTTTTTATTTTTTTATAAAATAAAAATGAGGGGTATTCGAATCCAATATTTGTCATGGAAGAGATTAGACACTACCACTAAACTACAAGATCAATGACAAGCAAATTATGATTTAGTACACAGTACAGAGTATTTAGACTGTCAAATGAACCCCAAAAAAAAAAAGGAAGAACTCAAACCACCAAAGCTCCAACGGCGGAGGTTTCAGCCATCAATCCCACCTCTGGGTTTCGCCTGACCTCAACACGACCAAGAGCTCCTCCGATCATCATATCTCTCTCCGATCTAACAATCTCGTGCTCCTCCGTGACAAACAGCAACCACCACGAGATCCGTGCTCCTCCATGACAAGCAGCAACCCCACATGATGAGAGTAAGGGTGAGGGTGGGTCGCTGAGTGAATGAGAGTGAGGGTAAGGGTGACTGGGTGAGACCATGAGGGGCGGATGAGAGTGAGAGTGAGTGAGGGTGAGGTGAGAGAGGCAGCTGAGTTGAGAGAGAAATCAGCGAATGAGAGAGTTAGATATTTTACAGTTAGGGTTATGATATATATATATATATATATATATAGAGAGAGAGAGAGAGAGAGAGAGGTTTTTTTGTAATTTTTCCTTTACTTTTTTTTTTTTTTTTTAATATATCTTCCAATGTCATGGGACGTCCCCCCACCCCCAAGGACTTTTTAATTAATAAGAATCTATTCAATCAAACAGAAAATAACAAGAAGTTTACACAATATTGAATAAGTTGAATTTCTGAAAGAACCTCACACCTTTACCGTCTTATAACTTATAACAATGTCATATACTAATAAATATTTTTATTTGAGATTTTATATCTATGAGAAAAATTTCTGCCTTGCTAGAGAGATTATAATAATAATGCTAATCGTTCCAATAGTACACAATAGTAAAGAGTAGCGTGGTATCCAATAAAAATGGATGTTGGAAGTTGGAAGTTGGAAGAATAACACAATTGTTAATTAACTCTCATATTTATAAGAAGAAAGAGTAATACTACTATTTTGCACTCCCTTTAAGCTATTCTAATTTAAGCATCTCGACACATGTTGCTAATGTTCATGTAATAAAAAAAAGTAATGTCGAGAATATAATATTTTTCAATTGGTAATTGTTGACATAAACGGTTATGATTAGAATAATATTATTTTCAATAAACTTTATTACTAATACCACTTTTGTTATACTCCAATACTACTTTTGTTATACAATAAGCCATATTAAGAGTTGTGAAATAAATCATGAAAAATGCTGTCCTTAGTTTTATTGTGCGAGTGATGCTAAGGTTACAATGAATTTTATTATATAATATTTACAAATTAATGTGTTATTAATCACAACAACAATATATATATATATATATATTTTTTTTTTTTTAAATTCCTTTACTATGGTTTTTATTTTTATGATCATATTGGCAATTAATTGATTGGAATAGTGTTTGGATTATTTTTGAGGGGAAAAAAAATTTATTCTTACTTTTAATTGAGTTAAATGGCCCAAAATTAAATTTACTAGTTGGGTTAAAATGTTGGTCAACCCATTAAATCTAGACATCTTCAACTCTCATGCACCAAAGATGTTAATTTTTTGGACCAATTATCTACATATGTTAGGGTCAACCAAATGGTTTGGAGTATTTGGACTTGAAGATTATGCTATACCCAAATCTAGTTTTTGAAAAGTACTCTACTGTGCCACATAGAAAATAAGACAAGAAAAAGATAACTCAAATGGACAAGGTAAACTTATTTCAAAAAGACAACCCTTATTTGGTTTGTCAGGAAAACCAAAATATGGAAACTCATTTCCAGATCATACAAAAAAGCAATTAGATATGTATCAATTATAATCTCTGACTGGCAATTAGGAAAACAACTGAGAACCATTTCCCAAAAGAGAAGATGAAAAAAAGTGACTTATTCAGATTGATTTGGGCTTCTATAAAATATATCCAAACCCACATCTTTCTGTTTATGAGCCCAAAATGGAAGATTTGGTTATGGAGGCCCAAAACATTTTCCCAAACTGGCCAGCAGAAAGAAAAAGGCCCAGATCCACACTTTTTTTTTTTGATAAAACCAGATCCACACCATTATTCATAAACTTTTAACTTAGTATAAGAGGAAAAAGAAAAACAGAGCATGACTTGCGTGAAAACAATCAGAAAACCAGTTCAAATTTTCACAACCACAAGAAAATTCAAACTTCCCAAACTGGCCAGCAGAAAGAGAAAGGCCTGGATCCACACTATTATTCATAAACCTCAGCAAGTTTGGAGAAAAAAGAAAAACAGGGCATGACTTACACGAACACAATCGCAAAAACAAACGGTTCAAATTTTCCTAAGCCCTCAACAAGTATTGGACTAAAATCACTTTATTCGTAGAACATTACAAACCACAATAGATCCACACAATATAGATTCTACAAAATGAAAAAAGGAAATGCAAACCTCATACCACGGACAATTCGAGCTACGCAATTAAAACAAACCAATAGAAACAGAGCATGAAGCAAAGCACACTTTGTTTCAACTTATTTATATTGGAAGCTCCAAGTTATGTAAAATTAAAACACACATAGTAGGTATCAACATAGCAGTGTTGTTAGTTGAAAACCTGAGAAAAGCGAGAAGGAGTGTGATTATGAGAACGAACAGGCCAAGAACTATTTGAGCAACAAGTATAACCTCTGGATTAAGCTCGTTCGCTGTAGTAACCAAGAGAAAATTAATTGTATGAAATGCTGAAACCAACAAACGTAAAAATTTGTTAAAAAGATATATTCATTCTCACCCAGTAGAGGAGGCTGCATAGGCTGCATTTTGGTTCTTAGAGGAGTAGAGGACGCTGGGTTTTGTTTTGGTTTTTATAGGAGTAGAGGACGTTGGGTTTTGGTTCTGGGGTCAAATGGGGTTCTTGGAGGAGTAATTTGCGAAAGGGATGTGCAAGTGAAATAGAGGACGCTGGGTTTTTTTGGTTAATTGCGAAAGGAACTTGTAGTTCCTGGTTAATCACACTGTTCTTAGAGGGACCAAGTGAAAGGGACTTGTAGTTCCAAGCAAAGTGAAATTTGTTCCTGGTTAATCACACTGTTCTTAGAGGGACCAAGTGAAAGGGACTTGTAGTTCCAATTTGTTCCTGGTTAATCACACTGTTCTTAGAGGGACCAGGTGAAAGGGACTTGTAGTTCCAATTTGTTCCTTGTTAATCACACTGTTCTTAGACCAAGTGAAAGGGACTTGTAGTTCCAATTTGTTCCTGGTTAATCACACTGTTTTTAGAGGGACCAAGTGAAAGGGACTTTTAGTTCCAATTTTTTCCTGGTTAATCACACTGTTCTTAGACCAAGTGAAAGGGACTTGTAGTTCCAATTTGTTCCTGGTTAATCACACTGTTCTTAGAGGGACCAAATGAAAGGGACTTGTAGTTCCAAGCAAAGTGAAATTTGTTCCTGGTTAATCACACTGTTCTTGGAGGGACCAACTCGTTGTAGTCTAGTCACACCAAACTCGTCGCTTGCATTAGTGGTCGATTAACCGTTAATGTTCGGGAACTACCAAATAAATACGTTAATGTCACAAAACTCACAACCATATAAGAGAAACATTATTTGAATACCTGGAGTTGTAGAAGTGAAAATTAGTTTCTTATTTTATTATTTATATTTAATGAACATCCTGTATTTCATAAAAATTCGAGGCAATATAATCATTTTCAGATGTGGATGATTATCATAAAAGATTCCCAACATATCATAAGATTCCCTTTCTTGAAAATCTGCACTTTTCCAAACCCAGAAAACAGACGGAATTCTAAGATTCCACCTTGGGGCAAATACTTTTATACATACATCTTCTGGTTGATCTATATCATAAGCTATTCTCGTAAGATGATACACACTAGCTATAGGGATGGCCATGGGTAGGGTTTGGATCGGGTATACCCATACCCTACCCGAAAAGTTTACCCATGGATACCCGATTATCAATACCCATTAGTATCCATACCCGAATCTTACCCGAATATATTATCCATGGATATCCATACCCTACCTGAAACCCAAAACCCATTTAATTTTATTTTTTTTAATCCAAATTATGTAATCTGTACCAAGTCCAATGTATTAAATGTCTTCCAAATTTCTTTACTTCTACTTGAACCGGCTGAATTTGTTCCACTATATTAATTGTTGAGGTGCAAAAATCATGGACTTTAGGCAATGTGACTAAGTTCAATGCATGTTTCAGAACCTTCCATGATAGATAATAGAGGATGGTGATTGTCTAGTAAAACTATGGAGAACACGTTGTAGTCAAATTCAGCTTTTGCAAGTGCATTATCCTATGGCTCTGTCTTATCTTGGCAAATACTACAATTTAAATTCCTCAAAGTTCTATTCATGGCCTCACCTCAATTTCATTTGCCCATTAGTCTGAGGTGCATGATACTGCTATAATTTAAGCTCATGTCAAACCTCCTCCACAAAGTGAGCCAAAAGTGAGCAAGAAATTTTGGATAATGGTCAAAAGAACAATTTCTAAAAGAAAATGTCTGCAGAAATTTTGAGAGAGTTTTTTAAAAGAGACATTAATTTGTTTTAATGCAGCATCACTCTCTTCAATTAGCTTCACATAATCAATTTAAGACATTAATTTGTCTTCCAAATTTCTTTACCTCTACTTGAACCGGTGAGAGAGGTTTTTTTTTTTTTTTTTTTTTTTTTTAATACGGGTCGGGTTTGGATAATATCCATACCCTACCCGAATAATTCAGGTAATATCCATACCCTACCCAATTAAGCTCTACCCATGAAGAACCGGGTATTACCCGAAACAATTGGATCGGGTAGGGTTGGATATCCATTACCCAATGGGTATGGCCATCCCTACTAGCTAACAGTCTGCCCGGTGCTACATCATAGGCACATTGGGAACATAAATAATTGTAACCATATACATATAAAATGACAGTAATGGAATGCCAATCCCCAAACTTTATTTGTAAAGTCTCTATTCCTTGGTAGTCGAAGCCCTAAGATCTATGAACTAACCCATGTTTGGCTAGCCAAGCAGATAAACGACCTTGCATCTTTTTTATCTCTCCCACATTTTGATTTGTATAAAACTTTTATTTCTCTATAAGTTAAGTATTTCACATTTACTATGAAATTTATGAAAATTATTGTTTGTTATTATGTAAAAAAATGTGAAAAAAAAGAAAAAATCTTGCCTAATTCACTAATTCGTGGGGAAGATACTGAACTCTTGTTGTATTTGAAAAATAACCATTCATCCTTATTATTTCTATCATATGTGGGACTTTGCCATTTAATTAACTAGGTAATTTGCAGCAATAATTCTGAATAATTTAGTTTGCTTCTAGTGTATCTCCCTCAACAACAAAACGCAAATAATTATAATTGGTTTACCTCTCAAAATTATTCTTAATTTGATTTTAAGAGACTTATGTTCAACAAATTCTAAGAATTCACAATAAATTTATATATATATATATATATATAAGTATACAACTCAATTAATACTACATTAAAATTCTAACTTTTATCATTTTCTCTAAATAATATACGTAAAGTTCATTTGACTATAGGAACAGAAAGATGCTTATAAGAGCATTAGCATTGGAGAATGCTAATGCTATATCTAAGGTGTTTTTAGCATTTTACCCTTTAAAAACTGCTGCATCAGAAAACGCTAAAGCCAAGAATTGCAAATTTTTTGCAATTCTTGCTACAGTGCAATTCCACCTTTAGAATTGCACTGTAGCACAATTCTAAACCCAATAAATAGTTTTTTATTCATCTCTCCTTCAGACCTCTCTCCCTCTCACTCCCACTCTGTCTCTCCGTCTCCCACTCCATCTCTTCGTCTCCCTTTCTCTCATCTCACATCTCTCTTTCTCGTTCAAGGCTTGCACCGGAGATGGTGGGTTTGGATCGGCGTGGTGGTGGGTTGGGTGTGCTGGAGATGGCTCGTGGTGGTGGTGGGTTCATGGTTTGATCTGGGCATGGTGGTGGGTTGGGATCGGTTGATGGTGGGTTTGGATCGGCGTAGATCGGCGGGCTGGGTGTGGGTTGATGGTGGGTTTGGATCGGCGTGGATCGGCTCCGATGGGTTTGAAAAGGTTTGAATCGGAGAGGGTGTGGGTTGCTGGAGATGGCTCCGATGGGTTTGACAGAGGTTGAATTGGAGAGGGTGGGTTGCTGTGTCGTGCTGGTTCGGCGAGGTCTGGGTTCTGCGTTTTGGTCGGCGTGGGTCACGGAGTGGGTTTTTTTTTTTTTTTTTTTATGTGGGTTTTTGTTCCGGTGGGATTTTGGTGGGTAGTGGACAGTGGTGGCGTGGTGGGCGTGGTGGAGGCGCGGTGGTGGTGACTGGGCAGTGGAGGAGTGGTGTAGAGGTTGAAGGAAGGTGGATTTCAAATCAGTGGATTTTTTAATGGGTTTGCTCCGGTGGGTTTCAAATCGGCGATTGTTGTTGATGGGTTTGCTCCGGTGGTTGTTGATGGGTTGAGGTGGCCGTGGCTGTGGTTGCTGATAGCTTCTGTGTTGCTAGAGGTTTAGGGAGAAGGGGAGGAAAAAAAACGGTTGGAAAGCGCAGGAAACATAAATCTGAAAAAAAAAATAACAATTATAAAGAAATAGTAAAGAAATAATAAAAAATAATATTTTAATAAAAATAGAGTTTTGAAATATAGGAAGAATTGTAAAATTGGATGGTATAATGATAAAGTGAGGTTTTTGAATGGTAAAATAGAGTAGCATTAGCATTTTCTAATGCTAATGCTCTAATGCATTATTAATAGTTAGAAGATTTAATTCATCAACAGTACAATTTTATGACCCTAACTTCACCTCCACCTATATTGGTCTTGCGCCATGCTTATAGGAAGTCTATCAACAAAATACAATAACATATAATTAGACCCAATAAATTTACCTAACACGGTTTTTACTTATTAGAAATTTGAATTTTTCTAAAGGATAAAGTTTAGTTGTAGTCAATGGTTACAACTCTCACTAGAAATTTTTTAATTAGATGTGAATTTCTACAAATTCATCATTACATTTTTTTTCTTATATCGTTCATGCTGCAAAGTTTCTAGAAGATCAAAGATCAACGACTATGCTATCAATCAAATATTTAAATTTTTAGTTTTTGTAATATAAAATTATGTATAAAAAAAAGCTTATGGATTAAATAATAAATAACATCTAATTAACACAAAATTTAACATGTGTATTAAGAATACAAAAAAACATGCAATTCAATGATTAAATTTTCTAAATATGTAATCATGTTAATTTTTTTTAATAAGATTTGTAGCCAATGACTACAATTATGTTTACAGCCAAATTTTGTCCTTTTCTAAAATAGGATATAGAACCTCCAATCTTATAACTTTTGGCTCTATCTTTGCAAAGAGAACTAGACCATGATTTTGGTGTTTTAGGTGTGACACAGAGAAATGAGAGGAGAAGCCTTGCAAGTTGCGAGGATGATACATGTCAAATGACTAAATTGCCTATAACATTTGCAACATATGCTTCTTTTTTTTTAAGAAACTACAACTTATGCTTAGTGATAAGTGATAACCAAACATTAGTTAGCGAAACAATTAAAAATAATCTTAAATTTAAAACAGAAAAGGATTTAGGTCGAATTTGACAACTGTCCCCAACAAACAAGGACGAAGACCATAGAAATATGCATCTTGTAACAACTAAAAGTATTTGCAAAAATAAGTAAAACTTTATTTTAACGGGATGATTCACTTTAATTCCCCGTTAAAACTTTAGTTGCTTATCTTTATAGTCTCCTATTTTAATAGACACTTAAATTTACTTTACAATTGCTTCTTTTTTTGCTTATAGTTCTATTTAATTTAGCACTTTTCTTTTTGGCTGAAACAAAATCCTTTCATTGAATGAAAATCACATTAGATAGTAAAATAATATCCAGAATTAATGAACAACCCAAACTAGAACCAAGTAGAATAAGAAGAGTACAACCTAGCAGGCTAGCACTAACTATATGAGATGGTGAAATCGGCACTCTATTATGTTGTTTTATTATCACATGGGGGGAAATTGTAATGAAAATATTAATAAGTGCTACCAAGATGCAAGGTTATGTATATTTTATGTCTTACAGGGGTGATGGAAATTTCATGTGCCATACCAAAATGCAAGATGATGCAAATGTTGTCTTACTAGAGGTGATGGAAATTTGTTGTGCAACTAAGGAAGGTGATGGAAATTTTATGTGCAAGGTGATTGAGACTACTAAGAAGGTGGTCTTTGAGGTCCCACCGAGTGGATGGTTAAAGAAATTTTAAATGAAATTAGTGTGGACGCTCAAGCAGTACTGTTTAATGTGCGTTTGCTTAGCAACGGTAGGCATTTTGCGTTATTTTTGGGGTCTCACGCACTGTTTATGGACCTATAAGTACGAAAAACATAATAAGAAGCAATAAAACTAGGTCTTACGGGCACTATTCATAGTTTAAAAATTATTTTGTTACAGTGTTTTCAGTTATAAGTTTTTAATTTTCAGCAATAAACAATATCTAAACATATCTTTAGTCTCTTCTTGTTAAGAGTTGAAATTTTTTTTTGGCTTTATACTACAGGGTCATCCTAATCCGACTACTAATGAATATCTCAAAAAGACAAATTAAGTAAATTCCAATCATATCTAAGAAATTTGAGGGAGAATGGGCCACTTGGGTAAGTACTGTTTATAGCATCAAATAGAATCCTGGTTGCTTTTAGATTTTTCTGTCCATTTCTTTCACCCCAAAGGAATAACGCACGTTCACCTGCTCACGTGCCCATGCTCCAAAAACATTCCGTGCGCCTTATTTTTCCACACGCAACTATTCACCCTTATCACAGTCAAACTATTACCATCCGATGTTGTACTCTAGAATTTCGATTTCAGTTTTTATGTACGCGGTTTCTTCGGGAGCTCTACAAGTGTAAATAGTTTTGGATGGAATCATGCGCGTGAAATAAATGTTTTTTTTTAATATATTTATTTTTAGAATATTAAATATTTTGACACACACGTAGAAAGGGAGGAAAATTTTAAAGAAACTAATAGCAGTATATATTTAAAAAAACCTAACTCTTAAATACACAACACATGCATGAAATAAATGTTAGGCCAAAATGTCAAACTCAACCTCTAAATTTTATCATTTTTCATTTTAGTACTCTTAATTTGCACTTGATTATTTCAATCCTCTAAGTTTCAAAATTCCTCAATTCGATCATCGGCTAAACAACTATCCATATATACTATTAATAGTCCCAAAACGACACCATTTTAGATTGATTTTAAAATTTAATTTAATTATTTGTTTCTTATTTAAAAAACATTAAAAAACCAGAAATTTCAAAAACCCAAATGTCCCTCCTTGGCTCTCATCAATGGCTTCCATACCCAATAAGTCAACCATGAAGATCCCAACAAAAACTATACAAATCCCAATAACATGAACACCACTACCATTCCAATCATCTCCCCCTACACCTTTTTCTTCAATACTCTCTCAACACATTGCACTTTCACTCTCATACACTCTCGGAACCCAAAACCTATAATTCCCTTTTTGTTTTCACCAATGTGACTATGAACTTTTTTTTTTTTTTTACCACAAAGTGAACCAAGACTTCCATGACCTCTTTGAAGTCACACTTTCACTCCAACCAAATCCAAGCCCTCGTCACCCATACTCCCCACATGGTCAACTTCTAGTTCTCCGACATCTACAACATCCACTACCTTCGTCTCCACCACCTCATCGTTAACATCTAAACCTTGATTTGTCAAAGCTACTCTGTTTCACAATCGTCCTCTCTCCTTACCATGCTTTCTTGGCCATCACCTTCTCTCCCCTCGGCGGATGGATGACATCAAGTGGGGTTTGGATTTTTTTTTTAATTTCAATTTTTTAAATTAACGTTTTTCAAAATTAAGAAATATATAATCAAATAAAAATAAAAATCTTAAATCAGACCAAAATGACATTGTTTTGGGGTGTTAATGGCATAAATGGATGGCTATTTAATGGAGGATTGAATTGAAGAGTTTTGAAATTTAGAGAATTGAAATGACCGTATGCAAACCTAAAGGACTGGAATGAAAAGTAGTGAAACTTAGAGGGTGTGTTTTATATTTTCGATTAAAAATTACATGTTTTATATATAACATAAATAATGTTTGTGTATATATATATTTTTTTTGAACTTATAATGTTTGTGTATTTGAAAAAATATATTAGCTACTTATAAAATAAATATAAGTTTATTTGAAACAAATGACAAAAAATTAATTAAAATTTTTATTCATGAGATTCTTTATTTTAGTTTACCCAACCACTATAATAATAATAATAATAATAATAATAAATATTGATAGAAAATGTTATTAATTTTCTTTTGTGCTAGAATTCAGTTTATGTTGATTTAGATTTGGTCTAAATATATGAGGGGGAAATTATTGTGTACTCTTGGAGTACCATAAATGCGTATTCTCTTTTTTCACATGAATGGTGGGTCCCACTAATTAAATTTATGATGGGACCTACCATTCATGTGAGAGAAGAGAGTACACATTTATGATACTCTAGGAGTACCTAATAATTTTCCCTTGAAGCCTAAGTCTAGTATAAATATAAATTTCATTTGCCTTATTTATTTATCTTTTTTAATTTTGTCCATTCCCACGGTCACGTTAATACCTTGTCAAAGTCAAACCAAACCTTTCTTTTTCCTTTCTATTTTTATTTTGACTTTTTGGTTTTTGCACTAGTAATTCGCTTGGTACAAAAATTAAAAAATTATTATATGAAATATGTGGCACAAAATTAGACTCTAATTAAAAATCTAATTGGATTTTCTATTTTTGATTTTTCAGCGTTTGCCCTAATAACTCACTTGGCACAAAAATTTAAGAATTATATGAGACATATGTCTTAAAATTAGACTCCAATTGAAATTTCTCTTAGTTTTGCAAATCTAACCATTACATTACATGTTTTATACGTTCTTAACATACACACAAATTTTCTTGCCAATTAGATGTTATTTATCATTTGATTTATAAACTCATATTTTATGCATTATTTTAAACTATAAAAACTTGAATTTAAGAAATTGTTTAATGATATAGTTATTGATCTTTGATCACATTGAAACTTTATAAGTATGGAGAATATACAAAGATAATGTAATCTAACGGTAAATTTGTCAAAATTCGTATCTAATTAAAAAATATTTAGTGTAGTAACATTGCTTAAAGTTTGAATTGCTATTAATGGGTTGAAATTTTGGGCTAATGTTGGTCGACCCACAAATATCTCATACTAGACATGTTTTTGTACTCGGTTTGCCAACATATATAAAATTTGAACCTAGACATTTATTTTTAAATATTTAGAACCTAACAGATAAATTATATAGATTAATGAATATAATATTTTAATTATATATATATATAAAATAGTGTTTTAAAATATTCAAAATAAGTGGTCAAATTTATATTTTTTAAAAGAACAAATTTGGTTATTCGGCAAATAAAACTACCTTCCTAAAACCTCCCTTTCAAATCATTTTTCCAATTCCCAAGCTCCCATCCATGTGGCCACCTTTGCTCCTCAACTTTCTCATTGCATTTATTCTCTCATATATTTATTTATTACTTTTTTTATAGTTTAGTAAGTTTACAATGCTTCTTTCTTCTGTGTTTTTCAGACTCTCAACTTGATCTTCATCTTTTTTCTTCTCAATTCTTCTTTCTTTAGAGGTTAAGGATGATATTTTTGAGATAATTGATTTTGTTTAAACCAAAGAATATTTTGGGGTACCAATGTTTACGAAGACGTTTCAGATTTTTTGGAGTTTTATTTGAAACTAAAATCTTGTCAAGATCTTTACAATGGTTTAATTTAAGCATGTTAAAAGTGAGGGCAATTGTTTAGCTCATACCCTTGAGTCCTTGACTTTACAATGGTTTAATTTTAATCTTGTCAAAATATTGTCTAGAAGAGCTCTTTCATCTGCAAGTTTAGATGTCTATTCCAAAATGATTTAAGTTAACAAAGTATACTTAAATTTTTTCTATTAAAAAAAGAAAGAAAAAAGTAGGTAAAACCGTAACAAGTTAGAGGCTTTGGATTGGAAGCTTATGTTCTAGGCTACACTCACACTTCTTAATTCATCCTTCTCACTTTTATGAACTTTGTATGTCCACTGAGGCCCAATTCTGGCATTTGGAAATTACTATGTTGTACTACAGAACAAGCAAAAAACAGCAAGCCTCGTAGTACAGTCGGTTTATTTTAGTAATCAAACTAACCAACAAAGGCATGGACTCCACTCTGTTTCAACTTCACTTGCGAACGTGATTTTCTCCAAACATGCTCCAAATTTCGTTGTAAGTAGTAGCAGTGCTGTTAATTGTGAGCGTGCGAAGAGCAAGAACGACTGTGAATGCAGGTAGCCGGTAGCAGTGGGGTCTTAAATTATTTTATATAAAAGTTAGCGGATAGCTAACCATATTAGTTAATGAAATATTTTTATAAGAAAAAAAATTAATATTTTTTGACAAATTTTTTATTTTATTTTTTTATAAAAATTTTATCAAAATTTTCTTTAAATAGTTAGTTAATAATTTTTTTGAGAATACTCATTAACTAGACCTATTAATCAGACCCTTATTTTATTTATTTGCTTACTTTGGTGCATCCAAACGTACAATTGGAGAAAAGAAAAACTGATAGATAATTAATACCTTGAAAAGTTTTATGTTTTAACAGCATTTTGATAATATTTTTATAACAAATTATAAATAGTAAGTTATTATTATTATTTTTTTTTTGAGTCAAAAAGGGTGGCTCATGTGTGATATCATAGCTGACCATACTTCACAGATATATCGCCTGTGAGTACCACCAGCACATAATGGTGTCCATGACTTAGTAAGTTATTGTTGGTTCTAATTGAATCTACTACTTTAATAAATTTATTCCTTTTTATATTAAGCTTCATTGATGCTCTATTTTTAAGGGAATTCAAAAGATGAGATCATGAGACCAATAATTTATTGTGTACGTGGATTTTTTTATATGAAGTGCAAGTGGATCTTATGCATGGCATGAACACCAATTCTTTCTAATTAGTTGGACAAACAGAATTGCAACAATCTCACGTGCTCATACGACTTTTCTCCAAGACATTTTTCCAAAAGATACTTGTTAATGTTACAGTTATACCACTGCTTTCTCACAAACTCTCTCATAGACTTACTTTATTATTGAGATCCATCACAACACAAAAATTACAATATGAATGAGTGTGAAAATTTCGGTGATAAAATAGGTGCCATTAGACTTTTTTTTATGTAAAAAGTAAAAATTAAAAGAACCATAGCCATAACAGGGATAGAGGCACTTTGAGACACTCCTCCCCTTTTTTTATTTTATTGAAAAATAAATAAGTTTAACTTTGACAGCTTTGCCTAAGTTAAATTAATCCAAAGAAGTTCATAAAAAAGATGTGCATGTGTGTAAAACTCCTCAAATGCCAAGGAGTTTCAGAATTTTTATTAAAAGGGTCGTAAAACTCTTTTGTACCACATAAACAAGGATATAATCGCTAGATGGCTCACATGGACAAAATAAACATGAACAATAATTTCTGCTTAAATCATAATCTTTACCTGGCGATTAGGAAAACAAGTGAACTAGTTTGAAAAAAAGAGAGCTCTCCATGGGGCTTCTATAAAAATCCATCCAAACCTGTATCTTTATTTTGTGAGCCCAAAATGGAAGATTTGATTGTGGAGGCCCAAATCAATTCCGGCAGAAAGAAAAAGGATCCACACTGTTATTCATAAACCTGAGCAAGTTTTGGAGAAAAAAGAAAAACAGAGCGTGACTTGCACGAAAACAATCACAAAAACAAAGAAATCAAATTTTCCTAAGCCCTCACCTTATTCATGGAAGATTACAATGCACAAAAGATCCACACATAAAAAACAGATCAGTGAATAGAGCTTGGAATCTCTATATGATCCACACAACAAGCCCTCACGCTGTCAATGATTCTTTAAAACAAAAAAAAGGAAGGAAGGTAAAAATCAGCAGAGTGCAAACCTCATTCCACGGACAATTCAAGCTACGTAATTCAAACAAACCAACAAAAACATAACAGTGCACTCTGTTTCAACTTATTTATATTGGAATCTCCAAGTTATGAAAAATCTACGTAGTAGGTTATTGTCTTGGAGGGTCAGACAGGGTTGACGTTCAGAGCTATCATTTGAATATTGTCTTGGCTGCTGCTGTTGGTAATGCCATCACTGCCAGCAAGGTTACCGCCACGAAGAATTTGGGCAGTAGTAGCAGTGTTGATACTTAATAACCTACGAAGTGTGAGAACGAGTGTGATGATAAGGAATTAAGGATGACCAGGCCAAGTATTTGAGCAGCGAGTTTGACGTCTGAAAGAAACGACATTTGATCCCTGCAATAACAAGAGAAAATTAATTGTATGAAATACTGGAACCAACATTTGAAGGAAAAAAAAATACCGGAACCAACAAAAGTATATATAATTAGAAAATTTGTTATTACAAAAATATTCTGATATATATATTCTCACCCGTTTGGGGGAGTAGAGGTTGAGGACGATTGGGTGGAAGGAAGTGGAGTCATATAAATATGAAGACATTTGGGTTGCGTTCAATGTGCCGTAGGAGCTTGGGACATTGGGACTCTTATAGAGCTTAGAAATAGTAAGCTGTTCATTTGATTGTCTTTGTCTTGATTGTGACTGGCATTCATTTGATTATTCATCTGCATTCATGAGCTCAGAAAATCTGCATTCATTTGTATGACTCTTATTAGGAAAGACATCTTTTTATAGAAAGGGTAGGAATTTGTTATGTTCTTCTTGTTCATTTGATTGTCTTTGTCTTCATTGTGACTGGCATTCATTTGATTATTCATCTGCATTCATGAGCTCAGAAAATCTACATTCATTTGTATGACTCTTATTAGGAAAGACATCTTTTTATAGAAAGGGTAGGAATTTGTTATGTTCTTCTTGTTCATTTGATCGTCTTTGTCTTGATTGTGACTGGCATTCAATTTTTGTTGAAAGAGTATCTTACGTATGAATTCCTAGGCTGGATTTGTGTTCGAGATAGGTTAATTTAAAAATTATCACATGTCACAATCATATATTAACCACTAACCCTTACTATTTCTATCCTACGTGGGACTTTAATAAATTTTTTTTTTTGTGGAGGCCTGGGACTTAATCATTTCACTAATTAGGTAACTTACTAGTGAATGTCAAAACTATAACATTTATTAAACATAATTGTTCTTTATTATCAAACCTTAACTATATATATATATATATATATTTTGTTATGCTCATATATCTATTACATATGCATAATATTTTAAACCTCTTGTAAGCATCTTAGTGTTATCTCTAAAGGATTCTTCCTGTAATAACTTGGTGTATATGAGATAGAAAGACTGTATATATCAAGGGCGGAGCCAAGGGGATCGGAGGGGGGGCAGCTACCTTCCTGACTCCTCTAAAACTTTCTTAGCTATAGGCATATTAGAAAAGTTTTCCCCTTTAATTCATTAACATGAAAAAAAACAAAAAAAACCACTCAGTAAAAGGAACCAAAAACTGACAATCTTACCCAAAAAAGCAAAAGAACATGGCATCATAACAAAGTGAGCAAGGAGTTCCCTGACATGTCAAAGTCTTTTTATTTTTTATTTATTATTGATATGGACACAGCAAAGTTAACAAGTCAAAAGAATTTTTAGCTTTAGCTTATCCCACCTTTTCACTTTCTCACTAATATACTTTCACAGACTCATAATACTTTTGCCTTTTATTTTTTATTTTTTATTTAATTTATTTACATGGTAAGAAACACAATAATTTTCACAATATTTTAAATTGGGTAAGCAAACTAGTTTATCATCCCTCACACGTCTCTCTTCAGGATCATCTTTCTATGAAAAGAAGGAATGCACTAAAGAATACCAAACCGGTTTGGTGACATTGGAAAGAGAAGGGGGATCTCTTTTTCAAAAAAGAAAAAATCATGTCAATTACATTAGTTTACAATTGTCTATTTATTTTGTTAAAAATATTTATTAATAATTTCAATTTAATTTTGCCCTCCCAAACTAAAATTCTAGCTCTACTACTGGTATATATTTACTTGAGAGAATAATTAGATACATACCCTCATCTTTAAAAAAAATATATTAAAAAAAAGTTCATCTTTTGGGAGGTTAACGCTATTTAACTAGTATAGTGATGTCACTTGGTTTGTAACATTGAAGCCTAGAGCAAAAAACTCAGTATTCCTTTCCTTATAGCTTCGTGAATATTTAGATCAACCACTCCCTTTTGTAAAATAAACTTGTTGGTTGTTGTGGTGTTGTCAAAATTGCCATCGAAGTCCTATGGAAAAAAAAAGAACCTTTCAACTGGATGCCAATTTCCTAGAAATAATTGTTGTCAAACAATTTGTGCCATCCCAATACAATAAATTAAGGCCAGGAATAAAACGAGAGGAAAATGTTTATACTTTATATTACAATTACGCGTAGGTGATCTTTCAATACTACGAAATATATATATATATATATATATGGGAAAAATGCTTATACATTCCTAAATTTTGGACTAATGGCCAAGACACCCCTTGAACTTTTTTATTGGCCAATTTACTCCGTAAACTATACACACCTGCCAAATTAATACTTCAGTTAGTTTCACGTTAAAACACTAACAGAATAGCATGTGAGAATCATGTGAAGTTTAAAAATGAACTAATTTACACAAAAGAAAGAAAAGGGAGAGGAGAGACCTAGGTCTGACCGGCAAAGAGGAGAGACAAAGAGGCAGTAGAACTAGAGCCACCGTGAAGCGGTGTCGAGTTCTTCATCCGACAGTTGTCTCGCCGCCCGTAGGCTGTATCTTCAGGCCCTGGTATGTGCAAGTTTCTATCGAGGTTGGGGTTTATTTACTCTAAGATCCAAATAATCACAAATCCTTTCAAGCAATGAATAAGGTGAGCCCACTTTTTTCTTTATTTTTATCTTTGAAGATGAAATTTTAAGATGTTTTGGCCGATGGAATTTTTGGCTGTGTAAAATTCTTTCCACTTTTTTTTTTTTTTTTTGGTTTGTTGTTTAGTTCCTTTGATGCTCGTGGATTTTTGTGATGATTATGGTTCGATATTGATCAAATGATGTAGATTTAATGAATTTTGTGTTGGGTCTTTAGGATTCCATGGTCAATTGAGTTCTCAACTTAGGTTCTCATCAAGGATGTTATAAATGCTAAAATGCTATTTTTAGCATTTATAACCCCAAAAACCTACTCCATCAAATATGCCATATGCTAAAAGATTTGCTATCTTGCTATAGTGCGCTCTCATTTTTGAGACCGCACTATAGCAATATGCTATCATTTTTTATTAATTTCTTTCTCTCTCTCTTCCGTGCTTGTCTCCTTCCCAAGTCTCTTCTCTCTCCTCTCTCACTTCTCCTCTGTCACACCATCTCACCCAAGCTTCTTCCTCTCCCTCTCACCATCTTAGCCAACTCTTTCACCACTGCAAACCAAAAAATACCCAAAAAATACCAGAAAGAACCCCGTTGCAATCACATAGAAACCCAACCAAAAAACTCAGAAAGAACCCCACTACAATCACATAAAAACCCAATCAAAAAACCAGAAAATCAGCATAAAAAAAATACCCAAAACCTCATTGAAAATACCCAGAAAATCAATCCTAAAACTCCCTTTGTACACACCACCAAAAATAGCCCAAAAACCCAGCAACAAACCACTAAAAACCCCTCAAAATCTCATTGCAAATCCACTGCTGAGATCGTGTGCGATGGTTGATGTTGGCATTGGCTGGGTTTAGTGGTGGAACAAGGAGGCTTTGCCTCGTTTGGATCAAAGTCTAGATAGGCTCGGATCAGGTTTGAATTCAGAGATAGAGCAGAGAATGAGGTTGTTGAATGCTGTGGTTGGAGGTGATGAGCTTGAAAAGCTCTGGCCATGGAGATTTAGAAGGAGAGCTCAGTTTTAGAGAGAGAGAGAGAGAGCTCGAAGGGGTTAGAAGTGTTTTAGGTCGATGGAGAAGGTGATAATTGTTTTAGGCCGACAGAGCTTGGTGGTCAACCATGGAGCACGGGTTTGAAAGTAGATCAGAGACACGGAGCACGATTTTGAGAGCAAATCAGAGAAAGGGAGAAGGTTCTATTCTTCTACAGATATTGGGTTTTGAGAGAGAGAGAGAGAGAGAGAGAGAGAGAGAGAGAGAGAGAGAGAGAGAATGAATAAAAAATGAGTAAAAAATAATAAATAAAGAATATTTAAATAAAGTGGTAAAAAAATAGAAGTTTTGATGTAGGGTGAATTGTAAAGTGATGTGTCAAATGCTATAAAGTTGGTTTTTGAGATGGTAAATACTAAATTTTTTAAAAAGCTTGATAGGAATGCTCTTAACATGGTATAAATTCCGTTTACTATGTTATTAATTAAGTACTATGATTGTTTCTAAAAAAAAAAAAAAGTACTATGATTAATCATCTACTATTATTATTAGTATCCCATGTGATATTTGATTTTCTAACAAGCCACAAAAGGAGTTTTTTTTTTTTTTGGTTGAGAATACTACACACATGCACATAAAGGAGTAATTAGTTTAGGTTTGTATAGAATATCTTAAGTCAGTCGAAGATTATACCTTTCTCGTTAATTTATCATGTTTGAAGTGTGAAAAGACCCTTTTTCAAAACTCTTTTCTCAATTCTCATATCCATGGCCAATTCCCTACCCCACCAAATTTCCACACAAGGTCCAAGATCTTCTACGTTGGGTTTGTATGTTGAAAATTTTTTTTAATAACTACTATTGTTATTTGTTTTAGAATAAAATTGTGTTGCTTAATTTTTTTTTCCTTTTTTATACCATTTAAGGAAAATTAGAGATAAAAGGAGCATATTAAAGCTCCAAATAGTCAACAAAATACTTAGAGGCTTGGATTTGGCTTCTGTCTAGTGGCCAATGCCACTGGACACGTTGGATTGCGGACACGTGTCCAAGATTATTAAATGTTTGGAATGGATATTCTTCCAGTCTTCTGTTGACTCCTATGATATCTTCCAAGAGTATTGATTCCTTCGGGCTCAAATGTTGCTCAATTTATAAAATTTGCAGTGAAATTTTTTTTTTTCAGCATTTGAGCTAATGTAAATGTATATTTTATCCCTTTTTAAAGGAATGCGAAAGTATTAATTAGTGTAAGCCTCTTGTTACATTAAGAGTCTATTTAGAAACAACTAAAATTTTGCTAAAAATATTGTGGATAAAGGTAAAAGGCAGTTGAAACAGTACAATGAGGCCTATGAATAATATCAAAAAGTGTAGTGGAACCCATTAATAGTAACAAAAATAAGCTGAATAGTAGCAAAAATAAGTGTCATAAGGATGACCAAGCCAAGTATTTGAGCAACGAGTTTAACGTTAGAAAGAAACGACATTTGATCCCTGCATTAACAAGAGAAAATTAATTGCATGTATATAATTAGAAAATTTGTTAATAAAAATATATATATATATATATATATATATTCTGCTATATATTCTCACCCGTTTGGGGGAGTAGAGGTAGAGGATGATTGGGTGGAAGGAAGTTGAGCCATAGAATTTGAAGACATCAGGGTCTCAATTGAGACTCTCTTATAGAAAGGAGACATTGGGGTATCTTTTTTGTATTCTTATTGAATTCAATTGGGGTATCCTTTTTGTATTCTTATTGAATTAATTATTTGTATTCTTGTTGAATTAATTAATTACATTTTCTTGGTTGTACATTCTTGTTCATGTAGAAAAAAGTATTCGTATTGAATTAATTAATTAAATTTTCTTGATTGTGACATTCTTTCTCACACATTGAAACCAACCTGACCATAGTGAGATAGAGTCTGTGTGAAACCAACCTTAATGAGTTTGAGTTACCGGACCTTAGTGAGTTTGAGCCTGTGTGAAACCAACCTGACCTTGGTCTGTGTGAAACCAACATGACCTTAGTGACCTAACCTTAGTGAGTTTGAGTCCGTGTGAAACAAACCTGACCTTAAGTGAGTTTGAGTTAAGTTGGCTCCCAAAACCCAAACCTTAGTTGATGATTTTTTTTTTTTTTTTTTTTTTTTTTTTGAGACAAAGGTAAGCAAAATATTATTAAGAAAAACTAAAACTAAAAAAACAACACAAGTTCAAGGAAAACCTGAATGGAAAACATCTTCCACATCCTCAAGCAGAGATTCTACCCATACATCAGTATCTGTAGATAAAACTATTTTTTTAGCTAAACAATGAGCTAACCTATTCCCCTCACGCCGAATATGCTGAAACAAAAAGCTCCTCAACGATCCTCCAATTCACTTAGTTTCATCAATAATGTGGCCAAACAAATTACGGCAGCGACCAAAGCCCTTCAAGGCAGTAATAACCCGGCTACTATCACCTTCGATAATCACTCTAAACACACACAACTCTGCAGCAAACATCACCCCCTCCGAGCCGCCATAGCTTCAGCCATTTCAACAGACTGAACCGAGCCAATATTCTGCCGCAAAGCTCCAATAATCTGCCCAGCACAGTCACGAACAACTACACCAACACCTGTTGACCCGGTTTCTTCAAAGAAAGTTGCGTCGAAGTTCACTTTGTAATGATCATGAGGGGGAGGAGACCAACGCACCAGGGGACGACGCACTGGCTCACTTTGCACTTGAGGATTAACTTCCCAAAACTCATCAACTAAGCCCCGAGCTCGATCACCCAGTTCATGCAGCGGCCACACTGATTGGCGTTCTCTTAACCTGTTACGGAAATGCCACAGACACCACACCACAGTAGCAAAAAGCGCAACACGATAGCATGAACCATGATTAAACAGAAGCTCCAACAGCTCCAAAAATGACCTGCACTTTGCCTAAACCAAAAACAGAAAACCCGGATCCGTCATCCAAACCGAATGAACTTGATCACAAAGCCACAACGCTTGCATCACCAATTCCGAATGATCACCACAGCCATCACAAACATTACCAATAGGGATGTGCCAAGCTACCAAGTTCTGTTTTGTGGGCAAAGAATCCTTTACAGCACGCCACAAGAAATGTCTAATTTTATGAGGAACCCGGACCTTCCAGATTTTCTTCCACACTGAGCCAACACCATTAGGAGCAAAAGAACTTGGCAACGACTGGTTCTCATTATCAAAAAGCATTCTATATGCACTCCTTACACTATAATCACCATCAGCGGTCAAAGGCCAGATCAAATAATCCTCCTCCCCATCCGCACAGACCTAGATTTTTCGCACCATATCCACTTCCCATGCTAAAAAACAGCTTGCCAGACGCCCCGGGTCCCAAGTCCATATACCAGGTAGGAACATATCACGCACCCTACTAATATCATTATTGGCGTTGGGTGAAATAATTTTACTATGGTTGAGATCAGGTAGCCACCTATAATGCCAAACATCTATCATTTGTCCACTACCTACCCTCCATATTGCACCTTTCTCAATGACACTACGTGCATTCAAAATACTCTGCCATGCGTAAGAACACTTAGGGTGAATTGGGGCATTAAGAATATTACCATTTGGAAAATACTTAGTACTAAAGACTTTAAAGAGAAGTGTATCCTGGTGATGAAGAAAACGCCAAACTTGTTTAGCCAATAAAGTCTGATTGAACTTCTAAAGGTCCCAAAACCCTATGCCACCAATTGATTTATAAGAACATAAAGAGCTCCATTTAACCCAATAAATTTTTCTCGCATCACCACTACCCCACCAAAATTTTCATATCATGGCTTTAATATCTTTGCAAAGACCCACTGAAAGCTTGAAGACACTCATGGAATAAACCAGGATAGATTGGACCACCTTCTTAATCATGACTTCCCACCCTGCTTGAGACAACAACGTTTCCTTCCACCCTTGCATTCGGCCCCAAATCCTTTCTTTGATCTGAGTAAAACACGCTTTCCTATCCCTTCCTACAAAAGAGGGCAACCCCAAATATTTCTTATAATGTCTGATGACCGAAACACTAAAGGCCACTTTTAAAGCTTCTTGATTAGCTTCATCTGTATTCCTGTTGAAAAAGAGAGTAGTCTTCTCCTTATTGATCATTTGACCTGAAGCAGTCTCATAAATGGAAAGCAGTTCTTGAATTTTAATTAATTCAATTTTCTTGAAACCTTTTGAGTTGATGTATTTGAGTTCGAGATAGGTTAATATTTGAAATTACCACATACCACAATCATATATTAATGATTGACCCTTACTATTTTTATCCTATATGAGACTCAATCATTTCACTAAGTAGGTAATTTACAAGTGAAAGTGAAAATTATAACATTTATTAATGGTGATGGTTCTTTATCATTAAACCATGATTACATATGTACATACATACATACATACATACATACATACATACATATATATATATATATATATATTGTATGCTCATATACATATTACATATCATGCATAATATTTTAAACTTTTTGCTAGTATCTTGGTGCTATCTTCAAGAGATTCCCTCCTGTAATAACTTAGGGCACATTTGGTAGACTGTAATAGGCACTGTAATGTAATAGTTATTCCTTTGGTTTAATTATTCAATAGTTTGGTTATGTTTTTATTACAAGGAATAGTCATTCCTTATGAATAACTATTCTTTAAAATGAGGAATAACTATTCCTCTCTAAAAGAGTTGTAATAGCTATTCCTTAGTATATGTAATAATTTCCAACATTAATATATTTCCAAATAAATAAGCTTTCCATATCCACCTAACAATTATGGAAATAAAAAATCATCAAAAAATAACTCATCTCTCTAATATATTATTTTCTAGGAAATATAATTGTATGAATGAGATATTTCCTAAAATAGATCATAAGTTTCATTCTAATGTTACAACTTACAACCAAACTAATGAATATGTTTAGTTATTCCATTACAATATATTTTATTCCTAGTAATAAAAATTACCATTCCTATTGTAATTCACATTCAGTGTACCAAACGTAACCTTAGTGTATATGGGACAGAGAGGCTATATACACCCTTGAGAACAATCAAATACTCGAAGAAGTTTAGATACCTTTATTTGTAAATAAAAAAAAAAAGGGTTCATCCTTTGTGAGGTTTTTGTTATTTAACGAGTATAGTGACGTCACTTGGTTTGTACCCAACAGGCCAATATTGAAGCATAGAGCAAAAACTCAGTATTCCTTACCTTATACTAGCTTCGTGAATATTTGGATTAACCACTCCCTTTTGTAAAATAAACTTGTTGATTGTTGCGGTGTTGTCAAAATTGCCAGAGTCCTATGGGAAAAAAGCACCTTTCAAGGGATGCCATTTCCTGGAAATAATTGTTGTCAAACAATTTGTGCCATCCCAATACAATAAATTAAGGCCAGGAATAAAAAAGAGAGGAAAATATTTACACTTTATATTACAGTTAAGCGTAGGTGATCTTTTAATTCTACGAAATATATATATATATATATATATATTTAGTAAGGAAAATTTGAGCCTTATCATAATAGGATAAATATTGGTCCCAATTTAAGTATCAGGCCAAATGATGGAAATAAATCTAGTATTGACTAGCCCATTTTTATAATGAACATAAAACCTCAGATCATTGGTCAGGCCTAATACCTTTCTAGACCACATGCCAAGGTCATGTCCGATACATATCCAAGCTACAAAAATAGATCCTAGAGAAGATAAACCTCTCCGAGGTAGCTTTTTGAGATTTCCAGATGATTCCACAACAACCCCTGCACTAATGAAGGTCACCTACCTAGCATCATCACATTTAATATAGAAGGACAAGCCTGAACAGTATAAAAAGGCACCAGAAATCTTCATTCATGATGAATAACCAGAAAAGAAGAACTCGATAAGATGAGAAGTTATCTAAGTGAATGCCGAAACAATAAGAAGAAGCCCTAGAAAGTTCCATTCAAGATGAAAAACCAAGAAAGAAGATCCCGATAAGATCAGAAATCATCCAGGTGGACAAAGACAAAACGTGAAAAAGAAGGAGATGACTCATATAATAGGGAAGAAAGAAGAAAGAGAGGGGACACACAAAAAATTACAAAGAGAGAAATACATAGAGTGAGAATTGTAACAAAGAACTATAATATGAATAAAAGCTTTTTTACATACTTTTACAGGAGTATAACAATCTTTGGTTTCTTGTTCAAATTTCCAATTGTGGATTGATTAAGCACATAATCTAAATTAATTGTATTCTTAAGCAAGTAATTAAGCACTAGTTAATTTCTTGCTTCTATATATATATGTGTGTGTGTGTGTGTGTGTGTGTGTCATCATTTTCATATACTCTTATTCTCTATTTACTTTTCTTCATTTTCATGAATATCATCAGGTGATCTTCCTAAACTTTAATTAGTATATAAATATTGTTTAGTTTACTCCGAATTCGTGAAAAATATAATATCTAAAAAAAGAATATATATAAATATTCATCTACCATTTTTTTCATTGGATTAATTCCATTTTTTTGGGGCTCAAATTTTTTATGCCCAAATATTAAATTCTTTAATATGTATATAAAATAAACAAATAAAATCAAAATTTTGGGTCCATGAATCCACTACTGAGCCTTTCTCTCATATCATTTTAATATTCGAAAAACAATAGCGGAAAAATTAGGTTTCTTTTCCCTACCTTTCATATATATGATTCATTTCTCAATAAAAAAAAAA
Organism: Quercus gilva; assembly: GCA_023621385.1. Lineage (NCBI taxonomy): Eukaryota > Viridiplantae > Streptophyta > Magnoliopsida > Fagales > Fagaceae > Quercus > Quercus gilva. Next base: position 3,375,956 of record CM042477.1, on the reverse strand, counting down.
AAAATGTAAGAGCTTAAATTTTAAATTTTGGAGGGAGAGAGGATAAGAGGGGTGGGACCGAGGGATAGGATAGGAGAGAAATAGATATTAGTGTAAATATCCATCTCCTTTGTTCAGGGATAGGACCATGTTTTTTTTTTTTTTTTTTTGGTTGTAAAGTGAAAATGAGGGGAGATGATGATTAATAAGAAAATGGCAAATGCGCAATTTTTTTTATTAAATCCTATACTTAAAAATATTAATGAGAAAGTGGAAAATACATTAAATTTTACTAAAATAAGCCATTTTCTTCTAAAATCCCTCAAATTGAGGAAATTCTTTTTTTAAAAAGGCATGTTTTAGAGGGGATTAACTGTTTAACTCCATTCAAATCCCCCCTCCAAGTATTCCCTCTCTCCTTTAAAAAATTATGAATAAAGGAATTAAATTTTCATCCATAAATCCTCTCTACTTATTCCATTTGGTTTAGTAAATCGGTGATATTGAGTCATTGACAGTAGAAATGCTACATCTGAGTTGCTTTTGTTATGGCTCTTAGCTGTAGGTTTCCCTTTGGGTATAATGCAAGCGTTGAACTTACTAGCGTTTCTGCCTTGATAACAAGGAGTTTAATTCAAGAATAAGTAGGCTGTATGAAGGAGAATAGACCATCATTTCTTAGTTGGCCATAACTTCCCACCATCAGTTTTTTTTTTGGTTGTTTATTTTTGGATGACACTAAAAAACGTAAAAAGAATTTTATTATGGATGTTATTTCAATAATCAATGGAAATTACTTTTTCTAACTATTACTCCAAAGAAAAAAATGGCAATTACTCGATTGGAGTTTGTTAGCTTTGGTTAATTTTTGTTAAAAATTGTTCGTTCAATTTTTTATTTGGTTCTTAACCTTTGATTTTTGTTTTAAAATTATTATTATCATACTTTAAACTTCAAAGTATTTCAATAAAATCCTTAATGACTTTTGGTTGATGTAAAATTTAAATGTAGAAAATGGAATTCTAAAATCCAGACTATTTCAATGACGTGAAGCCCATGACATGGTATAAATTATGTTTACCATATCAACATTTTCCATCCATCATAATGTCAGTACGTAGCTTTTTGAAATAATTTTAAAAATATAGCAAATGGTAGTCTTTGGAGACATTCGAAGTGGTGGTAGTGGATTCTCCTTCCAAAAAAAAAGAAAAAAGAAAGAAAAATTGGCGATGGTGGGTTTGCCCACATTTCTTATCATAAAAATGATACAAAACAAATCAATATGCTCTGGAAGGACCAAACCAAAAATAAATATTTTAGTTGGATTATAAAGAATTGCAAGACATGATAAAATGTTGGGCTACTTATCTGGTCTTGTTTTTTGTTAGGATTTGGTTTACCTGCAGTACTTTTTTACAAAAGAAGATTCCAGTTTAAAAAGTACTGAAAGTAAACCAAACTCTTTTGGTTAAACCCAGTATTTTGGATTGGATGCTATATTTATACTTTTACAGGCCACACATATTATATCCGCCACTCCTAACTCTTTGAACTTGTATTGTATTGTACCAAATGAAGACAAGTGTAGATGCCAAATCAACAAGGCAAACCACTATTTTGAGCATACTTGTGTGGTGTGTTTGTATGCTTTATATGGAGGGAGAGAAGATGCCTTTAACGCTCAATTTCTACTTGTTATGTTTTCTAAACCAAAAATGGCCGCCCCCTCTTATCATTTTTATCTTAATCCAAAGAATAAATAAATAAATAACTATAGTCTATAGAGTTTTCTTAACAAAAAATTGCTGCTCCCTATTCCCCTCTAACCATTTTTATTCTTAACAAAAAAACAAAAAACTACTGAGTTTGGAATATTCTAATAGATTGAATTTTGGCCATGGATTCCCTACTTTTGTTGACTTTTGTCATTTCATACTCTTAGTAGGAATGGCAATGGGTCGGGTTCGGGCCGGGTTTCTTTATGCTCGAACTCGCCCTATTTAATAAACGGGTTTTTTTTTGCACCCTAAACTCGCCCTTTCGGCCCCATGGGCCCTGCCCAGCCCATGCCACTTTAGGGTCCAATCTGTGGCCCAATAAAAAAAAAAAAAAAAAAAAAAAAAAAAAGGTTGCCTGAAGCCCTAAACCGCCACAAACCAAGACCAGAAATCCCCAAAAAAACCCCCCAAGATTATGTTCATCAATCTAGATCAAAAACCCAAAAAAAAAAAAAAAAACCCAAGACGCCAAGATCATGTTTATTAACCTAGATTAGAAACCCAAAAACAAAAACCCCAGGATCATATTCTTCAATTGGACCAGAGTAGCAACTAAAAACCCAAAAACAAACACAAAAATTTTAGATTTTTTATTTTCCCTTTCAAAATCACAAACACAAACACAAATCCTAACAAAAAGACAAACACAAAAATCACAAACCCAAACCAGATTCTCCAAAAAAAAAAAAAAAAAAAAAGAACCCAAACCCTAACAATCCCAAAGGTCCTAAACAGGAATGGCAAAAAAAAAAAAAAAGAAAGAAAAGAACATATTGTGATATTGAAGGTGCGGGGAGGAGGGAGAGTGGGAGCGATTGAGGGGGGCGATGATGAGGTAGCGAGTGTGGCTGTATAGGTTGGTGAGAGTGATGGTTTGAGGAGTTGAGGGCGGCGGCAGTGAGGCTGTGGCTGTGAGAGTGACTAGAGATTTGAGAGAGGGTGGGTGGCGGGGGTGGCGGCTTAGAGATGAGAATGGGATAATGAGATGAAAAATGAAATGAGTTAGGGTTGTTTATAACTATATATATATATATATAAGGGTAATTAGGTCATTTTATATGTAATCGGGTTGGGTTTGGGTCAGGTTTTGATGAAACCTGGACTCGCTTCGGGTTTTTTTGTTTTAAACCCATACTTGACCCAATTTTTAATTGAGCGGGGTAAAACCTGACCCATTAGGGTCAGGTCAGGTCGAGCTGGGTACTCGCGGGTTAGGCTGGATTGCCATCCCTAACTCTTAGCCCTCAGGACCTCTTTGTTTCGATTTTGTTTTAATGCTGATTTTTTAAAACATGATTTCAACTTGATTCCATTTTGGTTGTTCTTATAATCAAGCTAAGACACTAATCAGTTTTTAGTGTAGACAGAATTCAAACTCTAAATCTCTTTTAGTTCAAGTCGTGGGAAAATATATCTGGTATTTCTAACTAAGTTTTTTTTTTTTTTTTTTTTTTTTTTTTTTTAAACCTTATTTTTGAGACTCTTTTTTGTTTTTTGTTTTTTTTTAACAAGAAACCAAGCTTTGTTAGAACAAAACTGGAACAATACAACCTAGTGCATCACTCCTAGTCACATATAGCAAATGATCAGCTAAAGCCACATAATTTACAAAACTATTCTAGTATAACAACAATATATTAATCATTCACTCTTACTTTGTCATATGTGAAACTTTATCTTATAACTAACTAGATAGCTTACTTATGAATATATAATTTTTTTTTTGAGAAAGTTATGAATATATAATTATATATGCACACACGATAGAATTTCAAAATTATGTTCACGGAGTAATTTTCTTTATTGTTAAACAAAGATTACATATGAATATTCATAATATATACTTTTGTATACTCATATATCTATTACATATCATGTGTAATATTTTAAATCAATTCAAGAGTGTGCTTTGCTCCTTTAAAGTGGTATTTGTGAACTATTTAGCTTGCTTGAAGTTTATCTCCATCTGCAGAAAAAGAAAACACAAATGATTATAATTGGTCTATTAGTCAAAGTTGTTTTTATATGCTTTTAAGAGAATTTATGCACAACAAATTCAAAAAACAAATTCTGAGAGTTCACGGTAAATTAAATAAATATAGAGCCGTTGAATCATAATCATAATTTCTGATTGGAGATTAGGAAAACAACTAAAAACAATTTCCCAAAAAAGATGATGGAAAAAAGTGCTCTTGATTTGGGCCTTTTAAATAAAAACTATCCATATAAATCCACATTTATTTTGTGAGCCAAAAACGGAATGGTTTTGGAAGCCCAAATCAATTTCCACATATGAAAATTTCTAAAACGGGCCAAGAGAAAGAAAAAAGCCCAGATCCACACAATTATTCACAAACCTCAACATGTTTTTTTTTTTCATTTATTTTTTATTTTTGGGGATAATGAACGGTAATAATATTTAACTCAAAAGTTTTTCACTTACTACTATTAACACTTGATCAATAGAATCTTTTCAAATTTTAAAATATTTTGTTACTGTTATTAATAGAATGACTAATATGTTGTTTTCTTTTAAATAAAAAGAAAATATCATTTCCCTTAAGTTTTGGGGTAGCGAGTCTTATTTCTTCACATCTCAAAGAATTTTTTTTTTTTTTTTTGGTAATTTATTCAAAATAGATACTCCATTGTTAGTACTAATGATATATGATTTAATAATACTGCATTAAAAATTATTAGTTTTGTTCATTTTCTGAATTAACCTTGTTGACTTACGTGATAGATCAAGAAAATTTTATCTATACTACTACTGGTTGTATTAGTAATATATATAATATGTTTGTCTGTCATAGGAAGACAATGTTGTTAGCTGAATTCTTTGGTTGAAATTATAGAAACTTTTGGAAGAATTATCAATTATGTTGTTAAAAAGGAAAAAAAAAAAAAGACCTTAAGTCCAAATATATTGGGACGATAGCTATCACCATTTATATTCTCATAGGCCTCAAAATCGCACCTACATTGTGGATACGCTTGGGCTTGTTAATTTCACCGATGAAAACCACGAATTGAAGCAAACTTGGTCTTGTGCTTTTGTAGTTTGATACGTTTTAGTTTTGATTTTTCTGGGCACGGGTTTACTTCCTCTCTCCATCAACAAAGATGATTGTTATTGTAATTGAACAACAATTTGTGCTATTCTTCAACGCATCGCTTTTGTAATCATCAATCTTTTGAATATATTTCACAACTTTGCAAAGTGCAAATTACTGGAAAAGTGAGATTAGTAAAGGCAGAAGGGGTAAGGAAACTTTAACATCATGGTGTGAACCCACACTTAGGAAATAATGTTAGAGATACAAACTATTTTACAAATTTTTTTACAAATTGCTGATGTTGTGAGTCATTATTGGTAAATAAAAAAGTGATATTAATGGTGGACTCAGATGAAAATCAATAAGAGGTTGGTCACATCAAAATTTTGTAAAAAAATTGTAAAATAGTTTGTGGCTGTAGCATTAATAGAGACATGAGACAATTTTCCAAACCTTGACTAATAGTAAATCTAAACAAATGTACAATTAAACCTATGCCCCATGATTATACCAATCGTTCACTTTTATTAATACTACCCCATGTGAGATTCAACTTTATAACAAAAAACCACATAACTCTTTGTGAATTTTCGATATGTATTTTTGTGTCCTCAAATCTAACACCCATTATGCTGAATATTTTGAATCAATCAAAGATTATACTCTTCTAAAATGGTGTATATATATATATATATATACACATATATGTGACCATTTATGTTATTTATTGTAATTTATTTCCCTCCAAACCGAAAGCAAACTTAAATAATTATAACTAACCCATTTTTTCAAAATTATTCTTGATGTGTTCTAAAAAGAGTTATTTACAAACAAATTCCGAAAAATAGGTTAAAAAATAAATAAACATATAGCTACTACTAAGTACTAACATTATGTAACTACTTTAATCCCGCATTAAAAGTTTTTTTTTTTAAAGCAAAATATGTAAAATTCGTTGAAATAGATGTATGTTCTTACAAGGGATGAAATTTCTTTGAATGTTATTGTTTAGGGATATTAAAATAGCTATGATGGTTTGGTATAGTAAGGACCAGATTTGAGTTCTCAGCCCGCTACGTGGATGGACTAAGGCCCAAAAAACCCAAAACAATAAATTTGTAGAGAGTGAGTTGGAAAAACTAGGCTGTAGCTAATCAAACAAACACTAGAAGGAGTTCAAATGATAAGAGAGTAAAAAGAAAAGGGTTGTATTGAAGAAAAATCGTCCTCGGCAAAGTCTGAGGAGGTTTGTTCTCATATATTATTCTCAAATTCGTTTACAAGTCTGGTTCTAAGATGCTACAATGTTTATCTCTTAAATTTTTGATCCTCCTGTCACATTGCCTCCCACTTCCTTTATACGGTCTTTCCTTTTCATCCCTACCTTCCATGTGCATGCCAGATGGTTGCTGTTGATACTTATCCCATTAGCACTCCCTACAAGTCTTCATATAGCAGCTGTAAGGCTGAAATACGCTGTTCAGATATTACTTCCGCATTAATACGGCTAGGGAGTTAGCTACAGTGCATTGAATGTGGAGGTAATAGCTTTCTCTTTAGATATTTTAGAACACTTCTCTGTTCTGAGCTCTTATAATGCTTTTCTATACCAAATGAGTGCTTTTGTGACATTCCTCCGGACAGTAGACCACCTCTGTAGACCTCGGCTTGGACTAGCCGAGGAGGATATTATCCTCGGCACCACTCCTTGGGCTGTTATGATCAAAACTAACTTCTCCCCTTTTCCAGCATGGGCCTTGTTAATAGCGTTTACCCCCTTCGAATGCCTTTGGTTCTCAGCTTGGGCCTCAAACCCATCATGTACATATAAAGAGTGGGTTACAAGTACCTAGGCCCCTACAGGTATAGTTTAATTTTGTTGGTTTATTATATTTGAAAGTGAATTGCTAAGAGTTTTGTAGCTAAACTAGTTAGTACTTCTTGATATTTTCAATATAAATATTTAAGATTTAAATTCCATCAACCCCAATCATCAAATAAAAATTAATTGATAAAAGTATAGTTGTGCTCTTGTACTTGTACCAAAATTAAAAGTTTTAAAATGTTCTACATATCAGGAAAAAAAAAATTTAAATTAAAAAAAAGCACTTTGAACATGCTGGTTGGAAAAATAATAATTTAATGGGATCAGAGGATAAAATGCTGGTTGGAAAAATACAAATACAATGAACATCAATGGCTTTAAGATAAATGTTTTGTTTTTGTTCTTTATTTATTTATTTATTTATTTGTATTTATGAAAAAGAGGCAGATTTTATCAGGTTACTGCACCTAATACTTATGGCAGGACATTCATTAATCCAAACATTACAATCCATGTTATCCATGACAAAATAGGCTTAAGCGTTAGCTCATAGTTGTTCTATTTCTCTTTCTCCAAAAAAAAAAAAAAAAAGAGAGAGTTGTTCTCCTTCCTTTCCTCTCACTACTCAAACAATCAAACTTGCCTAAAGTGAGCTATCTTAAGCTTTCCTTCCTAGACAAACATGGCCTATGTTTGGTTTCCTCTCCCAGAGCCCTCGAGTTTTTATTCTTGTTTTTATTTTTTATTTTTTATTTTATTTTTATGGATGAGCCTCCTCAAGCCAGTAGCATTCTCAAAATCTCTATCCTCTTCTTTTTTTATTTTTTATTTTTAAAGACATGATAGATTAGAACTTATATTATTAATTTTATAATGATTATTTTTTTATCATCAAATCAATATACCAATTATTTTTTAATATAAACGTTAGCACTTTAGACGATAATAATTTTTTCTTTCTTTAGTTGGAGTAAAAGTCGATAATAAGTTAACCATGGCCCCCTTGCCTTTGGAAATTTCTCACCACTTCCCCCCCCCCCCCCCCCTTTTTATTATTTATAATATCTCCACTCCTTTCAATTCACTAACAAAATTATTAAGTTATGAGTAAATTATACTTATAGGCCTTCTTCATTTAAAAAAATATGTATACAAACACTAAATTAAAGAGATTACTTCTATATATAATTTTGTGGTTCAAATACTCCTGAAAGTTAATGAGTTAACAAGTTAATAGAGACGCATCCAAAACAATCTTGTTTAAAATGAGAAACTAATAATTCATGAGCAAGCAGCTTCATTCTTGGCTTAAATTCCAAATAAGCAATGCTACCAATGAGGGGAAAATTGATTCATGGTACAGTTTTCGTTGAAGTTCTATGTCCCCTTTATGATGCCAAGGAGAAGACCATTTCATTTAGTGAGTGTTGTACTGAGTGTTAGGATGATAACACCTTAACCCAAAAATTTAGGCCTATGGATTTAAACCCAATTATATTATATATTAATTCCTATCCAACGCAATTAGTATTATATGATTTGGTTATGCATTAACTTTGAGGACACAGTTCAAAACTAGCATTCTAGAACATTTTACAAAAGCTACAATTGCTTAAAGAGAGACTACTTATCCGGGTCAAAGTAGATTCATATTAACTCACACCCAACATAGATTACCAAGTTCAACACCATGGCTATATTTGATGCCCAAACTGATAAATAGCAAAGTAAGGCTCATATAAAATAGATTTAACCCAAAAATCCAAAAGCTCTAAAACAGAAAAAACAGTGAGCTCAAGAATAAGCAAAAATTTATTTTTGCCAAAAATATGAAATTGGAAAGCAAATAAAATGAAGAATACAGACAGGGAAGGAGGGGCACCACAAGGAGGAAATGTTGTTGTTATGCATGTCAAATTAAGAGTGTCTTGCAAATATATGTATCAAATCTAGAATGCAAACATATAGCAATAACACTGTAAAACACGAGCAGAGAGTAAATGCAAAATCCCACAAGAAAATTAAGGCTAGAAGAAAATCATGTTGGACAATCAGAATTACTTCATTTTTCTAGTTCTGGAAAGTCATAAGAGAACCCCATAGAGAGATGTTGTTTTTACAAACTCTTTAGAAACGTTTCTATCCACCATTGATTCCTCACATACAAATTCAACAATTAAGATAATTTGATATTTAAAATGGGAGAAAGGAGATCTGAACCCTATACATCTCCATTGAAAATACCAAGAGGTGATATTTAAGCTACATAGCTACAAATTATAGAATTTTGATTTGATAGTAAACGTATAGATCAAGGCCAACGATATGATTGTGAATAGAAATATGTGAAAACCTACATCTATAGTAAACTCATCACCATAAGTTCACAAACATCAAGCCACACCAAAATGAAATTTTCCACAGCCATTAAACTACACCAAATTAGATGTCCACATCACATATTCATGCAATGGTAACACTTAAAACCCAGCTTCTTAAATACTTATCAGTAATATATCGGATAACCAGCCATGTTCACTTAACTCAATAGGATTTACCTAAAATTGGAAAGTGAATATCACAACACTAAAAAACCCACTCATTGCCATCCACTAAATGCTATAACATGGCCAGACCACTCATATGTGAATCTATCAATCTTGACCTTTCTTATACTATTTGTTCAGTACCTTATTTTTACATGTTGAAATTATCCAAACTGCAAAGTTAAGAACTTTGTTTACCTTTTCTAAACAACCAAACATATCTTACGGTTTAAATGCCTATGTTTTGCTCACAGAAGGAAGATGTGTCTGTGTTTCTAGAACAACAATGCATAAGCATAGAAGCACATCAATTAGTTTGACCAAAACTTTAAAATGGCTGAAGGCATTCAATATTTCCCAAAGTAGAATAGGTCTGGAACAGCAAATTCAACATCCAAAAACAATGCAAAGTCATCTTTACTAGTCACAGCACAGGCAAAAGAACTTGAGGAACCAAATAGCTATCACCCATTTCCCCACCATAAATAATCAATCATTGAATATAAAGCTGTGGTTCCTTAAACAGCCTACGTATCAGGGTTAAAAATATTTACTATTGAAAGATATTTTTACTTCAAGGACTATTTTTTGAAAAGTCTCTTGTCAAATTCACAATAAGTATATAATTACAATTTGCCCCAAAAAAAGAGACACATATATCTAACTCCAACCTTTCCGGCCCAAATTTAATTCTCTCAATACATCAAAGCCAATCATGCAATTATTAAAAACCAGTGACGTATTTTTCCTCCTAGAATCAAATAAAGTAGATAAGAATGAAATTTTGCAACAGTAAATAAATAAAGCACCCAGAAAATCAAATAATTTAACTCAGAGGTGAGGAAAACAAAACATTTATTCCACAAAAATGATAATAATCCTCACACCCAACAACGATTACCAAGATCAAAACCAAATCTATCTGCTGATGCACAAACTGACAAATCACAAAGTAGCAAGGCACAGGTTAATTAAGATCAATATAACACAAGAAGCCTAACAGCTCAAAATCAGAAAATGTAGTGAGCTCAAGTATAAGCGCAAACCAGTTTTATCCCTAAAATATAAAGCTAACAAACAATTAAAATGCAGATTGCAGATAGAAGAGGAGGCATTATAGTCTATTGGTAAGAAAGCCAAATTAGATTATCTTGCAAACATAGGTATCAAATCCTGAAATGCAACTATACAACCATAACAACGTTGCAAAACATGGAAACTTTTTAAAAAATAAAAATAAAAGTAAAAAGCAAAAATCCACTGGAGATTTAAGGCTAGAAGAAAACCCCAAAAAGAAATTCTATTTAAAAAAAAAAAAATTAGAACATTTTAATCCATCATAATTCTCCACATACAAATTCTAAAATTGTAATCTGGCAGTAATTATATATATCAAAGTCAGTAATACTATTGTGAACAGAAATTTGTTAAGATAACATTACTCTATAGTAAACTCATCATGTAAGTCCACATCGTGAAACGACCTCAACATGAACTTTCCTATTGCTAAGCTATAGCAGTGCAGTAGCACATAAGATACCCGAAATTGGAAAAGTGAGAATATTCAAGACTTAAATTCTACTCATTGCTATCCAATTAACACTATAACATGAACAAAATTGCACACATGTTCATCCACTGATCTTGACCTTCCTTATACTATTTTTCCTGGTTAAGTTCAGTACCTTATTTTTCACATGTTGAAAAGATCCAAACTACAAAGTTCAGAACTTTGTTTACCTTACTAAACAACATACATAAGTTTAAGGGTTCAGATGCATGTTTTTTATCAAAGAAGGAAGGTGTTTGTAAGTTTCTAGAACAACCATATATAAGCTAGTAAGTACACATCAATTAGTTTTACCAAAACAAATCATATTACCAGAAAGTACAAAAGCTATGGAACAGCAAATTCAACATCCAAATTCAATGCAAAGCCAAGTTGACTAGTCTTCAAATGATACAGGCAAACGAACTTGAGGAACCAAACAACAATTTCCCATCGACTGACAAGTTGCATTTAAAAAATTGTATGAGATACTCTACTTATGTTCTATCAGCAACCAGATACGAAGCCTATAAGGCTGCAGTTGTTAAAACAACCTATGTATTAGGATTAAAATAATTTCCTTCAAATTTTTACTTCAAGGACTACTTTTTGAAGAGTCCATTGTAAAATTTACAATAAGTTTGTAATTACTATTTACCCAAAAAAATAGGACATATATCTATCCCCAATTTATCTGGGTTAAATTTAATTCTCAATACAACAAAGCCAATCATGCAATAATTAAACCATTTAGTTCCAATAAATCAAGGTCAATAATATGATTGTGAACAGAAATTTGTGAAAATCAATTTACACTTAAGAAAACTCATCACGTAAGTCCACAACATCAAGCCACCTCAAAATGAACTGTCCTACTGCCATCAAACTACACCTGTGCCAGCACATTAAAAATTAATTCAATACCAGCTTCTTATATACTTATCAGTCTCTATCATATAGGATAACCAGCCATATTCACTTTGCCCAACAGGCTTTAGCTTGGAAAATAAATATCACAACACTAAAAAAACCACTCATTTTTATTCATTTAACACTATAATAACATGGAAAGAGCTGCTCATACGTTCAATAACCGATATTGACCCTTCTTATACTGTTTGTCCTAGTTTAGTACCTTATTTTATACATCTTGAAATGATCCAAACTACAAAGTTAAAGAACTTTGACCAACTTTTCTAAGCAACCAAACATAAGTTGGGGATTTAATTGTGTGTTTTGATCACATAAAGAAGATGTGAGTGTTCCTAGCAGAAGCATGTACAGGCAAAGAAACATTTATCAATTAGTTTTAACCAAAAGATTAAAATGGCTAAAAACATTCCTTATTACCCAAAAGTACAAAAACTATGGAACAGCAAATTCAACATTCAATAACAAAGTAAAGCCATCTTGACTAGTCTTCAAATGAAACAAACAAAAGAAATTGTGGAACCGAACTACACTTGCCCACACCAAAACAATCAAAGTTTTCTTTATTTAGAAAAATTGTATATAAGACTCTAATTGTTCTCCATCAGCAACCTCATACACGGATGACTAGGCCTCAATTGCTTAAACAGCCTATGAATCAGGATAAATATTTAACTTTGAGAACTACTTTTTGAGGAATCGTTGTGAAATTCACAATAATGTATGTAATTACAAATTGCCAAAAATAAAGACAAATTATTTTATTCTCTCAAAAAACCAAAGCCAAATATCATGAAATAATTAAATCAATGACATATATTTCCTCCTAAAATCAAATAAAATATAAAAATATATGAGAATGAATATGTAGAAGAGCATGCACACCTATCTTTTATAATTTCTCTAATTTAGCTCTTAAAATTTTTTTTTTTTTTTTTTTTTTTCTTTTCAAATTTGCAGGTCCACTTTTACAATTCACTCTACATCTCACTCTCTATTCTCTATTCTACAATTCAATCAATTAAAATATTAAAACAAACCCATATAGACTTTTAGCCAAAAATATACCAGATCAGACCCAAAATGCTCTAAAAACGCTCGGTGCGACCAAAATGAGCTGAAATCATATAGTACAACTTAGGGCTGAGAAAAAGAAAGCATTTTTTTTTTTCACAAAAATGATATAAATTACACATACAACACAGATTACCAAGATCAAGACCACATCTAAATATCTAATGACAAATAAACTCAAAAAGCTGTAAGGCGGAAATTAAAGATGTATACACCCATGAAAACTACACTGCATATATATCAAAATCAACCAAGTTCCAAAATAACAATCAAATCTGCATAAATCATAAGTATATATGTATCAACTTGGTTCCCGAACAGGCAAAAAGATAGATAAACGACCAAGAACTCAAGAAGCGAATCTCTGCGTTCTCTAAACTTTCTGGTTCTATTTTTTCAGTAATAATTTGAAGAGCGAAGAGACAAGTGCAAGTGTGCGACAGTCTAGATGGATAAGTAGCAAAAGACTCAGCCGCGTGTGCACATGCTCTCTTTACTCCTTTAAAAAGTCTACCGGAGATGTTAATTTTTGGGCTATTTATTCTTATGTGTTTGGGTCGATTCAAATGGCTTGGACTGGAAGCTTACGCTATAGCCTATAGGCTTCACTCGCTTCTCACTTCTAAATTCTATGAATCTGTATTGTATATGAATCTGTATTGTATATGGAAAAGAAAAACTTGGCTCAAATGGACTGTTGATTTGGGGCCCAAAACGGAAGATTTGATTTTCGAGGCCCAAATCAATTTCCCCTATCAAAACTTCTCAAACCTGCCAGCAGAAAGAAAAAGGTCCATATCCACACTACCATTCATAAACCTCAGCAAGTTTCGGAGGAAAAGAAAAACAGAGCTTGGACTAAAACAGTCAGAAAACCAAACAGTTCAAATTTTCATAACCCCAGGATTAAAAAGTACAACAAATCCACACAACATATATTCTACAAAATGAGAAAAATAATACATAACATAGCAAAAAGTAAATTGCAAACCTAGCACCACAAGAAAATTCAATTCAAGCTACGTAATTCAAACAAATCAACAAAAACAGAGCATGGATAACAGTACACTCTGTTTCAACTTTATGTGTATTAAATGATGTGAAGCCAACATAGTCTATTGTAAAATTCACAGTAATAAATTACAAATTGTTGACATATATAATATGTTATTTCCTCCTAAAATCAGATGGTATAGAAGAATGAGTGTCTAATAATAATCATGATAGTGAAAAACACCCTGAAAATCAAATGTGAAAAGCAAAGCATTTAATTTTCACTAATAATATAAATATTACGCCAACACTGATAACCAACATAAAATAAAATAAACACAGATAATTAAGATAAATAAATCTTCTAGAGCTATTTTTCTGCTGACGAAATTAGAAGCAAACATGCATTTCATTCTTTTTCTCTTTTTATACCATGGGAAAATGAGGAACATGCCCAAAATATTGTGTTTCTAAAAAGAGAAATGCTACGTCTACAACAATTTTACAACATTTTTACAACAAATCATAGGTGGTTAGTTGTTACTAGTTCAAAGATTACATATTATGAACGGTAAAGCTACTTGGAATACCAAAGATTACATATTATGAACAGTAAAGGGGGTGAAAGTGGTATTACACGTACGTTTTCTCGAAATTTTTGAGTTCAAATGTTCGATTCCTCATTTTGGCCATCATTGGCATTAGCAGAAGGTTGTCCTGTTGTCCAAATAGACCAAATCTCTCTGCATGCGCGTACCAGTCGTAGGAGTTGATTAACAAGGGACCCAACTACATCAATTAGTTCTAGGATTGACACAACTTGCTGAAATCTGAAAAAAAAAATGGAATTGTTAGGATAACAGTAAAATTTACAAAGCGTCAATAATGGGATATGTGGGAGGAAGAAATTGAAAATACTTTCTCACCCATCATGTGCCATTTGTTCTAACTGTTGGAGTAGAATAACAATTCTGATAAGGGTCCCAACTGCTTCAGAAATGCGTTCAAGGACCAACTCAACTTGTTGAAATCTGAAACAAAAACAGATTGTTAGAAAAAATTTACAGAGCGTCAATAATGGGTTGTGGAGAGGAAGAAGTTGAAACTCTCTCGCCCATCATGATTCATGTGCCATTGAGAGGATCTAATCCAATTTTTCAAAATTATTCTTGATGTGTTCTAAAAAGAGTTATTTACAAACAAATTCCAAAAAAAAGGGTAAAAAATAAATAAACATACAGCAACTACTAACAAAATGTAACTAAATTAATTCCGCATTAAAAGATTTTTTTTAAAGTAGAATATGTAAAATTCGTTTTACTATGTTTTATTTGTTTATGACTAAGAGGTCTCAAATGGTCAACATGTAATTACCAAATACTCGCAATAAGATGATATAGTTGATCAATGATACCATTTATGACCAAAGTTCTAATCAATTTATATTAAATTGATTAATGAAACTTTCATAATATTAATGTGAATGAGAATCTTTTATCCCACCCATAATATTTCATTTTTTACCCTGGTATCCATTTTCTTAGATGGAAAAAAAAATCAGTATATCATGTGTGTGAAACTTTTTTAATACTACTATTTAGAGTAAGTAGCACTCCTTTTAAGCTATTCTAATTTAAAGCATCTTGGCACACGTTGCTAATGTTCATGTAATAAAAAGAGTAATGTTGAGAATATAATATTTTTCAGCTGGTAATTGTTGACGTAATTGGTTAGGATTAGAATAATATTATTTTCAATCAATTTTATTACTAATACCACTTTTGTTGTACACCAATACTACTTTTGTTATACAATAAGCCATATTAGGAGTTGTGAAATAAATCATGAAAAATGTTGTCCTTAGATTTATCGTGCGAGTGATGCTAAGGTTACAATGAATTTTACTATATAATATTTATAAATTAATGTATTATTAATCACAAATATATATATATATATATATAAACAAATATTATAAGGAAATGATTATTATTTGCATTTTTCCCATCTCATTCCTCTCTATCTTAATTAGGCCTTAAGAGTCACTTATAGTAAATCTTAATGAGAAATCCTATATAATCTCTAATAATTCAACTTCGTTAGGTAACCGTGATAGTGAAAGAAAAAAACTATCACTTATTTCTAGTTTTCTTTTCCCACTATTGTTTTCTTTTGTTATTTATTAAGCTAACCCATCATGAGGGTCATTTTTTATTTCTTTCTTTCTAGTTCCTAGCCGTTTATTTATGACTGACACTAAAATATGTAAAAAGTATTTTCCTTTACTATATATTTTTTTAGAATTATTTTCTTTTACTATGGTTTTTATTTTTATGATCATATTGGCAATTAATTGATTGGAATAGTGTTGGGATTATGTTTGGGGGGGAAAAAATTATTCGTACTTTTAATTTAGTTAAATGGCCTAAAACAAATTTATTAGTTGGGTTAAAATATTGGTCAACCCATTAAATCTAGACGTCTTCAACTCTCATCTGCCAGAGATGTTAATTTTTGGACTAATTATCTACATGTGTTTGGTTCAATTAAATGGTTTGGAGTCTTTGGACTTGAAGCTTATGCTATACCCAAATCTAACTTTTGGAAAGTAGCCCATTGTACCACATAGAAGATAGGACACAGGGAAAAATAGCTCAAATGGATAAGACAAACTTGTCCAAAAAAGACAATCGTTATTTGGTTTGTCAGGAAAACCAAAATATGGAAACCCAATTCCAAATCATACAAAAGAGCAATTAGACATGCATCAATCATAATCTCTTATTGGCGATTAGGAAAATAACTAAGAACCATTTCCCAAAAGAGAGGATGAAAAAGAGTGACCTATCCAGGTTGATTTGGGCCTTCTATAAATATCCATCCAAATCCACATCTTTTGTTTATGAGCCCAAAATGGAGGATTTGGTTGTAGAGGCCCAAAACATTTTCCCAAACGCCAGCAGAAAGAAAACGGTCCAGATCCACACATCTATTCATAAACCTCAGCAAGTTTGGAGAAAAAATAAAAACAGGGCGTTACAAACCACAATAGATCAAACACTTCAAATTTTCCTAAGCCCTCAAAAAGTATTAGACTAAAATCACTTTATTCATAGAAAATTACAAACCACAAAAGATCCACACAATATAGATTCTGCAAAATGAAAAAGGAAAATGCAAACCTCACGTACAATTCAAGCTACGCAATTCAAAAGAACAAAGCAGAGCATGAAGCAGTGCACACTCTGTTTCAACTTATTTATATTGCAAGCTCGAAGTTATGTAAAATTAAAATCCACATAGTTGGTATTAACGTAGCAGTGTTGTTAGTTAAAAACCTGGAAAGTGCGAGGAGTGTGATGATGAGAATGACCAGGCCAAGAACTATGTCTGAATTAAGCTCGTTCCCTGCAGTAACCAAGAGAAAATTAATTGAATGAAATACTGAAACCAACAAAAGTAAAAATTGTTAAAAAGATATACTCAGATATATATATATATATATATACACATTCTCACCCATTTGGAGGAGTAATGGAAGCGAGGAAGAGGAAGCGGTTGTTCTCTGAGGGGAGAGTATGTAGGAGTAGAGGAGTTTCTGATGTAGAGTTTTTGCTTCTTCTTTTGTGGCGAGGAACTTTTGTGGAGGAGTAATGGAAGCGAGGAAGAGGAAGCGGTTGTTCTCTGAGGGGTTTTGTGTCGTAGATATGTGACTTCTTTTTGAGTTTTATAGCTTAAGTTGAGCTTAAGTTGAAGATACTTACATACGTCACTGTAGCTTAAGTTGAGCTTAAGTTGAAGATACTTACATACGTCACTGTATGTGTGGCAAAAATCTACAAAGTGGCGCATGTGGTCAAAGTCAAGTAGCATGTGGACAAAGTCTATGGGGCAAAGTAGAGACATACAGAATGAGTTCGTGTCGTGTTTTTTATGGATAAGATAGTCATTTTAATACGGAGAGTATATCAGATTAGAAATGCTTTTGAGACAGGCGGACTCGCATTCGGAATGGGTTAACCCGGAAACTACCAAATAAATACATTAGTGTCACAAGGCTCACAACCATATATTAACCATTCATCCGTGCTATTTGTATCCTATGTGGGACTTTGTCATTTAATTAACTAGGTAATTTACAGCAATAATTTTGAACCATTTAGCTTGCTTCTAGTTTATCTCTCTCAACAACAAAAGAAAAAAACGCATATAATTATAATTGGTTTACCTCTCAAAATTATTCTTAATTTGTTTTTAAGAGATTTGTGTTCAACAAATTCTAAGAATTCAAAATAAATTTTTTTATTTATATATATTAGTATACAACTTAATTAATACTACATTAAAATATTAACTTTTATCATTTTCTCTAAAAGAAAATATGTAAAGTTCGTTTGACTATAGCAACAGAAGGATGTCTCTAATGCATTATTAATAGTTAGAAGATTTCATCAACAGTACGATTTTATGACCCTAATTTCACCTCCACCTATAGTGGTCTTGCGCCATGCTTAAATGTTATATGGAACCGATCCCTATAACTTCATTATAATTTTGTTGTAACAAAATTTTGTTGTGTTACTCACTTACACTAGTATTTAGCGATAATAAAATCTTTTAAGAACACCTTGTT
Organism: Quercus gilva; assembly: GCA_023621385.1. Lineage (NCBI taxonomy): Eukaryota > Viridiplantae > Streptophyta > Magnoliopsida > Fagales > Fagaceae > Quercus > Quercus gilva. Next base: position 3,357,590 of record CM042477.1, on the reverse strand, counting down.
GAGGGACTATGTTTTAAGTCCATATAACTATAGGAAGAGAATGATGTCTCAAATGCATTATCAAACAACAAACAGTTAGAAGATTTAGTTGATCTTCAATACGATATGAGCCAAACTTAGCTGCCTATATATTGGTCTGGTCATGTGCCATGCTTAAATTGTATACTAAATAGATCCTAGTAATTTCATAGTATTTATGTATATATTTCAAATAAGAGATGAAGATTTGAACATTGGACATTTGAAACACTCAAATGTACCAAGCCAATTAACCTAAAGGTCATTGGTAATTTGGTGCAACCTTTTCATTTCAACATAGATTTTGTTGTTACACAATAAAATGTTTTGAAATAGTTTAACACATACTAAATGTCTTTCGCTCAATTATTACTTCCAGATGTTGAAATCCCCCTTGCTTGTAATTATTGAATCATCCAAAAAAAAAAAAAAAAATTGACCCAATAATTCTAACACATGTACACATATATGTACAAATATATAATTACACACATTTTTATATAAAGATAGACCAAAATCCAGGCAGATACCTTTGGTGAGGTTTATGCCAACCCTTTAGAAAGCATGTTATCTTGCCTATGACTTAAATATTTGAGACAGTTTCTTAGGTTCAATACATTATGTTTCTCATTTAAATTAAAAAAAAAAAAATTGATTACATTAAATTTAATTGTTTTAGGGAAAGAAACATAATTTGTATTGTATTGGTCATGCAATAATTTGTTTAATTTTAATTAAGAGACCTAAAGTTCAACAAATAAAATTGTACCTAAGTTTGTTGTTATATATATACATATTCTAAAAAAAAAAGCACCAAATTAAATAAATATATAGTTACTAGTAAAAATACACAATTAAATCAATATTGCATTAGAAATTATTAATTTTAATCATTTTCTAAAATAATCCTTGTTGGCTTATGTGAAAAGATTTGAAAGTACTCAAGCCCATCTGATTAAGTGTAGTCCTTAGCCAAGAGTCTTGCTTTATATATTTCTACAAACCCATTAGACCTATACTTTATATTATATACCCACTAAGAACACTTGCATTAGGTTAGCATAGCACACCAAACGCCAAAAACTTCACACATCAAATGTTAAAAATGCTAAAAACTTTAGCATGGATGAATAGTACAATTCTACTATAGCCTAATCTAAGTGTATATGTGTGTGAAGTTCTCTTTTGGAGACTTGAACCCCGGTTCTTGCCCTCCACACTTCACAAGCACTTATACTTGTGAAGTGACCATCGCACCAAGGGTGTGTGGCAAAAATGGTAAATTTTTTTTCTTATTTTTTTATTCTCTTTCTCTCTCTCCTCTAACACATGTTTGTCTCTCTCTCTCTCTCTCTCTCTCTCTCTTTCCCCGATATGTAGGGCCAGCTCAACAACTTTTGGGGCCTAAGACGAAAACTTTAAGTGGGGCATTTTCTTATATGTAAATATTAACTGAATAAAATTTATTTTCATTATTATCTTTTTGTTGTATAATTTCATTATCTTCTAATTATTTGTCATGGATTTTTTGTTCATTTGTTATATATTCATCCTAATTTTTTGTTGTGTTTGTTTAATACTAGTAACAAATTTATCCATAGATCATTTTTGTGATTCAACTTATTTTTCAAGTTTTCTCTTTATTTTTAAAGTCTTTTATATCCATTTGTTAATAGATATTTATAATTGAGAAATACTTCTAAATAAATAAAACACGATTTTCAATAAAAAATTACAATTTAACTAAAATAAAATTTAAAGAATAGAACAATAGAAGCTGATATATCAAAAACAAGATTGCAACTTTACTAAATGATGTGATCACTTTATACTCTAAATCTGCACAAGTAAACATGTATTTATCACATAACTTAAAAAATTAGTACTAACATAAAGTAAATTATACTAAAAGAATAACTAATAAAAATATTCCTAAACAATCCAGATTAAATAAACTATTGGAAATTAAAATAATAATAAAAAGTTAACAAAACACGAGATAATGCCATAATGGTAGTAGTCTAGTGTTTTTTTTTTTTTTTTTTTTTTTTTTTTTTTTTTTTTTGAGGACCGTAGTAGTCTAGTGTTAGTAAAATAAAAAGGTTCTGACTAGGTGTGTAAATGTTTGTCAGTGGGGCTTTTTTAAATTTAATTGTGTCTCTTCACCTTCATTTTCTGTGTTTTGTGAGTATCAAAAGGGCCTTTTTAATACACAATGCATTTTATTGGCTAACAAATAGGAGTTATTATTATTAATTTTTTTTTCTTAAGTATAGGCCTAGAGAAGCCTTAATTAAAATATACACATAAATATATTGTACTTTAGAACCAAGGGGGCTCCATGTTATGTTTAGGGTGTTCAAATGAACACTATGGCCTTGGGAAAAAAATTATATAATAAATTTTTTTTGTCTACCATAAATAAAAATAAACAACCTAAAATGCAGTTACAAAGACAATTAAGGGTAAACATAGTTACAAAAATCAATAAGTTGAGTAACAACAAAAATTCCTAGTGCAAAAATTCTTCAAAAATTCTTATCTATTTTTGCATAAAAAGCTAAATTCTCTATTTTACATAACCACTTTTCAAAAAAAAAAAAGAAAAAAATCTACATCAAATTATCTATTTGACACTACATTTTATTAAAGTATCATTTCTTTATTAATTTTTTACTACTCTCCCAAATAATTTTTCTCTCTGTATATGAGTATAGAAAGTATTAAAACAATTTTGCATATAAATAGTAACCTTATATATTTGCACGGTCACTACAACTACAAATGAATTTTGCAAAATAATACATAAGTTGATGTGGATGATTTTTGTGGTTGGTTGTGCAAAATTTGGCCCTTATGCCATTTTATACGGACTAATATGAATGCTCTTAATGACCACCTTAGGAAAAAAATTTTAGAGCCGTCACTGTATAGAATTAGTTAAGAAAATGGGACATTCTTTATTTGGGGGCCTTATGTCATTACCAATATATGCTCCAACTGGCCCCATTGGTATGCTTCTCTCTAACTCTCTGCCTATCTCACTCTCACCACACTGCTGATCTCGCCATTCTATCTTGATCTCCTTCTTGTGGTGGCTTATTGTTATTATTATTATTATTATTTTGTTGTGGGTTGATGGGTGGTTCCGATGGTGGGGCTGGCGGGTGGGTGGGACAATTTTGGGTTGGGTTGCTCCGGTTTTGGGTAGGTTTCAATAAAGTTTGGGTGGGATTTTGTGGCAATTGGCTGGTTGCTGCTTGTAGGAGAGGTGGCAGTTGTGTTTTTTTTTTTTTTTTTAAATGAAAGGTAGGAATTTTTTAAAGTTATTTTAATAGGTGGTGTGGTAAAGTAAGAGATGTGATGTAAAGTGTATTGTAAAATGAAGTGTTAAAATAGATAAAGTAACTTTTTGTTAAGTGAAAATAAATTTTTTTTAGCGCAGTTGATGATACTCTTATAACTAATTGGTTGTTTCCTAGAAGGTAAAGTATGGTGCCTTACTTAAACTTATGGGGCATTATTTTTTTCATCTAAAATTTTAGCAATACTTTGTATTTTGGTCTTTCTTATTCCTTATGCTTTATCAAGTTGCAAGTGATTGGAAATTTTATGTACCACACCGCCATTTGGAAATTTTAATGTAAGACCACTTGTACAATTATCAAGAGTTAGAGTTAGAAAGAGTAGGTAACCGTTGAAGCCATTGAAGCTTTTGTTGCTAATGCAGCGGTCCAGTTTGCCAAGGATTTCAGCATTCACAAGCTTGAAATTGAACACTGTTGGTCATCTCGATCTTTTGAGACAACAGAACGTCCTTTGCTTTGTAGGGACATTTTATGGAAGAGACAAAAATCTTGTCAAGATCTTTACAGTAGTTTAACTTTAAATATGTTAAAAGGGCAGACAACTATTTAGCTCATGCCTTGATAGAAGAGTTATTTTTCATCTTCAGGTTTGGATGTTTGGATAGAAGAGCTCCCGTCTTATTTGAAAATTGTATTCCAAAATGATTTAAGTTAATAAAGTAAACTAGCATTTTTCTAAAAATAAAAATAAATAAATAAATAAATAAAAGAAGAAGTAGGTAACTTTTTTTTTTTTTTTTTTTGAGAAAGAAGAAGTAGGTAACACCGTAACAAGTTAGAGGGTTTGGACTGGAAGCTTATGTTATAGGCTACACTCACCCTTCATAGTTCTTCCTCCTCACTTTTGTGAACTTTGTATGTCCACTGACCCAAATCTGGCATTTGGAAAGTACTCTGTTTGGTTGTACTACGTACTGAACAAGCAAAAAACTGCAAACCTCATAGCACAGACGGTTTATTTTAGTAATCAAACTAAACCAACAAAAGCATGGACTCCACTCTGTTTCGACTTTACGTACGAACGTGATTTTTTCCAAACAAGCTGCAAATTGCATATAGCAAATAGTATATATATTGGAGGCTCAAACTTCAAACAGGGTTGACGTTCAGAGTTGTAAGTTGGATCCTGAGCTGAAAAAATAATTGATGGTGTGAGAGGGCAACCGACAGATTTTTTTTTCAGGCTTTATAGGAATTTTAATGTGACTATGCGTTTGTTTTTTTAACTAGTATTCTTACTGATTAATTTCGACTAATAGTGGTATTTCCAATTTCTTTCTTAAAAAAATATGAATTGACCTCTCTTTAAAAAAAAAAAAAACACAAATTAAAAAAAAATCAAAAATTCTTTTAAGGAACTTAAAAAAGTTTAAACAAGATTGTAATATCTCATTAAAAAAACAATAAAAATTACCAATAGATTATGCAAATAATGTTCTGATATCATTTCAATTGCAAAAGGAGCCTCAATACCTTGCTACCTTTGCTCCACACCACCATGGACTCTGATACCACTTGTTGTAGAGATAAACACTTTGGATAACTTACTTGAATAATTAATATAATATATAGAGACACAAAGTTTAAGTTCAATGGGTATGTATTCAATTACGTTATATTAATCACTCAATTTTCTCATCATTAATGAATGTTGTTAGATTTTAGATCCCTGAAAACATTGTTTGTTTAACCTAATTTAATAATTAAGTTGTTACTTAGGTCAATTATGCAAATCTAGATTAAACAATAATAATTCATATCATGCACAGCGGAAAGTAGATAGCACAAGATATTATAACCCAGAAAAACCAATGAAACAACTCATTTCAAGGTAAAAAACCAAGGAAACTATCCCAAGAGAACAATCCACTATATCACGTTGAGATTTATAGTTCAGAATATCAATTTGTAGTAAATTTAACACATTTACCAAATTGGGCTCTGACTCCACAGACTACCTAGATCTGGATCTTATTCTAACATTAACCACTTGTTCATGCTTTGATCTTTAGTACTCTTGATAGCTGAAGGCTTGCAAGCAACTTTACTCCATCGGTATTAGCAATATGGATTTGATCTCCAATAGGTGCTTGTAAAGTTAAAAGGTTACAGAACCTCACAGATCTCATCTTACAAGAGTAACTCTCAAGACTTGAAAAATGTGTATTAGGGTTTTCCTTTTATACCTAGCAATGTTGGACTCAAACCTTAAATGTTTCGCAGGCTGTTGGGCCTGATTTAAAAACCTGAAGAATCGCAGTTTGATCAGTCGAAGGCCTCTCTCGATTGGTCGAGTTCTTCAGATTTTGAATTCTTCTTTCTACAACTTGTATGTTCTTGAATTTTGACTTGTATTAACTTAAGCAAAGTCTAAAACACTTCTAAGACATAAATATGTTATGCTAGACATGTTTTTGTATGTGGTTTGCCAACATACAATAAATTTAGAACCTAACAAATGTGGAACTTCATTCACATGTGTATACCCAGTAAATAAAACACCTTATATGAGTAATAAAATATTGTTTAAGAATTTTTAGGTTTTTTTTTGTATATGTTTGTTATGCTTAGTTTTTATAATTTTTTTTAGCACTCATATTTTTTTTATTTATTGATATATATATATATATATATTGCGAGAGGGGTAAGACCCGAGTACGGAATAGAGCCTATGAGCCCAGTCTGAGGAGGGAAAAAGGCCCACTTCCACATCAGTATTAACCCAACACCTAAATGAGAGTCCTAGGAGGAAAAATGAAGAGATCGACCTTCCGAGGAGCCCAAAGAGTAAGCGTTCCTTTGAAATTATTGAGTAAGCCACTTGCACTAGAAGACAAGATATCGAAGAAAATGGTAGAGATGTGTAAGCAAAGAAGAAGGGAAATATCCAGATAAAGTAGCTATCACCTCCACATTAAATACACTGTATCAACTTAGCTGACCGCATTAATGAAAGAATGACTCATGAATAGTAGCCTCACAGCTTTCAGCACATTTTACCACCTCTACCATAGTATTGAAGGGACAAGCATTCAAAGGGAGGCCAATGTCTGTACAAGTGGAGGGCTAGGATGCAATTCGATTGACTATATAAGGAAAGGAAACTCCTCCAACTAAGGGGACAAAAAAAGAGAAACAAAACAGAGAAACTGGTAGCACAATCTTGTATTTAAGACTTTAGCTTTATATGAACATTTGCTCCTTGGCCAAATCTGAGGAAGTGTTAATCCCCAATTTAGTTTCTCTTTTGTGATTTGTTTAACTTTTTCTCTATAGGCTAAGCAACTAGAACATAAGATTGCATTGAAATTGACCTTGAAAACCCATAACTCTAACAAATTAATTGTTTGGGCCTTCTAAACCTAACTCCACCATTCTAAGTGGGCTTAGCACTCTTAGGCCCCTATATATATATATATATATATATTAGAATGATAGTTTCTTCAAATGTTTTTTATTGGTTTGGGTTCTAGTTAACTCAATTGGTAAAGTCTTTAATAGTTTAATAAGAGATTTGGGGTTCAATCTCCATCTACACCAAAAACGAATTGATGTCTTGGTCTAATGATAAAGAACTATCATCAGGAGCAAATGTCATAGGCTGAAACTCTCTTAAAAAAAAAAAAAATTACTGGTGTATTGCTTTGTTATTTATGAATCGAATGATTGTTATATATGTTGGACATCTAGTGCATCTCACAAGTTCCTTTCGCATTGTAAGTGTCCAATGAAGTTATAATTTAAAGTAAAAATTTGTAGGTTTAAAAGGTTTTAAGTTTCAATAGAGTAAAAATGATTTCATAACATGTGAATAAAGATAATAATAATTATGGATAAAACTTAAAGATATTTCAACTACTAAATAATATAAAAGTATCTAAATAAAACCTATGGTTTAAAAAATAAAAAAAACTAAAAAAAAAAAATTAAGAAATTTCTCTAAAATTTCACAAAATTACATCTTCATCTTAGATGATGAACGATCTTCTGAGGCCTCTGTTGCAAAAGATCCTTACTACCCCTACAATGAGGAGTGGTTTGGTCATGATGAAGATGAAGCTGATGAATTAGCAAAAGATTGATTAATTCACCCTATTTGCTAGGCCAGCACAAAAGGCCAAGATGTTACTGTTATTTCCTATGCTAAAAATGATGATGATTGATTCTCCCTATTTGCCAGGCCAGCACAAACGGCCAAAATGTTACTGTTCTTGCTCATGCTAAAGATGTTGCTGTTCTTGCTTATGCAAATGTTACTGTTCTTGCTCATGCTAAAGATGTTACTGTTCTTGTTCATGCTACTGAAAAGAAGATTCCTTGTGTTTCCAAGACTATTGATGCTACTGTTCCTGCTCATGCTATTGAAAAGAAGATTACTTATGTTTCCAAGACTGCTTTCAACTATTCCAAGACCACTTTCCGTATGCTTTGGTCAAAGAATATTTTGAACACTATTTGCTTTTACTATTCATGTGTCACTATTCATCCCGAATTTTACCTATTTAAGGGGGGTTGTCCCTTATGTTAAACTCAGAACTTTTAATGAGTTTTCAAGAACTTGTAAGAGGTTCTTAGAACTATTCTTGTTAGAACTTCCTCTAGAGAGTTTACCTTCTTTGAGAGAGTTCTCCTATTATCTTGTTGACTACAACCTTGTTCACCATAACCTTGTTCATACAAACCTTGTAACTAGGACTAGTTCAGGCTTTGTAACTGTTAACCTCAACTGTTGAGATCTTGTATTGACTACTACTACTGTAAGTGTTTACCTATTTTCAATAAAGAAGTATTTTCAGTTAATGTTCATCTTATTACTTGTTGCTACCGCCACCTTGAACAGATTACCGCCATACTGGACGGTTTTAAATTGCTTTCATTAATTGCTTTCAATTATTTTGATATATACTGCTTGGCTGGTTCTACCGCCTTATTATTGTTCTAACTTTGCTATTTACATTTATTTTCACTATATTACTACTGTGCTTCCGCCTCTCTCCCTTCCTCTGTGTGTCCCCTTCCCCCTTTATGGTATCAGAGCCATTCTTTTCTGGCCGGTGATAGTGTGGTTGTGTTCTTTGTGCCTTGTCCGTGTCTGTCCGAACCTTTGGTGCTCCGTTGTCGTGTCCCGTTCTTGCCGTCGTTGGCGCCACCCTAGGTGTAAAGTGAATTCCCAGAACCTGACTGTAAGGCCCGTGTGAGCCAGGAGGGCGTGTAGGGCATGTGTGTGGTATAGGGTTGCTTAGGGTATGTGTTACGAAATGCAACGGTTGTGAGAAAAACATGATAATTGAGTGTTAAAACTAGGATAATATGGATAAGTTGTGGAGATCCAACTCCTCTGTCAGCTCCAGGACTGGTTGTCCTCCTGATATTGTGAATGAAGAAGATCACACTGTTAAACACACATTTTCTGCTGTTTACTCTTGTTTGTTTTCTAAAAATGATGACACTAAATCTGTTTGTCCTTCTGATTCTCTTTTTACTAAAAAATCTGTTTACCAAAATCAATTGAGAATGTTGACTATTTTGAATGAAAATTTTGAAGTTGATATGGTTCCATTATTTGATGAATTCAATCTACCAAAAAACAGACCTAAAAGAAAATATTACCAAAATAATTTTGCTCAGTCTGAAAAAGACCGTATTAAGAGAAAATGGAAAGAAAAAATGCATCAGCTGAAAAGACATATTTTGTTCTTTGATTTTCTTGAAAATTATTATGTTTCAAAAGATGAAGTTTCAAAAAATCATTTGAATGTGATAAAGAAATTTAATTTTGTTAAAAGTGACAAAACCATTGTTAGATCTAGTCATCCACCTCTTGAGACTATTTTGGTGACTACTAACAAAATTGATGATAAAGCTACTCCTTTTTTCAAAATTGCTGATGATCAAACTCCTGTTGTTAACCTTATTGAACAAAACAATTTTGCTAATGAATCTTTGCATGTTATTGGTCAACAGCCTGACCATATTGAAGAAAAAATTGTTAAAAAAACTGTTTCTGTTGAAAAACCTGTTTCTGTTCAAAACCCTGTTTCTATCAAGACTGAGGTACCTTTGATTAATTTACCCAGTCATGATAACAAATTCAAGTTCAAAACTTCTCAGTCTAAAATTCTTGACACTGTTGACAAAATGCTTGCTGATTTAAAAGTTAAGACTGAAGGTACTTCTACAAGTACTCCTGCTGCTCAAATTATTTCAAAAAATGAAATTGTTTCTGGTGATGATACAGATTCTGATACTGTTTCTTCTGTTCCTGCCAAAAAGGTTTTTGATGATGGTTTACCTGAAATTAAGAGATTTGTTGGAAATTCCAAGCCCATGTTTCTTACAAGAAATTGGTATTCAAAACCTACTCCTCCTGATATGCAGTTTGAAGAAAGACCTTTTCAAACTCAGTTTTCTGTTTCTGCTGATAAAATTTATGAATGGAATATTGATGGTTTTTCTGAACAAGAAATTATTAACAAAATAGGACATATGTCCATGGTTGCTACTGCTTATCAAAATAATCATGATTTTGAACAATCTGAAATTGTTGACTTACTTGCTACTGGCTTTTCTGGTACTCTTCGTGGATGGTGGGATACATATCTCACAGAAGAATCCAGAGACTCTATTAAACATGCTGTTAAAAAGAATGATGAAGGTTTGCCTATTTTTAATGATCGTATTGGTCGAGGTATTCCTGATGGTGTTAATACCTTGATTTATACTATTATCAAACATTTTATTGGTACTCCATCTGATGTTTCATCTCGAATTTCTAATTTATTAAATAGTTTGAGATGCCCTACTATGTCTGATTATAGATGGTACCAAGATGTTTTCCTTTCCAGAGTAATGCAGCAGAAAGATTGTTTCAAGCCTTATTGGAAAGAAAAGTTTATTGACGGTCTGCCTCCTATCTTTGCTCATAAGGTAAAACAAGAATTAATTGGAAAAAATGATTCTATTGACTATGATAATTTAACTTATGGTGATATTTTAAGCACTATTAAAAAACTTGGAATTAATATGTGCAATGATGAAAAACTATTAAAACACCAATTAAAAAACAAAAGAAAAGCTAAATATGAGATGGGTAATTTTTGTGAACAATATGGTTTACCTCCTATTGCTCCTTCTAGGCAACTGAGGAAAAAACATGATAAAAGTCACAAAAATTATAGCCATAAAAAACATAAAAAATACAGAACTAATTTTGATGATTTTTATGTTAAAAAGAGAAATGTTTCTAAAAAACATGTTAACCAAAGGTCAGGTAAAGGTAAATGCTTTAACTGTGGAAAACCTGGTCATTTTAGTAAAGATTGTAAACAAAAGCCTTGTAAGTTAAAAAACAAGTTTAACATGTTGAAAATTGATGATAATGATCAAGAAGAATTATTCAGAATCCTTGAATCAAACAATTCGGCTGATTCCTTGGAAGATGATTTTTCTTCAACTGATTCCTGTTATCATTCTGTTGATGATTCTTCTGACTCTCCTAATATTAAACTTGGTTGTAGAGATTCCTGTTGCAATGTTGTTAAATCTGTTAATGCTCTCACTAAAGGTGAAGAAAATGAAAGCCTGTTAATAAAATTGATTGGTCAAATTGAAAATCCTGAATTACAAAAAGAATATTTAGACAAGTTCAAGAAAAACTTGTTAAAAGATGAAACTAGTAAAAAACTTAAATCAACAATAAGCTTTGAAGAAACTTTGGAAAGATTTAATAAGAAGAAATCGAAAGATTTAACTGTTAATGATTTGCAACATGAAATTAATATTGTTAAACAGGAGATAAGTGAGTTAAAACATGAATTTAAAAATATTAAAAGTGATAATCTTAATCAAGATATGTTAATGTTTAAAAAACTTGACAAAACTGATAATGAACAAAATGAGCTTAAAGATGAAGGAGAGTCTAGTCAACAGGCCCTTCTTTCTGATAAAGGTATTGTTCATAATTCTCAACTTGCTCTTGTTAATAAAATACTCCCTCCAAAATGGTTTACAAAAGTCAAAATTGTTGTTTCTTATGATTACCATTTCACTGTGATTGCTATGATTGATTCTGGTGCGGATATAAATTGTATCCAAGAAGGATTGATCCCTTCGAAATATTTTGAAAAATCAACTGAACGATTAGTTTCTGCTAATGGTTCCCAAATGAAGATTAAATACGAACTGAATAATGCACATGTTTGTCATGATAACATATGTTTCAAGATTCCTTCTGTTTTAGTCAAAAATATGACTGATAAAGTAATTCTTGGCTTGCCCTTTATAAATGCTTTGTATCCTTTTCTTGTTGAACATGATGGTATTACTACTGATCCTTTTGGTCAAAAAGTAAAATCTAAATTTGCTTCAAATCATGAGATTGATATTGATAATGCTTCCAATCTGATTCATGCAAAACTCAAACATCTTAGCTTTCTTCAACAAGAAGTTAGATTCAAGAAAATTGCTGAACAGCTTTCTGATAAATTGTTGCTATCAAAAATTGACAATTTTCAAAAAATGTTGATTGATGATGTTTGCTCTGATGTTCCTAATGCTTTTTGGCATAGGAAGAAACATATTGTTGACTTGCCCTATGTTAAAGATTTTGATGAGAAAAACATTCCCACTAAAGCTCGTCCTATTCAGATGAATGCTGAAACTGTTGAATTTTGCAAAAAAGAAATCCATGATTTGCTTGAGAAAAAACTGATTAGGAATAGCAAGTCTCCTTGGTCTTGCTCTGCTTTCTATGTTCAAAAGAATGCTGAAATTGAGAGAGGAACTCCTCGCCTAGTTATCAACTATAAACCTTTGAATAAGGTTTTAGAATGGATTAGGTACCCTATTCCCAATAAGAATGATCTTGTCCATAGGTTGAGTGAGGCTGTAGTATTTTCTAAGTTCGATATGAAATCTGGGTTCTGGCAAATCCAGATTAATGAGAAGGATAGGTACAAAACTGCTTTCACCACTCCTTTTGGTCATTACGAGTGGAATGTGATGCCTTTTGGTCTTAAAAATGCTCCTAGTGAATTCCAAAATATCATGAATGAGATTTTCAACTGTTTCAGTCACTTCACTATTGTTTATATTGATGATGTTCTTGTTTACTCCAGCTCTATTGATGAACACTGGAAACATTTGTATTTGTTTCTAGAAACTATAAAAAGAAATGGTCTTGTTGTTTCTGCTAAGAAAATTAAACTGTTTCAAACAAAAGTTCGTTTCTTTGGCTATGACATCTCTGAAGGACAAATTCGTCCTATTGATAGAGCCATTCAATTTGCTGATAAATTTCCTAATGTTATTACTGATAAAACTCAGCTTCAAAGATTTCTTGGGTCATTGAATTATGTTGTTGATTTCTACAAGGATATGAGAAAACAATGTAAACCTCTTTTTGATCGGTTAAAGAGTAATCCTCCTTCCTGGTCCGATGTTCATACATCCCTTGTTAAACAAATCAAATCTCATATTAAGACATTGCCCTGTCTTGGTATTCCCACTGTTGATGCGTTCAAAATTGTTGAAACCGATGCCTCTGACATTGGTTATGGTGGTATTCTGAAACAAAGAGTTTCTCCTGAGTCATATGAACAAGGTTATGGTGAACAAGGTTATAGTCAACAAGATAATAGGAGAACTCTCTCAAAGAAGGTAAACTCTCTAGAGGAAGTTCTAACAAGAATAGTTCTAAGAAAATGTTTGATAATAGTTCTCTAGAGGAACTCTCCTGAGTCATATGAAACATTAGATGGAGTACCAACAAAATGTTTGATAATAGTATAAATCAAGGTATTAACACCATCAGGAATACCTCGACCAATACGATCATCAAAAATAGGCAAACCTTCATCATTCTTTTTAACAGCATGTTTAATAAAGTCTCTGGATTCTTCTGTGAGATATGAATCCCACCATCCACGAAGAGTACCAGAAAAACCAGTAGCAAGTAAGTCAACAATTTCAGATTGTTCAAAATCATGATTATTTTGATAAGCAATAGCAACCATGGACATATGTCCCATTTTGTTAATAATTTCTTGTTCAGAAAAGCCATCAATATTCCATTCATAAATCTTATATATATATATATATATATATATTAGTTTGATGATTAGCTCAAGCTTTAGATCTTGTTCGAAATAAAATTAAATAAACTATTAGAGATATACTAGACATATTAGCTCACTATAATAGGTTCAAGCCCACCTACTATGTGTGAAAGACAAATCTCCTACATGTACTAGTAGTCTAGAGTTTAGTCCTCTATATATGTATGTGTGTATATATATATATATACTCATGTTATGGTTCATTGTAACACAGGCTTTATACTACATTTTTACATATATTAAAGATATAGCCCTTTAGGGTTTTCTCTGTGGATGTAGGCCGTTAGATTAAACCACGTAATACTCGTGTTCTCAGTGTTCCTATTCTATGCTTTTTCTTTTGCATCCACTCTAGCATACACAACATGGTATACACATCGTGTTGCTAAAATATTTAACATCCACAATCCTAAAATTTTGATATACAACTCAACTTGTTTTGTTTTCAGCCCTACTTTGTTTGAGTTGCTTTTGCTATCCATGAAGGAGGCAAGTCATTATTTCTTCATTGGTTCATAGTTTCCCACCATTTATTTATTAATTTACTTTTGATATATATGATAAGTTTGAACTTATGACGTTGACTTCAATTATGATTCACTTTTATCATCAAACCAAGAAAATAATTAGGTTTTTTTGTGTATATTGAATTCAAATTTAGGTCTTTTATATAATGACAAAAAACAATATCAATTAAGCTAACTAGGATGCATACCATTTATTGATTTCTAGATGTTTATTTTTAGTAAGCGCTAAATTATGTAGAAGTTCTTTACTATGGAAGTTATTTTTAGCTTTTAGATAATTTTTGTTAGAAATTGTTTTGTATACATGCTCGTCTCTAGAGAGTTAATTATACACTTGAATTGGGTGAATGTTCAAAATGGGTATAAAACACCCTTGAACATTTAGACCCCAAATTACAAAATATCAATTCAAGCTTATTATCAAACAATTAATGTACGGAATAGGAACATAAGCCAAACACAGAATTGATAAATAATCTAAGCCAAATATAAACACATCCACAACAGTAAATAAATGGCAAAGATAAAGGAAAGGAAGATGCAAACACACGGACAACACACGATGTGTGATCAAAGAGGAAACCGAAACCCTCGGCGTAAAACCTCTCCGCCGCCCTCCAAGCAGTCAATAATCCACTAGAAAATGTAGTTGGAATACATGAACAGCAATAGACCCTTCAAGCCTAATCTACTCGATGTACCTAAGCCCTTCAAGTTTCTTGCTCCAACGAGGTTGAGCCAAACCTTTTTCTTCCCTAGCTTACCGGATTCCGCTATAGCCCATAGCATCAATCAATGTGAATTGGTTCCTTCCTAACTGCTTCCCAAAAGCACCAAATGAACCTTCTCACTGATATGGGCATGGTGAGAAAAGGATTTGGTCAAGAACCTCTCAAGAATATAACAATGGAGAGGAAAAGAGCAGAGGAATTTGAAAAGTCTTTAAGGTAAAGATTGTGGATGAATCAATCTTGTTTTTCTCTAGGGTTTCTCTCACAAAATTCTCTCTGAAAGCTCTTTACATTTGGTGAGTATAAGGGTCTTTATATAGTGGGGTGAGAAAGGAATGCGAAGAGTTAGTTTTTTCCAAACAAGGTGGCTTGGCGGCTTGGCCTCGCGACTGGTCTAAGTCACGAGTTAACGGCCTAGCCAGCTTGGGACTTTTGTCCTATAATGAGATAGCTAGCGTGACCCTTCACCTCCCCCGTATGCTTCTCACGTGCTTGTAGTTGGCGGCTCCCAGTCGCGAGTCACCCGCGAGTCCTAGCCGCGAAACTTTGCATCCTTGCACACTCTTGAGCATTTCTTCAAATCTTCTCACACACTACCCTTACAAAAATCCCACCTAAATACAGGGTTACTAATTGCTAAAATATAAGCAAATTTGGCACAGAATAAAGCCAACTAGATGGTTGATTAAATTCAACCTTACATTGGGGATTTGGTGTTAGTGGGTTTGCTTACATTCCCATCCATTTAGGAAAGAGAAATGTTATATTCACAACATTTTCATAACAAATATTAAGTAATTAATTGTTATTGGCTGTCACGAGTAGGTAAAAAAGTAATTTAAGTTGTGAATTTAAATTTGAACGAATAACAACTTACCGCCTATAATTTGTTGTGAAATATTGTAAAAATGTTGTAGACATAACACTTCTCTTTAAAAAAAACATCTAATAACCAATTTGCGAAATTGATGAAAAAAAAAGTACCCTCAACATGAAGATTTGGGGCTTCTATACAAATCTATCCAAGTCCACATAGTTTATATAGTGAGCCCCAAACGGAAAATTGTATCGGAGGCCTAAAACGTTCGCCTATACGAACTAGGTTTCTAGATGGGCCAACAGAAAGAAAAAGGCCCGAATCAACACCTTATTTCATTTTATTTTTAAATTTTAAATGAATTCACTATTATTCATAAACCTAAGCAAGTTTTGGCCTAAAAATAAAATAAGAAAAAATTACAACTTACTCACCTGTGGTCTGACCAAAATTTAAGTTGTCTATATGTGGTTTGAAATTTGACACTTTACCCACTTGAGGTTTGATTGAAATTTAAGTTGCCTACTTGTAGTTTGAAATTCCATGATGCAAGTGTTCTGCTGGATTCTTTTTTTTTTTTTTTTTTTTTTATCTTTTTTGATCTTGTATTTTTATGTTTATGGTGTTTTTGGAAGAGAAAGACATAAAAGTGGATCAAAATTACATATTTAGTCTTGTTTTTAAGAGAGGTGGGTTACGAAAATCTAACTAAGCTAACCTCGGGTGGGTAAAATATCAAATTTCAAATCACAAGTAAACAACTTAAATTTCGACTAAACCACAAATAGGTAAGTTTTAATTTACCGAATAAAATAAGTGCACGACTTGCACCGTTGTACACCTAACAAAGCAGTCTTTTTATTCAATTGGTGATAAGAATTGTATTCCAATAATGCAAAAACAGTGGTCCTCCATGCTTCTTTTTTTTTGAGAATCTGGTCCTCCATGCTTCTAAGGTGAGAAATAAGTCATCATACCTGCTCACGACAATTTTGGGAAGGGAAAGAAACAGCCCGCAAACTTCGGCTATAAATGCTGCACAAAATCAAAGCCCAAATGTCAAAATTAGAGCAAAAACCATAAGAGCTTGCAGATCAATGCTTTAAGAACAGATAAAAGCACAAGAAAAATTTAAGCCCTTTGCTATGTATATACAATTATACATGTATGTCCATAATCCAAATGCCAAAATTATATGTATATATTTATATATATATATTTTTTGAAAAGGTACCTGGCACGCCATTGAAGGGAGGCACAGTTCCTGGCCGTCCAAATGATCTCCTCCACGGCAATGACCTTGGTTGCTAGCTAAGGCTATTTAATTCGTTCCTTATTCTCTGAATTCTCCTATACAAAGTTGGGGAAAGGTAATATTTGATTTCAAAATTCCAATTCTAACAAAATCACATATAAAACAACAATGAACTCAATTCAAAACAGAACCAAAGAAACAAAATCAAACAAAACAATGAAACAAATAAAATAAAAACTCAACTTCTTTGAAACTATTTAAACCAATTTTAATCTCAATTTTAATCCATATCAACTAAAGAAAATTGGATCTTGAAAAAGGTCATATGGGAATTTGTGTTTGCGGTTTGGGAGAGAGATTTTTTTTTTATTTAAATATTGATGATGTGGAAAATTTTGAGAACTTCAAATCCTATGTAGCTAGCTCTCAGGAAGTTAAAAAAAAATAAAAAAAAATAAAAAAGGTACTTCAGTTATATAGTATTTATAGGTTGGATATTAAACTTTGACCATATGCAACAACAAACCCTCCACACACACACACACACACACACACACACACACACATATATATATATATATATATATTTATTTATTTACTTTTGTGTACTCAAGCAGAACACCCAGTATTCATCAAAAAAAAAAAAAAAAAAGAAGCAGAACACCCAGTTTGCAAGATATTTTGAATCAATTTTAGAGAGTGTTAAGTTGGTTAGCATACGGTGAGATTTTTAAAAAGTGAGAAAAAAAATCTAAAACCCTAAACACCTTTGTTAAAAAAAAAAAAAAAAAAAAAAAAAAAAAAAAAAAAAAAAAAAACCCAAAAGTATCATTTGATCAACTTAAATTCATGGGCACGGTGGGCTTAAAATTGATGGAATGCCCTTGAGTCCTTGATAATTGATATAGGATTTCCAATCCTTGATGTATGAGAGGACATGTCACGTGCTGGACATAAAGTGGAGTATGATGTGTGATGAGAGACAAGATCTTGATCTTCTATACTGACTCCCTTTTACAATTTTGGGTCTTATTTACAAGTTACAGCCAGTATTGTTTTCCATTGTCAAGCTTGGAGGCTGTGGGCCCTAGCCACTAGCCAATAATTAATCAAGAGATCAGATTCCACACCGTCCGAAGTTGTTTGATTACTTGTTAAGCAATAGCCACCATTTGAAGACAATTGAAGTTGCTCTTCATATATGGGCTATGATGGTAAGATAGCGGGAACCTCTTGGGAAGTCATTTTTGTTCGTTTCTTCCTTCTCGTTGGGCCAGTCTAGGTTGGTGAGATAAGTGGTCTGTTACTTTGTTTCCGAGTCTTTTGACAATGAAGTATTAGTTTCGGCTATTCTAACTAAATTAATCCATGTATTTTCTTGATTTGTGTCTGTTTAGGATAGTTTAAATTTATTGGCTTAGATATAACTTGAATAAAATACAATTGCAATTTGCAATTTAAAATACAATAATTAGCTTAAAGCTATAAAAAAAATACATTAATTAGCTTAAAAGCTATAAAAAAAATACATTAATTAGCTTAAAAGAAGTTTGCTTATAAGCTTAAATATTAATGTGCTCTTAATGGAATTTGATCATGGGAATGGAAACATGAAACTAGAGGCAAAGAAAGAAATTGACATTAGTTAAGGGTAACAAGTGAGAGAGCCTTAAAGAAATTTTTAGGAGAGTGAGGAGATGGAAGACAAATTGGAAATTTGGAAATGACCAAGATCCTATGATGCTGAATTACCAAAGCTCAAATTTGAAGTAATTTTAATCCTGATACATAGGCTGTTTAAGCAACTGCAGCCTTATATAGTCTCTGTATCTGGTTGTGGACAGAGCCTGAGTTGTCCAAAACAGTTTTCTAATTGCAACTATTGATTATTATGGTAAGCAAATGGGCAATTTTTATTTGGTTCCTAAGGTTCTTTTTGCTCGTGTCGTTGGTGGACTACCAGAACAAATAGTACAAGAGAGGTCAAGATCGGTAGTAAGCTATGTGAACATGGCTAGCTGGGTATCTTTTGTATTGTTGAGTATTTAAGAAGTTGGTTTTAACTTTTAAATGGTGTTTGTTTCATTGATTTGTGATGTGGACATCTAAGGGCCAAGGCTCAGGTATAGTTAGATGGCAAAGCGATAGTTCATTTGGGGGTACACAACAAATGAAGGGATATGAAGGTTATGAACTTTTGAATAAAAATAATCATAAAATTGGAGGAACATATCTGATCATTTCTCGAATATTGAAAATTATTCTACTAAAGAGTTTGAGTCTATGATTGCTCTTAGGCACACTAAAGTTCTTTCCAAGGATAGCCCAAGAATATACGCACCCATTAAAATAAGTGCCCTTTGCTAATGATTTATAAACAAACCCTGCGTATCCAAACACCCATATAATAAGCATCCATGACCTGATAAAAATTAAAATATTGAAATATGATCAGTATAAACTTTAAAGTTTGTACTTTGTACCTACAAATATTGGCTAAAACAAGCAAATTTTTACTACACTCAAATTAAACATATCACATTTTGTACACACTCTCTTGTCTCGTGTGGTATCACTAGGAGAGGCAATTTTTATCCATATTCATAAACCCACCCATAACTCATCTAATTTAAATAAGTCTTGACCCAAGACACAATTAAACACTTGGATTAAATGTGTAAAGATCTATTTGGGTAGACTAATTAATAAGTCTTAATAGTTAAACCTATTGAGTAAATTTAACTGTGTGAAATTAATAAATTTCAGTCAAACTTTTTTTTTAGGGAAAAGACAATGAACTTTAATTAAGAAAAACTGGTTATGTTAGCCTGAAATACAAAATAAAATTGTTGTGGAACATCATTCATCTACACAAGAAAATCTGGCACATTAATAGAATATCTACCTAGAGCATGAGCAACCTTATTGCCTTGTCTCCAAGTGTGAGTAAAGCAATTGAGAAAAAGACTGAGACAGTGTCTTTGCATCTTGTATCAAAGGGGCATGGGAAGCCAAGAAAAAACCTCATCAGCCAGAGCTTTAACAATCATCCCTAAATCACCTTCCAAAACAGCGTGGGTAATACCAAGTTCTGTCACAAGCTCAATGGCACGGGCTGCAGCTAAAGCTTCAATATCGATTGCCTAGCAAGCTTGGGGTAATTTTTGGGATAGAGCTTCAATGACCTGACCTTGGCTATTCGAATGACCACACCAAGTACAGATTTGTTGTCTTCTTTAATGACTGCTCCGTCGAAGTTGTAAATTGCATTTAGCTAATTTAATTTAATAAAAAAATTTGTTTGAACAATAATTAATTAATTAGAAAAGTCGCACAGTTATGGTATTAAATGGGGGTACGTGTTAATTATTGAATATATATTTTCATATTGCTAAGCATTAATTTTTCATTTATAGTTAAACATAAATCAATTTAAAAATATTAATGGATAATAAAGTTAATCCATAGTCTTCAAAAGATATTTAGAAAATATATATGAATGTTTGTTGGGCACAATTTTTTCTTGGGGAGAGAGAGAGAGAGAGAGGGAGAGAGAGGAAGCACTGAAAAGAAAAAAAAAACTATATATATATATATTGATATGTGTACTGTAAATTTGAGAGCAAAAAATTACGAGAGAAAACAGTGTTATATAAAAAGAGAGAGAGAGAGATTCTCATTTCCTCACGTGGGCCGCCTACATTCTTAGACTTCGAGACAAATTGTACTATTGAACAATCATCAATCATGCAAGAAATTGAACAAGTAGATGAATTTTTCCATAACCCTAGCAGCACTCCAAGAAAAGGTGTGAACAGGTTATAAAGTATGGAAATTAAAGACAAACCTTCGATCTCTTTTCTTATGTGTTAAGATAGGCCCAGGTGTGACTAGGAGTCTAGGTGTAAAAAAGACTAAAAAGCCGATGAATTTTTCTATTGCACTCCATCTAAAAAACAGGTAGCATTCTAAAACATTTTACAAAATCTTTAAATATCAGTAGTATCCTATTGTTGTAGGCATTTTACTTAAATGCTAAATCTTTTTTTTTTCTTTTTTTTTTTCTTGCTGAGCTCCCGTACATAGCCGTCTTTTATTTTTTTGCTGCTAGCTAAGAGGGTAAAAGAAAAAGTAATATTTTATTAAAATATATATTATTTTATTATGTTGGTAATGATAATTATAGTTTATTGTAGTAGATATATTATTTTATTATGTTTATATTATTTTATTATGTCAAAACCACTAATATTGAATGTTTTGTAAAATAAGATGACAAAATAGATAAAATAACTTTTTGTAGTGCCAAATTGTTAAATTTTTTACACAACCAGTAGTGATGCTCTTTTAGGCTCTTTTTACTTCAAGGCTACTTTTTGAAGAATCTGTTTACAAGAAGCTTAAATTTTTTAATATGTAAATGGCATGAAATTAAATAAAGCAGATAAGTGATTCTCAAAGAGTAGTGACAGATTTTTTTCTAACCTAAACCAAATTTAATTCTCTCAAAATAACAAAGCCAAATTTCATGTATTAATTAAATCAGTGATGTATAGTTCATTTTGAAATTAAATAAAGCAGATAAGTGATTCTCAAAAAAATAATAATAATAATAATAATAAAGCTGATAAGATGCAGAAGTCAGCCCAATGTCCAGTGAGTGCCTCTATGCACTTGACAGAGGCATCAACCAATAATAAGATGCACTTTCACACCTAGCAGCTAACGAGTGACATACAGTTCCTTTTGAAATCAAATAAAGCATATAAGATTTTAAAAAAGAACATGTAACACAGTCCAAAATAGTACCCAAAAATCAAATAATTTAACTTGGAGGTGACGAAAAGAGCACCCCCACACCTGAAAATAGATTTCCCGGATCAGAAGCACAGCTATATCTGATGCCCAACCTAACAAACCACATGGTAGTAATGCTCAAATAAGACTGATAACAAAACGAAAAGGCTCTAAAGCAAAAAATACAGTTAGCTCAAGTGCCAACAATATGAAAGCATGCAACTAACAAGAATTAAAATGAAGAGTGCAGATTGAAGAATGGGGGCACCACAAGGAGGACGCATAGTTGTTAGCATCCTAGCCAATTTAAAATGTCTTGCAAATACAGGTCTCAAATTCATAATGCAAACATACAACAATACACCAACACTGCAAAACATGAGCAACAAGTAAAATGCAAAAAACCCCACAAGAAATTTAATGTTAGAAGAAAACCATGTCTGACAATCAGAAAGAGAGTTTTCTTTTGCTTTTTTGAAAGTTTAAAAGAGAACCCCCAAAGAGAGATGCTCACCAATGTTTTAGAAACATTTCGATCCACCATTGATTTCCTTGCATACAAATTATATTATTGTAATTTGAAAGTAATTAAACACATCAAGGTCGGGGATATGATTGCGAATAGAAATTTGTGAAGAAAATTAAACTTTGTGGTAAACTCATCACCTTTAGTCCACAAAACCAAGTCACCCTAAAATGAACTGTCCCACTGCCATCAAACTACACTAATGGATTAGATGTCCACATCATATTGCCTAAAAGTACAAAAGCTCTTAGCCAGCAAAATTCAACATCTTAAAACAAAGCAAAGCCACCTTGATTCTTGACTAGTCTTCAAATGACAAAAGCAAAAGAAACTGGGGAACTAAACTACACTTGCCCAGTTGCCCACCAAAACAGTCAAAGCTTTTTTAGAGAAACCATATGGGAGACTCTAATTATGCTCCATCAGCAACCAGATACAGAGACTACTAAGGCTACGGCTGTTTAAATTATTAAAAGCTGTAATTAAATCAGTAACATATATTACTCCAAAAATCAAATGAAGTATATGAGAATGAATATCTGGTTATAATCATAAAAACACTCAGAAAATCAAATAGTATAATTTAGAGCTGAGAAAAAGGAAAAAAAAATTAAAAAAAATCATTTAAGATAATATAACTCTCGCGCCCAACACAGATAACCAAGATAAAACAAATAAAATAAAATAAAATAAACAAAAAACAAAAACAAAGAAACACAGCTATAATGATGATAAGCAAACCCAAAGAGCTGCAAGACAGAAAATTTGGCATCCAAAAACGATACAAAATCCAAATATAAACATGTTAAGCTGCAAATATGATGCACATAAAACGTGTTTTCTGAAGATTTAAAGAATGGATTCGAAAAGGTAGAATGGCACCAGATTTAGCAAGGAAAATGCTTGATCTGATGAGTGCAACTCCAACTATTTCTACAACAGCAATAAATAGTTATGATTTCTAACGTGAGGTTTGAGGAAAGAGTGATAAGATAAATTCATTGAGCAATCTATACAAGCGAATCTGAAGGAGGACAGCTTTGTTAAATGGAACGCGGATTGCGGACACGTATGCACTGGATCCGTTGTTCTGTTAGGATGTTGACACTTGTGCATCTTGGTATCACTGACTTTGTTGACCACTTTGTTTAGTTTTGGACTTTTGCGCTGCAAAAGTGAGCCAGCTCCAACATATTTTCTAAATGCAAAACTCTTCCAATTTTTTTTATTTGAAATTGCTGCAGTAGTTCTCTTGATAGAGATTAGCCCCTCCAAATTATTATTTTATTTAAAAAGAATACCGGCTGAAAAAAAAAAAAAAAAAAAAAAAAAATCTCTCTCATTAGAGAACAAATGGAAGCAACTCTTTTCTCGTAAGTAAAATTATTGCATACAATCTGAACAAAAACGCAAAACAAAAAATGCAATAAAACTACAAAATACAATCTTTCTCATAAACTAATAAAATCAGAACCCAAAAAAAAAATCCAGCCTTTATCTCAACCGCTAATAAATGCAACAAAATACAATCTGAACAAAACACAAACAAAAAATGCATTGAAATTAGAAAATACAATCTTTCTCATAAACTAATGAAATCAGAACAAAAAAAAAAAAAAAAATCGATCAAACCCATTTCGACGGAGGACGAAGATGACGTGATTCTCTCTCTCGCCCGGTGAAGCACAATGCCGATTTTCCTCTTAGAAATTGCCCCTCTCTCTCTGTTTAATGAGAAGAAATCAAATCCAGATGGTGAACCGTGTGGATGGTGTGTGGCCTTTTGATTTTTATTATGAGAAATGATATGTTTACAATATTTTTACAACATTTTTACAACAAATTCTAAGTGGCAGGTTGTTACTGGTTATTATTGTTGAGAAAAAAAAGAAATCTTAGTGTTAGTTTCAAATTTGAATCAATAACAACTAACCACCTGTGATTTGTTGTAAAAATATTATAGAATTGTTGTAGACGTAATATCTAGGAGTTTTGATGGGAGAAATAAACGTGGCCTTCAGCCTTCTAGCTCTTTTTTTTTTTTTTTAATAAATAATACTATGTTTATACTAAAAAAAATAAAAATAAAGCTAAGTTTATTTTTTATGGAAATTAATTAGAAGTTAATGAATAAGAATAATAATCTCTTTAATTAAGATTAGATATAATTTTTTTTATAGAAAAAAAGGGATAATGGTAAGTTAATGGATATTAATAATTAAAATTTAGGGGATAATTTAAGGGATGATCTCTTAAATAAAAAGTAGACTATCAACAAATAAAACTCTTGAAAATTTTGAAGATCAAAAATTTAACGGGAAAAGTAAGATTAAAAAATGAAGATTAAGGACTTGCTTATTTTGTTGAATTTGAAAATTTTTTGCTAAAAGTACTGTAGATAAAGGTAAAAGTTAGTTGAAATAGTATAGTTGGACCTATGAATAGTATCAAAAAATGCATTGAGACCCATAAATAATACAAAAAATAAGCTGAATAGTAAAATAAGTTGTACTATTCATCTTATTTTTTGCCATAGATTATTTTTGCTAACATATTTTACTATTCAGCTTATTTTTGCTACTATTCATAGGGTCCACTGTACTTTTTGGTACTATTTATAGGTCCCACTATACTATTTCAACTAAATTTTACCTTTATCTATATTATTTTCAATAAAAAGTATTCAATTTCAGCAAAATAAGCAGATCCCAAACGCAACGAACCCTAAGTGTACGTTTGGCAAAAATTATTTTTGCTAACTTATTTTACTATTTAGCTTATTTTTGCTACTGTTCATAAGTCCCACTATACTTTTTTATACCATTTATGAGTTCCATTATACTATTTCACATAACATTTACTTTTATCTACAGTATTTTTAGCAAAAAGTTTTTAATTTCAATAAAATAAACAGAGAATTAAGGGTCTATTTGGCATCCGCTTATTTTGCTAAAATTGAAAACTTTTTATTGAAAGTATTGTAGATAAAGGTAAAATTTAGCTGAAATAGTATAGTAGGACCCATGAATAGTACCAAAAAGTGCAGTGGAGCCTATGAATATTAGCAAAAATAAGCTAAATAGTAAAATAAGTTGGCAAAATTAATCATGTAAAATGGACACTAAAGCAAGAATAAAGAATGAATGAAGAAATAATATTTAAATGAGATAAAGTAAAGATAGAGAATATGTTGAAAATTGTATTTGAAAAAGTAAGTAAGTAAAAGCTAAAAAGAACTATTCACCATTGAAATAGTATAAACTTAAAGAGATTGATGAAGATGCTCTTAAAATGTGGATTGTATACAAGAGCGTTGATTGTAAAATTGAAAAGCAACCCATTTTGCATTGATTGTAAATTAGAAAAAGCAATCCATCTTCTGTCTATCAACGATAGTGGTGGCAATTTATGTTCACAGATTAGGTTCGTGTTGTGTTGAACCATGACTATTCGGCTATATGGGTTAACTCGAACCCGACCTATTTAGTAAACATGTCAGAAATCTTTAACTCGAACATGACCTAATTATTAAACAAGTCGACCCAAATCAATACGTTTAACTTGTTTAATTAACAAATCATGTAAAGATCAATACAAATGACCTGTTTAATTATCTATTTGATTAATGGGTCATACCTAACTTATATAACTTTTTTATCAATTCCCATATATCTAAAATTAAAGTGCAATTACAACTATAAATATAGTAATAAACATATAAAAACAACTATAAATTAAGCAATAATATCAAAATAACTAACAACTTTATAAGCTAAGCAGATCAAACGGGTCAAACGAGTTCGCATGTTGAATATGAACACGGCTTGTTCATAAAATAGGTTAGCTGTGTCAACACAAATATAACCCGAACCCGTTTAGCCTCAACCCATGACCAGTTTATAAATGGATTAGTCATGTCGAGTTCATGGGTCGTGTCAAATTTCGCCACCCCTAATCCATGGTACAGTCGAGCATTCATATCCCTTTACTTCCAAGTCCATCAAATTGGGGGAATTTCAAATGGTGGGTTTTCCTTCCCATCTCCTTCCCTTTTCATCTAAACCATCCATATCCTAAAGTTGGTTAAGAATTCTCATCTTAGACAACAATCCCACAAAGACTTTCTTTCCATTCCACACCTTGCTTAAGGATGGTCAGGTGTTGTGTATTAGTTTAAATCTTTTGGTAGTTGAGATAGAGGTTGATGCAAATATTGTGCTTGGTTGGGTTACTGAAGAATTTAATAGTAACTTACAAATGTGTAGACACCTTAGCAAGAAAGGCTTGGATTCAAGTCAAGATTATGTTTTTTAATAGTCCGCCTATGGACTTAAGTATGCTCTTATTTTTTAATAATTCTGGTTTGTATTGTGGCCTTTAAAGATGGTGACAGTTTAAAACAACTCGTTTAAGTTGCTTAATTGCTTTTGTTACCAATGAAGGAGGGTAGGCCATCTTAGATTCATTCCTTTAGTAGGACATAACTTTCCACCATTTATTTATTTATTTATGGTTGTTTATTTTTGGCTGACACTAAAAATTTGTAAAAATAAAAGGTTTTCTTAAATTTTTTTTACTATGGATGTAGTTTTAATGATCGAATTTCGCATCTACTTTTTCTAACTATTATTTAAAAAAATGGCAACTATTTGATAGGACTTGTCAACTTTTGGATAATTTTGGTAAAAGACCATTAGTTAAATTACAAATTCGTTTCTTAACCTTTGGTTTTTGTTTCAAAATTATTATTATACTTTAAAATGTTTCAAAAATATCCTTAAAAATATCTAATGAATATAAAATATTAATGTATAAAAAAAAATTCATTTAATCGAGGCCACTTCAATGACACGAAACCCATGATGTGATATAAATTCCATTTATCATATCAACATTTTTCATCCTTATATGTTAATAACTAGCTTTTTGAAATAATTTTGAAAATATAGGAACTAAAGTGAAATATAAAAATAATAAATAAAATAAAAGTTTGTTTGGAACTCTTAAATGTTATTCTCTAGGAGTTCATAGTACATTCGAATCGGTGATAGTGAGTTTGCCCACATTCCTTATCATAAAAATAGCCCAAAGCAAACCAAAAATAATTATACTAGTTGGATTAAAAAGGATTGTGAGACATGGTCAAATTTTGGGCTACTTATTGATCTTGATTTTGTTTTTGGTTAAACCTAATATTTTTGATTGGATGCTATTTATACTTTTATAGGTCACACATTAACATTATATCCACCAGCCCCAAATTTGTTTAACTTGTATTGCATACCCATTGACTAAACGATAGGGTGGAAGGAAGTGGAGGCAGAGGAATAGAGGATATGGAAAGGTTTTGGCTCTATTTTCTTCTGGGAGACTGGTACTCAAAAAATGACGGAAGAGAGCAAGTCTGAGTGGATTTATATCATGATATATAACTCTTGTGTGTAAGGCCGTATTTTATAGGACCTGATGACCTTATGGCCTTAATCCTTATGACCATGGTTGTCAAAATCCCGATCTAGATCCTACGATCCTACGATTTTACGATCCCACTTGCCCAAAATGATCTGGATCTTTTAAGGATCTTTGCGATCATTCAGGATCAATAGGATTATACGATTCTGACGATCCCAAAATACCTTGGTTTCTTGTAATCTTCTTTAATTTGACAAAAGGCTCAATTGGACCCAAATGAAAAATAAAATCACAATAGACCAAGTTTTTGCATTCTAATGTAGAGAGAGTGTCAGTTGGACCCAAATAAAAAATATCCCAATAGAATGTCACGTTTTGAGGTTTTTGATCTCTTTAAATGATTCTTACAAATGGATGTAGTAATGTATGGTAATTATATAAATGAATATATAATTTATATGATTATTTAACATACCAATGTGTATTTTTTTTTTCTCAAATAATGTAGGATCTTACGATCCACGATCCGATCTTACGATCTATGATCCGATCCTATGATCTATGATCCAACCTACCTCTCACGATCCTATGTAAGATCCCAATTTTGATAACCTTGCTTATAACCTTATAACCTTATGACTATTTGTTTGGACATGTTAGAGATGGAAATTAGTGTTTCATGGGACCTTGTTCATATGTTTTGGATTCATGAATGTTTCATAATCTAATAGAGGGACCTTTTCAAATGTTTATTTGTATCCATAAATGTTTTTATATATACCTTATGAGTAATGTCTTGTGGACCTTACGAATTATGTTTATGACAGGGATACATAAAGTGTTTCATAGAGGCCTTTTGTTCATTTACCTTGTAGACCTTATGATAGACATGCAAAAGTAGTGTTTCATAGAGGGACCTTCTGGACCTTTTCAAGTGTTTGATGGGTGTCATGGAACAAATTTTCTCTCCAAACTAGTTTGGAAAGATACTCTTCAAACTTTTCATATATCTATTTTTTGGGTGTGAATTTTAAAAATCTAACCATTGAATTTCATATTCTTTATATTCTTAATAGACATATCAAATTTTGTTCAAATTTAATGTTATTTACTATTCGATCAATAAACTTATTTTTCATACACAATTTTAGATCACAAAAACTTGAAATTTTAACTTTTGTTTGATGACATAACAATTGATTTTTTATTTTCTTGAAATTTTGCAAGCATGAAAGATATCACAAGACCATGTAATCCAATGATTATAAAAGCACTTAACGTGTTGTGAAATTTTAAAATACTCGCAAGTGTACGAACCGTACCGAAGTATAGTTTGACAAGAACGAGGTCGAACCCACAGGGACTTGAATGAATGTAGGAAATTAAATCAAATCTTAACCAAATTAATCCTAATCTAGTTTAATAAAAATTGGTTGTTTTGAAATTAAATAAACTAAGAAAATAATTAAACTAAGCAAAGATGTAATATAAAGCAATAAAAAGATGTAAACAATCAAGGGAAAGGAATTAAAGTTTTGGAATTCGCCTTGTTAATTCATATCAGCATATATTTATGATCATTAATTTTTCCCAACTCACTACATGATAATCTAGAAATCAATCTTGCTACCATGGAAAATATCATCATTAAAACTTATGTTTAAAAATCTAAAGCATGTTCTTCTTCGCTTCTTAAGTATAAAACCAAATCATCAATTGTATCCGTAGCCAAACAAATCACAAGATATATCCAATTCTAAAAATCAAATCATAAATTGTATCCATTGATAGACAAATCACAAACGATATCCAATTTTATAATCAAGAATTAATAAACCAAGCATTCAATTAATTAAGACAAATCCTAAATCATGAGAAAAACATGATTGAACTCATATCTAGAATCCCATCTTAGTCAATTGATATGAAGCAAGAACAATTTAAATCATTAAAGAACAATTATTGTGGGAAAAATCAAATCACATAAATATTACTGATAATCTTTAACAAGATTTCATCCTCAACCCTAATTATAAGTTTAGCTACTCATGGTAATTGAAATAAAACAAAAGAATAAAATACTAAACATTAAACTAGACAAATAAAATAGAGAAAGAAATAGTCACAATGTTATCATGGAGAAAAGCTACAGAGAAGCCACATGCGGCACTGCCTCTTGCTTCAATTTTCTATTTTGCATCTCAGCCCTAGCACTAGCCTCTCTGAATTTTGCCCTAAAGAGCCTTTAAATAGGTCAAGGAATCCTATTACAAGTTGAATTCCCATTTGGAAAAAATCCCAGATTTTTAGGCTTCACTTAACTGACCATTTCGGCCCATTTAAGCTCAGAATTAGGGCTTCTGGTAAACTACAAAGTTGTAGCCTTTAAGTTAACTTTCCAGCCCAACTTGAATCATCTCGATTGGGCATTTGAGCCGAAAGTTATACCAAGAATACTAACTGATGTGCAGGCTGAAATCCTAATCCGAATTAGACTTGGATTTGGTGCAAATGTCTTTTGATTCCTTGCTCCAATTGGACTCAAATTTAATTGGGTTGGCCTTCTCTTGAATTCACGCCTGGCTGGATGTAAGTTGGCTCGATTCAATTGGCCTAGCCCCACTTTGCATGTAAAGCCCTTGTTACCTGCAATACAAAGATATTATATCATAAGTTACAAAATAACATAAAAATAAAGCTAAATATGTAGATATGTGAGTACTTTATTGTATATATTTCATGCACATCATAACGCATCTCTATCACTTAATGCATCTTAAGACAATATGACCATGGGTTTTATAAATTTTATTATATTTTAATGGAAAAATTAACAGATTCTCTAAGGGTATTGGTCTAGGAAATATTTTTTAAAATTTTTTATGAGTAAAAAAAAAAAAGCAAAATTTTGACAATTTTTTATATTTTTTATGAAAGTAATATCAAAACTTTTCTAACATGGTCAATTAACAAATTCTCTAAGGGCACTTGTTAACTGGATCTATATTTGAAAACTGCCCTATCAATGTGTTAGTTTATCAAAGATCTGTTAACTACTCACCTTAATTTTTCCTATGTAGGAGTTATTCATTCAACTAATGCAACAATTTAAATGTGAATATTCTTTTTTATTTATTTATAAATATGATAAAATTTGAAAACTACAACAATTTAATTTATGATAATTGCTCTTTATCATCAAATTAGATAACATATAAATACTTATAGGGTTCGATTAACTAAGGCCCCTGAATTATTTGTTAATTACAAATTTTAGGAAAGCTTTGATACTAAAGCTGTCAAAAAAGGAAAAAAAGTTTAACTACAAAAAGGTTACAACCTTACTCAATATCATTTTATTTATATTTCGACAAATTCATTATTAGATTATATCTTCTTCTTTTATCCTCCATACTTGCAAAATTTCTAGAAAATTAAAGATCAATAGCTATATTATCAATAAATTTTTTAAATTGTAAGTTTTCTAGTTTAAAATTATGCATAAAATATAAACTTATAGATATATAGTAAATAATATTCGATTGACACAAAATTTGATATGTTTATAAAAAACATAAAGAATATACAATTCAACAGTTAGATTTTCAAAATATGTAATAATGTATATTTTATTGAGTAAGGTTGTAACTTAAGACTACAACCAATTTTGTAACTTAAGACTACAACCAATTTTGTAACTAAAATTTTTCTTCAAAAAAATTAGCTATTTTTTTCTTTTCTCAAAAAGAATTTTTAAAATATTTTTTGCACATTTTTTTATTCATTGAAAGTTTTAGCAATATTGCGTTTTGGCCATTCTAATTCCTTATTCATTGGACGGAAACAAAATCACTTCTTGGCTCATAACAAGATACCTAACAATCGGATGATTTAGTTGATCAATGGTATTGATATCGTTTATGACCCAAACTTGGCTCCAAACCAACCATATTTGTCTTGCACGGTTGCACTATGTATAAATTGTGTGTGTGTGTATATCTTTTGAATTCATCCATGGAACTTCATAAGTTGATGTGAATAAAAATCTTTAGAAGATTTAGTTGCCAATTCAAGTTTGTTTATTGTTCTTCGTAGTCTAAGCATGAACATTTTAATGGTATATAAGCAATATATTAGTATGTTTACTTTCTTATTGTGAAAATTCGCATAGGATTTCACTTTAGAAGGGTAAAGTGATCCAACATCTCTCATTTCTTCGCTAAAGATGGCCTAATAAGTTTTGTTGCTGATCGACGATTACAACGTTGCATCACTAATATCACCACCACATGAATTTGCAAGGTGATTGGAAATTTTATGTGTCACACTGTCACTTGAAAATTTCAACATTGGACCACTTGCACAATTTTACAAAATTTTTTTTTTTTATGTTTTTTTTTTCCAACACAATTATACAAGAGTTAGCGTGCGTTTGGATTTGGATTATAAATTAAAATTATTTCACTATTTAGCTTATTTTTTGCTAATATTTATGTGCCCAATTGCACTTTTTGGCACTATTCATAGACTCCACTGTACTATTTCAACTAATTTTTACATTTATCTACAATATTTTCAACAATAATTTTTCAGTTTCAGCAAAATAAACGGTGTCCAAACATACTCTTAAAAAGAGTACTAGAGTAGGTAACAGGTTAGAGGATTCATGGCTCATGTTGATCAAAAAAATTATACAACCAAATATTCTTTGCATTTTTCTCATCTCATTCCTCCTCTCAATCAGGCCTCAAGAGTCATTGGCATTATAAATCTTGATGAGAATTCCTATGTAATCTCTAATAATTCAAATTTTTTTTAGGTAAAGTAGTAATAGTGAAAAAAAAAACCATCAGTTTTTTATTTTCTAATTTTCTTTTCCACTATTGTATTCTTTTGTTATTTATTAAGCTAATACATCATCGGGGCATTGCTTCTTCATCCTTTATTTCTTTTTAGTTTCTAGTGGTTTATTTATGGTTGGCAATAAATACGTAAAAAGTATTTTCCTTTAGAGATTAAATTATGTAAGGATGTGATATAAAACTTATGTTTTACCCCTCCAATCCTAATATGCCACATCACTGTATTATATATTTAAGAATAAGCACAATCATACTTAATCAATTCTAATACCCATATATAAATCTAACCAAATTGGGAGTTTACAGAGATATTATTAGATGTGGTGAGATGTATTAAATTTTAAGTAAAATGCTGATATAATAATCTTTTATTGGATGATAAAAAACATAGGTTTTACACTCTATCATTACCAAATTTAATCTTTTCTTTACTAGGGTTATTATTTTTATAATCAAATTGGCAATTAATTGATTGGAGTAAAAAAGTCTTATAGTTGAATTGACACCTCCTCATATACAAAGTGCTTGGGGGTCTAGGGGGGAAAGGGTTCGAGCTGCGGGGTTAGCAACATGTTGTAATTATCTCTCAAAAAAAAAATTTTTGATTGGAGTAGTTCTTCTCAAAAAACAAAAAAATTTGGAATAGTGTTTAGATTAATTTTGGGGGAAAAAAATGATTCATACTCTTAATTGTTGGTTTTTGGAGAGTTAAATGGCCCAAAACAAATTTTCTAGTTGGGTCAAAATGTTGGTTAACCCATTAAAACCAGACGTCTTCAACTCTCATCTACCAAAGATGTTAATTTTTTGGGCTATTTAGTTGCATGTATTTGGGTCAATCAAATGGTTTGGACTTGAAGCTTAAAACTATAGCCCATAGGTTTCACTCGCTTCTTACTCCTAAATTTTATGCATTTGTATTGTATGGCCACTAACCCAAATTTGGCATTTGGAAAGTACTTTGTTATACCACGTAGAAAAAAGGGAAAGATGGCTCAAATGGACAAGGCAAACTTTTGCTATTTCAGAGAAAACAAATATGGAAACCTAGTTCCAGATCATACAAAAAAGCAATTAGATCTAAATCATAATCCATGTTGATTGGTGATTAGGAAAACAACTTAGAATAATTTTTTTTTTAAAAAAAAGGATGAAAAAAAGTCACCTATCCATGTTGATTTGGGGTTTCTATAAAAATCCATACAAATCTACGTCTATAGTTTGTTAGCTCAAAAAGGAAGATTTGGTTTTGAAGGCCCAAATCAATTTCCCCTATGAAAACTTCCCAGATATGCCAGCAGAAAGAAAAAGGCCCAGATCCACACTATTATTCATAGAACTCAGAACAAGTTTTGGAGGAAAAAGAAAAACAGAGCATGACTTGTGCTAAAACAATCAAAAAGCCGAAACAGTTCAAATTTTCATGACCCATTAAAAGAGGATTAAAAAGTACAACAGAGCATGGGTCATAGTATATTGGAGGCTCAGACAGCGTTGAAGTTCAGAGCAAGTTGGATATTGTCATGGTTGCCGCTGTTAATAACGCCATCGGTGCTATCAACGGGGCCTTCAGGAAGAGTTTGGGTATCATTTCCAGTGTTGTTAGTTGTAAGCTTGCGAAATGCGAGAATGAGTGCGATGATGAGGACGAGCAGGCTAAGTATTCCTGCAGCAAGCTTAACGATTGACAGCAACGAGGTTTGTTCCTTGCATCAACAAGAGGAAATTAATTATATGAATTACTTTACTGGAACCAACAAAAATAAAATTACAAAAAAAAATTGCTAATAAAAGAATATGTAGCTCTTGTCACCTGCTTGGAGGAGGAGACAAAGAGGACGATAGGGTTGAAGGAAGAGGAGCCATTGTCATGGTTGCCGCTGTTAGTAACGCCATCGGTGCTAGCAACGTTGCCTTCACGAAGAGTTTGGATAGCATTTCCAGTGTTCTTAGTTGTAAGCCTGCGACTGCATCAACAAGAGGAAATTAATTCTATGAATTACTTTATTGGAACCAACAAAGATAAAATTACAAAGTAAATTACTAATACAAGAATATGTAGCTCTTGTCACCTGTTTGTATATAGCTCTCAAATTAGACTATAGTGATGTGATATTTGGTTTCGGTCTCTACTGCTTAGTGAAGTAATAGACTAATTAGCCACACAGTTTTGTTTGAATTTACGGCCGTACCATTTTGTTTTGTGGGCCAGGCAGTTTTGTGAATATTTTGGCTTTCTTATATTTCAAAATTACCTTTGTCAATGAGTTAGTGCTACAAAGATATATTAACCATTCATATGTGTTATTACTATCCGATATGGTACTTAATAATTTAACTGATTAACTAGGTAACTTAACACTTAAATTTAAAAATTAGAACATTTATTTATGACATTTCTCTTCACCATTAAACTAAGACAATATATGAATATTTATATGTGTACTTTTTTGTATACATATTACCATACTAGTATCTATTTCAAAACATGCAAAACATTTTACATCAATTCAGAATTGTGCTTTGTCCTGTAAAGCAACATCAATATTTATCAACCATTTAGCTAAAATATAAATGATTATAATTGATTTATTTTTCAAAATTATACTTGATGTGCTTTAAGAGATTTAATGTACAACAAATTCTAAGAATTCACAATAGATTAAAGAATTATAACTCTCTGTGAGTGAGGCCATATGTTGTGGTTTTATAGGACCCTCTGCTGACTCAATGCATTTTGTGAATTCTGGCCTCCATCTGCTGCTGACTCATCACGTTTTTGCCCTTCCTTTGCTGAGGGAATGCATTCTACTACCACTTTTTATTGGAGGATGTTTTTGCCCTCCCTCAACAAAAATAAAATGCTAATGAAAGAATTCACAGGACATGTCGCATGCCTATTGGTCTCATATTTGATTATTTGTCACCATTTTATTGGTAGGACACTTTTTCGAAGAAACGATTCGTTTTTCACTCTGAAACCCCCCACCAAATTACGAATATGAAGACACCTGAAAAAGAATATAAAACTAATGCCATTCATGGACGTCTTTTTCTATCTATTTGCATTTTAGGACCACCTTTCACCACTTTACCATTATAGGAAGCGAATACAAATGTCTTTAATGCGTTTCCAACAAATGGTACAATTTATGATTCTAATTTCATCTCCCCTTATATTGGTCTTGTGCAATGCTTAAATGTGATATTGAATTGATCTCTAAAATTTCACAACAATTTTTTTTTTGATGTTAGATTTTTATTGTAACAAAAATTTGTTGTCCTCCACACTAACACTAGTCTATTAAAATCTTTTAAGAACACCTTCTTGAGGAACTATGTTTATGTTCATATAAATTAGGAAGAGAAGAATGTCTCAAATACATTATCAATCAACAAACAATTAGAAGATTTAGTTGATCAATAGTACGATTTTTTAGACAAAATTGGCTGCCCATATATTGGTCTGATCAGGCGCAATGCTTAAATTGTATATTGAATTGATCCCATTAATTTCATAGTATTTACAATTTTTTTAGACATATATTTCAAATGGAGGAAGATTTGAACACTGGATATTTGAAACACTTAGA
Source organism: Quercus gilva (assembly GCA_023621385.1). Classification (NCBI taxonomy): domain Eukaryota; kingdom Viridiplantae; phylum Streptophyta; class Magnoliopsida; order Fagales; family Fagaceae; genus Quercus; species Quercus gilva. The sequence goes on along the minus strand of CM042477.1, from coordinate 3,321,569 downwards.
GGTGCCAAGCAAATTGACCTAAAGGTCATTGGTATTTTGGTGCAACATATTCAATTTAACATAGATTTTGTTGTTACACAATAAATGTTTTGAAATACTTTAACAAATGCCAAAAATCTTTAACACACCCATCCCCAATTTTTGAATCATAAAAAAAAATAAAAATAAAAATAAAAAATTGACATAATAATTCTAACACATGTACACATATATATACTGTAAGGACTCAATTTGTAATGAACCCTTAACAATAAAATTTGTAGAGATGTGGGTATAAGGATTTGGCATCACCGAAGTAAACAACGGTTAATTTGGTGTTTATGAAAAATAAGAGATGACATGAAATTCATAGGAATCTCATCAAACAAATTTGGGTAAGTATTTTTCTAGGGAATGACCCTCACTTTGCCTATGTGTTTATAATGCCTGCTTGTCCTCGGACCAAGCCGAGGATCTATTTTTATTAGAGTTGGTCTCCCCCCCCTTTTTGGTGGGAATCCTCTTGGTTATATAGTATTGCTTTAGTTAATCTCAGTCGTCCATCTGTCGGTTATTCGGTCACTGTGGATAAGAGTTTGTCCCATCATCTAATTTTGTAGGCTTTACGTTAGTTCTCAGCCGTCTTTGCAGGCTTTCTATTAGTCGGAGTAATCGAGACAACTGGGTTCGTTGGTCACATCACCATTAAAGCGGTCAGAATGTTGGTGGGATATTTTCAATGGATGAGGGATATTTTCCCTTTAGTGATGTCGGTGTGCTGAGGACAGGTTATCCTCGGCTCAGGCCTTGGATGTCCTGGGCTCTTTCCCACTGTCCTCGGCTTTTGCATTATCCTCAGCGCGGGCCTTGGGCCATATATAGTGGGCCAGCGTGGTTAGTGCAATAGGGCCCCACAATAGCCCTTTAAAATTCTGCTGCACGTCCCCTTGGGCGGGGAGGAGGATTTTGATTACCTCGGCGCATTTTCTCAGCCTGTTGGGTTCTATCTTATCGTCAGTGTTTATCGCTATTTCAACTGTCTTTGCAGCTTTCTTTTTGTGCAAAGTGTCGCCCGAGGATGGATAGGTTTGGGTTGTTCGTGCTATAGCACTCAATTTCTCATGGTTTTTGTCCCTGATGGGGCTCGTTTATTTGGTGCCCAAAAGGGAGTTGGCTTCGCCTTAGTTTTGAGCTCATGATCCGTACAAGAGCCCTGGTTCCGTTCAGCGTTTGTATTGTCTCATAGTGACCGATTCCCATGTTGGTTTGGGTCCGAGGACCACACAAGACCTTGGTTTTTCTTAACATTTAGTTTTTATGATGAAAGGTTCTTTATGCTGGCCTAAGGTTTCGGACCATGGAATGTCCAAGTTTCAATCTCGGAAGTGATTGGTTTCACCTAGTTTTCTCATTTAGTCATCTGAAGTATCTGGTTTCCCCATGAGGCTTGGGTCCGAGGACCATGCAATGCCTTGATTCTGTCCAGTACCTAGTTTTCTCCTTTTATTCATCTGAAGTATCTGGTTTCACCTTGAGGCTTGGGTCCGAGGACCATGCAATGCCTTGGTTCTGTCCAGTACCTAGTTTTCTCATTTAGTCATCTGAAGTATCTGGTTTCACCTTGAGGCTAGAGTCCGAGGACCATGCAATGCCTTGGTTCTGTCCAGTACCTAGTTTTCTCATTTAGTCATCTGAAGTATCTGGTTTCACCTTAAGGCTTGGATCCGAGGACCATGCAATGCCTTGGTTCTGTCCAGTACCTAGTTTTCTTATTTAGTCATCTGAAGTATCTGGTTTCACCTTGAGGCTTGGGTCCGAGGACCATGCAATGCCTTGGTTCTGTCCAGTACCTAGTTTTCTTATTTTTCATCTGAAGTATCTGGTTTCACCTTGAGGCTTGGGTTCGAGGACCATGCAATGCCTTGGTTCTGTCCAGTACCTAGTTTTCTTATTTTTCATCTGAAGTATCTGGTTTCACCTTGAGGCTTGGGTTCGAGGACCATGCAATGCCTTGGTTCTGTCCAGTACCTAGTTTTCTTATTTTTCATCTGAAGTATCTGGTTTCACCTTGAGGCTTGGGTCCGAGGACCATGCAATGCCTTGGTTCTGTCCAGTACCTAGTTTTCTCATTTAGTCATCTGAAGTATCTGGTTTCACCTTGGGGCTTGGGTCCGAGGATCATGCAATGCCTTGGTTCTGTCCAGTACCTAGTTTTCTCATTTTTCATCTGAAGTATCTGGTTTCACCTTGAGGCTTGGGTTCGAGGACCATGCAATGCCTTGGTTCTGTCCAGTACCTAGTTTTCTCATTTAGTCATCTGAAGTATCTGGTTTCACCTTGAGGCTTGGGTCCGAGGACCATGCAATGTCTTGGTTCTGTCCAGTACCTAGTTTTCTTATTTTTCATCTGAAGTATCTAGTTTCACCTTGAGGCTTGGGTCCGAGGACCATGCAATGTCTTGGTTCTGTCCAGTACCTAGTTTTCTCATTTTATTCATTTATTTTAGCTATTTATCCGTAGCCGTTTAATTCTTTATTGCTATAGTTTACAATAAGCCATAAATAATTACACTTTTCAAGCAGAAATAATAATAAATGCAAGCTGGAGTTGGTGGAGGATAATACCTTGCCGTGTTTTGCCTCTTCGTTTGATGGCGCTCTTCTGATTACGAGGCGTCTCTTGGGTTGTCCGGGTAACGTGTTCTGACGCTTCGGTGCCTTCTCATTTAATGAGGCGCCTCCTCATTAATGCTAGCCGTGGATCTACGAGGATCTATCGGCTGTTAGGCCCTTTGGAATTTGTGGCGGAATAATGGTCTCCGGAAATCTCTCCCTGGGATTTATTGTGGATTGGCCCTCATCAATGTTCCGCATTCTATATAAGGCGTTTCCAGGGCAACCTTCTCCTTCACATTTTGACAAACATCCATCTTATACTTCTCCCAAAAATATTACCCAAAAGGGTTCTCCCAGACATTGCCGCTTGAGCCCCTTCGAATGAGTGAGCCCTTGGAGAGGGCGACCTCGGGGATGCACAGCCCCTATAAGGAGCCGAGGATGACATTCCAACCCTGGCCACTACGCTGGGATGGGTGTATTGGAGATCCGGAGATTCTCCTTCTTTTCAACCTAACCGGAGACAGAGCCCTCCTTGCCGCCTGGAGGAGGATCCGGAGAGAACGTAACCTCCCTCTCTTGGGTTTGGGTTCTTGACCCCCCAAGCTAGCTACAATGAGGGTGGGAGGGGAACCAGGCGAAACCCAAAAGCGGGACTGTCCTGTGCCGCGACCTCTTCCGCCTTCTATGTAGCCTTCCTTTCTTCTAATCCTTCTTCTCTCTTCTCCTTCCTCTTCTCTTGCTTCACTTCTTTTCCATCTTCTGATCTTCAGCTAGCTTTGCTTTCTACCATCTGTTCTTCATCTCTTCTTCTATTCCTTTCTTCTTTCTTTTCTTTTGCTCCTCAGCCAGCTTTGCTTTCTACCCTTTGTTCCCTTGCCGGTTTTGTCAAGCGTCTGCCTTTGTAGTTAGCTTTAGAACGAGCCCCACGGGCTTTACTTGTAAAAGATGTAATTTTTCTTCAAGTATGAATAAAAGAAGTAGACTTGTTTTGTATTATTTATTTATGTTATACATTTTTTTTTGCGATTACAAACCTCTGAGCGAATGTTGTTCCTATAAACTGTGTTGTTCTTGACTGGTGATTTTTTTTTTTTTTTTACACCAACCGTCACACTTGCCAGCGCACAACTTCCTTCCCACAGACGGCGCCAATTGTAAGGACTCAATTTGTAATGAACCCTTAACAATAAAATTTGTAGAGATGTGGGTATAAGGATTTGGCATCACCGAAGTAAATAACGGTTAATTTTGTGTTTATGAAAAATAAGAGATGACATGAAATTCATAGGAATCTCATCAAAAAAATTTGGGTAAGTATTTTTCTAAGGAATGACCCTCACTTTGCCTATGTGTTTATAATGCCTGCTTGTCCTCGGACCAAACCGATGATCTATTTTTATTAGAGTTGGTCTCCCCCCCCTTTTTGGTGGGAATCCTCTTGGTTATATAGTATTGCTTTAGTTAATCTCAGTCGTCCATCTGTCGGTTATTCGGTCACTGTGGATAAGAGTTTGTCCCATCATCTGATTTTGTAGGCTTTACGTTAGTTCTCAGCCGTCTTTGCAGGCTTTCTATTAGTCGGAGTAATCAAGGCAACTGGGTTCGTTGGTCACATCACCATTAAAGCGGTCAGAATGTTGGTGGGATATTTTCAATGGATGAGGGATATTTTCCCTTTAGTGATGTCGGTGTGCCGAGGACAGGTCATCCTCGGCTCAGGCCTTGGATGTCCTGGGCTCTTTCCCACTGTCCTCGGCTTTTGCATTATCCTCGGCGCGGGCCTTGGGCCGCATGTAGTGGGCCAGCGTGGTTAGTGCAATAGGGCCCCACATATACAAACATGTAATTACACACACGATTTTAATTTTTATATAGAGATAAGCCAAAATTCAAGTAGATACCTTGGGTGAGGTTTATGACAACCCTTTGAAAAGCATGTTATCTTGCCTATGAGTTAAACCTTTGATACAATTCTTTAGGTGCGTTGTACATTATGTTTCTTATTTAAATTCAAACAACTGATTGCATTAAATGTAATTGTTTTAGGGAAAATAACATAATTTGTATTGTATTGGTCAATGCAATAATGTATTTGATTTTAATTAAGAAACCTAAAGTAAAACAAATAAAAAATAGTACATAAGTTTGTCATTATATATAAACAGATTCTAAAAAAAACACCAAATTAAATAAATATATAGTTACTACTTACTTGTAAAAATACATAATTAAATCAATATTGCATTACAATGATTAATTTTAATCCTTTTCTAAAATTAGCCTTGTTGGCTCATGTGAATAGATGTTAGTGAAGTCAAGCCCATCCTATTGAGTGTAGCCCTTGGCCACAAGTCTTAACCACAACTCTTAATCAAAATTTTATAATTTTTCTTTTTGTTTCCAAATAGTCTACACTTCATATGTTATGTCCACAATTTCTTCAACTTGCATATAGATAGAAGCATCAAATTGATACAATTAGAAATTTTAAAAGCTAAATTGTACCTATTTACATATGAAAATCCAAATATTTAAGATAGTAAAATTAAACCTTTAATACATTTTGGTGACCAACACTTTTTTTCGTTTTCTATTTTTTGGGTAGTCTAAGGAAAATCTTAAGGCCTGTTATTCTTCTTATTATTATTTTCAATGACAAGGGATCCAAATTCAGATTCTCCTAAAATTAAAAATAAAGAATGTCATTGAAGGAGAAAACTCTTTGTAAATCAAGATTCGAATAATAACAAGATGTTAAAAATAGAGAATGTCATTGAAGAAGAAAACTCTTTGTAAATCAAGATTTGAATAATAACACAATGTTATTGAGTCTATTGACACCCTCTATAATATTTGGTATTTGGGGTTTGAACCCTTTATCTATCAATCTATCATTAGGTCCTCTGCAACATGATCAGTACAAGCATTTAAAACCCAGCAAACTTGAAATCATTAGGCCTAATTACCAATCTCATCAACACCGAGAACAAAGAAAATCCCTCTTCCATAGTCCCATCCTTCAAATATCTATCACTGCTGTCCAAGATACATCATCCCTTATCCACCATCTTGTCAAAATTTTGCCTAGTATCCTCTACACTCCTGCATTTCCCATACATGTCTCATAAACACTCCAAAACCGCCACATCCAAATCCAATGTCTTAATCTCATTCTGTAGAATTCCAAAGCCTCCTTAGGCCAGTCATGGTGAACGCACCATGATATCATTGCCATCCACGAAAAATTATCTCCTTGCAGCATTTCATCAACCAACTTACTACCCTCTTTAAGCTTCCCAACATTTGCATAGCCAAATATCATTGTGTTCCAAGAACAAATCCTTGTTCCCCCATTTCATCAAACATGTTCTAGGCATCCATAATACCCTCACAATTGACATAGACATTAAGGAAACGATTATAAATGAAACCCCGGGCACGAACGCGGACGCTTTTGGCGTGAGCATGAACTTTCTCACCCTCTTAAAGTGCTGCCTGTCGGGGATGTAAAGTTGTATTGAAGCAGAAGAGAGGGTAGGTGAATTTGGTTAAGCGAGCGAATTGGCGGTCAAAAATTGAAACTCGATTCTGAGAAAAGAGTGGCCCAACCAAACACTAGACCCACTTTCTCGTCCATGGTCTTTTTTTCGGCAAAGCCTATTTTTATGTCAACTCGTTAATCCTATTCCATGACAAGAAAAAAACGAACATACTGTGTAACGCAAAGGAGTTTCCAGTTTCCAAAGTCAACGGTGTCAGTCAACGCGCTGAGACTCAGAAACTTCCTACGTGGTTCGCGGGAGACTTTGATTGCTTTATTTTTATATATATATTTTTTGTCTTTTACTGCCTTTTAACTGTCTTTCTTTTCCGCGAAAGAAGCATAAAGAAAATGTGAGAAGAAATTGAAGGGGTTACTTTTACTTTGTATTTCCTGTTCCATTTCCTTATGAGCACAAAGAAAATGAGAAGAAATTGAAGGGCTTACATTTACGTACTTTGTATCTTCTGTTTCGTTTCCTCATCAGATTTACAATGTTTTATAGTTATTGTAGTATATAGGTGTTTATTTTGGCTTTGTAATTTTCAGGCTGCACTGCAAGTTTAGTTTACTTGTGCCGTGTTGCGCTCTTTCATTTGTTTGAATAAAATTCTAATTCATCCTGAAAAAAATAAACAAAAAAAGAAAGCGAAGTTATGCCTTTGGACGTTGCGTTTTCAACAGTATACTGATAGTACAATTTACAATTCTAATTTCACCTCCCCTTATATTGGTCTTGCACCATGCTCAAATGTGATATTGAATTAATCTCTAAAATTTCACAATAAATTTTTTTGTTTTTTGATGTAATATTTTCATTGTAACAAAAATTTGTTGTGCTACACGCTTACCCTAGTATTTAATAAAATCTTTTAAGAACACCTTGTTGAGGAACTATGTTTATGTTCATATAAATTAGGATAAGAAGAATGTCTCAAAAGCATTATCAACCAATAAACAGTTAGAAGATTTAGTTGATTAATAGTACGATTTCTAAGTCAAAATTGGTTGCATATATATTGGTCTGGTCCATTTAACACATTTTAGTTCAATAAGTTTTTTACGTGGATTTGATATAGAGGCGGCTCCACATTGAAGCTAGGGAAGTCACAAGACTATCTTGACTTGGAAAAAAAAGATAATTATTATATTTAAATTTTAAAATGTTTATGATTTTTTTTACCTTTAAAAAATATTTGTGACCACCATAAATATCTTAAGGTCAAACATAATTAAACTATGGACATAATAACCACCATGAAAAATATTTTTGGAACCGCCACTGATCAAATCTGACCTAAATTGAATTAGATTGAACTCAGTGCAAGTTGAATGTGGTAAATTAAATGAACAATTTAGAACATTTTAAACTTAGCTTTACACAATTCATTTACAGCTTTGTGGCTGAATTGATTTTGTTAATAGATGAAGTAAGGTAAGCTATCATTTTCTCCATGGGAAATAACTTCCTATCATTTACTTATTTCTAGTCGCTTATTTTTGCTAGACACAAAAATATGTAAAAGTACATTACTAATGGATGTAATTTTAATGATCGAAATGACAATTACTTTATTAGAATTTATCAATTTTTGGATGTTTTTGTCAAAAAAATGTTTTTGAAGTTTTAGGTTTCAAGTTCAAAATCCAAAATAAGCTTACAGAATGGAAATTGGGGTGGAGTGAACATTTAGTATCAATTCTAGGATTCTTATCCTAGCTACCATCATAATCATCATCTATTTTACAAAGCTTTTTTGATAGTTTTTGTTCACATTTGTAACACTTTAATAGTGTCTAGTGCCAATTGGGTCGTTTCTATCCATGGAATTGATTGGGCTTCTGTTTTTTCAAGCCAATCCCAAATAAATTTGGATTTTTGAAATAATTGTGAAGCTATGATGTTGTATAATTCCATTTACTATATCAACATTTTCCATCCATCATATCTTAGTAAGTATCATTTTGAAAATATGGCAAAAATAAAAGAAGATTGTTGGGTACTCTTAAATGTTAGGCTATGGAGACATTCAAATTTGGTGATAGTATCCCCCCAACCCCCCCACCCCCCCCCCCCCCCCAAAAAAAAAAAAAGATAGTGGTTTTGCCCACATTCCTCATCATAAAAATGGTCCAAAGCAAATGCTACGGCATGAAACAAAACCAAAAATAAATATGCTAGTTGCATTTATAAATTTAAAAAGAAAAAAAAAAAAAAAGAAAAAAAAGAGAGAGAGACTGTCAGACATGATAAAATATTGGACTACTTATCTATTCTTGTTTTTAGTTAAACCTAATATTTTGGATTGGATGCTATCTTTATAGGCAACACGTTATATCTGTCACTCCCAACATTTTTTGAACTTGTATTGGATGTCCATTGACCAAAATCTAGCATTTGGAAAGGACTCTTGTACCACACGAAGACTAGTGTAGATGCCATATCAACAAGTCAATCATGACCAAAAGACAACCTGGTCCTTTGTTAGGGAAAAAAAAAATGGAAACCTTGTTCCAAAATACAAATCATGCAAAAGAGCAATTAGATCTGCATCAATCATAATCTTTCTTGGTAAATAGGAAAATTTTGCAATAAAGAGTTGAAAACAGTGACCTCTCCATATTGATTTGGGCCTTCTATAAAAAAACCATCCAAATCCACATCTATTTTGTGAGCCCTTAAAGGAAGATTAGGTTTTGGAGGCACAAATCATTTCCCCTATGAAAACTTCCCAAACTGATCAGCAGAAAGAAAAAAAGCCCAGATCCACACTATCATTCATAAACCCAACAAGTTTTGGAGGAAAAAGAAACACAGAGCATGACTTTGTACTAAAAACAACCAGAAAACCAAAGATATACAAATTTTCATAGCCCCTTAACAAGTATTGGACTAAAACATTTTATTCACTGAAGACTATGGTACAACAGATCCACACCACATATATATAGGAAACCTTACAGGCTTATAGGAAGCCTGCATATCTGTCTTGGAGGGTCAGACAGCGTTGATGACGTTCAGAGCTATCATTTGGACATTGTCTTGGCTGCTGTTGGTAACGCCATGTTTTAGTTTATTTAGTTTCAGGTAGCAGAGTAACATTACACTTTTTATTCATTCATTTCTACGTTAGATGAGCGTAAGACTAGAAACGTCCCCATCAACGAAGGAATCTAACTTGACTCTTATATTCGGAAACCACCTTGTCAATGCGTTAGTGTTACAAAATACAAAGATATTTTAATCATTCACCGGTTTTATTACTATTCTATGTGAGATTTAATCATTTAACTAGCTAGGTAACTTACACTTAAATTTAAAATTAGAACATTAGAACATTCATTCATGATGTTTCTCTTCATCATCAAACCAAGACAATATATGAATTTTTACATGTGTACTTTTGCATACTCATATAGTAGTATCTATTTCAAAACATGCATAACATTTTACATCAATTCAGGACTATGCTTTGTTCCTATAAAGTGATATCAATATTTGTCAACCATTTAGCTAAAATACAAATGATTATAATTGATTTATTTCTCAAATTATACTTGATGTGTTTTAAGAGATTTATGTACAACAAATTCTAAGAATTCACGGTAGATTAAAGAAATATATAGCCACAGCTAATAGTGTATAACTCAATTAACTTAACCTCCCCTTATATTGGTCTTGCACCATGCTTACACTAGTATTTAAAAAAAATCTTTTAAGAGCACCTTATTGAGGAACTATGTTTATGTTCATATAACTTAGGAAGAGAAGAATGTCTCAAATTCATTATCAATCAAAAACAGTTAGAAGATTTAGATGATCAATAGTACGATTTCTGAGCCAAAATTGGTTGCCCATATATCGAGCTGGTTGTGCGTCATGCTTAAATTGTATATTGAATTGATCTCATTAATTAAATTCATAGTGTTTATGTTATACACGCGCACACACACACACACATTTAAAATGGGAGAGGAAGATTTGAACACTAGATATTTGAAACACTCAAAGGTGCCAGGCAAATTGACCTAAAGGTCATTGGTAATTTGGTGCAACCTGTTCAGTTTAACATAGATTTTGTTGTTACACAATAAATTTTTTAAAATACTTTAATATATGCCAAAAGTCTTTAACTCAAGTAGCACTTGATGTTGATATCACCCATCCCCTAATTATTGAATCATAGAAAAAAAAAAGATTGACACAATAATTCTAACACATGTACACGTATATGTACAAACATATAATTACACACATGATTTTAACTTTTATATAGAGATAGGCCAAAATCCAAGCAAATACCTTAGGTGAGGTTTATGACAACCCTTTATAAAGCATGTTATCTTGCCTATGAGTTAAACCTTTTTTACAAATCCTTAGGTGTGTTGTACGTATATTATGTTTCTCATTTAAATTCAAACAATTGATTACATTAAATGTAATTGTTTTAGGGAAAATAACATAATTTTTATTGTATTAGTCAATGCAATAATGTACTTAATTTTTATTAAGAAACCTAAAGTAAAACAAATAAAAAATAGTGCCTAAGTTTTTTTTTTTTTGGGAGAAAAATAGTGTCTAAGTTTGTCATTATATATGAACAGATTCTAAATAAATAAAAAAACACCAAATTAAATTAACATATAGTTAATACTTACTAGTAAAAATAAATAATTATATCAATATTGCATTTGAAATTATTAATTTTGATCCTTTTCTAAAATTAGCCTTGTTGGCTTATGTGAAAAGATTTCAGTTAAGTCAAGCCCATCCTGTTGAGTGTAGCTCTTAGCCACAAGTCTTGCTTTATATTTTTCTATAAAGAGAAATATTACGTACACAACATTTTCATAAAAAAATCTTAATTAGTAGGATGTTACAGATTTTTAATTTTAATTCACTAGTAAAATTAATTTTTTGCCTACTAGTAACAACAAGTAATAACATGTCACATAAAATTTATTATGAAAATATTGTAAATATGGGCTACATAGCATTTCTCTTCTACAAACTTAGTAGAACTATATTTTATTTATAGACTCATTTACAATTAATTGGTTGTTTTTTATAAGGTAAAGTCCAGTGCTTTACTTAAACAACTAAACTTAAGGCGTTTTGTTTTATTTATTCAGAAGTGAAAAGCATTTCCCACTCTCATGTTTTCAAAAAAAAAATGGGCAAGATTTGTTTTTTGGAAAAAAAAAAAAAGTTTTTAACCAAAAAAAAAAAAAAAAGAATAGAAAAAATGTCGCACATTACCGAGATCCAATTTTAAAAATGGGAAGATTTGTTTCTGAATTCTTGGCAGTAAAAAAATATATATATATAATAAAATAATAATAAAATAAGGGCACGAGAAGAGCGCCGCAATATAGAGCTGCAGCACAATGATTGATTTTGTTGGTTTTATCTGTTCTGTTCCAAGTGGCGAGGGTTACGTCTTACGAGGCCCACATCCGAACTTAGAATAAGAAAAGCTGCACACGTGACTCTGGCATTTTGCTTATGGAGCTTTAGGATTTGGTCTGTTTTGATTTTGGACTGACACTTCCTCTCTCAATTTAGCTCTAGTTGCTGTACAGTATACAGGTCCTATACGCATTGTATTTAATCAGCTAGGCTGTGACATTTGTCAAGTAATCATTGGTGGAACAGCTCAGTCAGTTAGATACACTGCTAGTAGCCATTACTTCATGCTCTATTTGAAATCTTCTTACTTTGTTGAAATTAAAACATTTTTCAGAAAATACATATTTTTCGAAAAATGCTATTTTCCGAAAAAGGAAAATGTATTCAGGGCGTTTGGTTGTTTCGGAATTCGTTTTACGGAAAATCATTTTTGGTGTTTGGTTCGTTCAAACATTTTACGGAAAATGCTTTCTGTTTTACGGAAAATCAATTTCCATGTTTAGTTCGGTCAAACATTTTCCGGAAAATGAAATTCATTTTTTACGGAAAATATGAAATGTCTTACAAATTCCTGCACCTGCATTACCTAGACAAACCTGTAATAGTACAAAACTAATCATCTACTTCAACATCAACATTAATCATCCAAATTCAAGCACTTGCATTGCCTAGACATATCTGTAGCAATACAAAAATAACCATCCACTTCAATGTCAAAAATAATCATTTAAATATACCCATAATATTAATATAAAAACAACCACATTAATCGTTCACCATTGTCATTACACCTCCATGGTGTACAAAAATGATACCTACTCGTGGTATCTGAACAGTACAATACATAATTTGGGCAATTGTATCGTCCCAATAATACAAAATACTACATATATAATACAATGGTAGATCAATACTAGTACTACAACAAAAGTTAATTTCTAAAACTACCATCACAGTCTATATTAAACAGACAAGTCAAAGTTGTGAGAAAAAAAAACTATCTAACCACAGCTTTCGCAACCTAGCATTCTTGGCTAGAAATCCCCTTGCTACCTTCTCATTTTCACAAAGATGGTCAAATGCAGGTGCGAGCATTTCTTCACTATACCCCTCCGCCATCATAGCCATAACCTCATTGTAAAGAACTGTGTAATCCACCGGGCCCCGGTTGAGTTCTTTCAGAGCCATAGCTATGTCCTTCAGCTGATCAGACATATCAGTTAGCACACTATCATCAACATTAGAAGGTGCACGCCCTCTTTTGCGGGACTGGGAAATTCCCGACCCAGTGGTGGATGACTCGACTGCATTCTTCTCTTTCTCAACCACACCTTCCTCCACATTGTCTGCAACAAACTCAGCAATGTCCCCATTGTCCGGCTCGTTCTCAATATCCACATAGGACTTAGAAAAGCCACCCGTGGCTGTGTCCTTCCCCACAACAATAGCCAATTCATCATACATCTCAATTTTTTTGTTTAAGTACTCCGCATGCTTTCGATGCGCCTGTAAAGGAGGAAGGACTGTATAATAACAATGCAATAATCATACATCTCAATTGAAACTTTGAATATCTTTTTAAATAATTCTTTGCCTTCAATTTCCAAACTAGGATATGGCTGTCTTTCTCTTTTTTCTTTTTTCTTTTTTCATTTACAACTCTTTAAAATACCAAATAATTGACAAAAGCAATGGAATCCTAACAAAGAATGACATTATAAATTTCAATTTTTGGACATAAACATATATTATCATTTATATTAAGAAAATATAGTTGGAAGGCATACCATAACTTCTTCTTGGTATGTCTTTGCATCGCACGTAATCATTTTTAGGTTGTCATCCCAACCAAATCCACTTTTCTTTCGAAGTGTCTCAATAGTAGTCCACATTGTCCTTAGAGTTCGCATCCGATTATCAACATAGGATGGGTGGCACTCTACCCCAAATTGCGCAGTTATCTCCTTTGCTACAAGAGCAAAGGAGCCTGCCCTGAAGGTGCTAGAGGGCTTGTTGCCCTTTGCAGCCTCTTGTGCAAGTATCCTCAGCATCATTTCATGCATGGGGGGCAGCCACTTGAATTGCTTGTTGCTGGTTACCTTCTCTTTACCCTTTGACATTACTACATATGAAAATTGTATAGTCAGAGTAGCATTTAAAAATGAAAGTAGCATTTAGCTTGACATATCTATAGTAAATACATTGTCTTTATAAAAATAAAAAACACTAGACCATAGTAAATACATTGTCTTTATAAAAACACTTTCCATTACACCACCAGAAGTCTATAGTAAATACATTGTCTTTATAAAAAAAAAAACACATATTACAATCATAGAAATCTAAATAAAGTACTACTCTCCACTCCTGATATAATCAGACCACATAGCTTGACATATCTCATCTCTCTTAGCATTCCACAATCTACTGTCTTCAATGGACTCTCGACGTGATTGTGTTTCTTGTTGGGGGTCACTAGACTCTACTTCGTTCATTGCAGCTTCCATAATATGGTCATGTGGTTCAACCCCCATAATGTGATTATGAACCACACAACATGCTAACACTACTTTCACTTGGGTTTCAAAAGACCAAAATGGTTCATTATCCAACACTCGAAAACGTTTCTTCAACACTCCAAACCCTCGCTCAATGGTAGTTCTCAATGAAGAGTGTCGCAGGTTGAACAATTCTTTCTCATTCTCAGGAGGATGATCACTAAACTCTTTTAAGTGATATCGCACACTTCGATAAGGTGACAATATTCCATTTTTATTACCATACCCAGCATCACCAAGATAATATTTACCTACATATATATTCAAAAATAAAACCAAATCACTACTATGCTTCAGAAAATGCACAATATTTATTAAACTAATAAACCAAAAAGGTGAAATAAACGTATAATACCGTTGGGAATTGAAAATCCCCCTGGCCTAGCAAATGCATCATTTAACACACGTGAATCATGTGCACTGCCTTCCCATCTAGCCAACACATAAGTAAACTTTAAGTCAAAACTAATGGCAGCTAACACATTTTGCGTGGTTCCATCTTTGCGACCACGAAATCTTCCTTGTATTTCAAGCGGCACAGATGCACGAACATGTGTACCATCTATTGCTCCAACACAATCCTAATTTTTGACAGACATAATGGTTTAAAATTACACAAATCTTCATAATTTACAAAAATACACAAGTCGCAATATTTACCTTAAAATATGGGTAGAACCTTCTGCTATTCCTTATCTCTTAGGGTGTATCTTCGCTACGCAGTCTTATTAGAGCTCTATATAATTTCAGGACCCCTCTAAGGACGACCTTAAAGTATCTATGAACAGTCTCAGTTGATCTATAAATCCGACTACCCATTACACGAAACCTCACATTATGACTAATAATGTGTAAGAAAATAAACACTTGCTCCGTAACAGGCATGTGAATAGTATTGTGTACATGCTCCCCCTCAGTGAGGATGTGACATAAGCGGTGGAAAGCTATAGGCTTCATCCTAAGTTGATTCACACAATATCTCTCACTTCCATGCAGAACACTATTTATGTATTCCTCTCTCTCGGCTGCATGATTAACAAAAGGCGCCCTAGGGAGTTGTTTACGTCTACGCCGTAATTTCCTTAACAATGCAACCCCCACAAGGAGGACAGATGCAACTGAGGCAAGAATTGCGGCTTTGGTTTTTTTCTTCATCTAAAAAATCACAAACACTGTGGTCTAAGAGGTATGTAAACAAGCATGCTATTAATTACACAGTAAATAAAAACAGCCACAAACAGAAAACAGCCAAACCACATTGATAACGAGTACCAAAATTTTTATGCACATATATTTCTGTATAATTGTAACATCAACAACGTACACAATATAATACTATCACAATCAATATTTACACCTATGAACAAATCACATTGCATTGTTATTATAGAAAAGGCATGCCTTTTGAGGATTATGTTTAATATTTATCAACTACATTGTGGGGAGGGGGTTAGAAATGTTATCCATATTATAGAACATGGCAATATCATGATTCATGATCAAACATCAACTTAATTCAATAAATATCTCTCTTTATTATTACTTTTTTTAAAAGATAGTTTCAACCTATAGTATCAACTTTTATCTCTCTTTATTATTATTATTTTTTTAAGTGTAGACGGTGTAATAGTATCAGCTTTTATCTCTCTTTATTTTTGTTTTATTTTAAGTGTAGACGGTGTAATAGTTGGACTACAAGACTCTAAGCACGATCTTATCATCTTGTAATATTTATCTAACAATATTACCAATTACAATTGTTGATAATTATGCAAAATTTTATGAAGTATAAAAAATTAATAATTATTGTATGGAGAATCAAAATTGTGGCTGGAAACCCCTTAACTCCCCCAATCATTTCATTATCAATGAGGGGTAATTTGGTATTACAAATCAATCAAATGAATAATTATTAGGTGATGCCCACCGTGAATATGATAAGAGGAAGCACTAGAATAGAACCAAGGTCAAGGGTAAGAACTCTACCAATAAAAACCCTATCATCAACCAATAGCCAGAAGCAAGGATTCTAGAAAATGAAATTCAATATTTATGAAAAGTATATACATTGTCTCACCTTCAATTCTTTTACAAATAAGCTATCAGAAATTATAACATAATAACCAAACAAATTTTCAGTTTTTATCCTTTTTGTTTTTGTTTTTGGGTTCTTGAAAATTTATGAAAAAAAAAAAGTAGTGTACTACCATTCTTCTTCTACTAAAATTATACAAGTAGACCTCTGTATTCCTGCTGTCAAATCCCATTTCAAATAATTCAAGCACAAACTCCATTTGGATCAAGAACAGCACCAGATTCAGAAAAACTCAAGCACTGAGATATTATATTCTCTAGCACATATTCTGACTACCCATTGCTACAACTCAATTTAAAGCCTCAAAATTATTCAACCGGTTAAAGGGGATCGGACTGAGAAATGGAAAAGGGAAGCTCACTGTGCGTGGAGAGGATCGGCTGCGTGAGGGAGATCGGAGCTTGAAGCTCGTCGGTGTGTGGATCGGAGCGAGCTCGTCGGCGTGTGGATCGGAGCTCGTCGGTGTGTGGATCGAAGCTTGCTCGTCGGTGTGTGGATCGGAGCTTGGAGGTTGGAGCTCATCGGTGTGTGGATCGGAGCTTGCTCATCGGTGTGTGGATCGGATCTTGGAGGTTGGAGCTCGTCGGAGAGTAGATTGGAGCTTGGAGCTTGGATCTCGTCGGGCTGTGGATCGTCGGTGTGAGCTTGTGGGTTGGGCGAAGAGTGGCTGTGAGCTTGTGGGTTGGGCGAAGAGTGGCTGTGAGCTTGTGTGGGTTGGGCGAAGAGTGGATGTGAGCTTGTGTGGGTTGGGTGAGCTGTGAGCTTGTGTGGGTTGGGCGAAGAGTGGCTGTGAGGGGCGAAGAGTGGCTGTGAGCTTGTGCGGGTTGGGCGAAGAGTGGTTGTGAGCGAAGAGTGGCTGTGAGCTTCTGGGTTGGGCGAAGAGTGGCTGTGAGCTTGTGGCTGTGAGCTTGGTTGAAGAGTGCGTGTGAGAGGATGAGAGAGCTTTCCGGAATTTGTTTGAAGTGAAAAGAGGGACTAAAACCATTTTCACCCATCAGCCCCTTATTTTACAGTCAATCCGGAAAAGCCAATCCGTTGACCGAATTTTCCATGCTAACCAAACACACCAATTTTCCAGAAATGCTTTTCCGGAAGTGGTTTGAAGCCAAACCAAACACACCCCAATTGAAACAGTATAATAAGATTTATAAATGATATTAAAAAGTGCAGTGGGCCTATAAATAGTAGTAAAAATAAGTTAGTTTTTTAAGGATTTTTTTGAGATCGGCTTATTTTGCTGAAACTAAAATTTTTTTGTTGAAAGTGTTGTAGATAAAGGTAAAAGTTAGCTAAAATAGTACAGTAGGACTCATGAATAGAACCAAAAAGTGCAGTGGGACCCATGAATAATAGCAAAAATAAGCAAAATAGTAAAATACGTTAGCAAAATTAATCATGTCAAACAGACACTAAGCTGGAGCCAAACGCACACTTAGTTTTTTCTGTTTTAGTTCCTACTTCTTGAACATAAGAGCAGAGTAACGAAATGTTCATTCCTAATGAGAAAGTCTATCACTTTTCTCTCATCTATGCTCCATTGTTAAGATCTTTTACTTCGTGTCATTCTCATTTTAATACTTATCACCATAAAATTCACAACATTCAAGGCCAATCCTAGACATTTTGGGGCATTAGGTGAGAACCAAAATGAGACTCTTTTTATATTTATGATTTAATTATATTAATATTTATTTAATATTTTTATATTATAATATATTTCATTTAAAATCTATTTTTCTTGCCTTTTGAAATGCAAATTGACTAATTAAAATTTTGTATTCAAGTTCTTCTAAAATCTCATTTTCAATCGATAATATAGCTAATCCACTTAATTTTTCTTGGGACATTGTCGATCTTAGCTAGATATGATTTTATTAATTTTAATTTTGAAAACTTCTTTCTGCAAAAGCAACTGTAACATGTATTGTTAATAAAATTCTATAAGTAATGCATGTATTCGGAAATGAATCTAAAATTTTTATATAATTTAGTATGTCAATTGGAGTATATTCTTTTATTTGTAAATTTTATTTTAAAACTTTTAACTCTGATAATAAATCTAAACCATCAATATCATAATAAACATCATGTTTGAGAAAAGAATCAAGTTTAAGATAGTATTTTTGCAAACTATCATCATCTAATGATTTCAATTCCATGAAGTTAAATAGAAAACAAAAAATATCTTCATATATTTGAAATTGTTCAAACCTATTCACAATTGAACTAATTGCTTTATCTACTATATATAAGAAACAATCAATTTTAAAAGATTCTTTAGCAAATCATGTTGTCTCATTATGAACATCAAGTTATTTCTTTCTATGAATTATACGTTTCTCACGAATATAGGTTCTATTTTCATTTCAGATGCAATTTTTTTAGATGAATTCATAGCAGATATAAATCAATTTTCTCTATATCCTTTAAAATAAGAAATGAAGCAATTTAATTGATCTATAGCCACATAAGTATCATTGACTAATTTGATAATACTCAACCCTAAAGTTTTGAATTTCATATCGAAGGCCGTTTCGGATTGGCCATGAGAACAAAATATTCTGGTATCGATGTGTGCTGGTTATTTATATATATATATATATATACATTAGAGTAATTAATAAAAAAATTGTTATTACTTTTTACTATAATAGATAATGTTTGTTTATTTAGACCCTTAAATACTTAGATTTTTTAACCTAATACAATGGCCAAGTAGTTACTTAAGTTTATTATGCAGATCTAGGTTAAACATTGACAATCATATCATATGAAGCGGAATAGTAAAGAAGACAAGCGATATGATGACTTAGAAAAATCAATGAAACTTTTCAATTTCAAGGTAAAAAACTTGGGGAGGATTTAATCTAAAACAATCCACAAGGAAACAAATTCACTAAATAGAATGGAAGTGTTTACAATAGATTTTTCCCTAAATCTAATGCTATCTCTTGTAGTACTTACTCATGTGACCACATGTAGCTCCAAATCTATGGACGACTCTTCTATATGAATTTGTTGCACACAAACACTCTAGTTTGTGACTCTGAGATCCCACTCAAAGCCTTAGATCATCAGTAATAGTTAATCTTGTATGCAACAACTTATCTATACTAGTTCATGCAATATCAATCAAATCTACAGTAGATACTTGTTGAGTTAGAAGGTTACAGATACTCTTAAATCTCATAGGAGTAACTCACAAGACTTCACCAAACTTTTGAAACGTGAATTAGCGTTTTCTTTTTATACCTAGCAGTGTTGGACTTAAACCCTAAACATTTCATGGGCTTTTGGGCCTGATTTAAAATCTATAGAATTCTCAATTTGATCGATCGAAGGCCTCTCTTGATCGATCGAGTTTCTGAATTCTTCTTTCTACATCTTGACTATTCTTGAATCTTGACTTGAATTAACTTGAGCAATGTCCAAAACTGTTCTAAGACACAAATATCTTACATTAGACATGTTTTTGTACTCGGTTTTCCAACATACATAAAATTTGAACCTAAACATTTATTCCTAAATATTTAAAACCTAACAGATAAATTATATAGATTAATGAATATAATGTTTTAATTATATAAAAAAAATAGTGTTTTAAAATATTCAAAATAAGTGGTCAAATTTATATTTTTTTTAAAGAAAAAATTTATTTATTTAGCAAATAAAACTACCTTCCCAAAACCTTCCTTTCATATCATTTTTCCCATTCCCAAGTTCCCACCCTCATGGCCACCTCTACTTCTCAACTTTCCTATTGCATTTATTCTCTCATATATTTATTTATTACTTCTTTATAGTTTAGTAAGTTTACAATGCTTCTTTCTTTTCTGTTCTTCAGACTCTCAACTTTGTCTTCGTCTTCTTTCCTCTCAATTCTTCTTTCTTTAGAGGTTAAGGATGATATTTTTGAGATAATTGATTTTGTTTAGACCAAAGAATATTTTGGGGGTACCAATGTTTACAAAGATGTTCTAGATTTTTTGTTCTTCGGTCACAAGGATGTATAAGATTTTTTGAAGTTTTATCTGAAATTAAAATCTTGTCAAGATCTTTACAATGGTTTAATTTGAGCATGTTAAAAGTGAGGGCAATTGTTTAGCACATGCCCTTGAGTCCTTGACTCTACGATGGTTTAATTTTAATCTTGTCAAAATATTGCCTAGAAGAGCTGTTTCATCTGCAAGTTTAGATATCTATTCCAAAATGATTTAAGTTAATAAAGTATATTTAAATTTTTCTATAAAAAAATAAAATAAAAAAAGTAGGTAACACCGTAACAAGTTAGAGGGTTTGGATTGGAAGCTTTTATGTTATAGGCTACACTCACACTTCTTTTTTGAGGTAATACACTCACACTTTTTAGTTCATCCTTCTCACTTTTATGAACTTTGTATGTCCACTGAGGCCCAATTCTGGCATTTGGAAATTACTATGTTGTACTACAGAACAAGTAAAAAACAGCAAACCTCGTAGTACAGTCGGTTTATTTTTGTAATCAAACTAACCAACAGAGGCATGGATTCCACTCTGTTTCAACTTTACTTATGAACGTGATTTTCTCCAAACATGCTCCAAATTACATTGTAAATAGTAGCAGCGCTGTTAATTGTGAGTGTGCAAAGTGCGAGAACAACTGTGAATGCGGGTAGCAGCAGGGGTCTTAAAATATTTTATACAAAAAGTTAGAGATAGCTAACCACATTAGAAGTTTGTTTGGAATCTACTTATTTTGTTGAAATTAAAAACTTTTTGCTGAAAATACTGTAGATAAAGGTAAAAGTTAACTAAAATAGTACAGTTAGACCCATAAATAGTAAAATAATCTAGCAAAATTAATCATATCAAACGGACACTAGTTAAGGAAATTTTTTTATAAATTTTTTTTAAAGAAAAATTAATATTTTTTGACAACTTTTTTTTTTTTTTTTAATAAAAATGGTATCAAAATTTTCTTAAAATAGTTAGTTAACAATTTTTTTAAGAATACTCATTAACCAGACCTATTAATCAGACCCTTATTTTATTTATTTGCTTACTTTGGTGCATTCAAACATACAATTGGAAAAAGGAAAAACTGATAGATAATTAATACCTTGAAAAGTTTTACGTTTTTACAGTATTTTTATAATATTCTTATAACAAATCATAAATTGTAAGTTATTATTGGTTCTAATTGAATTCACTTCTCTAATAAATTTATTCCTTTTTTATATTAAGCTTCATTGATTCTCTATTTTTAAGGGAATTCAAAAGATGAGATAATGAGACCAATAATTTATTGTGTAAGTGGATTTTTTTTATATGAAGTGCAAGTGGACCTTATGCATGGCATGAACATCAATTCTTTCTAATTAGTTTCGACAAACAAAATTGCAGCAATCTTACACGCTCATGCAACTTTTCTCCAAGACATTTCTTCAAAAGATACATGTTAATCTTATAGTTATACCACTGCTTTCTCAGAAACTCTCTCATAGACTCACTTTATTATTGAGATCCATCACAGCACAAAAATTACATTATGAATGAGTGTGAAAATTTCGGTGATAAAATAGGTGCCATCAGACTTTTTTTTTTTATGTAAAAAGTAAAAATTAAAATAATCATAGCCATAACAGAGATAGAGGCACTTTGAGACACTCCTCCCCTTTTGTACTTTATTGAATATAAATAATTTTAAATTTGACAGCTTTGCCTAAGTTAAATTAGTCCAAAGAAGTTTTTAAAGAGATGTGCATGTGTGTAAAAATCCTCAAATGCCGAGGGGTTTCAGAATTTTCATTAAAAGGGTCGTAAAACTCTGTTGTACCACATAAACAAGGATATAATCGCTAGATGGCTCACATGGACAAGGTAAACATGAACAATAATATCTGCTTAAATCATAATCATTACTTGGTGATTAGGAAAACAAGTGAACTATTTTGGAAAAAAGAGAGCCCAAAATGGAAGATTTGATTGTGGAGGCCCAAATCAATTCCAGCAGAAAGTAAAAGGGCCAGATCCACACTATTATTCGTAAACCTCAGCAAGTTTTGGAGAAAAAAGAAAAACAGAGCGTGACTTGCACGAAAACAATCACAAAAACAAAGAAATCAAATTTTCCTAAGCCCTCACCTTATTCACGGAAGATTACAAAGGACAAAAGATCCACACGTTAAAAAACAGAGTAGTGAATAGAGCTTGGAATCTCTATATGATCCACACAACAAGCCCTCACGCTGTCAATGATTCTTTAAAAAAAAAAAAAAGGAAGGAAGATAAAAATAAGCAAAGTGCAAACCTCATACCACGGACAATTCAAGCTACGTAATTCAAACAAACCAACAAAAACAGAACTGTGCACTCTGTTTCAACTTATTTATATTGGAAGCTCCAAGTTATGAATAATCTACGTAGTAGGTTATTGTCTTGGAGAGTCAGACAGGGTTGACGTTCTCACGTTCAGAGCTATCATTTGAATATTGTCTTGGCTGCTGCTGTTGCCTGTTGGTAACGCCATCACTGCCAGCAAGGTTACCGCCAGGAAGAATTTGGGCATTAGTAGCAGTACTGTTGATAGTTAATAACCTGTGAAGTGTGAGAATGAGTGTGATGATGAGGATGACCAGGCCAAGTATTTGAGCAGCGAGTTTAACGTCTGAAATAATTGACATTTGATCCCTACAGTAACAAGAGAAAATTAATTGTATGAAATACTGGAACCAACAAAAGTAAGTATATATAATTAGAAAATATTCTCACCCGTTTGGGGGAGTAGAGGTAGAGGATGAATGGGTGGAAGGAAGTTGAGCCATAAAATATGAAGACATTGGGTTCTCTTGTTGATAAACAGCTACATTTGGGTTGCGCTCAATGTGCCGCAGGAGCTTGGGACATTGGGACTCTTATAGAAAGAGTAGGAATTTGTTATGCTCTTCTTGAGCTTAGAAATAGTAAACTGTTCATTTGATTGTCTTTGTCTTGATTTTTTCATCTGCATTCGTGAGCTTAGAAAATCTGAGTTCATTTGTATGACTCTTATTAGGAAAGACATCTGTTTATAGAAAGAGTAGGAATTTGTTATGCTCTTCTTTTCATTGTCTTTGTCTTGATTGTGACTAACATTCAATTTTTGTTGAAAGGGTATGTTGAGTATGAATTCCTAGGCTGGATTTGTGTTCGAGATAGGTTAATATTAGAAATTATCACGTCACAACCACTGACTCTTACTATTTCTATCCTAAGTGGGACTTTAATTTTTTTTTTTTTTTTTTTTTTTTTTTTTTTGAGGAGTGGGACTTAAATCATTTCACTAATTAGGTAACTTACTAGTGAATGTGAAAACTATAACATTTATTAAACATGATTGTTCTTTATTATCAAACCATAACTATATAAGTGTGTGTGTGTCTATATATATATATATATATATTCTTTTGTATGCTCATATATTTATTACATATGCATAATATTTTAAAGGCGAAAATACTATTTTGATCCCTACATTTTGGTAACAGTCAATTTGGTCCCTACTATTTTCAACTTGCACTCAATTTAATCCATGTTGTTAACTCACTAATAGAAAATGCTTATATGGAAAATGGTTTGTGTAGTTGGCATGCTTAATATTAAAATATTAAATTAGATGTTGATGTGTCTAAATTTGAGCCGTTGATATGGCCACATCAGCACTTAAATGAAAAAAAAAAAAAAAAAAAAAACCACATCAGCTTTCAATAATATTTTTTTTGGTACCAATGTTGTTTTTTTTTTTTTTTTTTTAATGCAATTTTTTTCTTTTCTTTATTTCTTCTTTTAATATTCTTACAATCTTTCTATTCAATACCGAAGTGATGTCTTTTTATATATTTTCATTCAATAGCATGCGCAGCAAATGTTAAAGGTGTTGATGATAGTTTACAGGATGTACTTCGCCTTCTCATATTTTGGTTCAACTGGGGATCTACTACAGAAGTTCAAATGGCTCTACAGAATTTCATTTTTATTTTGTGAATATTATTATATTGATTTCTTGCAATTTCTTGCTAATCAAACAGAATTTCATTCTAATTCTTTTCTTGCAATTTCTAGATAATCAAACAATAATATAGTCCAACAATTTCAAATCAACACAGATCACATTGTTTCTAAATTCTAACCTTCTATTTGGCTTTCAATCACAGTGAATGTTATATCAATCAAGAAAGATCAAATAAATTCCATAAATTTTAGTTGAAATTTCCAAATTCAAACTAACACGCAAATCCAGATTTACTAAACCCATATTCAATGTTCACCACAACCCAACCGCCTAACACCATAGATACACCACGAAGCCCAGACCATGGCCACAGATCGACCGCAACTCCTCTAATCCAAATTTCCTTGTCTCAAGCTTGACCCGTAAGGATCTAGCCTCACATCGTCGCTGCATTGCATATGAACTCACTCTAGATGTTGTAATCAGTGAGAGTACATTCCAATTGCTTTTTGGTGAAGATTAAATGCTGTTGATTAGGGGGGATGACTTCTTCATCTTGGATCTTGGCCTTCACGTTGTTGATTGTATCAGAGCTTTCCACCTCCAAATGGAAGGTATTTGCTGGTTAGGACTTCCACAAAGATCAACTTTAACAAAAAAAGGATGGATCTTTGTAAGAGAAAGAGTGAGAGATTTTGATCAAAGAATGGTGGAAGAAGATGTAGTTGATTCAGTGGAGATGAAGGGGAGTGGCTTGGTGGATCTAGGTTTAGAACAAAAGCTTAACCACTGAGAGAGGTGAAAAAAACAAAAAACAAAAAACAAAAAACAAAAAACAAAAAACAAAACAAAAGATTCATACGTGTTTTTCAATTTTTGTGAGGATGTGGGTTTCCAAAAGAAAAAAAAAATAAAGAAAAGGAAAAATATATATATTATTAAAAGCTCACGTGGTTTTTTTTTTTTTTCTTTTTTTTTCTTTTTTTCTTTTTTTCATTTAAGCACTGATGGGGCCATATTAACCACTCAAATTTAGACACATTAGCATCTAATTTAATATATTTTAATATTAGACATGCCAACTGTATAAACTGTTTGCCATGTAAGCATTTTTTGTCAGTAAGTTAACGGTAGGGACTAAATTGAGTGCAAGTTGAAAATAGTAGGAACCAAATTGATTGCTACCAAAATGTAAGGATCAAATTAATTGTAACCCCAAAATGTAGGGACCAAAATGGTGTTTTCGCCTATTTTAAACCCCTTTGTAAGCATCTTAGTGTTATCTTTAAAGGATTCTTCCTGTAATAACTTGGTGTATATGGGACGGAAAGGCCAATATATCAGGGTCCCCCAAGAGGGGTTGAGGGGGGGCAACTGCCCCCTTGACTCCTTTGAAACTTTCTTAACTGTAGGCATATGAGAAAAGTTTGCCCCTCTGATTCATTAACATAGGAAAAAAGCAAAACCACTTTGTAAAAGGAACCAAAAACTAACAGTTTTACCCAAAAAAGCAAAAGAACATGGCACTGTAACAAAGTGAGCAAGGAGTTCCTTAACATGTCAAAGTATTTATTTATTTTTTATTGTTGATCTGGACATAGCAAAGTCAACAAGTCAAAAGAACTTTTAGCTTTGGCTTATCCCGCCTTTTCACTTTCTCACTAATATACTTTCATAGACTCATAATACTTTTGCCTTTTATTTTTTATTTAATTTATTTACATGGTAAGAAATAATTTTCACAACATATTAAATTGTGTAAGCAAACTAGTTTATCATCCCTCACACGTCTCTCTTTAAGATCATCTTTCAATGAAAAGAAGGAATGCATTTAAGAATACCAAACCGATTTAGTGACATTGGAAAGAGAAGGGGGATCTCTTTTTCAAAAAGGAAAAAATCATGACAATTACATTAGTTTACAATTGCTTATTGATTTTCTAATAAATATTTATAAATAATTTCAATTTAATTTTGCCCTTCTGAATTAAAATTCTGGCTCCACCACTGATATATATATATATATATATATACTTAAGAGAATAGTAAGATACTCGAATAAGTTTAGATACCCTCAACTGTAAAAAAAATTATTAAAAAAAAGTTCGTCCTTTGGAAGGTTAATGCTATTTAACGAGTATAGTTGTCACGACCCAAATCCATGGAACATGAATTTAGATACATGACTAACTTGTTAATCTTACATAACTCAATACGTATAGTTAAATCCAAACTAATTTAAAACTCCAATGAAACAATGCTCTTAATAAATAACCTCTTACAAAAATCTAAACTCCACAAATTGGAAATAATCTCCAAAACGTAAAACATGAACTACAAAATAAGAATAACTAAAATTCTATAAGTCTTCAAGTAACATTGAAATCGCCTACAACTTCCATGCTCTACCTTGCACCTTACAAAGCGACCCAACGGTTCTATATTCCCAACTACACTTTAATCTGAAAAAATAGTAATTGATGGGGTGAGCCACACATCTAGTAAGTAATTATACAGAATACACAACAGGATAGAGTCAAGCCAAGCACGAGTATTTTGATTATTCACAAACTCATTCAATGATATCAAAAATAATCATTCCAAAACATATAATAAATCACTTTATACACATGTAATCACACCTTAAAATCATTAGAAATCACATACATATAATTGATCAGAGCACAGTGTCACATATACACATCACATATTCTCACATACAATCCTGTGAGCGGATACCAACATCTAACCCCTGTTGGTGAGGGACCAACACATATTCTCACATACAATCCTGTGAGCGGATTTACACATATATCTGATATATCTAATCAATTCTAAAAATACTTATTTTCGAGTCACAGATCACAAAACACAGTTTATACAAAATATAATAATTTACTTGATATTAACAATTATTCCAAATACAGAGGCATATCAAAGATCATGATATCGAATAAAACGTAAATCAAAGGATGCTTGACTCTCTTAGGAAATGAATAAGAACTGAAGAGTTTATATAAATATTTTACAATTCTTGAGTAAATATGAAAATTAAATTTGCTAAAAGAAACATTTTAAATACCATTTGGAGAATAGGAATATGACTTTGGAATCACTTGGTTTTAACAAATTTAAAGAACAAGAACCTTTTTAGAAAACTTACTTTGAAACTCAATTATTTACGGAAAATTGTTTTGTTTAGAAATCATCTTTTAAAAGAAATTAGGACGTTTAAAACTTATTTAAAATTCGAAGTATCTCTTTAAAACATTATTTAATAGTCGAAAATGATACAAAAATACTTTTAACAAACTTTAGAAAATATACGATTGAAATACAAAACTTTTGAAAACTTTTAACTTGTAAGAACCTAATGGACAAAACTTGTGCATATTATGCATAATTACTTACCTCTCTTGCTAATACTTCTGAACACAGCTGAACACTTTAATCTTCCGTAAGCTCTAAACAAATGAATGCTTTAATCAGTAAGCATGGAATCTAATCCTTATAAACCTTTTCTTTCCTACTGTCCTACAAAAATCAGGTATGAAAGCTACTTCGTATATACCATTGAATTAAGCAATTTAATATTCCTTATCAAAGTCCCACCGCAATAATATTTTCCCAAACTAATCTGTACTACTAGAGTTCAAACAAATTTCTATAACCACAATTGATATTCTAGGCCAATAATATTTCCTTTCATTGGGTCAAATCTCATATTACCATTAGAGAAGCAGCAGCCGAATACCCTAGACCTTAGATTAATATTCCCATTGAAAACGTAAGGATACAGGGCCACCTTTAGGATTAAAGATTATAATCATGAAGTCTAAATTCGAATGAAATCTGTAGGCAACTCAACGAAATCATGTAATCACTTTTAGGAATTAATCTAATATATATAATCCTTTGTTAGATCCAAGGCTCTCAATTTCTACGGGTAATCAAAATTAAATACAATAGTACCATAACTGAAGAGTATTACAATCGGATCTTTACGTGAATAACACTTATAATTAACCATCTTTCCATTGTAATAAAATAGTCAATATAATGGACATAACCGAATCTTACCAAGCTGCCAAAACCATATATATATCTCAAGATTTATAAACAATATAGAAGTATTGAGATGGGGTTCTCACCTTGATTTCGTAGCCAAATCTTATGCCCTTAAACAATTTTGCCTCCTCCTTCTGTCACGCCACCTCTCTCTCTCCCTCTCAAATTTTCTTTGGCATCCACTTTAACTAAGAAACCCTTCTAATGAAAACCCTAATTTATCTTTTCCTCTACCTTATATTTGACGCATCGGAGATGTGGGCTTAGTGGGATAGTGGGCTATAGTTTAAAACCGACTTAAACTTATTTCTTTAGTCTCCAAGAGGCCCATAAAACATTTACCTCTTTTATTAATTTATTTCTTATTTTAATTGCTACACTAAATTTTATGCACTAAAACTTTAATTTTCTCACCTATTTTGTAGCACCATAAAATTGTCTACTCCCATCTTACTGTGCACACGCATATTGTACTCCAACTCTATAATAATAATAATAATACCGATGACGGTGATGATCATAAAATCAAATCAGGGTATTACAATAGTGATGTCACTTGGTTTGTAACATTGAAGCCTAGAGCAAAAAACTCAGTATTCCTTTCCTTACAGCTTCGTGAATATTTGGATCAACCACTCCCTTTTGTAAAATTAACTTGTTGGTTGTTGCAGTGTTGTCAAAATTGCCACCAAAGTCCTATGGGAAAAAAAGCACTTTCAATTGGATGCCAATTTCTTGGAAATAATTGTTGTCAAAAAATTTGTGCCATCCCAATAAAATAAATTAAGGCTAGGAATAAAACAATTTGTGTCATCCCAATACAATATGTTAGGTTTTAAGGAATTAGGAACTAATATATTAGAACTTTATTTTGTAATGTTGACAAACCATGATCAAAACGTTTTTAGTCCTATTTAGACTTGCTCAAAGTGTAATTATACATAAAGTTGGAATCGAGTGTTCTGCAAGATTTATTGTGTAAATCTACCTAGCTCGATTAATCGAAAATTAGGCTCGATCGATTGAAAGTCGTGCAGATTGTTTTTCTATAGGATTTTCCAACTCAATCCAAGCTCGTTTGACGTGTAGGGTTTTATGTTTTGCCCTAGGTATAAAAGGGAAAACCCTAGCCACATTTTGAGGTTGCTCTTTATGCTGTGTGTGTGAATCTTTTTTGAGATCTAAAGGTATTTGCCTTTACACATACTTAGGGTTATCAAGAATCAAGACTATGTCAAAAACTTGGTGATCGTTTCAGTTGCAGATTCAAGAGCTTAAAGATATACAAAGAGAAGTGCTTGTGATTGCTGGGAATCCAAGAAAGAAGTAGTCCGTGGACTCGAAGCTGTCACGTGGTCGTGGTAGTAAGTTTTCTAGTCGAGGTAGCAATAGGATGTTAATGGTCTAAGTCGTTATTGTGCAAATTTCAATTCTTTCATTGTAAATTCAATTTACCTTGAGGATAGCTAAGTTAAATCCTCCTTAGGTTTTTTACCGGTTTGGTTTTCCTGGGTCATCATATTTTTGTATTCTTTACTTTTCACGCTTTACATTGATATGATATATTTGTGTTAACCTAGATCTGTTTAATTTGATTAAGTAATCACTTGGCTAATTAACTAGGTTAATCTGGTTGTGTTTTAAGGGGTGTAAAAATGTACAAGTGGTATCAAAGCAGATAGCTCTCTTGTTGTAGATCCTTTGATCTAAGAGCTGATCCTTAACCTTGGTTGTCATGGAACACGGACACTCTTTTGTTATTTCATCTCACTTTGATGGGAATAACTATGCTTATTGGAAAGTAAGAATGAAAGTATTCCTGAAATCTATTGATGAGAGAGTCTGGAATTCTGTTGAATATGGATAGGAGAAGCCCACTACTCCTATTAGTGTGTGGCAAACTTCTCAGAAAGAAGCACTAGCTTTTAATAGCAAATCTATGAATGCTATCTTTAATGTTATTTCTATGGAGGAATTTAAAAGAATCTCTAATGTTGAGATTGCTCATACTGCTTGGAATATCCTTCAAATTGTGCATGAAGGCACAAAGGTAGTTAAGATCAATAAGTTGCAATAATTAACAACTAGATTTGAAAACATTAGGATGTTTGATGATGAATCTTTTGATTAATTCTATGCTAAGCTTAATGATATTGTTAATTCTGCATAAAATTTGAGTGAAATCTATGATTAACCTAAAATTATTAGGAAAATTCTTAGATCTTTGACTGAGGATTTTAGACCCAAAGTGATTGCCATCACTGAAAGCAAGGATGTGGACTCCATCCCTGTTGATGAACTTGTAGGATCTCTTCAGTCGTATGAGTTGAACCTACCTAAGACTAGCAAATCCGAATCAATGGCTCTTCAGTATGTTGATAATGTTGATGTGAATGGATTTGATGATGAACTCTCTGCTACAGAGATTGCCTATCTTACCAATAACTTTAGAAACTTTCTTAGAAACAACAATAGAATGGCAAGAGATAAGAACAATACTAAACCTAGAAACTTTAGGAGGAATGATCCCACTAAAGTGAACAACACTGAAAAACCTAAAGAAAAATTTGGTCAACCTTCTATCAATTCTATGGGTCAACAATGTTTTGGGTGTCAAGGGTATGGTCATGTGAAATTTGAATGTCCAACATTCTTGAGGTCTAAGGGTAAGGTTATGGTTGTAACCCTTAGTGATGATGAAGTTTCTGACAATGAGTCTGGTTGTGATAAGGATGAAAATTTCGTTGCTTTCACTGCTACTGCTGTAGTTGATGAAAGTGTTGCTGTTGAAAAGAACCCTTCTGATAGGGAACTCTCTGAGGATGCAGATTTACAAGAAGCTTACAATAAACTTTGCAAAGTTATTGCAAAGGATGCTATAACTGTTGATCTAGGCTTAAAGAAAATTGCATCTTTTAAACTTGAAAAGAAAAATTTACTTGTGAAACTGTTTGATGCTAATGAATTATTGAATAATGTGAAGACTAAGAACATGCTTTTGCTTGATAAAGTTAAGAATTTGGAACTTGAATTATATGTTGCTAGAGAACAAACTAATAGGTTTGCAAGCTTCAAACTTGATCACATGTTGAGTGTTCAAAAGTCTCCCTTTGACAAAACCGGTTTAGGTTTTATAGAAAGCATCTCTGTGCCTAACCCTTGTTCCATAAACTTTGTTCTTTCTTTTGAGCCCCCTATGAGTGAGGTTGTTAAACCTGTAGAAGTCACACCTACTAGGAAGATTAGGGTTGATCTTCAAGAGTCTGAACCTAAGGCTTCTAACCCTCCTAAGGGCAAGTTGCATGATAAGCCTACATGGGTTTGTCATTTCTGTGGAAAGTCTGGGCACATTTGTCCAAATTGTTTCAAGTTGCAAGCTGCTAAGCGAACAAATAAGCCAAAAGTACCTGTGCCTCAAGCACAAGATCCTATGGTACTTATTGGTGAGTTGGTAAAGGGTTTAAATCTTTATTCCAATCTTGGAGTTGCTCAAAATTCTAATGTAAAGAACAACTACAATGCTAGAGTTGTATTTAAAAAGTTTTGGATGCAAAAGGTTCGATCTAATTGAGTCTTTCTGACATGGTCCTTGTGCTTCATCGCTATACTCTTTGTAACCATTGTTCTTTGTTGTTTTTGTTTTCTTTGCTTTTCTAGGATTTGCATTGCATAACATTTATGCATTTCATTCTAGGTTGTTTTTGTTATTTCTTTTCAAAAAAAAAAAAAAAGGAAAAGGGAAAACAAAATGTGTTTTGCATTATTTCTTGGATTTGAAGTCAAGGTTGGCCAATTTATTTTTACATAACATGTGTGTGTACTTTGTTTAGTTTTGACGAGCTTATTTTTTGCACTTTACTAATTTGAGCTTTGTAGTGCATGTTATGTTGGAAGATGTTTATAGTTTTTGATCACATGATCTTGATCTTAAAGTCACAAACTTTTGATTGTTGGACTTGAACTTATTGAGAAAGGCATAAATAACCATCTCACCACTGTTTACTAGCCAATCATGAACACCTTAGTGCATATCATATGATTCTGTGCTCGAGAAAGTGTAGCACATACACAAAAAGAACATAAGGTGTAGCCTTGGTTTAAATGCTAAAAGTGGTGTGTACATTATTAGACTTTAATTAAATCAATCAAATAAAATTGGTGTGTACATTATCCTGGCTATTTTAGTAAGTTTCTAATCAAATACAATTGGTATGTACAATACGAGGCAAATTAAGAAACTTACATGATTGGAAGCTTGTTTTCTAGAAGATGTGAGAGTTATATGATGTAATTCTTTAGGCGATAGTCTCTTTCAAATTTATGTGATGAATTTTGTAGAAATTGTGGTTGATTACTATTCACATATCACCTCACATGTATCTTAAGCTTTTGCTAGTTGTACACACTACACAAGTTACTCTTTGCTAAACTTTGTACATGTTATTGTGTGTGATTTTGGTTTGGCCAACCAAGTTTGAAAATTCCTTGAGTTTTATGCAAAACATGTTTGTTGTTTGAGAATTTAAGGATAATTGATTGAAAATCTTATTTTTGGGAAATCTGGGTTCAATTCAAGTGTTTTTTGAAAAGTATTTCATCTCATACTCATGCATTTTATTCATAATATACTATGCTTTAAGGAGTTTCTGCATAAAATTGCTCTGTTTTTCGAAAAATTGTGTTTTCTAGATTTTCGATCAATCGAATCTGTTTTTCGACAGATCGAAAATGCGATTAAAATTTTGTTTTAAATTTGACCTACTCAATCGCTGATGGATTAATCGAAAGTGATTTTCGATCGATTGAATCTAATTTTTGATCAATCAAAAATCGTATAGAGAGTTTTTTAAAAACCTTTGTTTCTCACGTATTCAAACACTATTTCAAAACTTTCAAAAGCTTTTCTCTCTATTCGATTGGTCTAAGATTCCAAGCAAGATTTTTGTCGTTTTTGCCCAAATTTCTTCAAGGGTTTTTGTCATCTAAGGCCGGTAAGAGCTTTATACCCCTCCTTTTTCATTTATTTTCATGATTCATGCATTTTGGGGATATTTTCAAACCAAAGGGAAATTGGGATTTTTGTTGATTTAAGCCTTTTCTTTTAAAATTGATCAATGGGTTTTTGTTGGGGGATGCTATAAACATGATCCTTATGGTTTAATTTGATCAATTTGATGATTTGGGAAATTTTTAATTTTCTAGGGCTTGAAAGTACCCGATTTGGGGATCTTGTTAAATTGAGGTTTAATTGATGAAATTGGCTTGCATGATTGATTGATTTGGTCATTCTAATCTATTACCTAACTAGTGTAATGATCAATTGATCAATTTGTTGAGATTTTTTGCAAGTGGTTTTCAAAATTTGGGGTTTTTGGTATAAACTCTATGCTCAAGCCAATTTTGTGTATTTAAAGTAAAATTGAACTTATTCTCACTGCATTAGGGCATGCATCATGTGTTGATATTGTTCATGCATCATATAGAATTGTTATTTCTATATTTTTTTCTGTGCTAACTTATAGTCTGCCCTTGATTTTTTTTTAATTTTTTTTAATTTTTTTTATCTCTTCTGTGTCTATCTTTCTGCTCTTTAGCATCATGTCTAAGAAGACTAGAGCTAATAGGAAATCCTCTTCTTCTTCTTCTGCCCCCACATTCAATAGTGAGAGATTTCTGAGTGAGAAAAACCAGGTAGCATATGAGAAGCTGAATCTTCGTAGGAATGTTTGGGCTGAGCGTAAAGTCATTTTAGGTCAGTTGGATGGTGAGATTAGGAGAAACTTTGCCTGTAGGGGTTGGCTTCCTTTGTTAGATGTTGATCATCCTCCTCCAGCTACCTTGATTAGAGAGTTTTACACGAACCTCTCGGTCCACACCTATGATTCAAACACTCTCGTGAGGAGTTGGATACGGGGTGATGAGTACATCATTACTCCTTTAGTAGTGACTAATGCTCTTGGGGTGCCGCTGGTTTAGCATCCTGTTTATCCGTACGATGCGTCTCCACCTCTAGATGACATTATGTCATTTATTACTGGTACTTCTATCCAGTGGGGTTCTGATCCTCGAATCACCTCTCATGAGTTGACTGAGACTCACTATCTCTTTTTCCAGATTTCTTGAGAGATGTGCATTTTTGTATGCCCTTGTTACTGATGCTCCTATGAGCTTTCCTTATCTTTTCATTCGTTCTTTGATTGAGGTTCATAGGAGTAGTTCTACTACTCACGCTCTTTTCTTTCCAGTTTTCATTCATCAGATTCTTTTGCATTTAGGGTTAAAGGACTTTCCCGCGTCTGAGCCTATTCATATTATAGCTTCTATAGGTGCCACCTTTCTTAGGAAGAGGGCTACTCAAATGAGAGCGAACTCTAAATGTCCTAGGGTTGAGCCTTCCGGTGTCGCACCTCCTCTTCCCTCTTCTACAGGTGATACTTCAGCTGAGGCATTTATAGATCCGACTGCTACTGCTGCTATTGTTCCTCCACCATCTACTTCGGATGATTTAGA
The DNA here is from genome assembly GCA_023621385.1 of Quercus gilva. NCBI lineage: Eukaryota > Viridiplantae > Streptophyta > Magnoliopsida > Fagales > Fagaceae > Quercus > Quercus gilva. The sequence goes on along the minus strand of CM042477.1, from coordinate 3,286,821 downwards.
CATTCGTTATATGTTGGAGACTGTCATGACTGTTCAGGCAGCTCATGGTCAGATTTTGGTGGACATGCTTAATGAGTTTTGTGCTTTGTGAGCATATTTGGAGCATATTAGACGGCCGCCTCTGCCACCTCCTTTTGATGATGAGTGAGTGCCCTTTGGCAATTTGTCACAGAAAGGGGGAGTACATATGTAGAGGAGTTTTTGTTGTTAGGGGGAGATTTTTGTTAGTTTGGAGCTATGGAGCTATAGATTGTGTCTAGGTGCTTCTTTTTGTATTTATCATTTTTGGCTCATGATGTATTTTGTTTGGGTTGTCCATGATAGAGGGAGATACATTTATTGTATATGTTTCTTGTTTCACATTGCTTATTGATTTATATTTATAAGGTTATTCATGATATATGTCTTTATTTTGTGTTATGTGAAATCAAGAAGTTATTTTGTTTTACATATATTTTCTACACTTACATTTTTACGTTTGTTGAGTGTTTCAGGAATATGCAGGTTGATTTAGTCATGCTGCTATCTACACTTGCAACTGATAGATAGTAGTTAAGTTGAATTTGTTATGTTGGGCTATGTTTTTGTAATGAGTTGTTTTTATGTAAACTTTGAGCACTTTGTTAACTTTTTGTTTTGTCACGGATTGCTAAAGGGAGAGTTTGTTAGGTTCTAAGGAATTCGGAACTAATGTATTAGAACTTCATTTTGTAATGTTGGCAAATCATGATCAAAACGTTTTTAGTCTTGTTTAGACTTGCTTAAAGTGTAATTATATGTAAAGTGGGAATTGAGTGTTTTTTTGCAGGATTTACTGTGTAAATCTACCTGGCTCGATCGATCAAAAATTAGGCCTGATCGATCGAAAGTTGTGCAGATTGTTTTTCTGCAGAATTTTCCAACTTAGCCCAAGCTCATTTGATGTGTAGGGTTTTATCTTTTGCCCTAAGTATAAAAGGGAAAACTCTAACCACATTTTGAGGTTGTTCTTTATGCTCTGTGTGTGAATCTTTTGTGAGATCTAGAAGTGTTTGCCTTCACACATACTTAAGGTTATCAAGAATCAAGACTATGTCAAAAACTTGGTGATTGTTTCAGTTGTAGATTCAAGAGCTTAAAGATATACAAGCAGGAGTGCTTGTGATTGTTGGGAATCCAAGAAAGAAGCAGTCCATGGACTCGGAGCTGTCACGTGGTCGTGGTAGTAAGTTTTCTACTAGAAGTAACAATAGGATGTTAGTGGTCTAAGTCGCCATTGTGAAAATTTCAATTCTTTCATAGTGGATTCGGTTTACCTTGAGGATAGCTAGGTTAAATCCTCCCCAGGTTTTTTACCAGTTTGGTTTTCCTGGGTCATCATATCTTTGTGTTCTTACTTTATGCACTTTACATTGATATGATATTGAAAGCTCGAAAATGTGTTGAAAACACACGAGCGGTTTAGACCCCCAAATTAAAATTACGGCTTGGTTGATTTTACACTAACTTAATGATAAGTGCGGAATAGTGTAAACACAAGCGTATGAGCACAACAACTACTCTAATCCATATTTAAAGCAACACAGTAGTAAAAATGAAATGAACAAGAGTAGAGAAGAAGGGTGCAAACACAGAAAACACCGAGACGTGTTCTCGAAGAGGAAACCGAAGAACTCGGCGAGAAACCTCTCCGCCGCCCTCCAAGCGGAAATCGATCCACTAGACAATCAGTTGGGATACATGGGTTAGCAAGAGACCCTCCAAGCCTAGTCTACCCGATGTACCTAAGCCCTCCAAGCTCCTACTCCAACAAGGCTTCTCGGAACCGTGTCTTGTCTAGCTCTCCGGATCCCGCAACAAGCTCCATGTTGCATTTGCCATCCTTGGCTTCTTCCAATGCTTCCCAATAGCTCCAAAACACTCTCTACACTCTGAATGTGTGTGGGTTGTGTTTGGGTATAAATCTCCTCTCAAGGTATGATAATAGGAGAGGGATGGAGAAGAGGCTATAATGATTTCTCACTAAGGAGGAGTAGCTCTCTCTCAAAAGATGGGTGGGTGAGTTGTAGAAAACCTATCTAGGGTTTTTCTCTCTGAATAGCCACACCAACATATGTGGGTAATGAGGGTATATATATAGAGTGGGTGAAGGGTAAGAAGGTCACTCAATAAAATCCTCCAGGCAGAAAGTTTCGCGACTGTCTCGCGGGAAGGCCTTACCAGCGAGACACTCGCGAAAATGACAGCCTGGCATGACTCTTCAGCTTCCAGCACGTGCAGGGCACATGCACCATTTCGCGGGATGCTTAGTAGCGAGATACCTGCGAAAACTCTTCAGTCTTCAATTTTTTGAGTCTTCACACTCTTTCTCTCTCACACAACCCTTACAACAAATCCCACAATAAATACAGGGTATAAACGATTGAAAATAAATTACAATCGAATTTGGCACGGAATAAAAGCCAACAAAAACACAGTTGTAAATTACAACTTTACAATAGGTTTTCTCTCTGAAGCATTCCTCAACAATTGTGGGTAATGAGGGTATATATATAGAGTGGGTGAAGGGTAAGAAGGTCACTCAATAAAATCCTCCAGGTAGAAAGTTTCGCGACTGTCTCGCGGGAAGGCCTTACCAGCGAGACACTCGCGAAAATGACAGCCTGGCATGACTCTTCAGCTTCCAGCACGTGTAGGGCACATGCACCATTTCGCGGGATGCTTAGTAGCGAGATACCCGCGAAAACTCTTCAGTCTTCAATTTCTTGAGTCTTCACACTCTTTCTCTCTCACACAACCCTTACAACAAATCCCACAATAAATACAGGGTATAAACGATTGAAAATAAATTACAATCAAATTTGGCACGGAATAAAAGCCAACAAAAACACAGTTGTAAATTACAACTTTACAGATATATTTGTGTTAACTTAAATATATTTAATTTGACTAAGTAATCACTTGGCTAATTAACTAGGTTAATCTAGTCGTGTTTAAAGGGGTCTAAAAATGTACACAATAAATTAAGGCCAGGATTAAAACGTGAGGAAAATGTTTATACTCTTTTTTTAGAGAGAGTTTTAACCTATGGCGTCTGCTCCTAATAATAGCTTTTTATCATCAAACCAAGACACTGATCAGTTTTTGGTGTAGGTAGGGATTAAACCCTAAATTTTTTATTCATCCATCAGAAACTTTACCAATTGAAAATATTTATACTTTATATTATAGTTACGCATAGGTGATCTTTCAATACTATATATATATATATATATATTAAAAAGCTTTCCATTTCTTGTTCCTTTCCCTTTAGGGTGGAAATACTAAAATGAGTTTTTAAAAAATAAGACATTCAATCAGCAGTCTCTCCAATAGTAAAGTAAATTTTTTATTTGGAATTATGATATATATATATATATATATATATAAAATATTAACGAGGATTCATCATTTTCATATATTTTTCTTCTCTATTTGCTTTTCTTCATTTTCATGAACATCATCAGGTCATCTTCCTAAACTTTAATTATTATATAAATATTTTTTAGTTTATTCTGAACATGTGCAAAAATCTACAAAAGAATATATAAATATTCATCTACCATTTTTTTTTTTCATTGGATTAACTCCATTTTTTTTGGGCTCAAATTTTTGATGCCCAAATATTAAATTCTTTAATATGCATATAAAATAAAGAAATAAAAACAAAATTTTGGGTCCGTGAATAATTAGGTTTCTTTTCCCTACCTTTCATATATATGATTCCTTTCTCGATTTAAAAAGAAAAAAAGTAAGAGATTAAATTTGAAAGCTTGGAGGGAGAGGGGATAAGAGGGGGATGGAGGGATAGGACATGAGAGAAATAGATATTAGTGTAAATATACATCTCCTTTGTTTAGATGCCCCTTAAAGACCCTCTTTTTTATTTGGTTCTAAAGTGAAAATGAGAGGAGATAATAATTAATAAGAAAATAACAAATGTGAATTTTTTTTTTATTAAATCCTATACTTGAATATATTAATGAGAAAGTGGAAAATACATTAAATTTTATTAAAATAAACCATCTTCTTCCAAAATCCCTAATTGGGGAAATTTAAAAAAAAAAAAAAAAGGTTTTGGAGGGGTTAACTCCCTTCAAATCCCCCTCAAAATATTCCCACTCTCCTTTAAAAAATTATGAATAAAGGAATTAAATTTTCATCCTTATCTCCTCTCTAATTATTCCATTTGGTTTAGTAAATCAATGATATTGAGTCAATGACAATAGAAATGTTGCCTATGAATTTCTTTGTTATGGCTCTTAGCTACAAGTTTCCCTTGGGTATAATGCAGGCCTCGAACTTACTAGCGTTTCTGCCTAGATAGCGAGGAGTTTACTTCTAGAATAAGTAGGTTGTATGAGGGAGAATAGACCATCATTTATAAGTCGGCCATAGCTTCCCACCATCAATTTCTTTTTGGTTGTTTATTTTTGGATGACAATAAAAAACGTAAAAAAAGTATTTTATTATGGATGTTATTTCAGTGATCAATAGAAATTCCTTTTTCTAACGATTACTCCAAAGAAAAAATATATGGCAATTACTCAATTGGAATTTGACAACTTATGGTTAATTTTTGTTAAAAAATTTTGGTTCAATTTTTTATTTGAACATCTAGTGGCCATAAAATTTAAATGTAAAAAATGGAATTATAAAATCAAGTCTATTTTAATGACGTGAAGTCCATGACATGCTATAAATTATGTTTACCATATCAACATTTTTCATCTATCATAATGTCAATAAGTAGCTTTTTGAAATAATTTTGAAAATATAGCAAAAATAAAAGTGGTTGTTTATTTGTTCCTTTTACAATGTTAGTCTCTAGAGACATTCGAAGTAATGGAAGTGGATTCTCCTAAAAAAGAAAAAAAAAAAAAAAAAAAGATGCCCACATTCCTTATCATAAAAATGGTACAAAACAAACCAATATGCTCTGGATGATCCAAACCAAAAATAAATATTCTAGTTGGATTAAAAAGAATTGCGAGACATGATAAAATTTTGGGCTACTTATCTGGTCTTGCTTTTGGTTAAACCCAATATATTGGATTGGATGCTATATTTATACTTTTATAGGCCACACATATTATATCCGCTACTCCCAACTCTTTTGGACTTGTATTGTATTGTACCACATGAAGACAAGTGTAGATGCAGATTGCCAAATCAACAAGGCATACATGACCAAAAGAACATAGTTGTGTGGTGTGTTTGTATGCTTTATATGGAGGGAGGGAAGATGTCTTTAATGCTATATTTAGCTAGAGACATCCCACTTGAAACTGGATTTCTACTTGTAATGTTCTACAGAGTTTTCTTAACCAAAAATGGTCGCCCCCTCTTACCATGTTTTTCTTAATCCAAAAAAAAAAAAAAAAAAAAAAAAAAAACTACAGTATACAGAGTTTTCCTCTAACCATTTTTTTCTTTATAAAAAAATAATCTACTGACTTTTGAATGTTCTAATAGATTGAATTTTGGCCATGGGTTCCCCACTTTTGTTGACTTCCGTATTTTGCATTTCATACTCTTAGCCTCAGGACCCCATTGTTTCAATGTTGTTTTAAGGCAGATTTTTTAAAACTGGATTTCAACATAATTCCATTTTGATTGTTCTTATAATCAGGCTCAGACACTAATCAGTTTTTGGCATAGGTGGAACTCGAACTCCTAATCTCTTATTCAATGATAATATATCTTATAAGTTGAACTATCTATAACCTGTCTATATTGTTTTAGTTTAGTTCAAGTCATGGAAAAATATATCTAGTGTTTCTAACTAAAATTTTCTTTTTCTTTTTTTGAACCTTATTTTCAAGACTCTCTTTTTTGTTCTTTTTGTTCCTTCTTTTTTTTTTTTTTTTTTTTGACAAGAAACCAAGATTCATTAGGACTGGAACAATAAAACCCAGCATCACTCTAGTCACATATAGCAAATGATCAGGTAAAGCCACATAATTTACAAAACCATTCTAGTATAATAACAATATATTAACCATTCACTCTTACTTTGTCATATGTGAAACTTTATCTTTTAACTAACTAGATAGCTTACTTATAAATATATAATTTTATATGCACACAAAGTAGAAATTCAAAATTATGTTCACAGAGTATTTTTCTATATTGTTAAACAAAGATTAGATATGAATATATACACACACACACGCACACCTTTTTATAGTCATATATCTATTACATACTGTGGAGGGTTTTACGCTTCTTGTACCTTAGGCACGTGTCTTAATGTCATTAGAGAATATTTAGTTTAGGCTTTTTCTAAGAAGGAAGTTGGGTCTGATGCTCCCGTGGAACTAGCTCCAAGGTCCCATTCTATTGTTGTCAGTTTGTGCACAAACATTGACTCCAATGTCTAGGGGACCACGCTACAAACTAGGCTTATTCTCTATTTCTACCATAGAGGGAACATTTCTCCAGTTTCTGCCGCAGAATTGACTTTTCAATCAGTTAAACTATGATATAAATAAACCAATAAAGATATACTCACCATTTTCATATTCTTCTTCTCTTTTTACTCTTATTTTTATTTTTTATTTTATGATCTTTCTAAACTCTAATTAGTAATTTAATATATATAAAAATTGTCTAGTTTACTCAAGTGCAAAAAAAAACATATCTAAAAAAAATATTAATAATTCTATTTTTTTTTTAAATCAAAGCAAAATATATAATCATTGTCCGCATAAAAAATAAAACAATTAATTAATTAATAAATATATATATATATATATATATAATCTTTGTAAAGAAATTCTTTCTATGGGGCTACTTAGGCACTTGTTCTTTTTTTTTTTTTTTTTTTGGAGAGAAAACCCAAAAAACCAACTCCAACAATCTTTCTCCCCCCCCCCCCCCCCCCAAAGAGTTGCTAAGCTGCTTTCTTGGTGTCGAGAGCACAGTAGCTTCTTTATACATTTTAAATAAAATAAAATATTCATTCTCATAATTTTTTATTCTCTCTCTCTTCTCTTAAATGGACAATTCTCCCCCCTCTTTTCTTCTTCTTCTTCTTCACTGTTTCTCCCTGCCTCACTCTCAACATCTCTCTCCTTTTCTTGTCCAGCCACCATCTAATTGAAGTCACCATTGCCTAATCAAAGCCACCACAAAACCCAGTACAAAACCCAACCACTGATGGGTCTAATAGTGGGTAACATTGGTGGGTTATCCGAGTCTAATGCTGGATAATACAAGCAAAATTTAGAGTGTTTGATTTGGGTGTTCTTGGATGATAAAATATGGATTTGAGACTTAGGTGTTGTTGGATGACAAAATCCGGGTTTCAAGATTTGAGTGTTGTTGAATGCAGAAAAGGTTTTGGTGTTAAGGATTTAGGTGCAATTGTGGCTACATTGTAATAGAATGGTAGGCAACACAATTCATTCTCCAAACATTGAAAAAATTTGGCGTAAATGCACTTTTAGTCTCAACATTTTGGCTTTTTTTCCATTTTAGTCCCTACATTTTCATTTTACCACTTTTATCCCCTAAACCAATTAACGCATGACATTTAAGTCTTGACCGTCACCCAACTAACAGAAAAGTCCTACATGGCTGACAGAGTGCATAAGTGGCATGTTAGATACTGACATGGCTAATAATTTAATAATAAAAATACAACGTCAGCATCCATGTCAGCATTTAAATTAATAAAAAATGCCAGGTCAGAACAAATTAAAAATAAACATTAATCTAATTAAAATATTAAAAAAAACAATTAAAAACAAATATCTGAATTGTTAAAAGTTAGTATTAAATTATTAAAATGTCAAACCTAATAAAATAAAATTATTAAATTAAAAAAGTTATTTTCATTCTTCTCACTCTCTTCTCTCTCTCTCTCTCTGCCAATTCATATTCTCCCTCTCTTTGATCTTTCTCCCCCAACCGATTCTTTTTTTTTTTTTTTTTTGACAAACTCTCCCAATCGATTGAATGCTTTGAAATGTGGTTTTATGGATTAAGTTCTCAAGCTCGACCATGGAGTTTTATGGATTTGTGGGTGTGTTGTGTTGCTGTGAAACCCCAGACCAATGGTGGTGGTGGTTGTGAAGGATCGGTGGTTGTGCTAGCTATGTTGTTGTGATGGTCCCCATGGCAAAGCCTTAGGTGCAAAGCCCAGATTGGTCCTCATGGCAAAGCCCAGATTGTTTCCAACGACGAAACCTCAGGTAGTGGGTGTTGTGAAGCCTCAAGTAGTGGGTTTGTGGGTGTTGTGAAGCCTAGGTCAGTCCGCACGGTGAAGCCACATCTCTACCTCTCCTCCATTCTGCTATATTAAGAATTTTGATGGGTATTTAGGAAAGAAATGGTTTTGGATAATAATTTTGGTTGAATATATAATTGATTTTTGTGGAAGAATTTGGGTACAAATTTTGGAATATTATGGGTTTCTATTCTTTTGTTCTTGTGTTTGAATATTTTGGGTTGTTGTTCTTATGTGTTCATGATCAAGATGAACACAGATCTTAATTGATTTTGTTTTTAATTTTGTTTTTTCTCTTTTTTATTTGATTAAAACTGATAAATTATTATTTTTTAATTTAGAAACTTACGTGGAGTTGAGGTGGCATTTTTAAAAATTAAATAAAATTTTTATTATTAAATTATTAGCCACATCAGTATCTAACATGCCACTTATGCGCTCTGTCAGCCACGTAGGATTTTTCTGTTAGTTGGGTGACGGTAAGGACTTAAATGTCATGGTTAATTGATTTAAGGACTAAAAGTGATCAAATGAAAATGTAGGGACCAAAATGGAAAAAAGCCAAAATGTAGGGACTAAAAGTGCATTTACGCCAAAAAATTTTAACATATTGTTAGAGATGCTCTTAGTTCCATTTTTTTGAGTGCTTAAAATTTTGATGATCAAACATTAAATTCTTGTGCTTGTGTGTGTGTGTAGGTTTTTAGATCCATGTTTTATTAATTAACCAATTTTAAGCTAAGTAATTAGTTAATCAAATTATACTTCAAGCATTGGTCAAACACTCAACACCAATATTGTTCAATCAACATTAAGAGCAATGGAATAAAGAAAAACGCAATATATTATCCTAAGAAATCTCAATGAAACAACTTATCCCAAAGTAAAAACCATGGAAAGGAAATTTTCCCAATGAAGCAAATCTACTATCGCAATAGAAGTTATTACAATCAAAGGAAAAACCTTTTCCTAAACTCTACAACTCGTAGGCAAATTACAAAGAAAACCTTTTATTACACCAGAACATCTAGACTCTCAACTATATGGAGTGCCTCCATAGATGCGTAACCGTGACCAAAACCTCCGACGGACTTCAAGAAACTCTTGAAGGTTTTCTCCATAATAGCAAGTTAGAACTCTTTAGGTACTTCACCAATTGTCCTTTGGATCAATTAGAATTCTTTGCTTAGGTGAATTTGAGAGAACTTGGTTACATGATTATAGCAAAAAAAAAAATGGAGTTTTTATTATTATTTATCTCTCCCTAAAAATCCTCTATTGAGATGACTAATAATGTCCTTTTTATATCAAACAAATAGGGCTCAAATTGGGCATGAAACTGACAAGTTATTGGGCTTTTTGCTTTGCTAATTTTCACAATCTTGATAGATTGAGATGTAGTTGAGGAAACAAACACTTCATCCAAAACTTGATCAATCAAGTGGAATCGAGACTAGAGTAAAGGTCACTAAAACTTTGTTTTTATCAGTTGTTTTTAAGTAGTCTTTGTGCCTTCCACTAAATCTTCAATTACCATTTTGAGATACATCAAAACTCACAACTAGACACACAATTTGGCAGAGTTTGACAATAGTAAAACATATAGACCTAACATATATATATATATATATATATATATGTATGTATGTATGTATGTATGTATGTATAAAAGTTTTACAACGTGACTCCACCACTCATATTATTCTAATAATTCAAACAAAATTGAGGAAAAATTACGATTCTTTTCCTTACCTTCCATATGGTTACTTCCTTTTTTGATGAAAACTTTATTCATATGCCAAAGTCTTATCTTTGTTTGGTTGTAAGGTGGAAATGAGATGAAAGGATAATATATAAGAACAAGGTAAGTATGAAATTATTTATTAAATCCTATACATAAAAAACATTAAAGAAAAATAATGAAAAAAACATTAAATTTTATTAAAATCGAATCCCATTTCTTCCGAAATCCCTCAAATTGGGGAAATTTAAAAAGGTAAATTCTGTTTACTATGTTATTAATTAAGTACTATGATTGTTTCTCTTTAAATTGCACCACATCTACTATTATTAAGTACTATGATTTTTTTTTTTTTCGAATCCAAATAGGTTTGGATTTATAGCAATATATATATATATATATATATTTCCCCTTTTTTTAGAATCCAACTAGTTTCGAATTGGACAAACGAAATTGCAACAAATTGTCACTCAGTACCCCTTTTGCTTTGATTAAAATATGGTTTAAGTACTCCAACCAGAATAATGGTGGTCCCTGTGCCCCAACGCCTCCTCCCCTCTTGATTGTGCACTTGCCTAAGCTAAATTAGTCCAAAGAAACATGCGGTAACTGTTATATCATATAAGATAAGAGAAAGATAGCTCCATTGGACAAGACAAACATATCCAAATCATAACTTTATTTTGTGTCCTCTGTTAAGGAAAAATTGAAATTAATTCCAAATTATATAAAGAGGAATTAGATCTGCATCAATCATCATTTTTTTTATTGGAGATTAAGAAAACAACTGAAAAACAATTCCCCAAAAAAAATGATGAAAAAATGGACTCTTCTTGTTGATTAGGGCCTTTCAAAACAAATGCACATATATCTTGTGAGCCCAAAAACGGAAGACTTGGTTTTGGAGGCCCAAATCAATTTCTCCTTATGAAAACTTCCTAAACTGGTCAACAGAAAGAAAAAAAAAAAAAAAAGCCCAGATCCAGACAATTATTCATATTTCATAAACCTCAACAAGTTTTGGAGGAAAAAGAAAAACAGAGCATTGACTTGTAAGTTGTACTAAAACAATCAGAAAACCAAACAGTTCAGATTTTTATAACCCCTCAACAAGCATTGGACTAAAACAGATACAACATATATATAATATATAGCAAACCTCACACCACGGACTATATGGTATATACTAATATACACCACGTAATTCAAACAAAGCAACAAAAACAGAGCAATGCACACTCTGTTTCAACTTATTTATATTGGAAGCTACAAGTTATTTAAAACCTACATGGTAGCCGTAGGTATTGTCTTGGAGGGTCAGACAGGGTTGACGTTCACAGCGATCATTTGGATATTGTATTGGCTGCTGCTGTTGGTAACGCCATCACTGCGAGCAAGGTTACCGCCAGAAAGAATTTGGGCGTTAGTAGCAGTGTTGTTAGTTAACAACTTGCGAAGTGTGAGAATGAGTGTGATGATGAGGATGACCAGGCCAAGCATTTGAGCAGAGAGTTTAACGTCTGAAAGAAACGACATTTGATCCCTGTAGTAACAAAAGAAATTTAATTGTATGAAATACTCTGCTATATAATTAGAAATGTTGTTGTTAATAAAAAAAAATATTCTGCTACATATATTCTCACCCGTTTGGGCGAGTAGAGGTAGAGGACGATTGGATGGAAGGAAGTTGAGCCATAGAATTTGAAGACGTTGGGGTCTTGTTCAATTGACTCTCTTATAGAAAGGAGATATTGGGTATCCTAGTGACATTCTTTCTTATAGAAACGATTCTTATAGAAAGGAGAGATTGGGTATCCTTGTGAGAAAGAAAAAAGTATTGCGTTTGTTTAATTAATTAAATTTTCTTGATTGTGACATTCTTTAAGAACTTGTCGCTTTGTGACATTCTTTAAATACTCGTCGTCGCTTTGTGACATTCTTTACGAATTCGTTGCTTTTCTGACCTGAGTTAAGAACTCGTCGCTTTGTGACATTCTTCTTGATTGTGACATTCTTTACGAACTCGTTGCTTTTCTGACCTGAGTTAAGAGCTCGAACTCGTTGCTTTTCCGACCTGAGTTGCCAAGTAATTTCTTGAGCGTGAGCCTAAGAACTCTTTAAGAACTCGTTGCTTTTCTGACCTGAGTTGCCAGGTAAGAAAGTTGCATTGAATTAATTAATTCAACTTTCTTGAAACCTTTTGAGTTGATGGACTTGCGTTCGAGATAGGTTAATATTTGAAATTACCACATGTCACAATTATATATTAATAATATAATTGACTCTTATTATTTATATCATCTCGTTGACTAAGAAATTTACAAGTAAACGTGAAAATTATAACATTTATTAGTGATGGTTGTTCTTTCTCATCAAACCATGACTACATATACATATTTATATATATTCTTTTGTATGCTCATATTTCTATTACATATCATGCATAATATTTTAAACTTTTTGCCGGCATTTTGATGCCATCTTCAAGAGATTCATTCATGTAATAACTTGGTGTGTATGAGATAGAAACACTACGTATAGCCTAAAGAATAGTTAAATACTTGAAAAAGTCTAAATACCTTTATTTGTTAAAAAAAATCATATATAAAAAAAAAGTTTGTCTTTCAGGAGGTTTATGTTATTTAACGGGTATAATGATGGTACTTTGTATCAAACATTGAAGCCTGGAGCAATAGACTCTGTACTCCTTTCCTTATACCATGTGAATATTTGAATCAATCACTCTCTTTTATAAAATAAATCTGGTGGCTGTTGCGATGTTGTCAAAATTGCCAAAGTCCTATGGGAAAAAAAGCACCTTCCAAGAGTTGCCAATTTCCTGGAAATAACTGTTGTCAAAACAATTTGTGCCATCCCAATACAGTAAAGGCCATGAATTAAAAAAGAGAGGAAAATGTATGTACTTTATATTACAAATAGGCGAAGGTGATCTTTCAATACTTTTCTCTTCTGTTGACTTGTATAGTTGTAGGTAAAGATATAATTTCCTAGTGCTACGGAAAAAAATATATATTAAAAAGCTTTTCATTTCTTGTTCCTTTCCCTTTAGGTGCGGTTTGGATAGCTGAAACGCAGCACATTTTGCGTTTGCATATATTACAGACACATGTGGGTCTCGTGTACTGTTCACGGGATCCACAAACTTCACTTTTCAACAATTTTTTCATTAAAAATGGGTCTCAAAGTACTATTTACACATTTAAAAATTATTTTGCTACAGTATTTTTAGTTTTCAGTTTTTAGCTGTATCCAAACGAACCAATGTCTATTTAGCTAGCTTGTTTTTTTCCAACTTATTTTATTATTCAACTTATTTTTGCTATTATTCATAAGTCTCACTACACTTTTTAGTACTATTCATGGGTGTTACTGCACTATTTCAACTAACATTTACCTTTATCTAGAGTACTTTCAACAAAAAATTTTCAATTTCAACAAAATAAGTAGATCCCAAATAAACCCTTAGAGTGAAAATACTAAAATGAGTGTTTAGAAAATACAACATTCAATCATCAGTCTCTCCAACAGTTGAGTCATGAATTTTTTGTTTGGATGAACTATGATATTAACAAACCAATATATACACACCCACACAAATAAGGTTACTAGCTTGATTTCTTATAAAAAACAACTTATTGTATTATAAAATTTTATCTTAATGATACACCATTAAAGGGATTAGTTTTGATTTTATCTTTTTACAATGTTAGCAATGTACCTTTCTCATGGCCCAAAGTTTTACGATACACTTACATGTATTACTAATATTATGTCGGTGAAACTCTCTCTTTTTTAACTTAAATTCCGGAATTTACCTTCCAGTTCACAAACATTTGTACTTAAATGGAGTGACTATTATGCTAGTAATGCATAATGTTTTGTTTTAATTACTAAATAATACAAATTTTATTATGTTAAACTTACAAATTAATGCATCGCCAATTATAGAGAGGCATAGTTGAAACCCACCAAAAAAATTCATTAATTACTATATCAGTTTGTAAATTTTATTTTATTTTATTTTATTTTTGGTGAATGAGACGATAAATAAAACACTAAAAAGGAGCCACAGAAGCAGGACACAGTTTGTTAAAACACAGACCATTGCTGTCTTGTTCAAAGAAAACAGAGGCGTCCATAGGCAGACTTTCAAAAATTCTAAAATCTAAGTCTTGATCAGCACCTAACCTTGCAAGAGCATCTGCACATTGATTCGACTGGCGAAAGCAGTGTTTAAACTGCACCTGCTGAAACTTGGTGATGAGAATCTTGCAGTCATCCAAGATGGGAGAAATCACATCATTTACATAGCCCATCTTACAAAAAATCTCCACGATGGATTTAGCATCCATTTCAACAATAAGAGAGGGAATATTCAGATTACTACACAGCAATAACCCATCCCTTAATCCCCAAAATTCAGCCACAAAGCTATTTGTGCTCCCTATATGCCTTGAAAACCCCGAAATCCATACCCCATGGCTGTCACGAACAACTCCTCCACAACCAGCCAAGCCCGTGCTACCTGCAACACATCCATCCGTATTTAACTTAATCCATCCCTCAGGAGGTTTCTCCCAACTACAAGCGACCTCCACCCTTGGCACGGGGCATCTTGGAGAGCTAGCACAGTGCATGAACTCAGTGCACATATTCTCAATTTCAGTCGAAAGCTTCGGGTTCTGAGCTTTGCCAGAGAACACTGCCTGATTTCTACTTTTCTAGATCATCCAAATTGCCAAAGAGAAAAACATACTCCAATGATTTTTCCCATACATTGCCCTGCTGCCCCTACTCCCATTCTTTGTTAACCACTCTTGAAGGTCACAGCCCCAAAAGGTTTGATTCATGTAGCTAACTCCCAGTTGCAACCAGACAGTCCTAACCCGAACACAATCTCGAAGAGCATGCAGCGCTGATTCCTTTTCTTCTTGACAAACAGGGCATAAATCATCAGTCCCAATTAGCCTTTAACACCAATACTATCATGCACACATCTCCAAATAAAGGTTTTAATTCTAGGTAATGTGTTAATTTTCCAGATCCACCCCGTAGACAAATCAGGCGTAAGATTCTAGTCAGCCAATTTATAAGCACTTTTAACATCAAATCCACCTCTGGCACTGCCAGCCCAAACTAATCTATCAGACCCCCTGCTTGTGATCGATACTGGAGTAGCAAGAATCAAATTCTTAATGTCCATGGGCAGCACGAAAGGAATACGACCCTAGTCCCACCCCGAATCAGTCAGCACATCCTTTACCTTAAGTAAATCAGCTTCACAGGTTAGAGGACCAAAGATCCTATGACGAATAGGCCCCCCTTTGATCCAATTCCCAAACCAAAAGCTCTGATTGCTGTCTCTACCAACCAGTCACATACTACCTTTATTGAAGACCTCTCTGCCTATCTTTATGGCTGACCATACCTGAGAGCATGGAAGACGATCTGCATTCATAGCACTTGCTCTCCTACCAGAACAATATTTTTGTTTCAAAACCCTTGCCCAAAGCATATCTTGCTCTGTGTGCAACCTCCAATTCAGTTTTGCAAGGAGAGCAGTATTCCTCCCTCTTGCCGTTTGAAGCCTAAGACCTCCTTCCTCCTTAGTTCTAGTAACTTTTTGCCACCCAACCCAGTGCATCCTTCTTTGATTCTCCGTAGTACCCCACAAGAAGTTTCGGTTCACCCGATCTATACCATCCAAAACTCTACCAGGAATGGCAGCACATTGCATTACATAGGAAGGAATAGCCGCTGAGGACGCTTAGATTAGCACCGCTCGCCCCGCCAAAGAGAGCAAATTTGCTTTCCAACCCGATAATTTTTGCTTCACTCTGTTAAGGATAAAATTATACTCTCGAGAAGACATACCTGGCTGCCTAATGGGAATACCCAAGTACTTTCCTAGGAAGGAAGTAGACTCAAAGCCAAGAATGTCACAGAAAGCCTCCCTCTCATCCAAATCAACATTGGGGGAGAAGAAAACCCTCGACTTAGCTTCACTGACTGTTTGCCCAGACATCTTGCAAAACTCATCTAGCACATCTCTGATGGCGCAGCAATTAACATTATCTGCTTTGGCAAAAAGCACCAAGTCATCCGCAAACATCAAGTGGGAGACTGAGGGACCTCTTTGAGATACTTTGATCAGTCTCCATAGCTTAGCACTACATTTACCCTCAATGAGCTGCCCAAGGAAATCCATGCAAAGAATGAAAAGGTAGGGAGAGAGAGGATCCCCTTGTCTTAACCCTCTTGACGGGTATATCAACTCCAATGCTTCCCCATTAAAAACAATCGAAGTAGAGACCGTTGTTACACAGCTCATGATAGTATCAATCAAATCAGTAGGCATATTGACTCTAATAAGCATATCTCGAATGAAACTCCACTCCAATTTATCATACGCCTTCTCAAGATCAATCTTCAAAGCCATGTAACCAACTTTCCCCTTTTTTTTCCCGAGGGAGTGGATGACTTCCTGCGCTATAATGGCATTATCAATACCCTTCCTACCCGGAATAAAAGCCGACTGGCACGGGGAAATGAGTTTGTTCAGATACGGTCTCAAACGGGCAACAATAATCTTCGACACAACTTTATACACCGTGTTAAACAGGCTGATGGGTCTGTAATTACTGAGCGTCTCCGGACCTTGAATCTTAGGAATGAGGCCAATATGAGTAGTATTAAGATAATCCGGAACTCTCCTATCAACAAAAACTTTTTTAACTTCATTAATAACTGAACTACCCACAGTAAGCCAAAACCTTTGAAAAAATCCCGCATGCAGCCCATCCGGCCCGGGGGCCTTAAAAGCTTTTAAAGACCATAAAGCGGCCTTTATTTCCTCCTTCGACACCTCTCCACTTATACTACCTTTTTCCTCCTCCGATAATCTAGCCTGCCAAGAAGAAATCCTAGGGAGAAGTGCCGAAACACTTGAGAAGGAAGTAGTATAAATATCACTGTAACCATTCCTCACAAATTCTTTGACATCCTCCTCCTTATGAATCCACTCACCCACTGAGTCTTTGATAGACAAAATCTTGTTTCTCTTTCTTCTTACCAAAGTAGAAACATGGTAGAAGGCTGTATTCCTATCCCCTTGAATCATCCAATTAACTCTAGATTTTAACGGCCAGATTTCCTCTTCTTGATTTAGAACAGTATCAAGGTCTCTAAGAAGATCATTCTCCAGGTTAAGAAGAAAAATTGACAGATGTACAGCCATTACTCTCTGAATGCCATTTAACCTAGCCATGATGTTCTTTTTCCTAGCAAAAACATTTCCAGTTTGTAAATTTTATGTGGTAAAACTATATTACCTTTTATCATTTTTTTTTTCTTTCTTTTATTGAGTTGGACAGAAACTTCATCCCGAAGTTGATAAGGACAAAGGATAGCGCATGGAGGCGGATGATATGAGCAACTATTTGTCTGAGACGTCAGATGTATGTATATCCGGCGTTTGTGAGGTTCATGACTTCATGTACACAAGCATATCCACTAACAGGGTTTAGACCCCTTAAACTATAACCAGATTGCGTAGCCTAGATTAATTAGCCAAGTTGTTACTTAGTCAAATTAAACAATTCTAGGTTAAAACAATCACAAAATCATATCATGCATGTAAAACATATAAAGCAGCGGAAAGTAAATAACACAGTGATATGATCACCCAAGAAAACCAAACCGGTAAAAAACCTGGGGAGGATTTTACCCACCGATCCTCAAGGCAAAACGGAATCCACTAAGAAAGAATTGAAGTTGTTACAAAAGGACTTACAAGCTACCCCGCTTGACTTCCTAATGCTACCCACCAGTAGTAACTTCCTGACACGACCACGCGCAGGCTCCGAATCCACGGACTACTTCTTTCTTTGTCTTCCTTCAATCAGGTACAAGCTCCTCGCTTGTTAATCTTTAAGCTTCAAAGGGCAGCAACCAAGTTGATCATCAAGATGTAGAAGAATCTCAATCTTGAAAACCCTAAGTTATGTGTAAAGGAAAGCTCCTCTAGATCTCACAAGAGATTTACACAAAACCGCAATGTATGAGCAACAACACAACTTGTGCAACTCTGAAAAACGTAGCTAGGGTTTGCCTTATATACCTAGGGCAAAAACATAAAACCCTAAACGTTTAAAGAGTTAGGGCTGAGTTGGAATTCTGCAGGAAAACGCATCTGGGCCGATTTTCGATCGATCGAGAATTACATTCGATCGATCGAGCCAGGCCGAGAAGCTCCAATGCTTCTGCAGTCTCTCGATTCCAACTTTACAAAATTAAACCAACTTTGAGCAAGCCTAAACAAGACTAAATACATTGTTTTGATCATGGTTTGCCAACATTACAAATTAGGTTCTAAATACATAAAATCCTAAGACCTTAAAACCTAACAAACGTCTTGAAATTATTTCTTGACTCCCATGAATTGATGTCTTTTTTTTTTTTTTTTTGGGGGTGCGGGGGGGGGGGGGGGGGGGATGATGGTGATGAATGATGATTGAGACAGAATTTATGTGCAAATTTGGAATTTTGATTAGTTTATTTTCACCCTTATGTGTATATATATGTTTTTAATAAAAATGGCCTTTTAAAGTTTATTTCTTTTATTTTTATATGTCATTTTTTAATTGAAGGAATAATTTTTTATTTAATTTTAATAGTGAACGACCTGTGTATGCACCTCCCTCTCAAATTTGTAAGCATGGGTTATGAATTTTTTAAATAAAATTTTCCTTGATACACATAGCTTGGTCTTGTTTCTTCTTAGAGCATCCACAATAGTGGTGCTAAAAAGCTATTTTTAGCACCACTATATACAAAAAAGGCACTACAATAGTGGTGCTATAAGTAAATATTTTACCTACCTTGCTACAGTGCACAGCTATATATGGTTGTGCACTGTAGCTAAAAGCTAAAAAAAATTAATTTTTTATTCTACCTCTAATTAAAATATTATTTTTTTCATTTTTTTAACAAACGTTTTCTTCTACGTTTCTTTCAGACCTCTCTCATAACTCTTAGAATTCTCAACTCTCTCTCTCTCTCTCTCTCTCTCTCTCAACTCTCACCGCCGCCAGGCCACCCATACCCAACTCTCACCGACCCACTACCCTAAACCCACACTGCCGACACACGCTGTCGCAGATCCAACTCGCTTGCCACTCCGACCCACCCCTTCTGCCAACCCAGCTCGCCGACCCAAGCCCCAAGTCCCAAGCTGACCCACGCCGTCATCCATGTCGACACCATCCTCCCCACTGAAGCCAAACTCTGTTCATCCATTATTGTCGACAAAGCCCAGCTCTGTTCATATATTCGACCCATGCTGACCCACGCAGGCGTGATTGGTGATTTTTTATTTTGTTTTATGATTGGTGATTTTGTTTGGTCTGGGTTGAGGAAAGAGATTGAGAATTTGGGGCTGCTTGGTTGCTTTTTTGTTTTTGTTTTTGTTTTTTATTGTTTTTTTCCTGTTGTGGATTGGTTGTGGTGGTGGTTGTGGGTGTGGTTGTGGCTAATGGTGGAAGTGGTTGTGGTTGGTTACTAAAGTTTGATGTGGATGTTTTTATTATTATTCTAATGAGCTATTTGTATTATTTTAATCAAATAGCTAAAAATATAGAATCCATTGATGTTGTGTGTGAAGAGATAAAATAGATAAGGTAACTTTTGTAGGTGCCTAATAGCTAAATTTTTAGTTCCATTGTCGTGGATGCTCTTAGTAGTTTGGGTGGCACGTGCAAGGCACATGCTGCCTGTTTGAGTGAGAAATTTAAGATAAAACTTCTATTTAAAGAAAAACGAAACCATGTATTCAACTTAGAGTAACTATTTTGATATATGAGTATTTATTTGCCATGATAATTTCTTATAACCTATTTGCTAAAGATAGTATCCATTCACTAAAAACTTCTAAAAGTGATAATGAATATCATATTTTTCAGATAATAAACAATAGAGTTTTGCTAAGACATTCTCACAATATATACTACAATTGAAGGTCTTCATCAAATACATGCAATTATCCACAATAAAGATTTTATTATTCATACTTCTTTTTTTATGATCTTACATTTTATGAGTCTAGCCATAACATTTAGCTTACTTAGTTTTTAATGAACACCCTTTTAAGTAAGAAAAGAAATAAATAAAAAAATAAAAAATAAAAAGAAGAAGAAGAAAAGGATAACAAAAGGCATGTGTCATTGAAGTTTCAATTAGATAAAATTTTAAGTCTAGAATATTTAAACCTGGGAAAACCAAAGTTCTTTAGGTAACAAATAGAACACCATATATCACTATTTCAACTTTTCAAGTATGATTACCACATAAAACTCAAAATACACAGAAAAATTTATTGGATATTAAAATTTAGTAAGGGTATTTAATTTAGACATTCTACAATAGGATATTTTAAGAATCGTAAGATTTCAAAATGGTTCAACTAAGAGAGTAATAGTTAGGAGTATTTCCTTGGTTTTAAAGTTTAGGGGGCAATAAACTTACCTCAAACTTAAAGGGCCCATTTTTTTTTTTTTTTTTTTTAAAACTTTTGGTGTAAAACTGTCTTTTTTTCTTTTTTTTTTTTACTTTAAATTTTAAACAGTGTGTAAAAAAAAAAAAAATCAACCCAAGAAAATTATGCATGAAAAAGTGAATTTTGGCTTAACATATTGGATTAAAAAAAAAAAGGGTCTAGGAAAACAACAAAATATCACAATATTTTCACAATACCTTTATTTCCAACTATGGTGGATCCCAATCTAATAATTTTTTATTTTATTTTGAAATTTAAGGAACTTACACATCAATAGTTGTGAAAATATTGTGATAATAACAAAATGTCATGACATTTTCACAATGCAATACATTTATTTTTAGTTGTGCTATATCTTAGTTTGATATATATTTTTTTAATTTTATGTAAGTTTGACCCAAAAGGAATTGACATGTGTCACGACATTTTTACAATACCTTTATGTTTACATTGTACTTATAATGTATATTTTTATTGTAGACACCCAAAATTGGCAAGTGTTGTGCTCATTTGCAAAATTTGTACAATATTTACCCTTTTTTTTTTTTTTACAAATATGTATAATATTTGCCACTTTTTGTGTGTCTCTATTTTACGGTGTAAACTTACATTGCAAAAGTACAAAGTAAACATATATATCATTAAAAAAAATAAAACAAAAAACAAAAACAAGCTCAAACTAAATTGGTGTACTTGAAGGAAAAAAAGAAGAAGAAGAGAGCTCACCAATTCTCCTTACTTTAAGGTTTTTAGGTAATAATATTAAATACTAATTGTTACATTTATAATATTTTTACAATACTTTTACAGCAAATCTTCAGCAGTAAATTATTAATGATTCTAATTTGAACCCACTACTAAAATTACTTTTTGTATACCAATAATACTCAATAATAACTTGCTACTTAAAATTTATTATGAAAATATTGTAAACATAACATTTTTTTAATATTAAAAATTTTTCTTTCTCAACTAAACCCTTTTTGGCTTGTTAACAAAAAAAAAAATTTATTGAATAAACCAAGAATCTTGTAGCTAGAGCCATTGGCTCCCTTTATATAGTTAGTATATAGAAAGAGAATTCATTATTTTTATATATTCTTCTTCTCTGTTTCTTTTTTTCATTTTCATGAATATCATCAGATGATCTTCCTAAATTTTTAATTAGTATATAAAAATTGTTTAGGTTTTATGAATACGTGCAAAAAAGAATATAGGGTAAAATATCATTTTCGCCCCTAAACTTTTACAAAAATTCTTTCGTTCCCAAACTTTTAAAAGTTTGTTTTTTGTCTCTAAACGTCACAAAACGTAATATTTTTTGTCTTTTTGTCAATATCCGCTAGTTTATATCCTATGTGGCTTAATAAAATGCTGATGTGGTATTTGACTTGAACTAAATTAATTTGTTTTTTAAATTATAAACACGTGGCACACAATAATTGGCACACGTGAATTAAAATTTTTCTATGAGACAAAATTACCCTCACACCCACAACTGGATCCAAACAACCCAATCCCAAAATGCAAAATACGAAATGATGAACAAAGGTACCCAACGCCATAGTCCCACTGGCCTCAATCGGCGACCCCAACCGGCAATGAAGAATTCAAAGGCAGACTCCCTCCGCTGTTGAAGCTAACAGGTACTAAAGCAACACAAAGAGTTTGAGCATTCTTGCTATACACAGATGAGAAGACTTTCGAATAAGAAAAAGAATTGCTGTCTTGGGTTTGCTCAACAAATCTTCACTAGAGTACCCTGAACTGGTAGTGGTGTAGTAAACCTTTATCAGAAACAAGAGAGGGAAGCTGCAATGTTGGCGAGAAAGCAGAAGACTTATTCTATTTTGGATGATGAAATTGATGAAGATAATATTGTTTTTGAGCATAAATCTGTAACCAAAAAAAAAAAAAAAAATTGAAAGTGAAGATGATGATGAGGTAATAAGGAGATCTGTTGATGCCTTTGAGC
Organism: Quercus gilva; assembly: GCA_023621385.1. Taxonomy (NCBI): domain Eukaryota; kingdom Viridiplantae; phylum Streptophyta; class Magnoliopsida; order Fagales; family Fagaceae; genus Quercus; species Quercus gilva. Next base: position 3,264,281 of record CM042477.1, on the reverse strand, counting down.
AAGATGACATTACAACTATGGCGTTGGGGACCGGGGGTTCGTCCTTTCTGATTTGGGGATTTTGGAGACTGTTGTTTGGATTGGGTTGTGTGGGTGTGAGGGTAATTTTGTCTCACTGAAAATTTAAATCCTTGTGTTCCAATTATCTCTAGGTCAGATACCGCATCGACACTCTGTTAAGCCGCCAAATGTCACCATGGTCACTAAATATAGGAAAAACTGTTTTAATTACCGGTTGCAATTAGTATTAGTCTAATATAGGGCTGACCCAAGGCCTTGGCCTAAATCCGAACCCCATTACAAAAAAGTCTCATCTCATGCCCTTTATAAAAAAGTTTCATCCCTATTATAAAAGCCCAAAATTTTATGATAATAATTAGAATTTTTTTGTAAAATACTATTTTGGTCTTTGATATTTACCATTTTTTTTTTTTTTTGCATCTATAAATTTTAAAATGTTCATTTTTCGACTTTAAACTGTTGAAAAATTCATTTTTCATCTCTATATTATTGAAAATATTTTATTTTCTATCCTTAAACTTCACCAAAAGTTTTTTTTTTTTTTTTTTTTTTTTTCACATTTAAACTATTGAAGAAAGTTCTTTTTTCATCCTTAATTTTGTCTTTAAACAATTTAAAAATTTCTTTACAAAGTTTAAGGAAGAAAAAAAAAATAATTTTAGGAATAGAAAACAAACTTTTGGTAGAGTTTAGGAATCAAAAAGTATTTTACCCTAGTTTTTTTTAATATTGGTTATGCGCTATTTTTCCTACCTCTAACATGGCCCCAAAATATTTAAACCAATAGAAATCCGACTCAATTAAAACAATAATTGTTTGGAAAAATGAAATGTAAATACATTAATGATAATTAATTTTCCCTCTGTGTGTGTGTGTTTTTTTTAACTTTATAGTGTAAATGATAAACCTTCATACTTTTAAAGAAAGGTCTAAACTAACACAATACTTCTTGTTTCTTGATTGAATTCTCTTTTTGACTTTTTAACGTTATATTTTTAATAAAAGTATGGAAAACATACAATATTAAGATAATTGAATGTAAAGTGGATATCTTTATTATCCGTGTGATATACTTAACTTAAATCTTTATTCATATTTTTGAGATAATTTTGGTTTTTTTGAAAATTTCAACCTAAAGAATGTTTGAATTTAAGAAATCTAACTTTTTGTTTTAGGGAGGAGCTCAAATTTTGGTGTTCTTTTTTGGAGGCCCCCAAGCCTCTACTATGTACCACCCATGAATTAAATCATATCATTGTTTGCATACTTAACTTTGTTTAAGTGCTTACTTTGGGAAGAAAGTGGGTTGAGAGTTGAAGTTAACGATAACTTCAATATCCGTAATATCTGGTGGAATATTTAAGATATTAATGAGATTGCAAAGGAAACAAAATGAAAAAGAAGGGACGGATTAATGTTTTCATATTTTTGGTAAATAGTGATAATGCATTAAATTAAAGAAAAATAAGTTTGTGACAAAATAGCTCAGAATTATTGTCAAGGTCTTGTAACTTTTCTAGTTGTCACCTCTTACTATTTTTGTGATATCAAGAATTAAAATCCCTCTTTCCCATCGTAACTATTGAATTATCAAAAAGAGTCCAGTCATATTGATGATCAAAAAATTCTCTAACATTGTCATTGGGTTATAAAAATTAAAAATTAAAAAAACAAAAAACAAAAATACATGTTTGAAGTGCTCCAAGTTTAGTAAGAACATCCGTTCATTGATTGCCTCTACAGTAGACATGAGCAATCCGCTTGTTTAGGAAAGTATTCAAGAGGCTCCTACAGTCAGTAATAGTTCCATTAGAGGATTTTTACTAAGATTATTCTTCAAAAGCTGAAAAACCATCTTTGCATCAAATTACACATTGATGTTAGTGATGCCAAGCTTTGAGGCTAAAAGGTCATGTACTAGATCCCAGGGTTCAACCATCCATCACACTTTGTTGTGTGTCCAGTCGAAATATAGCAAAACCTTTTAACCAATTCCCCTTACTCAACTCCTTTCCTTACACAAGCTTCATGAATTTTTCTTCTCATAATTAAAAACAAATAAATAAAAGCTGCACGAATTTTGGATCAACCACTCTCTTTGGGAACAATATATTTAGCTTTTTTGTTGAAATTATGCTAAAATATATTTGTATTTTTGAAAAAATAAAAAACTAAAATTAAAAAAAGTTGTACAAAAAAACAAAAAACCATCTTATAAGCTGGGGTCAAACACACACTGTGGAAAGAAAACACCTGGTAAGGGATGCTAAGTTCCTGAAAATAACTGGTGTCAAACAATTTCTGCTATCCCAATCTAGCTAGTTAAGGAAAAGTCTAAGACCACATAATTTTTCACAACTTCTTCCCACAACTGTGACATGGCAGAGTGGTATAGAAAAAATGGTGGGTTCATGTGTAAGTAATAGTTAACCACTCACAATCTACCACATTAGAGTTGTGGCAAAAAAATTATGGAATAATTTGTGGTCTTAGAACTTTTGAGAATACTAAGTATTTTTAATGCATGTACATAGAAGAGAGAAGGTTTTTTTTAAAAACTTACAGTGGTATATATCCAAAAGAGCCTTTATGGTCCTAGAACTACAAGCTAATTAAAGGCCAAGCCAAGGATTCAACAAGATAAGCGTATATTCTCTTTCTTTGTTTGGTTATGCAGATTGTGGGCTAGAATATAAAAGCGAAGAAAATGTTTATACTTTATATTACTGTTACGTAGGTGATGACCTTTCATTATTTTTCTCTTTTGTTGACTTGCAGGTAAATTTGCATATAAAGTTTTACGACTTTTGATTAAAAAGCTTTCCATTTCTTGTGCCTTTCCTTTATAATGGAAATAATAATTTTTTTTAGAGAGTTTCAACCTATGACATCTACTCTTGATCATAATTTTGAAACTCGGACCGAACCATAGAGTTTCAACCTATCTCATTTTTGGTATCCACACACATCACACTTGTCTATGTTTAATGAATGCCTTATTCATTTGTGTGATTGTATTTGATTAAATGTGTTTCACATACTTAATCTGTGTTGATCAAACACAAAAGATTTTGAGTGTTTTAATTGTTTTTGGAAAGTTTTTTGTTTTTACAAAAATTTCAAAAACTGTGTTGCCCTGTTCTTGTGACTTGGTCCCGGGTTAAGCTCGTCGCATGTTCCAGTCGCGAGCATTACTCAGAAGGTCTTCGTGACTCACTGGTGGGTAAAAGTCTCAGTCGCGAGGTTACTCAGAAGTTTTCGTGGCTCCCCATGAGACTGACTCTCGGGTGGACCTTCCAGTTGCGAAAAACACTTGGACAATTTTTCAAAATTTTTGGTTTAAGTGTTCTAGCGACTTGCCCTGGCGACTTGCACGCGACTTGACTCAATCGCGAAAATTGCATGTATTGCACAATGAGGGTCTTTTTCAGAACTGGTTTCAAAAAGTTTTCATTTTTCCCTCGCATCTAGTGACTATTCATCTTCTTCATCGATTTCCCCTCATTCAAAATCACGGTGTTCACACACTATATCTCCATATTCTCCCTCACTTGTTCACCAATCTTCAAGAAAAGGTATGGGTTCCGTTTCTTTCTCATTGTATTTCACATTTCATACATAAGATTTTTTGGATTGGATGTTTATGATAATCTCTGTGATTTAATGTTTGAATATGGGTATTTGATCTTTGGAAAGATTGTTGTGTGGGTTGTGTTGGATATATGTTATTTCACTCTGTCTTTGGCTGCACTTTGTATTTTTCTGTTGCACACACACATTCGATGACATGATTGTGACCTTAATCTCATGTTGTTAGGGTTTTCCATAATATTCCTATTTTGGGACTAATTCTATGCTAATAGAGTTTGTTGTTTGGTGTGGTCTCTGTTGCTCTTTGTTGTAACATGGTGCATATTGAAAATGTCTCCGTTCAAAAGATTAGCTATGAAAGGAGGCAGTAGCAAAGGGAAAGAGCCAGTGATTGATGTAGATGATCTCTTTCCTACGCTAAAGAGGACTCGCTCATCAACGGGAATATATGACCCTACCAAATTCAGATCTTATGCGGCTTTTCAAACCTATGAGAAATACTTTCGAGACACATCATTGCTAGTTAAAAGGACTGTTGACTAGCCGTCGCTCCTGGACACCAAAATCCCTATATGGTTTGCCACCAAGGATTGGAATTTCCTTCTTTCCAACCTTGATGATGCATATGAGAATTTGGTGAAAGAGTTCTATGCTAATGCCATTGTTTAAGGAGAGGAGCTCAAATGCTGGGTTAGAGGAAAGATTTTCTCAGTAACTCCCACTTATCTGGCAGAAATTCTAAACATCAACCGGCCGATGCTTACTAGTCCATCGATATGTGATGATTTGAATCCGGATGAGGACCTACTTCGGGATGCTCTTGGGAGAAATCTGGAATTCTCACCAAATGGAAACTTAATAAGTGTTTCTTCACTGTCTCCGGAACTAAGGGTGATCACCATAATCATGTTCCACAATTTATATCCTCTGTCCAGCATCGGGTACATGAATCTCGGGAGAGCTTTGTTCCTTCATGATCCGATTACTAATGAAAAGATTGATATTTGCTCTCATATCTTTCATTTTCTGTGCAAAAATGTTACAAGAACTGAATCAAGGATTTGCATTCCTTTTTGCTGTCTCATTTCAAGAATACTGAAACTCAAAGTCATTCATCCATCAGAAGATGAGTCTCCCCACCTGAAACCAAGTCCAATCAACATTCGTACACTTAATGTTAGCATTGGTCATGGTCAGAAGGGAATCAAGAAAGAGACTTTAGCACAGACTAGTGGTTCACACTCTAGCTCATCCTCCTATGATGAGAAGTTAGACAGCATTATGGCCACTGTCCATGACATAAGTACTAAGATGTTTGGACTTGCCTCTCTCCTGCATCATCACAATATCCGTTGTGATACGAAGTTCACTTCTCTCCAAACTCAATTGGATGAAATTCAAAGAAAGCCAGAAGAAAATGACAACTAGCTATTCCATGACAAAAAGGGGGAGATGATGTTGATAGGGGGAGAAAGAGCTTGATGATAGGGGGAGCATTGCATTGATGTTGAAAAGCAGGACTATGCTTTATTTTTATCATATATTTGGACTTATTTTGTGTAGTTTTATATTATGTTATTTTGTACCTTTGCTTATGTAGCTTTTGATTTGTACCTATGCTTTGTAGCTTAGGACTTGTTGTTAAATGTTATGCATTTTCTTTAAGTACATCACTCTTGTGCCCTTTGTTGGATTTTATATCCTTAATGCAATTACCTTGTGTTGTTGCATTGGTTGAATGTTGGATATGCAAATCATACTTTGCAATTGAGCTTATTAAATTGCATGTCCAGATGTTCATTCCTTGTGTGAATGAGCATTGTGGTCACTATTTATAGTGATTGTTCTTTTTTGATCAAGCCATGGTTTATTACTTAATTCCATTTTGCTTGATCGCACTGTGCTTGCTATATATGCATTACAAGTTTTCTACATACAATGATCATATTGTGTTATTGTGTTTCAAGAGATACGTTGTTCTTATGGTTCAAGAGCTTCACAGATTCTAGAATTAGGTGTGAATGTGTTTTGTTCAACTGTTCCCAACTCATGCATTAAGTCTAGAGTTTGTTGTAGGGTTTTGTCACAGAATAGCCAAAGGCCAAAAGGGGAGTTTGTAAGGTTGAATTTAATTAATCATTCTGTTGGTTTTATTTCGTGCCAAATTTTCTTGTATTTCAGCATTTAGAAACCTTGTATTTAGATGAGAATCATGTAAGGGTAGTAGTGTGAGAAAGTGTTAAGAAAAGCTCAAGTTGTGCACTCAAAAAGTGACTCGCGACTGGATCTCGCAGCTTGCTCACGGCTTGCAAGTCGCCAAAAGTGGCACATGTGTGGAGCATGCAGAGAAGCTGAACAGTCACGCCAGCTGGAGCACTATAGGACAAAAAGTCCAGACTAGCCATTCAATTAGCTTGCGGCTTGAACTCGCGACTCAGTCAAGTCACGAGGCCAAGTCGCTAGTCCACTCTGTTTTGGAAAAACTGACTCTTCGCATTCCATTCTCTCTCCAGTATAAATACCCCTTATACCCACGAAATGTTAAGAGCTCAAAGAGAGATTTTAAGAGAGAAACCTTAGAGAAAAACAAGATTGACTCATTCACAATCTTTACACAGTGACTCTTCAAATTCCTCAACTTTCACCCTCTCCATTGTTATATCCTTGAGAGGTACATTACCCAAATCCTTTTCTCACCATACCCATATTAGTGAGAAGGTTATTTGGTGCTTAGAAAGCAGTTAGGAAGGGACCAATGGATATTGGTTGATGCTATGGGCTATAGCGGAATCCGGTAAGCTTGAAAAGATAAGGGTTCAACGTAACCTCGTTAGAGCAAGAAACTTGGAAGGCTTAGGTACACTGGGTAGATTAGGCTTGGAGGGTCTTCTGCTGTTTATGTATCCCAACTTCATTTTCTAGTGGATTATTGACTGCTTGGAGGGCGGCGGAGAGGTTTTACGCCAAGGGCTTCGATTTCTTCTTCGATAACACATCATTGTGTTGTCCTTGTGTTTGCATCTCTCTTCCCTTAATTTTTGCCATTTAATTTCTGTTGTGGATGTGATTTTATTTAGTTTAGATTGTTTGTCAATTCTATTATAAGCTTATGTTCATTTTCCACACGTACATTGTTTGATATTAAGCTTGAATTGGTAATTTGTAAATTGGGGGTCTGAACGTTCATAATGTTTTACACGCTATTTGAACTTTCAGATTATGTTATCTTTTGAGGTATTATGTAGATGCTCTGAATATCAAGTGAGAAGTTATATCAAGAAGTAAAGAAACAAGAATGAAAAGAAAGATGGAAGCTTTTGTAAAAGTTAAGTTGGTTCTTGTTAATATCAGGTTTAGGCTTGATATTAGCACGTTGGTCATGGTCACAAATCTGGGTGTCGGGTTTGGGGCGTGACAATGGGAGCATACTAAGGCTCCAAATAGTCAACAAAAGAGTAATGCTACAATCACAAACTATTTTACAACATTTTTACAAAATGTTAATGTGGCCAACTTCTTATTGGTTTTCATCTAGGCCCACTATTAATATCACTTTTTCATTTACCAATAATCACTCAGCACATCAGTAGTTTGTAAATTTTTTTGTAAAATAGTTTGTATCTCTAGCATTATTCGTCAACAAAATACATAGAGGCTTGATTAACCCAACTTTAGGATCGAGTCACAAACTAAATGTTTGCTATGGATATTCCTCCAATCTTCCCTGGATTCATATGATATCTTCCAAGAGTATTGATTCCTTCCAGCTCAACTATTGCTTAACTTATAAAATCTAATGTGACAAATTTTTTCCTTATGTAAATGTATTTTTTACCCCATTTTAAAGGAATGTGAAAGTTTTAATTAGTGTAAAACTTTAGGCCACTTGTTACAATAAAAATTGATTAATATTTTAACTTAATAATAAGAGCAATCATCATGGAAAGACTCTATTGATTGAAATTCTAGTGTTTCTTAAAATAAAAATAAAAAGTTTAGGCCCTTCTTAAGATTTCAAAATTAGTGTTGAGTATGGCATGAATGCTATCTCTTTTTAACTAGGTTTGGATTTTTTTTTTCTTTTTTAGAGAATCCAACTAGGTTTGGTTCCCCCCCCCCCCCGAATAATGGTGGTCCCTGTGCCCCAACGCCTCCTCCCCTCTTATCCTTTTTGGAAAATATATATTTAGACATTACCTTGCTTAAGCTAAATTAGTGTAAAGAAGGCAAAGCACATGGTGTAAAACTTGTTGTACCGTATTAGATAAGAGAAAGATGGCTCCACTAGAATGATAACTTTATTGTCCTTTGTTTGGGAGAAAAATTGAAATTAATTCCAGATTATATAAAAGAAGAATTATATCGGCATCAATCATGATTTCTGATTGGAGATTAGGAAAACAATTGAAAACAATTCCCCAAAAAAAATGATGAAAAAAGTGACTCTCCATGTTGATTTGGGGCTTTAAAAACAAATCCATATATATTGTGAGAGCCCAAAACGGAAGATTTAGTTTTGGAGGCCCATATCAATTTCTCCTTATGAAAACTTCCTAAACTGGTCAACAGAAAGAAAAATGCCCAGATCTAGACTATTATTCATATTTCGTAACTAAAAGTTTCGGAGGAGAAAGAAAAACAGAACATGACTTGTAAGTTGTACTGAAAATCAGAAAACCAAACAGTTCAAATTTTCATAACCCCTCAACAAGTATTGGACTAAAACAGATAATTACATGATATAAAATATGTATAATATATAGCAAACTTCAAACCACAGACTATATCCTGATATACACCACGTACTTCAAACAAACCAACAAAAACAGAGCAGTGAACACTCTGTTTGAACTTATTTATATTGGAAACTAAGCCTTGAAAAACCTACATAGATTGTCTCGAAGGGTCAGACAGGATTGACATTCACAGCGGTCATTTAGAAACAAACACACACATACACACACAAGGGAGAAGGAAAGGGGTTCTAACACAAAGGCACACCACAACTCCACTCAAAAACCTGTTTGGATGAATTATGATATTAACAAACCTATATATATATATATATATATATAACTGAAGCCTCTGAAACTCATGCTACATTGGCAGCATCACCTTCTGCATCAGTAAGTGGGATATGGTTTTGGCCATTCGCAGCATCAGCAAGTGGGACTTCGTTCTGGGGTTCATTGGCAATAACAATAGGTTGTCTTGCAGTCCAAATGGACCAAATCCTTCTGCATATGCGTATCAGTAGTAGGAGTAGAACAACAAAGTTGACAAGGGACCCAAGAACATTATGAATGAGCCCTAGGACTGACACAACATGCTGGAATCTGAAACAAAATGGAATTGTTAGAATAACAGTAAAATTGACAGAGCGTTAATAATGGGTTTTGGGGAGAAAGAAGTTGAAATACTTTCTCACCCTTCATCTGCCATTGAGATTATTTGGTGAAGGTCGCTTATTAACCGTTGGAGTAGAACAACAATGCGGTCAAGAGTCCCAAGTACTTCAGAAATGAGTTCTAGGACCGACTCAACTTGCTGAAATCTGAAACAAAAACACATTGTTAGAAAAAATTTACAGAGCGTCAATAATGGGTTGTGGAGAGGAAGAAGTTGAAACTCTCTCACCCATCATGATTCATGTGCCATTGAGAGGATCTAATCCAATTTTTCAAAATTTTTCTTGATGTGTTCTAAAAAGAGTTATTTACAAACAAATTCAAAAAAAAAAAGGTAAAAAATAAATAAACATACAGCTACTACTAACATTATGTAACTAAATTAATTCCGCATTAAAAGATTTTTTTTTAAAGCAAAATATGTAAAATTCGTTTTACTATGATTTATTTCTTTATGACTAAGATGTCTCAAATGGTCAAAATGTAATTGCCAAATACCTGCAATCAGATGATATAGTTGATTAATGATACCATTTATGACCAAAGTTCTAATAAATTATATTAAATTGATTAATGAAACTTTCATAATATTAATGTGAATCTTTTATCCCACCCGTAATATTCCATTTTTCACACTGGTATCCATTTTCTTAGATGAAAAAAAAAATCAGTATATCATGTGTATGAAACTTTTATAAACTACTATTTAGAGTAAGTAGCACTCCCTTTAAGCTATTCTAATTTTAAGCATCTTGACATACATTGCTAATGTTCATGTAATAAAAAGAGTAATGTTGATAATATAATATTTTTCAGCTGGTAATTGTTGACGTAATTGGTTAGGATTAGAATAATATTATTTTCAATCAATTTTGTTACTAATACCACTTTTGTTGTAGACCAATACTACTTTTGTTATACAATAAGCCATATTAGGGGCTGTGAAATAAATCATGAAAAATGTTGTCCATAGATTTATCGTGTGAGTGATGCTAAGGTTTCAATGAATTTTACTATATAATATTTATAAATTAATGTATTATTAATCACAAATATGTATATATGTACACACACACATATATAAACAAATATTATAAGGAAATTATTATTATTTGCATTTTCCCCATCTCATTCCTCACTATCTCAATTAGGCCTTAAGAGTCACCTACAGTAAATCTTAATGAGAAATCCTATATAATCTCTAATAATTCAACTTTGTTAGGTAAACGTGATAGTGAAAGAAAAAAACTATCACTTATTTCTAGTTTTCTTTTCCCACTATTGTTTTCTTTTGTTATTTATTAAGCTAACCCATCATGAGGGTCATCCTTTATTTCTTTCTAGTTCCTAGCCATTTATTTATGACTGACACTAAAATATGTAAAAAGTATTTTCCTTTACTATATTTTTTTTAAAATTATTTTCTTTTACTATGGTTTTCATTTTTATGATCATATTGGCAATTAATTGATTGGAATAGTGTTGGAATTATATTTGGGGGGAAAAAATTATTCGTACTTTTAATTTAGTTAAATGGCCTAAAACAAATTTACTAGTTGGGTTAAAATGTTGGTCAACCCATTAAATCTAGACGTCTTCAACTCTCATCCACCAGAGATGTTAATTTTTGGACTAATTATCTGCATGTGTTTTGTTCAATTAAGTGGTTTGGAGTCTTTGGACTTGAAGCTTATGCTATACCCAAATCTAACTTTTGGAAAGTACCCTATTGTATCACATAGGAGATAGGACACAAGGAAAAAATAGCTCAAATGGATAAGGCAAATTTGTCCAAAAAAGACAACCGTTATTTGGTTTGTTAGGAAAACCAAAATATGGGAACCCAGTTCCAGATCATACAAAAGAGCAATTAGATATGCATCAATCATAATCTCTGATTGGTGATTAGGAAAATGACTAAGAACCATTTCCCAAAAGAGAGGATGAAAAAGAGTGACCTATTCAAGTTGATTTGGGGCTTCTATAAATATCCATCCTTTATGAGCCCAAAATGGAAGATTTGGTTGTAGAGGCCCAAAACATATTCCCAAACCGGCCAGAAGAAAGAAAACGGTCCAGATCCACACAATTATTCATAAACCTCAGCAAGTTTGGAGAAAAAAATAAAAACAGGGCGTTGCAAACCACAATAGATCAAACACTTCAAATTTTCCTAAGCCCTCAAAAAGTATTAGACTAAAATCACTTTATTCGTAGAACATTACAAGCCACAATAGATCCACACAATATAGATTCTACAAGATGAAAAAAGAAAATGCGAACCTCACGGACAATTCAAGCTACGCAATTCAAAAGAACCAATAAAAACAGAGCATGAAGCAGTGCACACTGTGTTTCAACTTATTTATATTGCAAGCTCGAAGTTATGTAAAATTAAAATCCACATAGTTGGTATTAACATAGCAGTGTTGTTAGTTAAAAACCTGGAAAGTGCGAGGAGTGTGATGATGAGAATGACCAGGCCAAGAACTATGTCTGAATTAAGCTCGTTCCCTGCAGTAACCAAGAGAAAATTAATTGAATGAAATACTGAAACCAACAAAAGTAAAAAATTGTTAAAAAGATATACTCAGATATATATATATATATATATTCATTCTCACCCATTTGGAGGAGTATATATACATATATATATATATATATATATTCATTCTCACCCATTGTAAAATGGAGTAAAGGAAGCGGTTATTCTGTTCTCTGAGAGAGGTTGTTCTGTGTCTCTGTGTCTTAGATATGTGACTTCTTTTATGCACTCGTTTGGAGGTCAAAATTCACTGGTTCTGTGTCATTATCATATTTCGTATTATGTGACAGTGACATTTTTTGTGACATTATCATATGACATTATCATATTTCGTATTATGTGACAGTGACATTTTTTGTACATGTGGAGGAGTTTTAATCTGGTGTGGGACTTCTAAGCAAGAGTAAGAATGAGTTCGTGTCGTGTTTTTTTTATGGATAAGATAGTCATTTTAATACGGAGAGTATATCAGATTAGAAATGCTTTTGAGACAGGCGGACTCGCATTCGGAATGGGTTAACCCGGAAACTACCAAATAAATACGTTAATGTCACAAGGCTCACAACCATATATTAACCATTCATCTGTGCTATTTCTATCCTATGTGGGACTTTGTCATTTAATTAACTAGGTAATTTACAGCAATAATTTTGAACCATTTAGCTTGCTTCTAGTTTATCTTCCTTAACAACAAAAGAAAAAGAACGCATATAATTATAATTGGTTTATCTCTCAAAATTATTCTTAATTTGTTTTTAAGAGATTTATGTTCAACAAATTCTAAGAATTCAAAATAAATTTTTTTATTTATATATATTAGTATACAACTTAATTAATACTACATTAAAATATTAACTTTTATCATTTTCTCTAAAAGAAAATATGTAAAGTTCATTTGACTATAGCAATAGAAGGATGTCTCTAATGCATTATTAATAGTTAGAAGATTTCATCAACAGTACGATTTTATGACCCTAATTTCACCTCCACCTATAGTGGTCTTGCGCCATGCTTAAATGTTATATTGAACCGATCCCTATAACTTCATTATAATTTTGTTGTAACAAAATTTTGTTGTGTTACTCACTTACACTAGTATTTAGCGATAATAAAATCTTTTAAGAACACCTTGTTGAGGGACTATGTTTTAAGTCCATATAACTATAGGAAGAGAATGATGTCTCAAATGCATTATCAAACAACAAACAGTTAGAAGATTTAGTTGATCTTCAGTACGATATGAGCCAAACTTAGCTGCCTATATATTGGTCTGGTCATGTGCCATGCTTAAATTGTATACTAAATAGATCCTAGTAATTTCATAGTATTTACGTATATATTTCAAATAAGAGATGAAGATTTGAACACTGGACATTTGAAACACTCAAAAGTACCAAGCCAACTAACCTAAAGGTCATTGGTAATTTGGTGCAACCTTTTCATTTCAACATAGATTTTGTTGTTACTCAATAAAATGTTTTGAAATACTTTAACACATACTAAATGTCTTTCGCTCAATTATTACTTCTAGATGTTGAAATCCCCCTTGCTTGTAATTATTGAATCATCCAAAAAAAAAATTGACCCAATAATTCTAACACATGTACACATATATGTACAAATATATAATTACACACATTTTTATATAAAGATAGGCCAAAATCTAGGCAGATACATTTGGTGAGGTTTATGCCAACCCTTTAGAAAGCATGTTATCTTGCCTATGACTTAAATATTTGAGACAGTTTCTTAGGTTCAATACATTATGTTTCTCATTTAAATTAAAAAAAAAAATTGATTACATTAAATTTAATTGTTTTAGGGAAAGAAACATAATTTGTATTGTATTGGTCATGCAATAATTTGTTTAATTTTAATTAAGAAACCTAAAGTACAACAAATAAAATTGTACCTAAGTTTGTTGTTATATATATACATATTCTAAAAAAAAAAAGCACCAAATTAAATAAATATATAGTTACTAGTAAAAATACACAATTAAATCAATATTGCATTAGAAATAATTAATTTTGATCATTTTCTAAAATAATCCTTGTTGGCTTATGTGAAAAGATTTGAAAGTACTCAAGCCCATCTGGTTGAGTGTAGTCCTTAGCCAAGAGTCTTGCTTTATATATTTCTACAAACCCATTAGACCTATACTTTATATTATATACCCACTAAGAACACTTGCATTAGGTTAGCATAGCACACCAAACGCCAAAAACTTCACACATCAAATGTTAAAAATGCTAAAAACTTTAGCATGGATGAACAGTACAATTCTACTCTAGCCTAATCTAAGTGTATATGTGTGTGAAGTTCTCTTTTGGAGACTTGAACCCCGGTTCTTGCCCCCCACACTTCACAAGCACTTATACTTGTGAAGTGACCATTGCACCAAGAGTGTGTGGCAAAAATGGTAAATTTTTTTTCTTATTTTTTTATTATCTTTTTCTCTCTCCTCTAACACATGTTTGTCTCTCTCTCTCTCTTTCCCCGGTATGTAGGGCCAGCTCAACAACTTTTGGGGTCTAAGGCGAAAACTTTAAGTGGGGCATTTTCTTATATGTAAATATTAACTGAATAAAATTTATTTTCATTATTATCTTTTTGTTGTATAATTTCATTATCTTCTAATTATTTGTTATGGATTTCTTGTTCATTTGTTATATATTCATCCTAATTTTCTGTTGTGTTTGTTTAATACTAGTAACAAATTTATCCATAGATCATTTTTGTGATTCAACTTATTTTTCAAGTTTTCTCTTTATTTTTAAAGTCTTTTATATCCATTTTTTAATAGATATTTATAATTGAGAAATACTTCTAAATAAATAAAACACGATTTACAATAAAAAATTACAATTTAACTAAAATAAAATTTAAAGAATAGAACAATAGAACCTGATATATCAAAAACAAGATTGTAACTTTACTAAATGATGTGATCACTTTATACTCTAAATCTGCACAAGTAAACATGTATTTATCACATAACTTAATAAATTAGTACTAACATAAAGTAAATTATTCTAAAAGAATAACTAATAAAAATATTCCTAAACAATCCAGATTAAATAAACTATTGGAAATTAAAATAATAATAAAAAGTTAACAAAACATGAGATAATGCCATAATGGTAGTAGTCTAGTGTATTTTTTTTTTTTTTTTTTTTGAGGACCGTAGTAGTCTAGTGTTAGTAAAATAAAAAGGTTTTGACTAGGTGTGTAAATGTTTGTCAATGGGGCCTTTTTAAATTTAATTGTGTCTCTTCACCTTCATTTTCTGTGTTTTGTGAGTATCAGAAGGGCCTTTTTAATACACAATGCATTTTATTGGCTAAAAAATAGGAGTTATTATTATTAATTTTTTTCTTGAGTATAGGCCTAGAGAAGCCTTAATTTAAATATACACATAAATATATTGTACTTTAGAATCAAGGGGGCTCCATGTTATGTTTAGGGTGTTCAAATGAACACTCTGGCCTTGGGAAAAAAATTATATAATAATTTTTTTTGTCTACCATAAATAAAAATGAACAACCTAAAATGCAGTTACAAAGACAATTAAGGGTAAACATAGTTACAAAAATCAATAAGTTGAGTAACAACAAAAATTCCTAGTGCAAAAATTCTTCAAAAATTCTTATCTATTTTTGCATAAAAAGCTAAATTCTCTATTTTAGATAACCACTTTTCAAAAAAAAAAAAAAAAAAAAATCTACATCAAATTATCTATTTGACACTACATTTTATTAAAGTATCATTTCTTTATTAATTTTTTACTACTCTCCCAAATAATTTTTCTCTCTATATATGAGTATAGAAAGTATTAAAACAATTATGCATATAAATAGTAACCTTATATATTTGCACGGTCACTATAACTACAAATGAATTTTGCAAAATAATACATAAGTTGATGTGGATGATTTTTGTGGTTGGTTGTGCAAAATTTGGCCCTTATGCCATTTTATACGGACTAATATGAATGCTCTTAATGACCACCTTAGAAAAAAATTTTAGAGCCGTCACTGTATAGAATTAGTTAAGAAAATGGGACATTCTTTATTTGGGGGCCTTATGTCATTACCAATATATGCTCAAGCTAGCCCCATTGGTATGCTTCTCTCTAACTCTCTGCCTATCTCACTCTCACCACACTGCTGATCTTGCCATTCTATCTTGATCTCCTTCTTGTGGTGGGTTATTGTTATTATTATTATTATTTTGTTGTGGGTTGATGGGTGGTTCCGATGGTGGGGCTGGCAGGTGGCTGGGATAATTTTGGGTTGGGTTGCTCCGGTTTTGGGTAGGTTCCAATGAAGTTTGGGTGGGTTTTTGTGGCAGTTGGCTGGTTGCTGCTTGTAGGAGAGGTGGCGGTTGTGTGTGTGTGTGTGTGTGTTTTTTTTTTTTTTTTTTTTAAATGAAAGGTAGGAATTTTTTAAAGTTATTTTAATAGGTGGTGTGGTAAAGTAAGAGATGTGATGTAAAGTGTATTGTAAAATGATGTGTTAAAATAGATAAAGTAACTTTTTGTTAAGTGAAAATAAATTTTTTTTAACGCAGTTGATGATACTCTTATAACTAATTGGTTGTTTCCTAGAAGGTAAAGTATGATGCCTTACTTAAACTTATGGGGCATTATTTTTTTCATCTAAAATTTTAGCAATACTTTGCATATTGGTCTTTCTTATTCCTTATGCTTTATCAAGTTGCAAGTGATTGGAAATTTTATGTGCCACACCGCCATTTGGAAATTTTAATGTAAGACCGCTTGTACAATTATCAAGAGTTAGAGTTAGAAAGAGTAGGTAACCGTTGAAGCCATTGAAGCTTTTGTTGCTAATGGAGCGGTCCAGTTTGCCAAGGATTTCAGCATTCACAAGCTTGAAATTGAACACTGTTGGTCATCTCGATCTTTTGAGACAACAGAACGTCCTTGATATGTTAAGAGACAAAAATCTTGTCAAGAGACAAAAATCTTGTCAAGATCTTTACAGTAGTTTAATTTTAAATATGTTAAGAGGGCGGACAACTATTTAGCTCATGCCTTGATAGAAGAGTTATTTTTCATCTTCAGGTTTGGATGTTTAGGTAGAAGAGCTCCCGTCTTATTTGAAAATTGTATTCCAAAATGATTTAAGTTTATAAAGTAATCTAGCATTTTTCTAAAAATAAAAATAAATAAAAGAAGAAGTAGGTAACTTCAATCCAATAAAAAAAGAGAGTGGATAACACCGTAACAAGTTAGAGGGTTTGGACTGGAAGCTTATGTTATAGGCTACACTCACACTTCATAGTTCTTCCTCCTCACTTTTGTGAACTTTGTATGTCCACTGACCCAAATCTGGCATTTGGAAAGTACTCTGTTTTGTTGTACTACGGAACAAGCAAAAAACTGCAAACCTCATAGCACAGACGGTTTATTTTAGTAATCAAACTAAACCAACAAAAGCATGGACTCCACTCTGTTTCGACTTTACGTACGAACGTGAGTTTTTTCCAAACAAGCTGCAAATTGCATATAGCAAATAGTATATATATTGGAGGCTCAAACTTCAAACAGGGTTGACGTTCAGAGTTGTAAGTTGGATCCTGAGCTGAAAAAATAAATTGATGATGTGAGAGGGCAACCGACAGATTTTTTTTTTCAGGCTTTATAGGAATTTTAATGTGACTATGCGTTTGTTTTTTTAACTAGTATTCTTACTGATTAATTTCGACTAATAGTGGTATTTCCAATTTCTTTCTTAAAAAAATATGAATTGACCTCTCTTTAAAAAATAAAAAAAACACAAATAAAAAAAAAAAAAAATTCTTTTAAGGAACTTAAAAAAGTTTAAACAAGATTGTAATATCTCATTAAAAAAACAATAAAAATTACCAATAGATTATGCAAATAATGTTCTGATATCGTTTCAATTGCAAAAGGAGCCTCAATACCTTGCTACCTTTGCTCCACACCACCGTGGACTCTGATACCACTTGTTGTAGAGATAAACACTTTGCATAACTTACTTGAATAATTAATATAATATATACAGACACAAAGTTTAAGTTCAATGGATATGTGTTCAATTACGTTATATTAATCACTCAATTTTCTCATCATTAATGAATGTTGTTAGATTTTAGATCCCTAAAAACATAGTTTGTTTAACCTAATTTAATAACCAAGTTGTTACTTAGGTCAATTATGCAAATCTAAGTTAAACAATAATAATTCATATCATGCACAGCAGAAAGTAGATAGCACAAGATATGATAACCCAGAAAAACCAATGAAACAACTCATTTCAAGGTAAAAAACCAAGGAAACTATCCCAAGAGAACAATCCACTATATCACGTTGAGATTTATAGTTCAAAATATCAATTTGTAGTAAATTTAACACATTTACCAACTTGGGCTCTGACTCCACAGACTACCTAGATATGGATCTTATTCTAACATTAACCACTTGTTCATGCTTTGATCTTTAGTACTCTTGATAACTGAAGGCTTGCAAGCAACTTTACTCCACCGGTACTAGCAATATGGATTTGATCTCCAATAGGTGCTTGTAAAGTTAAAAGGTTACAGAACCTCACAGATCTCATCTTACAAGAGTAACTCTCAAGACTTGAAAGATGTGTATTAGGGTTTTCCTTTTATACCTAGCAATGTTGGACTCAAACCTTAAATGTTTCGCAGGCTGTTGGGCCTGATTTAAAAACCTGAAGAATCGCAGTTTGATCGGTCGAAGGCCTCTCTCGATTGGTCGAGTTCTTCAGATTTTGAATTCTTCTTTCTACAGCTTGTATGTTCTTGAATTTTGACTTGTATTAATTTAAGCAAAGTCTAAAACACTTCTAAGACATAAATATTTTATGCTAGACATGTTTTTGTACGCGGTTTGCCAACATACAATAAATTTAGAACCTAACAAATGTGGAACTTCATTCACATGTGTATACCCAGTAAATAAAACACCTGATATGAGTAATAAAATATTGTTTAAGAATTTTTAGGTTTTTTTGTATATGTTTGTTATGCTTAGTTTTTATAATTTTTTTTAGCACTCATATTTTTTTTATTTACTGATATATATATATATATATATTGCGGGAGGGATAAGACCCAAGTACGGAATAGAGCCTATGAGCCCAGTCTGAGGAGGGAAAAAGGCCCACTTCCACATCAGTATTAACCCGACACCTGGATGAGAGTCCTAGGAGGAAAAATGAAGAGATCGACCTTTTAAGGAGCCCAAAGAGTAAGCGTTCCTTTGAAATTATTGAGTAAACCACTTGCACTAGAAGACAAGATATCGAAGAAAATGGTAGAGATGTGTAAGCAAAGAAGAATGGAAATATCTAGATAAAGTAGCTATCACCTCCGCATTAAATGCACTGTATCAACTTAGCTGACCGCATTAATGAAAGAATGACTCATGAATAGTAGCCTCACAGCTTTCAGCACACTTTACCACCTTTACCATAGTCTTGAAGGGACAAGCATTCAAAGGGAGGCCAACGGCTGTACAAGTGGAGGGCTAGGATGCAATTTGATTGACTATATAAGGAAAGGAAACTCCTCCAACTAAGGGGACAGAAAAAGAGAAACAAAACAGAGAAACTGGTAGCACAATCTTGTATTTAAGACTTTAGCTTTATATGAACATTTGCTCCTTGGCCAAATCTGAGGAAGTGTTAATCCCCAATTTAGTTTCTCTTTTGTGATTTGTTTAACTTTTTCTCTATAGGCTAAGCAACTAGAACATAAGATTGCATTGAAATTGACCTTGAAAACCCATAACTCTAACAAATTAATTGTTTGGGCCTTCTAAACCTAACTCCACCATTCTAAGTGGGCTTAGCACTCTTAGGCCCCTATATATATATTAGAATGATAGTTTCTTCAAATGTTTTTTATTGGTTTGGGTTCCAGTTAACTTAATTGGTAAAGTCTTTAATAGTTTAATAAGAGATTTGGGGTTCAATCCCCACCTACACCAAAAACTAATTGGTGTTTTGATCTGATGATAAAGAGCTATCATCAGGAGCAAATGTCATAGGCTGGAACTCTCTTAAAAAAAAAATTATTGGTGTATTGCTTTGTTATTTATGAATCGAATGATTGTTATATACGTTGGACATCTAGTGCATCTCACAAGTTCCTTTTGCATTGTAAGTGTCCAATGAAGTTATAATTTAAAGTAAAAATTTGTAGGTTTAAAAGGTTTTAAGTTTCAATAGAGTAAAAATGATTTCATAACATGTGAATAAAGATAATAATAATTATGGATAAAACTTAAAGATATTTCAACTACTAAATAATATAAAATTATCTAAATAAAACCTATGGTTTAAAAAAAAAAACTAAAAAAAAAATAAATTAAGAAATTTCTCTAAAATTTCACAAAATTACATCTTCATCCTAGAGGTCTCATAATATATATATATATATATATATTAGTTTGATGATTAGCTCAAGCTTTAGATCTTGTTCGAAATAAAATTAAATAAACTGTTAGAGATATACTAGACATATTAGCTCACTATAATAGGTTCAAGCCCACCTACTATGTGTGAAAGACAAATCTCCTACATGTACTAGTAGTCTAGAGTTTAGTCCTCTATATATGTATGTGTGTATATATATATATATATACTCATGTTATGGTTCATTGTAACACAGGCTTTATACTACATTTTTACATATATTAAAGATGTAGCTCTTTAGGGTTTTCTCTGTGGATGTAGGCCGTTAGATTAAACCACGTAATACTTGTGTTCTCAGTGTTCTTATTCTATGCTTTCTATTTCGCATCCACTCTAGCATACACAACATGGTATACACATCGTGTTGCTAAAATATTTAACATCCACAATCCTAAAATTTTGATATACAACTCAACTCATTTTGTTTTCAGCCCTACTTTGTTTGAGTTGCTTTTGCTATCCATGAAGGAGGCAAGTCATTATTTCTTCATTGGTTCATAGTTTCCCACCATTTATTTATTAATTTACTTTTGATATATATGATAAGTTTGAACTTATGACATTGACTTCAATTATGATTCACTTTTATCATCAAACCAAGAAAATAATTAGGTTTTTTGTGTAAATTGAATTCAAATTTAGGTCTTTTATATAATGACAAAAAACAATATCAATTAAGCTCACTAGGATGCATACCATTTATTGATTTCTAGATGTTTATTTTTAGTAAGCGCTAAATCATGTAGAAGTTCTTTACTATGGAAGTTATTTTTAGCTTTTAGATAATTTTTGTTAGAAATTGTTTTGTATACATGTTTGTCTCTAGAGAGTTAATTATACACTTGAATTGGGTGAATGTTCAAAATGGGTATGAAACACCCTTAAACGTTTAGACCCCAAATTACAAAATATCAATTCAAGCTTATTATCAAACAATTAATGTGCGGAATATGAACATAAGCCAAACACAGAATTGATAAATAATCTAAGCCAAATATAAACACATCCACAACAGTAAATAAATGGCAAAGATAAAGGAAAGGAATATGCAAACACACGGACAACACACGATGTATTATCGAAAAGGAAACCGAAACCCTCGGCGTAAAACCTCTCCACCGCCCTCCAAGCGGTCAATAATCCACTAGAAAATGTAGTTGGGATACATGAACAGCAATAAACCCTTCAAGCCTAATCTACTCGATGTACCTAAGCCCTTCAAGTTTCTTGCTCCAACGAGGTTGCACCGAACCTTTTTCTTCTCTGGCTTACTGGATTCCGCTATAGCCCATAGCATCAACCAATGTGAATTGGTTCCTTCCTAACTCTTCCCAAAAGCACCAAATGAACCTTCTCACTGATATGGGTATGGTGAGAAAAGGATTTGGTCAAAAACCTCTCAAGAATATAACAATGGAGAGGAAGAGAGCAGAGAAATTTGAAAAGTCTCTAAGGTAAAGATTGTGGATGAACCAATCTTGTTTTTCTCTAGGGTTTCTCTCACAAAATTCCCTCTGAAAGCTCTCTACATTTGGTAAGTATAAGGGTTTTTATATAGTGGGGTGAGAAAGGAATGCGAATAGTCAGTTTTTCCCAAATAGGGTGGTTTGGCGGCTTGGCCTCGCGACTGGTCTAAGTCGCGAGTTAATGGCCTAGCTAGCCTGGGACTTTTGTCTTGTAGTGAGATAGCTGGTGAACCCTTCACCTCCCCTGTATGCTTCTCACGTGCTTGCAGTTGGCGGCTCCCAGTCGCGAGTCACCCGCGAGTTCTAGCTGCAAAACTCTGCATCCTTGCACACTCTTGAGCATTTCTTCACATCTTCTCACACACTACCCTTACAAAAATCCCACCTAAATACAGGGTTACTAATTGCTAAAATATAAGCAAATTTGGCACGGAATAAAGCCAACTAGATGGTTGATTAAATTCAACCTTACATTGGGGATTGATGTTAGTGGGTTTGCTCACATTCCCATCCATTTAGGAAAGAGAAATGTTATATTCACAACATTTTCATAACAAATATTAAGTAATTAATTGTTATTGGCTGTCACGAGTAGGTAAAAAAGTAATTTAAGTTGTGAATTTAAATTTGAACGAATAACAACTTACCACCTATAATTTGTTGTGAAATATTGTAAAAATGTTGTAGACATAACACTTCTCTTTTAAAAAAACATCTATTAACCAATTTGCGAAATTGATGAAAAAAAAAGTACCCTCAACATGAAGATTTGGGGCTTCTATACAAATCTATCCAAGTCCACATAGTTTATTTTGTGAGCCCCAAACAGAAAATTGTATCGGAGGCCTAAAACATTCGCCTATACGAACTAGGTTTCTAGATGGGCCAACAGAAAGAAAAAGGCCCGAATCAACACCTTATTTCATTTTATTTTTAAATTTTAAATGAATTCACTATTATTCATAAACCTAAGCAAGTTTTGGCCTAAAAATAAAATAAGAAAAAATTACAACTTACTCACCTATGGTTTGACCGAAATTTAAGTTGTCTATATGTGATTTGAAATTTGACACTTTACCCACTTGAGGTTTGACTAAAATTTAAGTTGCCTACTTGTAGTTTGAAATTCCATGATGCAAGTGTTCCGCTGGATTCTTTTTTTTTTTTTTTATATCTTTTTTGATCTTGTATTTTTATGTTTATGGTGTTTTTGGAAGAGTAAGACATAAAAGTGGATCAAAATTACATATTTAGTCTTGTTTTTAAGAGAGGTGGGTTACGAAAATCTAACTAAGCTAACCTCGGGTGGGTAAAATATCAAATTTCAAATCACAAATAAACAACTTAAATTTCGACCAAACCACAAATAGGTAAGTTGTAATTTACCGAATAAAATAAGTGCACGACTTGCACCATTGTACATCTAACAAAGCAGTCTTTTTATTCAATTGGTGATAAGAATTGTATTCCAATAATGCAAAAACAGTGGTCCTCCATGCTTCTTCTTTTTTTGAGAATCCGGTCCTCCATGCTTCTAAGGTGAGAAATAAGTCATCATACCGGCTCACGACAATTTTGGGAAGGGAAAGAAACAGCCCGCAAACTTCGGCTATAAATGCTGCACAAAATCAAAGCCCAAATGCCAAAATTAGAGCAAAAACCATAAGAGCTTGCAGATCAATGCCTTAAGAACAGATAAAAGCACAAGAAAAATTTAAGCCCTTTGCTATGTATATACAATTATACATGTATGTCCATAATCCAAATGCCAAAATTATATGTATATATATATATATATATATTTTTTTTTTTTGATAAGGTACCTAGCACGCCATTGAAGGGAGGCACAGTTCCTGGCCGTCCAAATGATCTCCTCCGCAACAACGATCTTGGTTGCTAGCTAAGGCTATTTAATTCGTTCCTTATTCTCTGAATTCTCCTATACAAACTTGGGGAAAGGTAATATTTGATTTCAAAATTCCAATTCTAACAAAATCACATATAAAACAACAATGAACTCAATTCAAAACAGAACCAAAGAAACAAAATCAAACAAAACAATGAAACAAATATAATAAAAACTCAACTTCTTTGAAACTATTTAAACCAATTTTAATCTCAATTTTAATCCATATCAACTAAAGAAAATTGGAACTTGAAAAAGGTCATATGGGACTTTGTGTTTGCGGTTTGGGAGAGAGATTTTTTTTTTTTTTAATATTGATGATGTGGAAAATTTTGAGAACTTCAAATCCTATGTAGCTAGCTCTCAGGAAGTTAAAAATAAAAATAAAAATAAAAATAAAAAAATAAAAAGGTACTTCAGTTATGTAGTATTTATAGGTTGGATATTAAACTTTGACCATATGCAACAACAAACCCTCCACACACACACACACACACACACACACATATATATATATGTATATTTATTTACTTTTGTGTACTCAAGCAGAACACCCAGTATTCATCAAAAAAAAAAAGAGCAGAACACCCAGTTTGCAAGATATTTTGAATCAATTTTAGAGAGTGTTAAGTTGGTTAGCATACGGTGAGATTTTTAAAAAGTGAGAAAAAAAAATTTTAAAACCCTAAACACCTTTGTTAAAAAAAAATAATAATAATAATTAAAAAAAAAAAAAAAAAAAACCCAAAAGTATCATTTGATCAACTTAAATTCATGGGCACGGTGGGCTTAAAATTGATGGAATGCCCTTGAGTCCTTGATAATTGATATAGGATTTCCAATCCTTGATGTATGAGAGGACATGTCACGTGCTGGACATAAAGTGGGGTATGATATGTGATGAGAGACAAGATCTTAATCTTCTATGCTGACTCCCTTTTACAATTTTGGGTCTTATTTACCAGTTACAGCCAGTACTGTTTTCCATTGTCAAGCTTGGAGGCTGTGGGCCCTAGCCACTAGCCAATAATTAATCAAGAGATCAGATTCCACACCGTCCGAAGTTGTTTGATTACTTGTTAAGCAATAGCCACCATTTGAAGACAATTGAAGTTGCTCTTCATATATGGGCTATGATGGTAAGATAGCGGGAACCTCTTCGGAAGTCATTTTTGTTCGTTTCTTCCTTCTCGTTGGGCCAGTCTAGGTTGGTGAGACTAGTGGTCTGTTACTTTGTTTCCGAGTCTTTTGACAATGAAGTATTAGTTTCGGCTATTCTAACTAAATTAATCCATGTATTTTCTTGATTTGTGTCTGTTTAGGATAGTTTAAATTTATTGGCTTAAATATAACTTGAATAAAATACAATTGCAATTTGCAATTTAAAATACAATAATTAGCTTAAAGCTATAAAAAAAATACATTAATTAGCTTAAAAGCTATAAAAAAAATACATTAATTAGCTTAAAAGAAGTTTGCTTATAAGCTTAAATATTAATGTGCTCTTAATGGAATTTGATCATGGGAATGGAAACATGAAACTAGAGGCAAAGAAAGAAATTGACATTAGTTAAGGGTAACAAGTGAAAGAGCCTTAAAGAAATTTTTAGGAGAGTGAGGAGATGGAAGACAAATTGGAAATTTGGAAATGACCAAGATCCTATGATGCTGAATTACCAAAGCTCAAATTTGAAGTAATTTTAATCCTGATACATAGGCTATTTAAGCAACTGCAGCCTTATATAGTCTCTGTATCTGGTTGTGGACAGAGCCTGAGTTGTCCAAAACAGTTTTCTAATTGCAACTATTGATTATTATGGTAAGCAAATGGGCAATTTTTATTTGGTTCCTAAGGTTCTTTTTGCTCATGTCATTGGTGGACTACTAGAACAAATAGTACAAGAGAGGTCAAGATCGGTAGTGTAAGCTATGTGAACATGGCTAGCTGGGTATCTTATGTATTGTTGAGTATTTAAGAAGTTGGTTTTAACTTTTAAATGGTGTTTGTTTCATTGATTTGTGATGTGGACATCTAAGGGCCAAGGCTCAGGTATAGTTAGATGGCAAAGCGATAGTTCATTTGGGGGTACACAACAAATGAAGGGATATGAAGGTTATGAACTTTTGAATAAAGATAATCATAAAATTGGAGGAACATATCTGATCACTCCCCGAATATTGAAAATTATTCTACTAAAGAGTTTGAGTCTATGATTGCTCTTAGGCGCACTAAAGTTCTTTCCAAGGATAGCCCAAGAATATACGCACCCATTAAAATAAGTGCCCTTTGCTAATGATTTATAAACAAACCCTGCGTATCCAAACACCCATATAATAAGCATCCATGACCTGATAAAAATTAAAATATTGAAATATGATCCATATAAACTTTGAAGTTTGTACTTTGTACCTACAAATATTGGCTAAAACAAGCAAATTTTTACTACACTCAAATTAAACATATCACATTTTGTACACACTCTCTTGTCTCGTGTGGTATCACTAGGAGAGGCAATTTTTATCCATATTCATAAACCCACTCATAACTCAACTAATTTGAATGAGTCTTGACCCAAGACACAATTAAACACTTGGATTAAATGTGTAAAGATCAATTTGGGTAGACTAATTAATAAGTCTTAATAGTTAAACCTATTGAGTAAATTTAAATGCGTGAAATTAATAAATTTCAGTCAAACTTTTTTTTTAGGGAAAAGACAATGAACTTTAATTAAAAAAAACTGGTTATGTTAGCCTGAAATACAAAATAAAATTGTTGTGGAATATCATTCATCTACACAAGAAATTCTGGCACATTAATAGAATATCTACCTAGAGCATGAGCAACCTTATTGCCTTCTCTCCAAGTGTGAGTAAAGCAATTGAGAAAAAGACTGAGACAGTGTCTTTGCATCTTGTATCGAAGGGGCATGGGAAGCCAAGAAAAAAACCTCGTCAGCCAGAGCTTTAACAATCATCCCTAAATCACCTTCCAAAACAGCGTGGGTAATACCAAGTTCTGTCACAAGCTCAATGGCACGGGCTGCAGCTAATGCTTCAATATCGATTGCTTAGCAAGCTTGGGGTAATTTTTGGGATAGAGCTTCAATGACCTGACCTTGGCTATTCAAATGACCACACCAAGTACAGATTTGTTGTCTTCTTTAATGACTGCTCCGTCGAAGTTGTAAATTGCATTTAGCTAATTTAATTTAATAAAAAAATTTGTTTGAACAATAATTAATTAATTAGAAAAGTCGCACAGTTATGGTATTAAATGGGGGTACGTGTTAATTATTGAATATATATTTTCATACTGCTAAGCATTAATTTTTCATTTATAGTTAAACATAAATCAATTTAAAAATATTAATGGATAATAAAGTTAATCCATAGTCTTCAAAAGATATTTAGAAAATATATATGAATGTTTGTTGGGCACAATTTTTTCTTGGGGAGAGAGAGAGAGAGAGAGAGAGAGAGAGAGAGAGGGAGAGGGAGAGAGAGGAAGCACTGAAAAGAAAAAAAAAATTATATATATATATATATATATTGATATGTGTACTGTAAATTTGGGAGCAAAAACTTACGAGAGAAAACACTGTGTTATATAAAAAGAGAGAGAGAGAGAGAGAGATTCTCATTTCCTCACGTGGGCCGCCTACATTCTTAGACTTCGAGACAAATTGTACAATTGAATAATCATCAATCATGCAAGAAATTGAACAAGTAGATGAATTTTTCCATACCCCTAGCAGCACTCCAAGAAAAGGTGTGAACAGGTTATAAAGTATGGAAATTAAAGACAAACCTTCGATCTCTTTTCTTACTATGTGTTAAGATAGGCCCAGGTGTGACTAGGAGTCTAGGTGTGAAAAAGACTAAAAAGCCGATGAATTTTTCTATTGCACTCCATCTAAAAAACAGGTAGCATTCTAAAACATTTTACAAAATCTTCAATTGCTCAAACAGGGGTTAAAGATTAGTAGTATCCTATTGTTGTAGGCATTTTACTTAAATGCTAAATCTTTTTTTTTTTTTGTTTTTTTTGCTGAGCTCCCGTACATAGCCGTCTTTTATTTTTTTGCTGCTAGCTAAGAGGGTATAAGAAAAGGTAATATTTTATTAAAATATATATTATTTTATTATGTTGATAATGATAGTTATAGTTTATTGTAGTAGATATATTATTTTATTATGTTAAAACCACTGATATTGAATGTTTTGTAGAGTAAGATGAGAAAATAGATAAAATAATTTTTTGTAGTGCCAAATTATAAAATTTTTTACACAACCAGTAGTGATGCTCTTTCAGGCTCTTTTTACTTCAAGGCTACTTTTTGAAGAATCTGTTTACAAGAAGCTTAAATTTTTTAATATGTAGATGGCATGAAATTAAATAAAGCAGATAAGTGATTCTCAAAAAGTAGTGACAGATTTTTTTCTAACCTAACCCAAATTTAATTCTCTCAAAATAACAAAGCCAAATTTCATGTATTAATTATATCAGTGATGTATAGTTCATTTTGAAATTAAATAAAACAGACAAGTGATTCTCAAAATAATAATTATAATAATAATAATAAAGCAGATAAGATGCAGAAGTCGGCCCAATGTCCAGTGAGTGCCTCTATGCACTTGACAGAGGCCTCAACCAATAATAAGATGCACTTTCACACCTAGCAGCTAACGAGTGACATACAGTTCCTTTTGAAATCAAATAAAGCATATAAGATTTTAAAAATGAACATGTAACACACTCCAAAATAGTACCCAAAAATCAAATAATTTAACTTGGAGGTGACAAAAAGAGCACCCCCACACCTAAAATACATTTCCAGGATCAAAAGCAAAGCTATATCTGATGCCCAACCTAACAAACCACATGGTAGTAATGCTCAAATAAGACTGATAACAAAACGAAAAATACAGTTAGCTCAAGTATAAGCGAAAGCCCAATTTATGCCAACAATATGAAAGCATGCAACTAACAAGAATTAAAATGAAGAGTGCAGATTGAAGAATGCGGGCACCACAAGGAGGCCGCATAGTTGTTAGCATCCTAGCCAATTTAAAATGTCTTGCAAATATAGGTCTCAAATTCATAATGCAAACATACAACAATACACCAACACTGCAAAACATGAGCAACAAGTAAAATGCAAAAAACCCCACAAGAAATTTAATGTTAGAAGAAAACCATGTCTGACAATCAGAAAGAGAGTTTTCGTTTGTTTTTTTGAAAGTTTAAAGAGAACCCCCAAAGAGAGATGCTCACCAATGTTTTAGAAACATTTCGATCCACCATTGATTTCCTTGCATACAAATTATATCATTGTAATTTGAAAGTAATTAAACACATCAAGGTCAGGGATATGATTGCGAATAGAAATTTGTGAAGAAAATTAAACTTTGTAGTAAACTCATCACCTTTAGTCCACAACACCAAGTCACCGTAAAATGAACTGTCCCACTGCCATCAAACTACACTAATGGATTAGATGTCCACATCATATTGCCCAAAAGCACAAAAGCTCTTAGCCAGCAAAATTCAACATCTTAAAACAAAGCAAAGCCACCTTGATTCTTGACTAGTCTTCAAATGACAAAAGAAAAAGAAACTGGGGAACTAAACTACACTTGCCCAGTTGCCCACCAAAACAGTCAAAGCTTTTTTTCAGAGAAACCATATGGGAGACTCTAATTATGCTTTATCAGCAACCAGATACACAGACTACTAAAGGCTGCAGCTGTTTAAATTATTAAAAGCTGTAATTAAATCAGTAACATATATTACCTCCAAAAATCAAATGAAGTAGATGAGAATGAATATCTGGTTATAATCATAAAAACACTCAGAAAATCAAATAGTATAATTTAGAGCTGAGAAAAAGGAAAACTTAAATATATATATATATATATATATATATCATTTAAGATAATATAACTCTCGCTCCCAACATAGATAACCAAGATAAAACAAATAAAATAAAATAAACAAAACACAAAAACAAAGAAACACAGCTATAATGATGATAAACAAACCCAAAGAGCTGCAAGCTAGACAGAAAATTTGGCATCCAAAAACGATACAAAATCCAAATATAAACATGTTAAGTGTGCGTTTGGGAAGCGCGTTTTGCGCTTCCCAGACGCGTTTGCGTTTTCCAAACATTTTTTTTTTTTTTTTTACTTTTCAACTTTCCAGACATTTTGTTACTTTCATCACTGTTGCGGCTACTGTTCATTGAACAGTAGCCGCAACATGTGATTTTGTCCTCACAATTTTTACTGTTCACGGACCCACAATTTTCACTTTTCAACAACTTTTTCATTAAAAATGGGTCCCACAATACTATTCACACATTTAAATATTATTTTGCTACAGTGTTTTCAGTTTTTAGTTTTCAACGGTATCTAAACGGACCCTAAGTTTCAAATATGATGCACATAAAACGTGTTTTCTGAAGATTTAAAGAATGGATTCTAAAAGGTAGAATTGCACCAGATTTAGCAAGGAAAATGCTTGATCTGACGAGTGCAACTCCAACTATTTCTGCAACAACAATAAATAGTTGTGATTTCTAAGAGCATCCGCATTTGGGCTTGTAAATGCCAAATGTTAAGAACATTTGGCATTTAAGCCCCAAAACCCATCAGCAATGGGAAGGCCATATCCCATATGCAAAAAAAAATTTGAGATTTTGCTACAGTACCATCTCAAATGTAAGATGGTACTGTAGCAAAATTGTATAAAAAATAATAATTTTTTAATGCTTTTTTACCGGGTAATTTCTCTCTCCTCTCTCATTTTATCTCTTTCTTTTCTCTCTCTTCCTTCTCTCTTTCTC
The DNA here is from genome assembly GCA_023621385.1 of Quercus gilva. Lineage (NCBI taxonomy): Eukaryota > Viridiplantae > Streptophyta > Magnoliopsida > Fagales > Fagaceae > Quercus > Quercus gilva. Next base: position 3,234,004 of record CM042477.1, on the reverse strand, counting down.
ATCCGCTCTCTCTCTCGCCATTGTCAATCTTCTCTCTTTTGTCTGTGCCAGATCGGAGCCCACGCCGATTCACCAAGCCAGATCAGAGCTCACGCCGGATCGGATTTATAGATCGGCGTGGTGGCAAGGCTTCTAGATCGGAGCTCCCGCTCGTTTACTTTGCTCTCATCCTTCTCTCTTCAGACCCAAAACCCATAGCTTTTGTACTTTGTCTGCTCTCTTCCTTCTCTCTTTCTCGGTGCAGATCGGTTGGCTGACGGCTGCGATCGAGTGTGGTGGTTGATCGGTGCGGATTGGTTGATCGAGTGTGGCGGTGTGGGTTTGGGTTCGGCATGGTGGTGTGGGTTTGGGTTCGGCGTGGTGGTGTGGGTTTGGGTTCGGCGTGGTGGTTGATCGAGTGTGGTGGTGGTGGCGTGGTGGTTGATCGGTGCAGATTGGTTGATCGGTGCGGTGGTGGCGTGGTGGTTGATCGGTGCGGATTGGTTGATCGAGTGTGGCGGTGTGGGTTTGGGTTCGGCGTGGTGGTTGATCGGTGTGGTGGTGGCGTGGTGGTTGATCGGTACGGATTGGTTGGTTTGGTGGTGGTGTGGTGATTGATGATGGTGGAGTCGTGGAGGTGGGGTTGCCCTGTGTGTGTGTGTGTGTGGCTGGCTGAGTTGAAACCGGTAATGAGGGAGAGAGAGGAAGAGGAATAGAAAAAGGGAAATAGTAAAAAAAAAAAAAAAAAAGAATAAAATAGAATATTTAAATAAAATGGGATAAGAAATAGAATTTTGGGATGTTGGGTGTATTGTAAATGGTATGGTATAACTGAAAAAGTAAATTTTTGAGATGGTAAAACAGGATGAGATATAGGATTGGGATGTGGATGCTCTAACGTGAGGGTTGAGGAAAGAGCGATAAGAGAAATTCATTGAGCAATCTATATAAGCGAATCTGAAGGAGGACAGCTTTGTTAAATGGAACGCGGATTGCGGACACGTATGCAATGGATCCGTTAGGATGTTGACACCTGTGCATCTTGGTATCACTGACCTTATTGACACTTCGTTTAGTTTTCACTTTTGCGCTCCAAAAGTCAAAACTTTACCCAAAAAAATTTTGAAGCTGCTACAGTAATTCTTGATATTGAAAATACTGTAGCAACTCCAAATAGAAGCAACTCCTCTCTCGTAAGTAAAATTATTGCATACAATATGAACAAAAGCACAAAACAAAAAATGCAATAAAACTACAAAATAAAATCTTTCTCATAAACTAATAAAATCAGAACCCAAAAAAAATAAAAAAAATAAAAAAATCCAGCCTTTATCTGAACGGCTACTAACTGCAACCAAATACAATCTGAACAAAACACAAACAGAAAATGTGATGAAATCAGAAAATACAATCTTTCTCATAAACTAATGAAATCAGAACCAAAAAAAAATCTGATCAAACCCATTTCGACCACATGTCGTTGGCAGTGGGGGAAGAGGACAAGCGGCGCTGAAGTCAGAACAGACGACGGAGGACGAAGATGACGCGATTCTCTCTCTCTCTCTCTCTCTCTCTCTCTCTCTCTCTCTGTGTTTGATGAGAAGAAATCAAATCCAGATGGTGAACCGTGTGGATGGTGTGTGGCCTTTCGATTTTTATTAGGTGTTTTGATGGGAGAAATAAACGTGGCCTTCAGCCTTCCAGGTTTTTTTTTTTTAATGGAAATTAATTAAAAGTTAATGAATAGGAATAATAATATCTTTAATTAAGATTAGATATAATTTTTTTTATAGAAAAAAAGGGATAATGGTAAGTTAATGGATATTAATAATTAAAATTTAACAGATAATTTAAGGAACGATCTCTTAAATTAAAAGTAGACTACTAACAAATAAAACTCTTGAAAATTTTGAAGATTAAAAATTTAATTGGGAAAAGTAAGATTAAAAAATGAAGATTAAGGATCGACTTATTTTACTAAAACTAAAATTTTTTTACTGAAAATATTGTAAATAAAGGTATAAGTTAGTTGGAATAGTACAGTAAGATTCATAAATAGTACCAAAAAATGCAGTAGAATCCATGAATAGTAGAAAAATAAGCTGAATAGTAAAATAAGTTGTCAAAAATAATCCATGTCAAATGCACACTAACTATTAACAAATTGAAGATTAAAAAGTAATAAAGGAGAATTAAAGAAAGAATAAAGAAATAATATATATATATATATATATAAATGAGATAGGGTAAAGATAGAGAATCTTTTGGAAATTATATATAAAAAAAATAGGTAAGTAAAGGCCAAAATGAACTGTTCACTATCCAAATAATATAAAAATTTAAAGAAATTGCTTGAGATGCTCTTAAAATGCATATTGTATATAAGAGCACTAATGGTAAAATTGAAAAGCAACCCATTTTGCATAGATTATAAATTACAAAAAAAGCAATCAATCTTCTGTTTAAAATCCATCAACGATAGGGGTGGTAATTCGTGTTCACAAGTCAGGTTTATGTCATGTCGAACCATGACTATTCGGTTATATGAGTTAACTCGAACCTGACTTATTTAGTAAACGTGTCAGAAATCATAAACCCAAACACGGCCTGATTATTAAACAGGTTGGTCCAACCCAACACATTTAACGCGTTTAGTTAACAAGTCATGTAAAGGTTAATACAAATGACCCGTTTAATTATCTATTTGATTAATAGGTCATACTGAACCTATATAATTTTTTATCAATTCCCATAAATCTAAAATTAAAGTACAATTACAACTATAAATATAGTAATAAACATATAAGAACAACTATAAATTAAGCAATAATATCAAAATAAGTAATAACTTTATAAGCTAAACAAGTCAAATGGGTTAACTGAGTTCACATGTTGAATACGAACATGACTTGTTTATAAAAGAAGTTAGTTGTATCAACCCGAATACAATCCAAACTCGTTTAGCCTCAACCCATGACGTGTTTATAAATGGGTTAGTCTTGTCGAGTTCGTGGGTTGTGTTAGATTTTGTCATCTCTAATCCACATTATAGTTGAGCATTTATATCCCTTTACTTCCAAAGTCCATCAAATTGGGGGAATTTCAAATGGTGGGTTTTCCTCCCCATCTCCTTCCCTTTTCCTCTACACCATCCATATCCTAAACTTGGTTGAGAATTCTCATCTTAGGCAATAGTCTCATAAAGACTTTCTTTCCATTCTACACCTTGCTTAGGGATGGTCTGATGTTGTGTATTAGTTTAAATCTTTTGGTAGTTGAGATAGAGCTCGATGCAAATACTGTGCTTGGTTGGGTTACTGAAGAATTTAATAGTAACTTACAAATGTGTAGACACCTTAGCAAGAAAGGCTTGGATTCAAGTCAAAGATTATGCTCTTTTATAATCTGCTAATGGACTTAAGTATGCTGTTATTTTTTGATAATTTTGGTTTGTATTATGGCCTTTAAAGATAGTGACAGTTTAAAACAACATGTTTGAGTTGCTTAATTGCATTTTTTACCAATGAAGGAGGGTAGGCCATCTTAGATTAAGATTCATTCCTTCAGTAGGGTGTAACTTCCCACCATTTATTTATGGTTGTTTATTTTGGCTGACACTAAAAAATTGTAAAAATAAAAGTTTTTTATAAAAACAATTTTACTATGGATGTAATTTTAATGATCAAATTTTGCATTTATAATTTCTAACTATTATTAAAAAAAAATGGCAACTATTTGATTGGAATTGTCAACTTTTGGATAGTTTTGGCAAAAGACCATTTGTTAAATTACAGATTCGTTTCTTAACTTTGGTTTTTGTTTCAAAATTATTACTATACTTTAAAATATTTCAAAAATATCTTTAAAAATATCTAGTGAATATAAAATGTTAATGTATAAAAGAAAATTCATTTAATCAAGGCGTCTTCAATGACATTAAGCCCATGATGTGATATAAATTCAGTATATCATATCCACATTTTTCATCATCATATGTTAATAACTAGCTTTTTGAAATAATATTGAAAATATAGGAATAAAGTGAAATCTAAAAATAATAAATAAAATAAAAGTTTGTTTGGTACTCTTAAATTTTTAGTCTCTAGGAGTTGACAGTACATTCGAATTGGTGATAGTGAGTTTGCCCACATTCCTTGTCATAAAAATAGCACAAAGCAAACCAAAAATAATTATACTAGTTGGATTAAAAAGGATTGTGAGACATGATCAAATCTTGGGCTACTTATTGATCTTGTTTTTGTTTTTGGTTAAATCCAATATTTTGGACTGGATGATATATTTATACTTTTATAGGTCACACATTAACATTATATCTGTCAGCCCCAAATTTTTTGAACTTGTATTGTATACGGTATACCCATTAACTAAACGATTGGGTGGACGGAAGTGGAAGCCATGCTTTCTTCCGGGAGACCGGTACTCAAAAAATGACCGAAGAGAGCGATTCTGAGTTGATTATATTGTGATATATAACTCTTGTGTGTGAGGCCGTATTTTATAGGACCTGATGACCTTATGGCCTTAATCCTTATGACTTTATAACCTTATGACTATTTGTTTGGACATGATAGAGATGGAAATTAGTGTTTCATGGGACCTTGTTCATATGTTTTGGATTCATGAATGTTTCATAATCTAATTGAGGGACCTTTTCAAATGTCTGTTTGTGTCCATAAATGTTTTTATATATATACCTTCTGAGTAATGTCTTGTGGACCTTATGAATTATGTTTATGATAGGGATACATAAAGGGTTTCATAGAGGCCTTTTATTCATTTACCTTGTGGACCTTATGATAGACATGCAAAAGTAGTGTTTCATAGAGGGACCTTTTGAACCTTTTCAAGTGTTTGATGGGAGTCGTGGAACAAAATTTATCTTCAAATTAATTTGGAAAGATACTCTTTAAACTTTTTATATATCTATTTTTTAGGTGTGAATTTTGAAAATTTAACCATTGAATTGCATATTCCTTATGTTCTTAATATGCATATCAAATTTCGTTCAAATTTGATATTATTTACTATTCGATCAATACACTTATTTTTAAATATAATTTTAGATCACAAAAACTTGAAATTTTAATATTTGTTTGATAACATAGCAATTGATCTTTAATTTTCTTGAAATTTTGTAAACATGAAATATATAATAAGAACATGTAATCTAGCAGTTAAAAAGCACTTAATGCATCTCTATCACTTAACGCATCTTAAGACAATATGACCATGGGTTTTATAAATTTTATTATATTTTAATTGAAAAATTAACGGATGCTCTAGGGGTATTGGTCTAGGAAATATTTTTTAAAATTTTTTATGAGTAAAAAAAAAAAAAGAAATTTTTTGACAATTTTTTTTTTATATTTCTTATGAAAGTAGTATCAAAACTTTTCTAACATGGTCAATTAACAAATGCTCTAAGGGCACTCATTAACTGGATCTATATTTGAAAATTGCCCTGTCAATATGTTAGTATTTCAAAGATCTATTAACTACTCGCCCTAATTTTTCCTATGTTGGAGTTATTCATTCAACTAACACGACAATTTAAATGTGAATATTCTTCTTTTTTTTTTTATTATTTTTATAAATATGATAAAATTTGAAAACTACAACAATTTAGTTAATGATAATTACTCTTTATCATCAAATCAGATTACATATAAATACTTATAGGGTTCGATTAACGAGTGCCCTTAGAGTATTTGTTAGTTAACAATTTTAAGAAAGCTTTGATACTATTTTTCGTGAAAAATATAAAAAGCTATCAAAAAAGGAAAAAAGTTTAATTACAAAATTGGTCGTAACCTTAGGATACAACCTTAATTAATATATCTATCTATATATATATATATATATATATTTTTTTTTTTTTTTTTATTAAAGGTGAATTTTGACAAATTCATCATTAGATTATATCTTCTTCTTATATTCTCCATGTTTTCAAAATTTCTAGAAAATTAAAGATCAATAGTTATATTATCAATAAATTGTTTAAATTGTAAATTTTTGTAGTTTAAATTTTAAAATGATGCATAAAATAAAAGCTTATATATATATATATATATATATTTAAAATAATATCCGATTGATACAAAAATTTTCCCATCTCATTCCTAGCTCCTCCTCTCATTCAGGCCTCAAGAGTCACTGGCATTATAAATCTTGATGAGAATTCCTATATAATCTCTAATAATTCAATTTTTTTAGGTAAAGTAGTAATAGTGAAAAAAACAATCCATCACTTTTTTTTTTTTCTAATTTTCTTTCCCACTATTGTAATCTTTTGTTATTTATTAAGCTAATACATCATCAAGGCATTGCTTCTTCATCCTTTATTTCTTTTTAGTTTCTAGTGGTTTATTTATGGTTGGCAATAACTACATAAAAAATATTTTCCTTTAGAGATTAAATTATGTAACGATGTGGTGTAAAACCTATATTTTACCCCTCCAATCCTAACATGTCACATCACCTTATCATATATTTAAGAATAAGCAAAATCATATTCAATCAATTCTAATACCCATATATAAATCTAACCAATTGGGAGTTTATAGAAATGTTATTAAATGTGGTAGAATGTATTGAATTTTAAGTAAAATGATGATGTATCAATATTTTATTGGATTGTGTAAAACATGAGTTTTACATCCAATCCTTACCAAATTCAAACTCTTTTCTTTATTATGGTTATTATTTTTATGATCAAATTGGCAATTAATTGATTGGAATAGTTCTTCTCAAAAAACAAAAAACAATTGGAATAGCGTTTAGATTAATTTTTGGGGGGAAAAATGATTGGTACTCTTAGTTATTGGTTTCTTGAGAGTTAAATGGCCCAAAACAAATTCTCTAGTTGGGTCAATTGTTGGTCAACCCATTAAAACCAGACGTCTTCAACGCTCATCTACCAAAGATGTTAATTTTTTGGACTATTTAGTTGCATGTATTTGGGTCAATCAAATGGTTTGGACTCGAAACTTAAGAGTACTATAGCCCATGGCCCATAAATCATACAAAAGAGCAATTAGATCTACATCAATCATAATCCACGTTGATTGGTGATTAGCAAAACAACTTAGAACCATTTTTAAAAAAATGATGAAAAAAAAAAGTGACCTATCCATGTTGATTTAGGGCTTCGATACAAATCCACATCTTTAGTTTGTGAGCTCAAAAAGGAAGATTTGGTTTTGGAGGCTCAAATCAATTTCCCCTATGATAACTTCCCAAACATGCCAGCAGAAAGAAAAAGGCCCAGGCCCAGATTCATAGACCCCAACAAGTTTTGGCGGAAAAAGAAAAAAACAGAGAATGACTTGTACTAATACAATCAAAACTCCTAATATTCATAACCCCTTAAAAGAGGATTAAAATGTACAACAGATCCACACAACATACATTCTGAAAAATGGGAAAAATAGTACATAAGTAAATTGCAAACCTCACACTACAGGAAAATTCAATTCAAGCTATGTAATTCTAACAAACCAACGAAAACAGAGCGGGGATCATAGTATATTGGAGGCCCAGATGGCGTTGAAGTTCAGAGCTATAAGTTGGACATTGTCATGGTTACTGCTGTTAGTAACACCATCGGTGCTAGCAGCGTTGCCTTCAGGAAGAGTTTGGATAGCATTTCCAGTGTTGTTAGTTGCAAGCTTGCAAAATGTGAGAATGAGTGCGATGATGAGGACGAGCAGGCTAAGTATTCCTGCAGCAAGCTTAACGATTGAAAGCAACGAGGTTTGTTCCCTGCATCAACAAGAGGAAATTAATTCTATGAATTACTTTACTGGAACCAACAAAAATAAAATTACAAAATAAATTGCAAATAAAAGAATATGTAGCTATTGTCACCTGATTGGAGGAGGAGACAAAGAGGACGATAGGGTTGAAGGAAGAGGAGCCAGAGAATATGGAAAGAGTTTTGCCATGTTTGCTTAAAAAAAGGATTGAAGAGAGCAATTTTGAGTCTTGTATATCGCGATATATATAACTCTCTGTGAGTGACGTTTTGTGAATTCACGCCTTCACCCTCAGTATCTAATTTGACTTTTGAATATGTGTAGGCGTATGCCTTCAGTATCTATTTGACGCATTTTGTTATCTATTTGACACGCATTTTGTGTAGACATGGCAAAACGGGTCAGAATTTTCTGACCCGACCCGACCCGACCCGACCCGACCCGAAAAATACCCGACACAAACCCGATTTTTTTGACCCGAAGCAAAAACGGGTTGACCCGTGACCCGACCCGTGTTTTTTGCGGGTCAACCCGACCCGACCCGCGACCCGACCCGAACCCGAACCATTTTTTTAAAACTTTTTTTTTTAGTAAAAAAAATAGTAAAACTAAGACAATATTGGTTTAATTGTTTATTGTGAACTTTAAGGAAACAATTGATACATATACATAACTACATGCAAATTAATTGAAAGATAAATAGTTGAACATTCTGTAATGAGTAAATATTTTTAAATATCAAATAGCAAAGTACATGCCAAGATAATCTAGTTACAGTAGAGTTAAAAACATAAATTTAAAATTGTAGACATATGAGAAACATTCACAAGTGTGAAAATAGTGAAGCTAAAGTATCAAATTAGCATAAATTATGAGTACTTAGACCTATTTTTTAATAACTTATGTCCAAAATAAACGGCTTTTCAAAATAAATTATAATATTTCCTAGAGTGTGTGTTGCTTAACAATAATATGATAATCATAAAAGAGACCATGTATAAATAAGTAAGCAATCAAATTTTAAAGTATATCTCAAATTGAAATAGAGTGTCAACTACAACTGATAATAGATTATAAAAATAATTTTTAAGATTGTAAATTTCTTATATGTTTTTATTTTTTATCAAATGAGTTATCCAATAAGTCATTTGTAATTTTGTTTTATATTTTGAAATGTTGATAATGTGTAGAAATAAAACTTGTGTATTTGTTTTACATATCTTTGTGTTATTTTGTTTTAAATAGTAATGTTATAATTTGTATAATTTTAAAATTATTGAATAAGTATTAATACGTTTAATTGAGTTCATACTTGATATAAGTGGTGAATTCAAAATAATGTATTTTACATTAAGTAATTTGTTGCATAACTTTCCAAATGATAGATACATGTTGTTTTCTTTATAAAAATAAAAAATAAAAAATTTCATGTGAAAAATACGGGTCAACCCGACCCGACCCGCAACCCGATTGACCCGAACCCGATTTTGACCCGTTTAAAATGACCCGTTTTGACCCGTGACCCGTTTGACCTGTAACCCGATTGACCCGACCCGAACCCGACCCGACCCGCCCGTTTTGCCATGTCTAATTTTGTGAATTCACGCCTTTATCAATTTTTACGAATATGTGCATTTTGTTGTGGGTCCTTGAGAAATTGTGGGCCAGGCAGTTTTGTGAATATTTTGACTAGACATGGCAAAACGGGCGGGGCGGATTCAGGTTCAAGGCGGGTCAATCAGGTTGCAGGTTAGGTCAGATTGACCCGTATTTTTCACATGAATTTTTTTATAAAGAAAACAACATGTATTTGCCATTTGAAAAGTCATGCAACAAATTACTTGATATAAAATGTATTACTTTGAATTTACCACATATATAAAAAATGAACTACACTTATTAATACTTGTTCAATAATTTTAAAATTATACAAATCCTAACATTACTATCTAAAACAAAATAACACAAAAATAAATAAAACAAATATACAAGTTTTATTTCTACACAATATCAACATTCCAAAATATAAAATAAAATAAAATAAAATTACAACTGACTTATCGGATAATTCATTTGACAAAAAAAAAAAAAACATATAAGAAATTTACAATTTTGAAAATTAATTTTATAATCTATTGTCAATTGTGGTTGGCACTCTATTTCAATTCGAGATATACATTAAAGTTTGATTATTCACTTATTTATACGTTGTCCCTTCTATGAATATCATATCATTGTTAAGCAACACACACTCTAGGAAATATCATAATTTATTTTGAAAAGCTGTTTATTTTGGACATAAATTGTTAAAAAATAGGTCTAAGCATTCATAATTTATGTTAATTTGATACTTTGGCTTCACCATATACACACTTGTGAATGTTTCTTACACATATCTACAATTTTAAATCTATGTTTTTAACAGTATTGTAACCAGATTATCTTGGCATGTACTTTGCTATTTAATATCTAAAATTCTTTACTCATTACAGAATGCTCAACCATTTATCTTTCAATTAATTTGCATGCAGTTATGTAAATGTCTCAATTGTTTCCTTAAAACTCATAACAAACAATTAAATCAATATTGTCTTAATTTTATTTTTTTTTTTACCAAAAAAAAAGTTTTGAAAAATGGTTTGATTTCGAGTCGAGTTGCAGGTCAGCTCGAGTTGACTCGCAAAAAACACGAGTCAGGTCACAAGCCAACATGTTTTTGCTTTGGGTCAAAAAAATCAAATTCGGGTCAGGTATTTTTCGGGTCGGGTCAGGTCAGAAAATTCTGATCCGTTTTGCCATGTCTAATTTTGACTTTCTTATATTTCGAAATTACCTTTGTTAATGAGTTAGTGCTACAAAGATATATTAACCACTCACTTGTTTTATTACTATCCTATGTGGGACTTAATCATTTAACTAATTAACTAGGTAACTTACACTTAAATTTAAAAATTAGAACATTTATTTATGATATTCTTCTTCACCATTAAACCAATACAATATGTGAATATTTATATGTGTACTTTTTTGTATACTCATATAATACCATACTAGTATCTATTTCAAAACATGCAAAACATTTTACATCAATTCAGGATTGTGCTTTGTTTCTGTAAAGCAATATCGATATTTATCAACCATTTAGCTAAAATATAAATTATTATAATTGAAATACTTCTCAAAATTATACTTGATGTGCTTTAAGAGATTTAATGTACAACAAATTCTAAGAATTCACAGTAGATTAAAGAAATATATAGCCACTACAAATAGTATATAACTAAATTAATACATTAAAATTATTAATTTTTATCATCTTTCTCTAAAAACATATATGTAAATTTTGTTTGAATATATGTGTGTGTGTGTGTTTATATCACTATAAGAAGTGTATACAAATATCTCTAATGCATTTTCAACCGTATACGGATGGTACAATTTATGATTCTAATTTCACCTCCCCTTATATTGGTCTTGCAACATGCCTAAATGTGATATTGAATTGATCTCTAAAATTTCGCAACAAATATTTTTTTGATGTAACATTTTTTTTGTAACAAAAATTTGTTGTACTACACACTTACACTAGTATATTAAAATCTTTTAAGAACACCTTGTTGAGGAACTATGTTTATGTTCATATAAATTAGGAAGAGAAGAATGTCTCAAATGCATTATCAATCAATAAACTACAAGAAGATTTAGTTGATCAAAAGTACGATTTCTAAGACAAAATTGGCTGCCCATATATTGGCTTGGTTGTGCGCAATGCTTAAATTGTATATTGAATTGATCCCATTAATTTCATAGTATTTATTGTTAGGGACATATTTTACGTAATTGGCTAATCCTTTGACAAAATGCACTTTACTTGTAATTGGGTAGATCTAGAATAAGTTTAGTACTTCAAGAAACATGTTGTTCAAGCCAAGTATTAAAGCCATGAAGATTGGACTAAGAAACAAGTGAAGAAAAGTTGTTCATTAAAGTTTGACAGATACCTCGATAGAAACAATATCTATCGAGACTTAAGAATGAAGCTCGATAGAAGTTGAATCTATCGAGATCTACGAAATTAGAATTTCCAGATCTAATTTTCGGCTCATGCTGACATCTATGTGTAGGGTTTCTTTTCTCACAACCCTAGACATATATAAGGCTTATTTTAAAGGGTGTTATACATAGAGAATACATGCAGAAAGTGACCTAGTATTTTATTCTCTCTGCAAGAAGTTACTGCGTCTTTGCGTTTTTAAGTTTTTTAACCAAGTGCTTCTTGATCTTCATTGTTGATGAAGTGAAGAACTTTGCAACCAACAACATCTTCTTGAAGCTGCTGGAGTTACTCATATACTGGGATCCATGCAAAAGGGTAGTGTTCATATATTGAAGACTTTAGAGGTTCTGAAGTAATCGAAGATTTCTGCTGTAAGTTCATCTAGGGGCATTGTAGAGTCTAGAGACAAATGTTTTGTACTAGACCTAAAACTTCTCTTTACTATAGTGAATTGCTTTAACGAGAATGTTTCTCCCTTGGTTTTTTACTATGAAACTAGTTTATTTCATTAGTTTTCCTAGGTCATCATATCTTGTCTTATTTACTATTCCGTTGTGCATGATATTGACTTGATATTAATGTTTGTTTGTTTTAACAAGGTTTATTCATAATAAATCTAATTAACACTTGGGTTTAAAACTTATTAATTCTATCAACCGATGTCTAAATTTCCTAACAAGTGGTATCAATGCAAGTACACTCTAATTGGATTAATTTCTTGAATGTGATCATTGACCCTTATTTTCATGGATCGTGGACATTCTCTTTTGATTCCTCTTTTATTTGATGGTACTAACTATGCATACTGGAAAGTTCGTATGAAAGTTTTTTTGCAGGCTCTTAATGAAAAAGTATGGGAAGCTATTGAAGTCAGTTGGGTTAAGCCAAAAGAAGCGCCGGTGGATTAGGATAAAGCAAAGATCAAAGTGGCAAATTTCAACAGTAGGGCTTTGAATGCTCTATTTAGTGGTGTGACCAATGAGGAATTTAAGAAAATATCATCCACAGAAGTTGCCAATGAAGCATGGACCATTCTTGAGACCACCTATGAAGGTACCAAGGCAATAAAGACTATGAAACTTCAAAGACTCACTAGTAGTTTTGAAGAAATAAGGATGAAGGAAGATGAGACCTTTGATGAGTTCTATACTAAACTCAAGGATATTGTGAATTTTGCCTTCAACCTTGGAGAATCTATAGTGGAATCCAAAATTGTTAGGAAAATCCTTAGATCCTTACCTAAAAGATTCCATGCCAAAATCATTGCCATTGAAGAAGTGAAGGACTTGATCAAATTCCTTTGACTAAGCTTGTAAGAAACCTTCAAACCTATAAGATGGGATTAGGTAAAATGGGAAAAGGTGGAAAGAGTAAGAACATGGCTCTTAAGGGTATAGAGGAAGAGAGTGATGACTCTAAAGATGAAGATGAAGATGAAGATAAGGATGAAGATGAGGACTTAACCTTCATAGCTAATGAGATTATCAAGCTTCTCCAATATAGGAAAAAGCACCTAGGAAATCCAAATCATCTAGGAAGGGCAAGAATGAGAAACCCCTCATCTAGTGCCATGAGTGCAAATGTTTTGGTCATATAAGGATAGAGTGCCCAAACTATCTTATGAAGGAAAAGACCAAGGATTCAAAAGGTAAAGTTTTGGTTGCTACCTTGAGTGATTCTGAGAGTGATCTTTCTGATGAGTATGAGGATGAATGTGGTCATTATATGGCTTTTGCTGCCACAACCGATAAGGTGATTGTGGAGAGTGCTAGTGACAATGAGGATTCTTCTGATGATGAAATACCCAAGAAGTTGACCCTTCAGGAAGCCTATGATAAGCTATGCATTGAATTTATAAAATCTGAAAAAACTTTTCATCTTTTTAGAAAAGACTTTTTATCTTTGTAGAAAAGAGCTTAACGAGATAAAAACTGAAAAAGTTGAATTGTTAGTCAAACTAGATGAGACTACAAGGTTAGTTAAGACTCTTGTTGTGGAGAACACCTCATTAGAAGAGAAGGTCAAGAATCTCAAGGTTGAGCTTAGTCAAGCTAGAACTCAAATAGAGAGGATGTCTAGTGCAAAGCTTGATAAGGTATTGAGTGCTCAAAAGCCTAGTTCTGATAAGACTGTCTTAGGATATGTTGTTTCCTTCAGCCCCTCCTCTTTCATGGCTTCTGGATTAAAGACCGTCTTTGTGCCCCAATCTGAGAATGGTGATAAAGGTATGAAATCCAAAACTGATTTGGCTAATTCTAAATCCTTTGTTAGACCTCACTCTAGGAAGTCTAGTAGTTCAAAACTACTCATGTTTGTCACCATTGTGGTGTTTCTAGACATATTCTTCCTAATTGTTTCAAGTTGTATCCTCATAAGCAAGTGTCCAAACGATAACAGGTTCCCTCTCAAGGTTTAACACCTTTGTTTGGAGATTTATTAAAAACTTTGAGCTTTTTAACTCAATTTCAAGAGAATTCTAATTCTTCTATGTCCTTTAGTAGACATACTAGAACACGTATTTTTTCATCTTTACGACTAAAGATTCATGCTGTATGGTGAGAAAGGAGCCTAAGACTTAATTGTCTTTTCTATCTGTCCTCTAATTTAATTCTTTCTATTTAAAGTAGGACTCTCTTTGCTTGATTTTTTATTTGCTTTTAGAATCATACTTTCATGCATTTGCATCTTTCTTTCATGCTTTCATGTTGTTTGTCTATTTTTGTTTGGTTGTTTAGTCTTTATTTTGTTTGATTTTCAAAATAAAAAGAGAAAAATCAGGAAAAAAAAAATACAAAAACAGTGTGTGTTTGTGTATGTTGGTACTTGTGTACCTTTGATGGCCATCTAAACAAAATTTCTAAACTTTGTATCTCTTGTAGCTTAGATGAGCATCTCAATGCACAACTAAGTAAGTGAGATTTGTGACTCGTGTTTGTAATAAGATTAAGTTATCACTTATGTCTCATACTCATATCACTCTTTTGACGAGAAGGACTAGAAAATCCTAAGAGAAATGCATAAATAACCATATCACCACTAAAGCCCACCAATCATGTGTAACATCTGTGTGCTTTGGCATGGCAAAAGTGTAATGTTTTAAGCTTACATAATTGAGTATTTTCTTCTCTCTCTTATATGTCCATGCATGCTATGCTTAATATATATATATATATATATGCAAAGGAAATAAAAGCAAAAAGAATCAAAATGCTTATAATATGGTTATAAGCGTGTTTCTAGGAGATGTGGGAGTTATAAGATCTACCTCGAAGGTGATAGCCCCCATCAAGCATTTATGATTGTGTGTAAGTATATTTGGTTTTCTCATATCTCAAATCTTCATAACATGAGAAACTTGTGCACACTTGTTATGTTTTCACTCACAACACGCATACTCTTTGCTACTCTTAATACATGTGCAAGTACAACATGATTTGGCCATCACAAGAAATATATGTGTTAATATATGCTCACTAAACTGTCTTAACTTGTTTTTGAAATATAAAATTGGTTAGACGTGTTTAAAGTGTGTGTGTGTGTGGTTTTTGGATCTTTGTATACTTTGCATCTAGATTTGAGCTATGTTTGAGTGCTTAACATGTTGCTCGGCTGCTTGTTTGAGTATGCTATCATGTTGCATTCATCGTGTGTGTTTTTCCTCTCTTGGAAAGCCTTGCTTCTGTCTTCTCAATAGCTGCTCAATAACTTCTCGACAGCAGCTCAACACAAGTCCCTTCTATAGAGATTTCTGGGTTTGACCTCGATAGCTTCTCGACAGCTAGGTCGATCCATCGAGCCAAATTTCTGTGCTTTCTATCAGCTGGATACATTCTCGACAGATTCTTGATCCATCGAGATTTCTGGGTAGCTTCTCGATAGATTCTCAACACATATCGTGATCTATCAATGTAATTTTATGTGCTTTCTGCCAGCTCGATAGCAACTCGGTAGCTTCTTGATTTGTCGTTACCATCTTGCATGCATTGTTTTTCACATGTTTTGCATCTTTCTATTAACTTGTCATCCATAGCATCTTATTTCATTACATTTATGCATTTATATGGATTCCTTGTGCCCTCTTGATCATCTTTATGTTTCTCAAGTGAACCTTCATAACGTCTTGTACGCTTTGTCAATCATGACAAAAAGGGGAAGAAAATGTGGTTTCTTTTTAAGATTCTACATGTTAATGGAAGAAATACATGCCTTTGTAAAGGGGAATTGTGTTTCATCTTGTTAGGGGGAGTGTTTACCTCTTTTGTTGTTATAGAAGCTTCTTTTAACTTCTTGTACACCAGTCTTGTGACAATTTTTACATACATTGTACTTTATTTTTATATATATGATGATGATGCATGTTTTCTTCACCTACCTCTATATGTGTTGTTTCTTTTCTCTCTTTATACACATGTTTTATGTATGCAACTTTTATTTATGTTTCACACATGATGCTTTAATGAGTCTTGTTTAACTGTTTCAAAAAGACAGATTGTGAAAGTTTATCGTGCCATGAACTCTCTTCTTGCAAAATTTTTCAAGAGTTTGTAGTAGGGTTAGATTCTACATGTGGTTTCTTTTTAAGATTTTACATGTTAATGGAAGAAATACATGCCTTTGTGTACGGGCCCACATGACGGACCGCCTTACTTGGGCCTTGGGCCAATGAGAAAGGCCATGGGCCCCTCAATCGGCTCTGCCGGGCCTCATCCTAAGCCCACCTACGAACGGACCCGGCCCCAGCGCCGTCCACGTATCCAATCCTTTCTGCCGAACACAAGCTTTACTGCAGGTAGGGCTGTCCGTATCGGTTCGCCGAGCAGCTTAATGTTTATCCCGTGCACTCAATTGTATGATTACCCCGTGGTATCCTGGGAAACATCGCTGCCGTGCATAGTCGCTGAAGTGGGAATCATTTCCAGAGCCACTCCTACCTAAACACCCACTAAACCCTTCTAAGATTGGACCTCCGAATCCATTAAACCTGAGGATAATCATTATAATCCCACTAACAAATCCCTATAAATAGAAAAGTGAGGAGAGGAAGCATGGATTGATGAAACAAGAGAAAAAGAGTCATATAGAGAAGGAGAGAAACTACAGAGTGAGACAAAAGGATTGATAGGATGTGCAAAGGATGAGACCAAGGGGGCTCTCATTGAGTCTACTGGCTGCGAACGACCCATAGTAGGAATCACCATCCCACCATACAAATAGGTTGTGAGGCTGGGCGTGGAAAAAGCCCATTGGGCCACTCTACGTCGTCACACTTTGTAAGGGGGAATTGTGTTTCATCTTGTTAGGGGGAGTGTTTACCTCTTTTGTTGTTATAGGAGCTTCTTTTAACTTCTTGTACACCGGTCTTGTGACTATTTTTACATACATTGTACTTTATTTTTATATATATGATGATGATGCATGTTTTCTACACCTACCTCTATATGTGTTGTTTCTTTTCTCTCTTTATATACATGTTTTATGTATGCAACTTTTATATCTGTTTCACACATAATGCCTTAATGAGTCTTGTTTAAGTGTTTCAAAAAGACATGTTGTGAAAGTTTATCGTGCCATGAACTCTTTTCTTACAAAGTTTTTCAAGAGTTTGTAGTAGGGTTAGATTTGTTTTGTAATCCAACAAGTGGTTATGAGTCTAGTGATTTAAGATTTCTCTCATGATTTATTTGTTTGTTGTGGTTTTGTCACGGATTACCAAAGGGGGAGATTGTTAGGGACATATTTTATGTAATTAGCTAATCTTTTGATAAAATGCACTTTACTTGTAATTGGGTAGATCTAGGATGGGTTTAGTACTTCATGAAACATGTTGTTCAAGCCAAGTATTAAAGTCATGAAGATTAGACCAAGAAACAAGTGAAGAAAAGTTGTTCATTAAAATTGACAGATACCTCGATAGAAACGATATCTATTGAGACTTAAGAACGAAACTCAACAGAAGCTCGACAGAAGTTGAATCAGTCGAGATCTACGAAATCAGAATTTCCAGATTTGATTTTCAGCTTATGCTGACATGTATGTGTAGGGTTTCTTTTCTCACAATCCTAGACATATATAAGGCTTATTTTAAAGGGCGTTATGAATAGAGAACACATGCAAAAAGTGACATAGTATTTTATTCTCTCTATAAGAAGTTACTGCGTCTTTGCGCCTTAGGGTTTTGTAACAAAGTGCTTCTTAATCTTCATCGTTGATGAAATGAAGAACTTTGTAGCCAACAACATCTTCTTCAAGTTGCTAGAGTTTGTCACGAACTGGGATCTGTGCAAAAGGGTAGCATTCATATATTGAAGAGTTCAGAAGTTCTGAAGCAATAGAAGGTTTCTACTGTAAGTTCATTTACGGTGATTGTAGAGTCTAGAGACAAAGGTTTTGTACTAGATCTGAAACTTCTCTTTACTATAGTGAATTACTTTGACAGGAAGGTTTCCCCCTAGGTTTTTTATTGTGAAACTAGTTTGTTTTATTGGTTTTCCTAGGTCATCATATCTTGTCTTGTTTACTATTTCGCTGTGCATGATATTGATGTTTGTTTGTTTTAACAAGGTTTATTTATAATAAATTCAATCAACAACTTGGGTTTAAAACTTGTTAATTCTATCAACCGGGGTTTAAATTTCCCAACATTTATGTTTTTTTTTTTTAGAGATATATTTCAAATGGGGGAGGAAGAATTGAACACTGGATATTTGAAACACTCAAAAGTGCCAAGCAAATTGACCTAAAGGTCATTGGTATTTTGGTGCAACATTTTTGATTTAACATAGATTTTGTTGTTACACAATAGATGTTTTGAAATACTTTAACACATGCCAAAAATCTTTAACT
Organism: Quercus gilva; assembly: GCA_023621385.1. Lineage (NCBI taxonomy): Eukaryota > Viridiplantae > Streptophyta > Magnoliopsida > Fagales > Fagaceae > Quercus > Quercus gilva. Next base: position 3,215,350 of record CM042477.1, on the reverse strand, counting down.
CACTAATCCCCCAATTATTGAATCATAAAAAAAAAATAAATAAAAAAAAAAAATTGACACAATAATTCTAACACATGTACACATATATATACAAACATGTAAAATTCAAATGGTCAAAACACGTAAAATTAAAAACTCTGCATTAAAAGATTTTTTTTTTTTTTTTAAAAAGCAAAGTATGTAAAATTTGTTTTACTATGTTATATGTCTTTATGACTAAGAGGTCTCAAATGGTCAAAATGTAATTACCAAATACCCAGCAATCGGGTGATTTAGTTGATCAATGATACCATTTATGACCAAAGTTGGTCTCGATTAATATATATTAAATTGATTAATGAAACTTTCATAATATTGATGTGAATGAGAATCTTTAATTCCACTCGTAATATTCCATTTTTTTTTACACTGGTATACATTTTCCTAGACATGGAAAAAAAATCAGTATATCATGTGCACTTTTCTCCATTGATTCTTTTAAAGGTGAAAAAAAAAAGTGTGGCAGATTGTGATTGTTGGAATAAAAAGTGGACCAGTCAGATTTGGACAAGATTATATTGATACTGGGGCAACCTTTTTGTTCTAACAAAGATTTGATGATCTACACAAGTATTAATGTAGTAAGTGGTTAAGAAGAAGTTTGATGCATCTATTCTAACACTTATATATGTAGATGTACACATAATTACACACTACCTATGATTTTTAAGCAAATAATTTTTTTTTAATAAAATAAAAATGAGGGGGTATTCGAATCCAACATTTGTCATGGAAGAGAATAGGCACTACCACTAAACTACAAGATTAATGACACGCAAATTATGATTTACTGCAAAGTACCCAACAAGATCAATGACAAGCAAATTATGATTTAGTATAGAGTACTTAGATTGTCAAATGCTGTTTCTTTATATAAATACCTTTCTCATTTTTTTGTACCCAACCCTAGGCAAATTCACTTCAAGCCCAACAACAATGGGCACAAGACTCTCAATCCAAATAAACTTGTTCCCTTTACCCCTTTCTTTCTTTTTCTTCTTTCTTTTTTAAATATATCTTCCAATGTCATGGGATAGATGTCCCCACACACCTCAGGGGACTTTTTAATTAATAAGAATGTATTCGATCAAACAGAGAATAACAAGAAGTTTACACAATACAGAACAAGCTAAATTTCTGAAAGAACCTCACATCTTTATCCTCTTATAACCTGTAACAATGTCATACACTAAAAAATACTTTTATTTAAGGCTTTAGATCTATGAGAACAATTTCTGCCTTACTAGAGAGATCATAATAATAATGCTAATCGTTCCAATGGTAACACAGTAGCAAAGATTAGCATGGTATCCAATAAAAATGGATGTTGGAAGTTGGAAGAGTAATACAATTGTTTATACTCTCATATTTATAAGAAGAAAGAGTAATACTACTATTTAGAGTAAGCAGCACTCCCTTTAATAAGCTATTCTAATTTTAAGCATCTTGACACACGTTGCTAATGTTCATGTAATAAAAAGTGTAATTTTGAAGATATAATATTTTTCAACTGGTAATTGTTGTCGTAACCGGTTATGATTAGAATAATATTATTTGCAATCAACTTTATTACTAATACTACTTTTATTATATACCATTACTACTTTTGTTATACAATAAAATATATTAGGAGTTGTGAAATAAATCATAAAAAATGTTGTCCCTAGATTTATTGTGTGAGTGATGCTAAGGTTACAATGAATTTTACCATATAATATTTACAAATTAACATGTTATTAATCATAATGAATATATATATATATATATATATAAACAAATCACTTTATTCATAGAACATTACAGACCACAATAGATCCTCACAATATAGATTCTACAAAATGAAAAAGAAAATGCAAACCTCATACCATGGACAATTCGAGTTACGCAATTCAAACAAACCAATAAAAGCATAGCATGAAGCAGTGCACACTCTGTTTTAACTTATTTATATTGGAAGCTCCGAGTTATGTAAAAGTAAAACCCACATCCACACAATATATTCTGCAAAATGAAAAAAGAAAATGCAAACCTCATACCATGACAATTCGAGCTACGCAATTCAAACAAATCAATAAAAACAGAGCTTGAAGCAGGGAACACTCCGTTTCAACTTATTTATATTGGAAGCTCCGTGTTATGTAAAAGTAAAACCCACGTAGTAGGTATTAACATAGCAGTGTTGTTTGTTAAAAACCTGGGAAGTGTGAGAAGGAGTGTGATGATGAGAATGACCAGGCCAAGAACTATCTGAGCAGTAAGTGTGACGTCTGGATTAGGCTCGTTCTCACCCATTTGGATTAGTAGACTTGTAGTATCTGAGAGATAGTATCTGAGAGAGGAAGCTGAGTTAGCTGAGTTAGTATCTGAGAGACTGAGTTAGTATCTGAGAGGAGTTATGTGGAAAAGTTTCTTATTTTAAGAAACTTTTTATAAACGTTTTGGCGTAGAATAAGAGTTTTGGCATACTGATTGACAAGGAGGAGTTATGTGGAAAAGTCTCTTATAAAAGTTAAGAAACTTTTAAAAGAGTTTTGGCATACTGATTGACAAGGAGGAGTTATGTGGAAAAGTCTTTTTATTATAAGAAACTTTTTATAAGAGTTTTGGCGTTGAATAAGAGTTTTGGCATTATGGCATACTGATTGACAAGGAGGAGTTATGTGGAAAAGTTTCTTATAAAAGTTCTTATAAGAGTTAAGAAACTTTTTATATGAGTTGTTGATACGAATTATGGCGTTGATTAACTCTTATATTGATAACAGCTTTGGCGTACCAATTGATAACACTACAGTTGTTGATAAGACATTTTATTTTGTTAGATATTTTATTTTGTTGACTTTGGTTAAGCACTTCATCTGCTCGCGTTTAGAGTAAGCCATCTACTCGCGTTTATTACCAAATAAATACGTTAATGTCACAAGACTCAACCGTATATTAAGTATTAACCATTCCATTCTCCCAAAAAAAAAAAAAAAAAAAGTATTAACCATTCATCCTAGCTATTTCTATTTTATGTGGGACTTTGTCATTTAATTAACTAGATAATTTACAGAAATAATTCTGAACCATTTAGCTTGCTTCTAGTTTATCTCCCTCAACAACAAAAGAAAACGCAAATAATTATAATTGGTTTAATTCTCAAAATTATTCTTAATTTGTTTTTAAGAGACTTATATTTCAACAAGTTCTAAGAATTCACAATAAATTTATATATATATATATATATATTAGTATACAACTCAATTAATACTATATTAAAATATTAACTTTTACTATTTTCTCTTAAAAAAAATACGTGAAGTTTGTTTGACTGTAAGAACAAAAGGATGTCTCTATCGCATTATTAACGGTTAGAAGATTTAATTCATCAACGGTACGATTTTATGACCCTAACTTCACCTCCACCTATATTGGTCTTGGGCCATGCTTAAATGTTATACTGAACTGATCCCTCAAACTTCATAATAATTTTGTTGTAACAAAATTTTGTTGAGTTACTCACTTACACTAGTATTTAATGATGATAAAATCTTTTAAGAACACCTTGTTGAGGGACTATGTTTTATGTCCATATAGCTAGGAAGAGAAGGATGTCTCAAATGCAATATCAAACAACAAATAATTAGAAGATTTAGTTGATCTACGGTATGATTTATGAGCCAAACTTAGTTGTCTATATATTGGTCTGGTCATGTGCCATGCTTAAATTGTATGCTGAATAAATATGAGTAATTTCATAGTATTTATGTATATATTTTAAATAAGAGATAAAGATTTGAACACTAGATGTTTGAAACACTCAAAAGTGGTAGGCCAATTGACCTAAAGGTCATTGGTTATTTAGTGCAACCTTTTCATTTCAACATAGATTTTGTTGTTACACAATAAAATGTTTTGAAATACTTTAACACATGCCAAATGTCTTTAGCTCAATTGTTACTTCTAGATGTTGAAATCCCCCTACTCGTAATTATTGAATCATCCAAAAAAATAATAATTTTTGACACAATAATTCTAACACATATACACATATGTACAAATATATAATTACATACATTTTATTATATATAATAAAAGTTGGGCTTAGACGCCGTAGTTGCGCCACGTGGCTTCACCAAATTGTAGAAATTTTAATAGATTTTTGAAAAATAAATAGATTTTTTTTTATGTACTTATCTTTTTCTCCTATAATTTCTAAGTTGATAAAAAATTTAATTTGAAATCACTTCTTTAGATAAAGTTTGATAGACACAAAAACTCAATAATTTAATATCAACTTAGCTTCTTCACATCCATTAAGAAAAAAAAAATTATTCTTAAGCTTCACACTTTCATAAATTTTTATATTTTGTTCTTATCTTCTTCAATTGTAGGATTTTTTTTTCTTAGATTTAAAAAAAATAGATATATATATATATATATATATTTTTGATCTTATCTTCTTCTCCTATAATTTTCTTTAAAAAAAAAAAAAAAATCTGCTTCACACTTTCATAAATTTTTACTACACGTAAAAAAATTGAAGAATTTTGTTTAGATTTTAAAAATTGCAATATTTTGGATAAAATAGAAGTTTAGTTATTATTATCAACTTAAACTCTAATACTTAATCAATTTTTAGGATGTACACAAAATCTTAATCAATCATTGAATGTTTATCAATTTTATTTAAATTACCATTCATTTGTAGTTTTGTAGTTTAATTCATTAAAAAAAAAAAAACGGACTTTCTTTCTTTATACAAATATGAAATTCTATCCATATTTATCCACTAAAAAAGTATTGAAGGAGATTTAGTTTAAGTATAAATCATCTAAATTCAAACTTTATCGGATTAAGAAGTTACCTCCTTATAAAAACAAAAATTTAAAATCTTATCTCACTCTAAAATACAATACATGTACTATTTTGCTTAGCCGTGTTTGTCTCTTTACTTTTTTTTTTTTTTTTTGGCCTGTCCGCATGTAAATAGTGTTACCTCTTACAATGTTGGTGTGGTAACGCTTTTCATGAGTACTTATTTTTGATGTTGTGGCTTTCATCAAATTTTTTATGTTACCTACAACCTTGCAGGTATTTTTTTTTTCTTTCATCAAATTGAATAGATTTTGTGTATTTGTTGCCTTTTTATTATATATAATATGATTTTTATCAACAAGTTTTATAGATAGGCTAAAATTCTATATTTGATCACACCTTTCAGAGTTTTTTTTTAGAATATAACAAGCAATATATTTGTATTTTTTAATTTCTTATTACATGATTATTTGTTGTTGACATCAATATTTTATAATGGATTTAATTTTTTATGACTTTTGTTTGGTGCTTTGTTCCATGTAATCTATATTCTTTAATTAAAAGAAAAATTTGCTGTCAAACATGAAATTGGATACGAGAGAATCCATCCGTCCAAATTTCTATGAAAGTCTATCTTTACTTAACTCCTGTTTTTTTTTAAGCTAAAAAATTTGGATATTTTTTCATTAATGAATTGAGATTTTGGCTTAATTTTGTAAGGCACATAGTTACTAGTAAAAATACACAATTAAATCAATATTGCATTACAAATTATTATTTTTGATTATTTTCTAAAATAATCCTTGTTGGCTTACGTGAAAAGATTTGAAAAGATTTGAAAGTAGTCAAGCCCATCCCGTTGAGTGCAGTCCTTAGCCAAGAGTCTTGCTTTATATCTTTCTACAAACCCATTAGACCTATACTTTATATTATAGACCCACTAAGAATACTAGCATCAAGTCAGCATAGCATACCAAACACCAAAAACTTCACACATCAAATGTTCAAAATGCTAAAAAAATTAGCATGGACGAACAGTACAATTCAATTAGTAGAACTATATGGCAAAAATGGTAAATTTTTCTTATTTTTTTATTCTCTTTTTCTATCTCCTCTAACACATGTCTATCTCTCTCTTTTCCCAGTATGCAAGGCCAGCTTAACAACTTTTGGGGTCTAAGGAGAAAACTTTAAGTGGGGCATTTTCTTATATGTAAATATTAACTAAATAAAATTTATTTTCATTATTATCTTTTTGTTGTATAATTTCATTATCTTCTAATTATTTTTTATGAATTTTTTGTTCATTTGTTATATTTTCATCCTAATTTTCTATTGCGTTTTGTTTAATACTAGTAACAAATTTATCCATGGATCATTTTTGGTTTTGTTTAATACTAGTAACAAATTTATCCATAGATCATTTTTGTGATTCAATTTATTTTTCAAGTTTTCTCTTTATTTTTAAAGTTTTTTATACCCATTTTTTAATAGATATTTTTAGGGTATGAATTTCGTGGACTACGCAATTACTTCCCGTATTGTTAGCCCAACAAATCCCCAACAATGAATTTGTAGAGAATGGGTTAAACAGCTGGGCTGAATATGGATTTAGCAACGGTTCATGCAAGCGAGACAAAAGAAAAAAGGACTCAGGCGATAATTTAATGAAAGTCTCTCTCTGATCCGAAGAGAATTTTTGCCTTTCTTTTTACCTCCTCCCAATTTTCTCCCCTTCTATGTTGGACGTGTTTCTTTATATATACACCTTTTTCCCTCATCCTCATCGCACACTTGTCATTCATCTAAACATTCACTCGAGTATTAGTCACATCAGGAGTTTGCTTTAATTTACAGTGAGCGGTAGTGGCTGAGGTTTCACTGTTCAGGTGTCTTCTCCACATAAATGCGGCCAGAAAAGTTGTTGCAGTGCATTAAATGCGGTGATGGCAGCTTTATGTGTAAGATATTTCAAGATATCTCCGAGCTGATGGATGCCCAGCACCTCCCTCTGAGGAATCTTTTATTTGATCAAGTTCTTTGGAGGTCCGACGAGCGGAATTTCTTCGGACATGTCAGATTGTCTTCGGACGCAATAATAATCATTCCTTGGTTGAATGTCTACCAGGACGACAAAACACTGTTCCTTTCAATCTCTTCGGACAGGAAATTATATTTAAATTGGGCCACAGGCCCAACATGTGGCGTTGGGCTTGCTTACCCACAATATTTATAATTAAGAAATACTTCTAAATAAATAAAGCACTATTTATAATAAAAAATTACAATTTAACTAAAATAAAATGTAAAGAATAGAGAACAATAGAAACTTATATATCAAAAACAAGATTGCAACTTTACTAAATGATATGATCACTTTATACTCTAAATCTGCACAAAAACATGTATATATCACATAACTTAATAAATTAATACTAATAGAAAGTAAATTGTTCTGAAAGAATAACTAATAAAAATATTCCTAACAATCTAGATTAAATAAGTTATTGGAAATTAAAATAATAATAAAAAGTTAACAAAACACGTGATAATGCCATAATGGTAGTAGTCTAGTGTTAGTAAAATAAAAGGTTCTGATCAGGTGTGTAAACGTGTGTCAATGGGGCCTTTATAAATTTAATTATGTCTCTTCACCTTTTTTTTTTTTTGGCTAACCACCCATATATTTTTTTTGAGAAAGTTTCAATTTATGGCGTCTGCTCCTGATAATAGCTCTTTATCATCAGACCAAAACACCAATCAGTTTTTAGTGTAGGCAGGGATTGAACCCCAGATTTTTTATACAACCATTAAAGCTAACTTTTCTATATTACATAACCCCTTTTCATAAAATAAAAAAAAATTACATCAAATTATCTGTTTGACACTACATTTTATTGAAGTATCATTTCTTTATTAATTTTTTACTACTCTTCCAAATCATTTCTCTCTTTATATGAATAAAGAAAGTATTAGAACAAAAAATTGCATATAAATAGTAACTGTATATATTTATACGGTCACTGTAACTACAAATGCATTTTGCACAATAATACAAAAGTTGATGTGGATGATTTTTGCGGATGGGTGAGACAATTTTGGGTTGGGTTGCTTCGGGTTTGGGTAGGTTCCAATAAGTTTTGGGTGGGTTTTTGTGGTGGTTGGCTGGTTGCTACTTGTAGGAGAGGTGGTGGTGGTGGTGCTTTTTTTTAGAAGTTATTTTAATAGGTGGTGTGGTAAAGTAAGAGATGTGATGTAAAGTGTATTGTAGATAAATAAATAAATTTGGCATTTGGAATTTGGCTGGTTGCTGTTTTTTATCTATTTATCTATTGTAGATAAATAGATAAATAAAGTACTTTTCAAAGTAAGAGATGTGATGTTAAAATAGATAAATTAATTTTTTGTTGTATGAAAATAAAATTTTTTTTAGCACAGTTGATGATAATCTTACAACTAATTGGTTGTTTCCTAGAAGGTAAACTCTGGTGCTTTAATTAAACTTATGGCGCGTTATGTTTTTAAGGGTAAATTCCACAAACCTACCCTGAGGTTTGTGATAATACCGGCTAGGTCCAACACATTTGAAAACCCACCAATTTGGTCCTCAAAAGACAACTTTACCCCTAAACGTACAAACTCTCTATTCTCTCTCATCTCTCTCACTCTCAGACCTCTCTCTGATCAAAAATACCCAATCCAAATCTCTGAATCCATAAGAACAGTACCAAAATCCCATTGAAGGTCCCCTAAAAATGCTACAAAAAAGCACATAAAAATCACTCTTTCAAAACCCATTAATCCGCTTGTAAACCTCATTGAAATCTCCAGAAAATCCCAACAAAAATCCCCAAAAACCAAAAAAAATCCCAACCAAACATAACACAGAAAATCAATACAAAACCACCCAAGACCCCACTGTAAACCTCCAAAAAAAAAAAAAAAAACACTACGAGATTGGGGTCATCTTCCCTTGAAGAACACTACCCAAATTTGAAATCTAAAGCCAATGCCAAGATCCACGCTGCTGCTGCAAAGACAATGGAGAGATCCAAATCGAAGCACTATCACCACCACCGTGTGGGTTCTGATAAGAGAGGGAGGGGCGAGAGTCCATTGATGGCATCAAACTTGGTGGGAATCGAGAAGACCTTCGCACGGTGGTGTTGTTGACATTGATGACTGAGCTTATAGGTTTCGCCGGTGACCAGATCGAAGCACCATCACCACCGCGTGGGTTCCAATCTGAGAGGGATGAGAGTCCGTTAAATAGCACTGATGGCGTCAAACACTCAAACTTGCGGTGGGAATCGCGAAGTCCTTTGCTGGGTGGTGTTTCCGGTGACCAAAACTCATGGGTTTCACCGGTTAGAGAGAGAGTTCTAAGAAAGAGAACTCAGAGAAGAGAGTTGAGAGAGAGACAGAGGGAGAATAACGAGACAGGATAGAGAAAGAAGAGATAATCAAAATTAGGGACAAAATAGTCTTTTGGGATGAAATTGGTAGGTTTTAAATTGTTTTGGACCAGTTGGGTATTATCACAAACCTCAGGGTAGGTTTGTGGAATTTACCCTTTTTTTAATCTAAAATTTTAGCAATGCTTTGCATTTTGGTCTTTCTTAGTCCTTATGCTTTATCAAGTTGCAAGTGATTGGAAATTTTAATGTAAGACCAGGCATCTTGGACTTGTGAGAAAACAGAATATCCTTTTGGAACTTATCAAAAAATATATTTATATATATCCTTTGGAAATTTTAAGTCTGGCACGTGCACAGTCCATGTCTTCATTAATCTGAATGGTGCCGTTTTCCTTTAATTCAACTTTTATTCCTTTAGTCAAAACGATGTCGCGTAAACTCTGCTCCTTGCAAAATGCAAATTGGTGAACCAAATTGGTGATATTTAATGTTTGTTTAAATGTTGTTAGTGTAGTAAAATTCAATTTGTTTATTTCAAAATTCATATAGTAAATTTACTGCTTGTAATTTCTTTTTAAAAGTAGTTTCAACTTTCAACTTCTTAAATACTTTTGGAGCAATCCATTGTAAAAATTACAATAAATCAGTGATCACAATGTGCCAATAAAAGAGGGGGGGGGGGGGGGGGGGTGGGGAGATGGATATATCTAAACCCAACCTATTCAGGATAAATATAAGGTTACTTTTGGTTGGAGGTGAAATAGGAAAGATAAAAAAGAAAAGAGAGAAAATAGGATTTTTGGATTATTTGGTAAGAAGAAAAAAGTGGGAGGATTTTTGGTGGGGCTTAGTTATTTTCTCCCTTGCCCACCAAAATTTGATAACAAGCGTGAAAGCTTGATGCAATTGGTGTTACTAAATTACCCCCATCAATGTCGAGTTTGGCTTACCTCTATTACCTTTTTAACTAGACATATCTTTTGGTTTTAAATATATAATAACAAGTAGTAATGAGTTTTAATCTCCATATTTTATTTTGTTAGTGAGTAATGTGACAGTTTCTCATTAAAATAAAAGAAAATTCAAGTTAAAAAAGTATTAGAGGTAAATCAAATTCATTAATACCTCACCTACCGCTCATTTCTTCTCTCTTTTGCAACTTGTCTGCACTCTGCAATCTAGATAGGCATCGAGGCACGCGAGTATGTCTCTCACCCTTTTTTTTTTTTTTTTTTGGGTTTGTTCTTTTCTTGTCAATGTATTTTTGCTTTTTTTTTTTTTTTTTTTTTTTTTTTTTTAATTTTTGGTTCATCTCCTCTCTTGTCAATGTATTTTTGCTTCTTTTTTTAAATTTTTGGTTCATTTCCTCTCAACTTATTTTTTCTTTTTCTTTTGTTTTTGTTTTGTTTTGTTTTGTTTTGTTTTTTTGTTTTTTGTTTTTTGTTTTTGTTTTTGTTTTTGTTTTTTTTGTTTTTTTTTTGTTCTTTTCCTCACAACGTGCTTTCTATTAGTGGGAAACATGCATTTCGTTCTTTTTCTCTCTTTATACCGTGAGAAAATGAGAACACATGCCCAAAATTTTGTGTTTAAAAAAAAAAATTATCAATAAATAACGAAAAATATCCAAAATACACGCTCATGTGCGCACATATACAAATGATAAAAGCTGATGGAGTTCCATAAAGGTGCTCTTGGATTATTACTGTAAACTGTAAAGTTTGAGTTCAGATCCTCGTTCACACAACTTTCTTGGGTTAAATCATCCTTCCTTATTACACTTATGCTCATCGTTCACTATTACTTTGTCGTTTTCAATGTGTTAGTTTAACGTAACAACGATATATTAACTATTTACTATTTCTATTACTATCCTATATAGGACTTTTTTTTAATATATATAGAAATTTTATGTTGGAATTAATCATTTAAATAACTAAATTATATTATTGATATGATAGAATTTAAAATAATGGGAATTATCTATTTGGTTCATGATAATTAGTATTATTTATTATTATATCCAGATTCAAATCCAGGATTACATTAGAATACTTATACACATTTTTTAAAATAATCAATATATTTATTACATATCATGCCTTATATTTTAAACCAATTTTGGGGTGTGTTCTGCTCCTCTAAATTGATATTTGTGAATCATTTAGCTTGCTTTTAGTTTATCTTCCTCCACAACAACATTATATGCAAATAATTATAATTGATCTATTTCTCAAAATTAGCCGTGATGTGTTTTTAAGATATTTATATACAACAAATTATTCATTCAAATATATATATATATATATATATACATAAAATTCTAAGATTCGCACTAAATTAAATAAGCCTCTACCAACAGTATACAACTCAGTTAATACTTAATACTATGTCAAAATTGCTAATTTTTATCATTTTCTCTAAAAGTAAATGCGTATAGTTTGACTGTATTTGATGTCCATATCATATGACTAGAAAGAGGAGGATGACTTAGCCATGAAATATGAACCCATTTGATGTTTCTCAAAAAATGAAAAAATACAGAAAAGCTACCTACTAACCATACGAACCTGAGACGCCAACCAAGGGAAAATTTTTTTCTTAAAAAAAAAAAGTTATTTAGGTCATTTTCCATTTTGTATATGGGGGTAGTACATATCAATTTGTGATTTCTTCAACCATTATTTAAGAGAGAGAGACAGAGAGACAGAAAAAAGTGGAATAAGGATAAGCTAAGCCAAGTCCTTTTCCTCATACAAGGCTAGCGGTTTCCAGCCTCTCCTATGTTGACTCCCCTTGAATTTCTGTAATTGTGTGGCTGCCTCGTGGCTTTTTTTCTTCTCCCTGATTTTAGGAGAGAAAATGAGGAGGAAATAGCTAGACGAGAAAATCCATATGTTCTGTACTTTTTTTTTCTTTTCCTTCAACGTGTTTTCTTTTTTTTCTCAAATGGTTTTTTTCCTCTTTTCCTTTTTCTTTCTTTTATCAACTAGTCTATTTATTTATTTATAATTTTTAAAATCAAGTCTCAGCAGTGATTTTTGTGTTTGCCAGTAGATTTTTTTTTTCCTTTTCCTTTTTTGAATCAAAGGTAGTTAAAAAAAAAAAAACCAAAAAAAAAAAACCAAATGATGGCCGGCTCCTCTATAATTGTCATATATAAATAATATAATGTAATGTAATAATAAATAAAAATAAAAGATTTTTTTTAAAATATTATGTAATAGAGTATAACAGTAAATTTATATAAATTACTTGTTTTATTCTTCTACTGTTCTCTTCAACTAAACAAAAGAGTTTTTCATCTCTCCAACCAAACACATATGAAGAAAAAAAAATCTTTCCTATCCTTCAACTTTACCATCTTCTTACTATTTTTTCTATCCTCCAACTTTTCTACCTCTCTAACCAAACAAACCATAAAAGAAGAGGAGGATGTTTCTAATGCATTTTCAACAGTTTAGAAGATTTGGTTCATCAATGGGACGATTAATGACCTTAACGTCACCTCCCCCTATATTGTTCTTGCGAATGCTTAAGTGTTATATTAAATTGATTTATGAAATGTCTTAATATTTTTGTTGATGTATTTTTGTTTTAACATAAATTTGTTGTGTTACGCACTTGCACTAGTATTTAATGATAAGAAAATGTTTTAAGAACATTTTGTTGAGGAACTATGTTTTTAGTCCATATAACTACAAAGTGTAGGATGTCTCAAGTGCATTATCAAACAACAAATAGTTAGAAGATTTAGTTGATCAACGGTATGATTTATGAGCCAACTTGACTGCCTATATATTGGTCTAGTCATACACTATGCATGAATTGATCCCTGTAATTTCATAATATTTATGTTTTATAGATGAGATTTATTAGTATATGAGATGAGTTCAAGTTAAACATAGTGTAACTCTTTAGAGTTACACATTTTTTAAATTATTGGATTTTAAGTGAATTCAATGGTTAAAAAAAACACTTAATAATATTAAGATTAAGATATAATTTATTATCCCTTGTTTATGACATTACGTACTTATTTCTAAACCCAAAAAAAGGTATATGTATCTCTCTTTCTCTCATACGTATTTATATAATCTTTTCTCCCTATATATATATTATTATTATTTATTTATTTTTTTGAGGGGGATTTTCTCCCTGTATTGTTTTTGGCTTTTGACACAGTTAACAACATAGAAATGGATTGGCCAAAAATATAAAACATAAAGGTAGACTAGAATTTGAAGTAGTACCAGAGGAGAAGTAATTTGGGTAGAGAAATTTCGCTCATATTCATATTAAAAAAAAAAAATATATATATATATATATATATTTATAGATAAGTTTCTCTTTGTAAACACTATTGAGGAGGTCTTCAACGAGGAGCAAGATTGAAGAGGTGGAGTAAATGGACTTTGACCTGGAGATGGAATAACAAGGAGATGAAATTGAAAGCCAATCACTTTGCTTGCTTGTAGTACAATTGATTTGATTCTAATCATTCCTTTGTACCTTTTTTTTCCTCTTAATAAAGATTTTAGCAATTTAATAATTGAAATGAAAAATTGGATGGGATTTGCTCTTAGTTTTTGCTCTTTAATATTTATTCTTGTAATCAAGCTAAAGAATTTAGCTCAATCAAATTCCTGGATCAAGAGCACAAAGCCAAGAAATAAAACAGTTAAAGGGAAAATGAGATTGTTGTTCCTAATTAACAGAATGAGAAAATGAGTCATAGGCTAAGAAGCACAGATGCGTTTTGAGACTTGGGTGCGGGTGTGGGACTCGGCAATTTTTGAAAAAGGTGGGTGCAGGTGCGGCAAGACTCGACAATTAAAAAATTATTAAAAATATTTTTATTTATATTTTCTATTTATTTTTACTATTAAAATATTCTTAAAAAACACATTAGATTCACAAAACAAAGAAAGAAGAAGGCAAAAAACACAAAACAAAAAAAAAAAAAAAATACAAAACAAAAAAGAAATGTCCTACCCTCTCATCTAATCATGCCATATCAGATCATGCACTATACCCATCTCAACCAACACGTGTACATCAAGGTAAAATGACCAAAACAGCCACATGACTTTGGGTGCAACTAGGGGGTCCAATAGAATACAAAGCAAAGGCAATTTTGGGGTAATCAAAGTCTTTTTATATTGCAACTCTTTGTCACAGGCCAACAGAGTAGCAGTCTGTTGTGTTGTTACAGAGACGCTGAGAGAGAGAGCAAAGACAGAGAGGCAGAGAGTGATTCAATGAAGCCGAGCACACGCACACCACAGAGAGCATAGAGAAGAGAGACAAGTGACTGAGTGAGAGAGAGTGTTTGAATTTCGGCCTGAATCGGCTGTTTCGGCTTGAACCAGCCATTTCGGCGGTTTCGCCTGATACGGCCAATACGGCCTGAGTCGACACGAATCAGCCCAATTAAGCGCGAATCGGCCTAAGTTTGAGCCGCGTCGATGTGAGTCGAGGAAAAAAAAAACACGCAGTAGAAGCGGCTCGACGCGCGGTTAGCAGCGTCCCTCACGCATCGCCGCATCACGCCGCGTCAGACGTGGGTGTAGCTCCTCTGGCACCGCATTCGTGCATCCCAAGTCATAGGTTGAGAGACAAGGTGGTGGTAGGTGAAACCTTTTTATTGCAACATCGATTTTGTTGTTATACAATAAATTGTTTATGGAATATTTTAAAACATGCTAAACGCCTTTAACTCAAGTGGCATTTTTCTTTATTTCTAATGTAGACTTTCAGGATTCGAATTTTTCCTTCCCAATTATTGAATCATCATTAAAAAAAAAAAAAAAAAAATTTGAAACAATAATTCTAACACATGTACACGTATATGTACAAACATATAATAACACAATCATTTTTATATATAGATAGGCAAAATTCTAGGCCTATAACTCGGGTGAGCTTTATGTCAACCCTTTGGAAAGCTTGATGTCTTGCCTATGAGTTTAAACTTTGATGCAATTCTTTTAACTGTTGTACTTTATGCTTTTTATCTAAATTTAAACAACTGATTACTCTAAATGTAATTTTATAGGGAAAATAGCATTATTTATATTGTATTAGTCAATGCAATAATGTGTTTAATTTTAGTTAAGAAACATAAAGTACAACAAATAAAGAATTGTACCTAAGCTTGTCTATATATATATAAACACATTCTAAAAAAGTGGAACATATTAAATAAATATATAGTTTTTAAAAAAAAATATATATATATATATATATATGGACAAAACTAAAGTACAGTACCTTAGATACTATTCCTTAGGTTTCCCTTTTAAGATTTCGCCATGTGGCTACTTAATTAAAAAATATACTTTTATTCTATAAAAAAAAATTCACATGGCAGAATTCTAAAAAGGGAAACTAAGGAATAGCACCTAAATATTGTACCTAAATATTGTTCAATAAATATATAGTTACTAGTAAAAATATACGATTAAATCAATATTGCATTAGAAATTATTAATTTTGATCCTTTTTTAAAATTATCCTCTTTGGCTTGTGTGAAAAGAATTCAGTGTAATTAAGTCCATCTTGTTGAAAATATTTAGTATTCTCAAAAAAAAAAAAAAAAAAAAAAAAAAGTGTTAATCCCACATTGAAAAATGAGTATGAGTTAAAAGGTTTAAATTATGTGTTATGTATCCAAGAGGTAAACCCTTTTGGATATACATCAATGTAAATTTCTTTAAGATCACCTTCTCCCCTCTCCCCATGTGTATGTTAAATATGTTTAGTATTCTCAAAAGAGCATAGTCTACGCAACGAGTCTTACCTTATATCTCTCTACAAATCCAATAAATCTATATTTTATTTTATAGTCCCACTTATAATCTATTAGTTATTTCCTAGTGGATAAATTCAGGTGCCTTAAACTCAAGGAGTGTTGTTTTCTTCATTGAAAATTTTAGAAATAAGTTATGTTTTGGTCTTTTTTAGTCCTTATTCATTGGACTGAAGAAACAAAATCATTCCTTGGCTTTAGAAATTTTATGCTTTATCAGGGTGCAGGGTGATTGGAAATTTTATGTCACGTTGCCATTATGAAATTTCAACGTAAGACCACTTGCACAATTATACAAGAGTTCAAAAGAGAAGGTAACTTTTATTATTAAAAAAAAATGAAAAAAAAAATTGAAATGAAAGAAAGAAAGAATAATCAAGCCTATCTTGTTGAGTGTAGTCCTTAGCTACGAGTCTTGCTTTATATCTCTCTACAGATCAATTAGACCTATATTTTATTTTATAGATCCAATTACAACCATTTGGTTGTTTTCTTGAAGGTAAAGTTATGTGTCATATTCAAACTTACTCTGTGTTGTTTTATTCATTGCAAATTTTAGCAATATTGCGTTTTGGGCTTTCTAATTCTTTATTCATTCAAATGAAACAAAATCAGTCATTGGTTCATTATCAAATGCCCAACACTCGGATGATTTTATATTGAATTGATCCATGAAACTTCATAAATTGATGTGAATATAAAATCTTCAGAAGAATTAGTTGCCAATTCAAGCTTGTTTATTGTTCTTCGTAGTTTAAGCATGAGCATTTTAATGGTATAGATCAACCATATATATTATTATGGATCTCTTGCTGTGTAACATGATATATAAGCAACATATTAGCATGTTTACTTTCATATTGTTAAAATTTACATAGAATTTTGAATCAAAAAAAAAAAAAAAAAATTTACATAGAATTTGACTTTGCAATTGGAAAGGTAAAGTGATCCAACGTTCCTCCTTAAACAATTCATTTCTTTGCTAGAGATTGCCTAATAAATTTTTGCTGCTGATCCACGAGCAGAACATTGCATCATTAATATCACCACCACACGTTGCAAGTTGATTGGAAATTTTATGTGCTAGGCTAGCATGGGGTGATGGAATTTTCATGCATTATCAAGGTGCAAGGTGATTGGAAATTTTATGTCACATAGTCATTTGAAAATTTCAACATAGGATCACTTGCACAATTTTACGAGTTGTTTTTTTTTTTCAACACAATTATACAAAAGTTAGAAAGAGTACTAGAGTGGAGTAGGTAACAGGTTAGAGGATTCATGGCTCGTGCTCATCAAAAAAATTATACAAACAAATATTCTTTGCATTTTCCCATCTCATTCCTCCCCCTCTGCAATCAGGCCTCAAGAGTCATTAGCACTACTATAAATCTTGATGACAATTCCTATATAATCTCAATTAATTCAATTTTGTAGGTAAAGCAGTAATAGTGAAAGAAACAAACCATCACTTTTTTATTTTTTATTTCTAATTATCTTTTCCACTATTATATTCTTTTTTATTTCTAATTATCTTTTCCACTATTATATTCTTTTTTATTTATTTATTTATGAAGCTAACCCATCATGAGGGCATTGCTTCTTCATCTTTATTTCTTTCTAGTTTCTAGTGGTTTACCTATGGCTCGCAATAAAATACGTAAAAATTTTATTTTTTTGGTTATGGTTGTTATTCTTATGATCAAATTGTCAATTAATTGATTGGAATAGTTCTTCCAATTTTTTTTTTTTTTTTTGATTGGAATAAAGTTTGGATGGTTTTTTGGGAGAAAAAAATGATTCATACTTTTAATTGTCGGGTTTCTAGAAAGTTAAATGGCCCAAAAAAAATTTACTAATTAGGTTAAAAATTTAGTCAACCCATTAAAACTAGATGTCTTCAAATCTTGATGCATTTTTTTGGGCTATTTATTCACATGTGTTTGGGTCGATTCAAATGGTTTGGACTAGAAGCTTATGCTATAGCCCATAGGTTTCACTCGCTTCTCACTTCTAAATTTTATGAATCTGTATTGTATACATGTCTGTTCCCTAACCCAAATTTGACATTTGGAAAGTACTTTGTTGTATAACATAGGAAAAGAAAAACTTGGCTCAAATGGACAAGGCAAACTTATTCCAAAAATGGAAATCAGTTCCAAATCAAACAAAAGAGCAATTAGATCTATATCAATCATAATCCATGTTGATTGGTGATTAGGAAAACAACTAAAAACCATTTCCAAAATAAGTATGAGAAAAAGTGACATATCCATGTTGATTTGGGGCCCAAAACGGAAGATTTGATTTTGGAGGCCCAAATCAATTTCCCCAATCAAAACTTCTCAAACAAACCTGCCAGCAGAAAGAAAAAGGCCCATATCCACAGTATTATTCGTAGACCTCAGCTAGTTTTGGAGGAAAAGAAAAACATAGCATGACTTGTACTAGAACAGGCAGAAAACCAAACAGTTCAAATTTTTATAACCCCTCAACAGAGGATTAAAAAGTACAACAGATCCACACAACATATATTCTACAAAATTGGAAAAATAATACATAACATAGCAAGAAGTAAATTGCAAACCTCACACCACAAGAAAATTCAATTCAAGCTACGTTATTCAAACAATCCAACAAAAACAGAGCGTGGATAACAGTACACTGTTTCAATTTTATGTATATTAAATGATGTGAAGCCAACATAGTATATTGTAAAATTCACAGTAATAAATTACAAATTGTTGGCATATATAATATGTTATTTCCTCCTAAAATCAGATGTTATAGAAGAATGAGTGTCTAATAATAATCATGATAGCGAAAAGCACCCAGAAAATTAAATGTGAAAAGCAAAGCATTCAATTTTCACTAATAATATAAATCTTACGCCAAACACTGATAACCAACATAAAACAAAATAAACGCAGATAATAAGATAAATAAATCATTTAAAGCTATTTTTTTCTGCTGAAGAAATTAGAAGCAAACATGCATTTCATTCTTTTTCTCTTTTTATACTATGAGAAAATGACGGAACATGCCGAAAGACCCAAAATATACGCACATGTGCGCACAGATAAATACGATAGAAACTATGTAGTAATAACTCAAACAAAAGCAGAAAAGGACACTTTGGTTTACTTGTTACACACATAATAAAGCTACCTGGAAGAACAAAGACTACATATATATTATGAACGGTGGAGTTGGTGAAAGTGGTATTACACGTACAAGATAGGCTTTCTCGAAGCCGGTGAGTTCAGATGTTCAGTTCCTCGTTCACAATTACGTCGTTTTGGCTATTGGCAGCATCACCTTCAGCATCAGTAAGTGGGATATCGTTCTGGCCATAGTTAATATCAACAAGTGGCACTTCGTTCTGGTGGTCATTGGCAACAACAACGGGTTGTCTTGCAGTCCAAATGGACCAAATCCTTCTGCATATGCGTATCAGTCGTAGGAGTAGATCAACAAGGCTGACAAGGGATCCATCTACATCATTAATGAGTTTTAGGACTGACACAACTTGTTGAAATCTGAAACAAAATGGAATTGTTAGAATAACATTAAAATTTACCGAGCGTCAATAATGGGTTATGGGGAGGAAGAAGTTGAAATACTTTCTCACCTATCATGTGTCGTTGAGATTATCTGGTGAAGATCGCATATTAACCGTAGGAGTAGAACAACAATGCTGACAAGGGTCCTAACTACTTCAGAAATGAGTTCCAGGACCAACTCAACTTGCTGAAATCTGAAACAAACACGGATTGTTAGAAAAAAATTTACAGAGCGTCAATAATGGGGCGTGGGGAGGAAGAAGGTTGAAAATCTCTCACCCATCATGATTCATGTGCCATTAAGATTATCTAATCCACTTTCAAAATTATTCTTGATGTGTTCTAAAAAGAGTTATTTATAAACCTGGGGAGTGCGAGATGCAGTGCGATGATGAGAATGTCCAGGCCAAAAACAATTTGAGCACCAATTTTAGGATCTTTAAGAGGACTCATTTTATAGGATGGAGGAACTGGGATAATATGGAGCAAAACTGGGACAATATGGTAGTATGGAGGAACTGGGATAATAGATTTTGCTGAGGGTTTTTTTAATTCATTACCAGCCCCTTACCACTTATAGTAAGGGGCTGAGGGTTTTTTTAATTCATTATCAGCCCCTTACCACTTTTGGGGTTTTTTTTACCCCTTACCACTTATGGCAAGGGGCTGAGGGTTTTTTTTTAGTTCATTATCAGCCCCTTACCACTTTTGGGGTTTTTTTAATCCCATACCACTTATGGTAAGGGGCTGAGGGTTTTTTTTTTTAATTCATTATCAGCCCTTACCACTTATGGAGTTTTTTTTTTTTTTTTTTTTTTTTTTTTTTTTTGGTCCCTTACCACTTATGGTAAGGGGCTGAGGGTTTTTTTTAATTCATTATCAGCCCTTACCACTTATGGAGTTTTTTTTTTTTTTTTTTTGTCCCTTACCATAAGTGGTAAGGGGCTGAGGGTTTTTTTTTAATTCATTATCAGCCCCTTACCACTTATGGGGTTTTTTCTATTTATTAAGCAACTTGCATTGGCAGTTTTGACTTACTTATCATTTTGTTGACGGTTCTTCTTGGATAAAGTAGTAACTTCATCCAAATAAATACGTTAATTTCATTAGACTCACAGCTCTATATTAACTATTCATCCTTACTATTTCTATCCTACGTGGGACTTTGTCATTTAATTAACAAGGTAATTTACAGTAATAATTTAGAAACATTTAGCTTGCTTCTAGTTTATCACCCTCAACAACAAAAGAAAATGCAAATAATTATAATTGGTTTACCTCTCAAAATTATTTTTAATTTGCTTTTAAGAGGCTTATGTTCAACAAATTCTAAGAATTCACAATAAATTATATATATATATATATATATTAGTATATAGCTCAATTAATATTACATTTAATTATTATCTATTATCATTTTCTTTAAAAGAAAATATGTAAAGTTTGTTTGACTATAAGAAATTTACATATTTTGTGTTCCTAAAAAAAGAAATTATCAATAAATAATGAAAGTTCAAATGGGTATCCACAACCTCCCATCATAGTTTCAAATTAATACTTTCAGGGGTATCCAGTATCCACACTTTCATTTTAATAATACTTTCAGGTTGAAAATCAAATGAGAAGTTGATGAAACTTCCTATCACACTTTCATTTTAAATAACTAAATTATATATTTATAGATATGATAAAATTTAAAATAATGGGAATTATCTATTTGGTGCATGATAATTAGTATTATTTATTATCATATCAGGATTCAAATCCAGGAATACTTATACACATTGTGGCGGGTTGAGATTGGACTGGGATAGATTTCGACCACACACAATTAATTTATAGAGATAGGATGTCAATCAACCTTAGGTACCCTTTTTTAACAAGTTAATAGAGTGATATTGCAATGTGTGCTTGGTATATGTGTAAGTTAGGATTAGCAAAACAATATACGTCTAGGATTAATTTAACAATGCTCATTGATTTTAGGCTGAGGTGAAGGTTAATACTTGTTCTTAAATGATAATATTCTCTCCCTATTTCTCTCTATTTCTTTTCTTTACCATTCTCCCTCCCCTTCATTGTAGGGATATCTTTCCTTTATATGATCATCCAGGTTGTATCCTGGCCTTCCACTTGGAGAGTTAAGGCTTATTTCCTTAGATACTTGTCCCAACAGGGTCTTATTAGAAGGTTTCTCTGTTAGGTTGTGAGTTGTGATTACACTATTCAGGTGTTATTCCACCATTAATGCAGCCAGCTAAGTGAGTGCAAAGTATTGAATGTAGAGGTGATTGATGCATTATTTGTACTCTTCCTTCATTTGCCTAATGACAAACCTTCTTTCCTCTCCTTGGTTGTGTGTCTGGTGGTCTTCAGAACTAGATCTCGGTCCTTCCAAGGATGTATCAGTATCCTCGGGATCCTCGGGCACTCCAATCTTCTCGGGTTTGTGGTTGTGTTATCATATTTGCTACAGAACTGCCCACGGTGTGCCCTTTTGGTCTTCACCTCTTCTCGCTCATTCCTGTCCTCAGCATTCCATGTTCTTGTCCTCGGTTTCTCGTCTTCCCACACACATTTTTTTAATAATCATATATTTATTACATATCATGCCTTATATTTTAAATCAATTTAGGAGTGTGTTCTGCTCCTCTAAATTGATATTTGTGAATCATTTAGCTTGCTTTTAGTTTATCTTCCTCCACAAAAACATAATATGCAAATAATTATAATTGATCTATTTCTCAAAATTAGTCTTGATGTGTTTTTAAGAGATTTATATACAACAAATTATTCATTTAAAAATATATATACACATCAAATTCTAAGATTTGCACTAAATTAAAGTCTCTATCAACCGTTACAACTCAGTTAATACTTAATACTACATCAAAATTACTAATTTTTATCATTTTCTCTAAAAGCAAATGCGTATAGTTTGACTGTATTTGATGTCCATATATATGACTAGGAAAAGGAAGATGACTTAGCCATAAAGTACGAACCCATTTGAAGTTTCTCAAAAAATGAAAAAAAAAAAAAAAAAAATACAAAAAAGCCACCAACCATACCAACCAGAGACGCCAACCAAGGGAAATTTTTTTCTTTAAAAAAAACTGTTATTTAGGTCATTTTTTTTTTTTGTATATGGGGATAGTTCGTGTCAATCTGGGATTTGTTCAGCCATTATCCCTATGTATAAAAAGTGTCAATGCTAAAGCAACAGTGAATTTGGTTTATTCAATTCCGTTCACACTTTTACTTGCCTTTTTTTTTTTTTTGGCGGTAAAATTGCCTATTGAACACGTTTTTTTATTTTTTATTCTTTTATATACATATAACATATGAGCTACTCTAAAAAAAAAAATTATTAATACAACAAATTACTATAATATTTTTCACAATTATTAAAGTGTTAATTCTTTATAAACCAAAATAAAATAATAAAATATCATACTGGGCTATGCATTACTTGTATAACATATTTCAATCATGAGTTTTTTGCACACTTTAAGTCTTTAACTGATATTATGTCTCTGGTTTTATTCACAATGATATGGACTTATCTCCGGGGCAAAGCTTGGACGGAAGTTTCAGGAAGTCTAGCTCTGGTTTGTTATGATTCCTTTATCTTTTTCTTGTTAAGAAGTTGATAGTTTGCAATCCTCCAAATTATCTTGTACAAATTGCAATGCTAGTTATTTTCAACTTATGATTATTCAAAGCATAGATTGTACGTGCTCTCAGTTCCTGTCTTTTGAAATTAAACTTAGATTGACATATAAGTCACATATAATTAGTGGATGATTGGGGTGAGAGTTGCTTTACTAGAAACGTCCAATGATGGAATGAATATAAATTATAAAGTTCTCTACACAACATTCAAAGAAAGGGGAAAAAGTATAGATGACTTTTCTCAATTTTGTATTCTCTTTTACACCTATATTTTGGAAAACTTTATGCATGCAGATTAATGGGATTGATGGAGATGTGTTTGAAAATAGGAGTCAGAAGCTTGATGTTCTGCCTATTAGGTGGTAGAGGGTGTTGGAGTTGGTATTTTTCCTTGGAAAAGGAATTGATAATTACGTTTACCTTTGGAAAGTGTCTTTCTTTATACAACACAAATGAATAAGTGACTTCATTAGTAGCCAGTACTACACGTTTCAAGGACTGAGACTTGGTCCATTTAAAATCCATGATCCACAACGTGTTCAGTGATCCAGCACTAATATTTTGTTTGATAATATAGTCTGTCTTGTGGGTCCAAAGGGCCTTTTCCTTGGAAGGTTCCACGTCATCAAAAAAATATATAGTCTGTCTTGTGCTAAGGAGAATTTAAAGAGGAGTTCTTAAACTTTTAGGTTTTGAATTAGATAGGGGAATGCTATAGTGTTTGCCAAATATGTCAAATAATTTTTAAATGTGTAAATAGTAACGTGGGATTCAATTTTAAATTTTTTTTTGAATAAAATATTTGTGAGTCTCATGAATAGTATATGGGATCTACTAAATTGTGATTATGTGAAACTGAAGCTAAAAAAAAAAAAAAAAAAAAAAAAAAAAAAAAAAAAAAAAAAAAAAAAAAAAAAAAAAGCCAAAACGCACCTTCGTTTTCATCCGTATCCAATGTGCGTTAACTGTGTGTTTTTGCATTTTTGCGTTTGAAATGGGACTCGCTTACACTCTGCATATTCAGCCATTCACGCATTCACGTAGTTTGTTCAGTCTTGCTGGGACCTACGTGTACTGTTTAGTTTGAAAAAAGGCCTAATAAATGTTGGGAAAGGTTTCAGTTTGAGTTAGATAATTCAGCCAAACAAAAAGAGAAAAGAAAGAGTAGAGGATATTTTCTTGTCGTCTTGTAGGAGATAGGGGGGAGGGAGTCAAATCTGTACGTGCAACACAATCGAGTAAACAGGCCCACACATGCAAACTCATTCAAAGGGCTTAGAGGTCATCTTCCCCCATGCTTTCCTGCTTTCCAGGTGAAAGATTCCTAATCTATATCTCTACTGAATTTTTTTTTTTTTTTTGAAAATATATCTCTACTGAATTTAATATGCTTTGATCAAACTTCTTAATTATCAATAGTTACTTGTGTGCTTGTTCTTGGTTTTTTGGTTCTAATATAAGTTCTCTTTGTTACCATCTTCTAAGTAATGCATCGATTTATTTTTAATATTTTTTTCCTCTACGTGATGCAGTAACCTCTGCTCATAGTATCTCTGGTGCTTCTGCTTCAAGTAAGTTTGTTCCTACTTCAAGAAGAGTGTTCAAAGGGCTAAAGGACTATGGAAGGAAACTTGTCAACCTAGAACTTTTCACACAAAGTCTTGAGGATTGGGTTTCTGAGAAATCATGTGCAGATTATGTGGATGGCTTTTGGAATTGCAAAAAAGTAACGTCTTTGGCTTGTCTTGGTTTTGATAGTTGTTTTTTCATTCATTCATGGAACTGGGTTTGAAATTATGGTAAAATTTTAATGTTTTTTTTTTTTTTTGGATTTATCTATGTGGGTCTATAACTTCTACTAAGGCTGGGAGTGCAATGTTATTTAGTTTTCAATTTTTTGAGTTATATGTGAGGTCTGGTAAACTGAGTGCGGTTTAGATTTGCTAAGAAATTGTTTGATGAAATATCTGTGTGAGTTGTATATTTTAATGCATGAGTTTTTTGTCTGAGATTTTGAGCAACTAAAATGTTATTGTGAGTGAAACCTAACTCCCTATTAATCTAGCGAAATGGTTGGATTGGGTATAGTAGGGATTGATGGGTTCAATTTATTTGAGTAAATGTGATATGAGTATCTAACGTAAATATTGTCATTGACATTGGTTCCAGATTGTGAATGACTTTCAGTTTTGGAATGTTAATGTTTAGATGTCATTATGTAGGAAAATTTTGGGTATAATGGTAAAAGTAGAATCTTTATCTTTAATCTAATTTTTACACTTTCCAATTATTTGTTATTTGTTATTCTTTCCCTTTTGTTATTTGTAAATAAACTAAAGGATCAACTTGGCTTTGTGAAATTTTATGTCTACTACCGTTTCTAGTACTATTATCTAGTGAGGGATTGGGGTCCTGGTGATGGTTGATGGGTAAAATGTCTTAAACACTGCAGTCAAGTTTTTCCGGAACCATCATTTTATTCTGCTAAAAGCAATCAAGTTGCTAGCTAGTTTTATTTTATGTGCGAGTAGTTATGGAAATGTGCTTTTAGAGCAATCAAGTTTTACAGCTAAGCTTGATTAAAAAAAAAAAGTTTTACAGCTAAGCCTTGCCTATCACTGATCCAAACAGTTCAAAAGCTAATGCATGGAGTTGTAATGACAAATCCTCAGTATATTTGATATTACTTATATAGCAAATATGAGGGTCTTTTTGGGATGGTCTGCTTTTAATTAATCTTTGTTGGGTTCTGAATGTTTAGATAGATAGATACATAGATATTTATCTGCTGCTAGTGAAATTGGCCATTTGTATTGTACATGAAATTCTCCTTGTATCATTTCCAAGCAATTTAGCAATAAAAGATAATGAAATTCTTATATGGGTGCCTTTTATTTTTATTGGGTTTTCATTGTTTATCATTGTAAAATTTTAAGTAGTGTAAAATACAAAAACGGTTTGGGATAATGCCAAAAAAATCCTAAAATGTCCAATTTGGTCCTTTAAACATTAACGGCATGTAAGGCCGTTTGTGCATTCTCTCCCAGTGAAAAGCTACCTGGGATTTCAAAAGGAAGACTACAATGACAGCAAGCAAGTGGGACATTAACACCACACCATTTCATGTTTCATCAACACCACACCAACGATTTTCTCAGATTTTTTCTTAAAATAAAATTATTAAAAGTTTTGTGTTTGGTAGCCAAGAAAATCCAAAGAAAAAGTCACATGGATCTTCCCAATTCTGTGTTTGGCAGCCAAGAAAATCAGAAGTACAACCCATAAATCTTCTTCATTCCTAATTTAGTAGCCAAAATATCAAAAGGACAACCCATATAGTCTCATCTGCTCTTTAGACTCCTTTACTCAGTGTTTGGTTGCCAAGAAAACCAAAAGGAACATCTTCATCTCTTTCACAAAGAAACCCATGAAAACCCGAATAACCCTAACCCAATCACCCCAGTCAAGGTCCAAAATTCCATCACTATATTGCTATTAAACCCAAATCCAGTTTCTATCCCAAAAAAAAAAAAAAAAAAAAAACCCAAATCCAGTTATCCCGTCGAAAATGGCTGACCCACCAGCCACCACCGAAGGATTTCCATCAGCGAAATAGAGACATAAGAGAAGAAGAGATGGGAGAAAGAAAAGGGTAAGATTTGGCTTGGTAAAGGAAAAGAATATAGAAAGAGTGAGAGAATCAAGTGAGAAATAGAGAAAAAAGAAAAGAAACAAGAGATAGAGAGAAGGCCAGGTGTGTGGAGGTGAGGTGTTGAGTGTGACTCTATGAGGATAAGAAGAATGAACGGAGAAAAGATTTAAAAAAAAAAAACCGTTGGGTCTGAAACAACCGTTGGGTACGAAACAAATTGGCTATTTTTAAGAAGTTTTGGATGTGTTTGATATTATCCTAAACTCAAGGTAGGTTAGTGTAATTTACCATTTTAAGAAAAATAATAATTGAAGAAAAAAAAATATTGATTTTAAATCCAAATCCAAATCCAAATCCAAATTTAAGTATCTAAACGATAAAATTTCAAATGATGAATTTCAAATCCTTCATTCTATAAAAAAAGACCCAAACATGAAAGTTTAAAATCAATTGATTTTGAAATCAAGGCATTTGAAATCAATTGATTTAAAATCCAAATCCAAATTCAAATCATGCCATCCAAACACAATCCTAAGTCATTTGTATATATTAAATAAAAAAAACAAAAAAAAAATGTCAATATTGGTCAAACACGCAATTATTTGAAGTTAATGTTGGCTACAAACCGCCGGAGTGGTCGTTAGAGAAAAGTGGATATTTAACCAACGGAACTCAAGAGTACTAAACTCGAGTAGTAAGCAAGTAAAGAACTCGAGTCTACTATCCTCGAGTTCTATATAGTAGTTTTTTGAAGTTAATGTTGGGTACGTACAAACCGCCACAATGGTCGTTCGAGAAAAGTGGATATTTAATTAAAGGAACTCGAGAGTATGAAACTCGAGTATTAAGCAAGTAAAGAACTCAAGTCTGCTGAACTCGAGTTCTGTCTTATTATGCACACCAACTTACTGGCATCAATCATCTCAATTAATGCATTATCAATGGTACTCAATAGTTCTAAACTCGAGTATTTTTTATTATAAGAACTTGAGTTTATTAAATTTGAGTACCTCTTAACATTCTAACCCCTCGCTAGCTCTCAACCATTTTCACTTTATTTCCTCTAAAGAAGCAGAAGCCTTACTAGTAGTTGGGTCACCATCTGCAAGTCTTGGGTTCTCAGTGTGAATGTCTCCATACAAGACTAATGTGTTGTCCATTTCCACCTTTGGGTCAACCTTGCTGTGATCAATACATAGAGGTAATAGTTAAATGCTTAGTCAGATTGTCTTTGCATGTGTTTCGTATAAAATTTTTGTGCATGGGGTGTATTTCACGTAATGATTTTTGCAATATTAACTATGTACAACTGCTGATTTACAAGATGAATGCACACCCACATTCATGCATAACAATGTACAATTGCTGATTTATATATATACACATATATTAATAAATGTTCGTTGAATTCCCAATTAGTGCCAAGTATAGTTCCCGTGTGGCTTAATTGTATAAAACTCATGTGGTTGATAGATGGAGGTAATATGATATTCGGTTGAGTTTTACAGTAATTTGAGAGTTCATAGCTATATGAATCATTACTCAAAAAAAAAAAAATTGGCTTAGTAAATTAAGTCGAAATGGTTGAGTTTTAATTATTTATACGTTTATAATATATATATATATATATGGTTAAGTGCACATTATGTCTATGTGTATAAATTATTTTTATGATCGAGATTCAATTATTTATATGTGTATACATGAAGTCAAGGAGGTTGAGTTTGAATATAAATTCTTTTTATCATATGTCTAGTTTATTTAACTAGTTATAGATTATGACAACTATAATATTCTTTGAATAGCTCGGTGATGGATTTTCACTATTTCTATGTGTACTACGATGGAGAGACGTATTATCATGACTTGCATGGGTTGTCATACCAAAGCTTGAACTAAAAGCATAAATGTGTTAAGGTGAAGCATGGGATAAGCCTTAGGAAATTGCAACGGAGAATATTGACGACGATGGGGTTGGACCACTTTAGGCATAACATTTCCATCGTGTATCGAGAACCTCAATGGGTTGTAAACACCCAAGTTTTCTACAATTCACTACAGCTATCTGGCAACGCCGAAGTGAAGATGATGTGGGAATTTGTTGAACAAATGCTGGTGAAGGGATTCATTGCTTCGGATCTCTATGTCACTATTAAGCCCACTATAGTAGAGGTTGGAGAGGGTTCACAATATGCCGTTTTTGATTAAATTGGAGATGAGCACATCAACTCAATACCGTTACAGACTTATCCAGGGTGCGCAGAGAACATAGGAGATGGGTATGGCGATGAACTATGCCAGACATTTCCGCATGTGAACTCGATTGAGGAGTAGGAAGGCTACCAGGAAGTGCATGAAGGAGAGTATTTATCTTGTGATGAGGTGCATGGGGGCACATTCAAAAATGAAGATGATCACGGACTTAATGACGATGCAACCCATATTGATGTTACTAGGGATGAGTTCGAGGAGCTCCTATATACTGTGGGTGAACATGAGGATGTTGATGGTATCGAAGAGGTGCTTGCAGAAGAGAATAGAGACATATGCCCTAGTCCCGATCCTACGTCGGAATGGTTCATCAAAAATACTTGGGATAATATGTTTGATCTATCATTGGTTATGCAAACAGTAGTATAAAGTTGGTAGCCTGGGGAGCAGCCAGTGAGAGGGATGGTATTCCTGACTAAATTCGTAGTGCAACATGTGTTGACCTAGTTCTCAATACGAGAGAATTTTAGCTTCAAAACTAAGCATTCAGACTTAGAGAGGCTTATGGTGAGTTTCGAGGATGATTCCTGTCCATGGTCAGTCTTTGCAATCTGTTGCAAGGGAGACAATGTCTAGAAGATCACAAAATGCAAGTGCCCCTACATGT
Source organism: Quercus gilva (assembly GCA_023621385.1). Classification (NCBI taxonomy): domain Eukaryota; kingdom Viridiplantae; phylum Streptophyta; class Magnoliopsida; order Fagales; family Fagaceae; genus Quercus; species Quercus gilva. The sequence continues at coordinate 3,185,520 of CM042477.1, read as the reverse complement.
GCGAAAAAATTTAGAATGCTCATGATGGTTGGATGCTTGATTCAGCGTTCCTAGCATACGTACTTAAGTGTTACATACGAGAAGACCCCACGTATAAGATAAAGTCCTTACACCACCTTGTTTTGGCAGACTTATAGCACGATGTATCTCACTACAAGGAATTCTTTAACTTGCATCCTTTTTTCAATACAATGTAGAGACATCAGTCTTCATGAAAGTATAAGAATGATCTTTTAAGGGGGTTAGGTCACGGGTTCATGCCTCTCTTTCCCAAGACCCATGAATACCTTATATTATGAAAATTGAAATTGAAAAAAAAAATAAATAAATAAATAAAGGCTAGGTGGTGATTTAAAGTATATGGCAGCAACTTGTTTCGTGAATCACTAATGCATGTGACACACTAAATGTTTTGTGAATCACTAAATGCATGTGACACATGGATCATATCTGATAAGCATATTCATTCTTGACATTCTTATTAAATAAGCATCTATAGTTTTAATAAAAAGAAAACAAGAAAAAACAATAAAAGGAAGGAGAAAGAAAGATTAACTTCATCTTATAGCCTTACAAGTCTTGATTTGTTTTCTTCAACTTTAATTATTTAACTTGTATTCATTTCTAACATAATCATTATGGTTCACCTACAAGGTATAGGATGCCAAACAAAAGGCCATTGCAGCTATATATGGGGATTTTAAAAAGGAGTTGTATGCAGAGTTGCCACGTTTTTTGGCCGGACTGAAGATGCAAGTCCGGATACAAAGTATAAGTTACTAGTGGATGATAATTATGAACGGGAAACCTGTACATTCAAGTACATATTTTGGGCATTTCATCCATCTATTATTGGGTTCAAGCACTACAGGCCTGTGATCAGCATTGATGCAACCCATCTCTATGGAAAATATAAAGGGAATTTGATGATTGTAATGATGACAGATGCCAATAATAAGATTTATCCATTAGCTTTCACTATTGTCGAGAGTGAGAGCACAGAGACTTGGGGTTGGTTCTTAGCTTGTATAAGAAGGTATGTTACCAACTGAAGTGATTTATGCGTCATATTTGACAGACACCCTAGGATACAAGCTATCTTCGGAGACACTAGTCGAGACTTTTTGCAACTTCCCATGACAAAACAACGTTACTGCCTCCATCATCTATGCAGTAATGTCAACACTAGATGGAATAATGAAACTTTAAAGAATCTAGTATGGAGGGCAGCAAGTGCTACCCAAGAGTGAAAGTTCAATGCCACCTTCGAATTAATTGAAAATGTCAACCAGGTAGTGTACCAATATCTCAAGGATATGCTCTAAGACAAATGGGCTCTAGCTTTTAACAAGGGTTACCGTTATGGGGCGATGACTACAAACGTCTCCAAGTGCTTTAATGGTGCTGTAAAGGGTGCTCGCAGCTTGCCCATTACAACAATGGTGAAATACACATGGTTCAAACTGAATGCTTACTTTGATAATCGTTGCAATAAGAGCATAGCGCAGTTGAATTTGGGGAAAAATGGTGTAAATATTCCTTGGATATCTTCATGAGAAATAATGAGTAGGTAGAGCGTCATAGGGTAACGAGATTGAGCTCGCAACAACAATCATATCAAGTAGATACACCATATAATCCAAGGACTACTAGTGGGGGAGATCACACACATGGAGTTAATCTGTTGCAGAGAACTTGCACATGTGAGAAATGGAAATTGTACAAGACATCATGTTCACATTTCATTGCAGTTTGTAGTAGGTATCGGCACAATGTAGAGTAGTACATTGACCCATGCTATAGCGTGAATGCACTGTTCTGCAATTATGCTCCCATTTTCCCTGTGTTGAAAGATAGATTATCATGGCCGGATCTTGAAGAAACTTAAAGGGTCATCCCTAACCCCCAATTAATTCAAGAGAAAGGTCACCCTGTCTCAACACGAATCAGGAATGAGATAGACGAGGGTGGAAAATTGCCAAGAACCACACCATGGAAGGAGGGGGGGGGGGGAGGAAGGTGCAATGCGGGTTGTGTAACCAAGAGGGGCATAATCGAAGAACATGCCCTAAGCGGATCGAGGTACTGACGAGTGGTGGTCTTGTGGACTAAGTACACTAAGTTTGAATCGTGGTATTCTTCTAAATGTAACTTGAAACAAAATGCATGATATATGCCATTAAATCATTAGACAACGTGTATCATCAATTTCTTGTTAATAATGCCAAAATGATTATCAACTTCTAGTTTTGTTAGATGTTCAACTTTTTTTCCCTATTGCTTGTGTCTATTCCCATGAACTGCTTCACAAGTTGAATATATGGATTTTAAAATTATATAAATGACCGTCCGAGTAATTTTACTGAAGTTACTTGAAAATTGAAAGGGAAAGGAGTTGACCTGGACAACAATTGTTTTTTGATTCAGGTTGGATACTTATTATGTAGTCATTAGAGTTTGAATAAGAAGTTTGTTTCCATTTGTTGTAAACTTTGCTTCTTAGGTGTTGCCAGGGTGAAGTTGAGCAAATTTCACTTATGAAGCCAAAAGCTTAGGGACCCTATGATGAAGGTTTTCTTGAATATCTTGAGGACATGATTGATACCAACAAATATGTCGAAAAAAATTGATGAAGCGTATAAGTAATGAGTACAGTTTGTGTGTTAACTTAGTTGAAATTTACCCTCTTATTCCTGCTTGCTATGTCAATTTCCTATTTTTAATGATGCACTATGTCTATTACTTGTGTTAGTGCTAATTCTAATTGGAGGCATAATTCTTGTTAGTTAGTTGAAAAATTGAAACTTGAGGATTAAAGGTATAGCTTGCAAATGGGCTGTTTATGAGGAGCCAGCCTTTAAAATGTATTAATTGAAAGAGCATTCTATGTAATAGCTTGATTCACGGTGTTCTTCATTAAGATAAGAGCATGCATCCTTCTAGATGATGTTGTCATTATCAATTTGGGGTTTTTATTTTAATTTTTATTATACAAATTTACTTTCCTGTTCACATATTTTGTTGCAATAGGATGTGAAGAATGAAGCAGAAGCATACATGCTAAAAGAATTATCTTTCTTAAAATGGCAAGAGAAAGCCACGAAATTGGCTCATGAAGATATTGATACAAAACTTGTTGAACTATGAGCAAACGTTGCCAGTTTAGAAGAAAACCTAAAGACTAAAAGGTATATGTAATGGAATCTTTTGCAAAGGCACCAGCAAGTCCAAGTTTCGATATTGTCAAGAAGGTTTTGTGTTTGGAGATTTGTATTTATAGCTATCCGAATGTAAGCAACATACAAATGCATATGTGATATTGATGTCTAAATTCCTATATTTTCATTGGATGCTTTGAATGTCAAGAAATTATATCTATATATGTTTGTAGACATCAAAATTTTATGATATATTCACAACCGTCCGATTGTTCATGATAAAATATTTGTGATCAAATTAATTTCCAATTGATGAGGTGGACGATCAACAAATGAAATCAAACCACGTGGCAACATTAAATAAGAAAGCCATATGTCAATGTCAGAAGAAAAGACCTATATGGAGAGTTCTTATTAAATGAAAGACCAAATTAAATTCATAATTAACTCTCAATAAGTGTTGAGAGAAAATTCCAAATTAAATACGATTGAGTTGCCTATACATAGATGCTTCTCATATGAGAAAGGGAGGAGAAACTTTTTTTTTTTTTTTTTAAAGAAAGGGGGGAGAAACAAAGAGAGAAAAACCCTACTGACACTACCAAAATAGAGAGCCATCTCTAAGTCCACAAGAGCACCATTTCTCCCTCAAAATCAAGCTCATTCCTACTTCTTCAAATCAAAGTAGCTAGGGATTTTCCTTCAATTTTGTTTGAGATCAAGCCAACGGCCCTCGACTTCAAATCAAACACATCCAACCAAACATCTAACTTATAGACATCAAGGCACGATTCAAGATCAAGCTTCATAGCCCTTTGGAACGTTTAATTTCTTGGAGATCAAATCAGAGGAGTTTATTGTATTCTTTCATTGTAAAGATTCACACAGAGGATTGTACTCGCATATATACAAATCAATATAAATTGATAATTTGTTACACCATTTCGTGATCGTGTGATTCATCTTTTACGAATTTTGTGTGTACAATGTTCATTGGACATTTGTTACATATTGTGAGGTTAAAGGGTACTAAAATTACTCCCCTCAAACACCCCCCCCCCCCTAAACACTAAAAATAAAAGTTTGGGTGGTAACATCTTTCAATATATTTTAGTTTAATTTTGTTGGGCGGATGCTAGGCCCTAGAGGAAATTCACTGAAACATTATGTTTCTCAAATAACCTTAACGTTTCTTACAAATATTGAATATTTGCATCAACATTAGCAACAAAATTTAAAATAAACCCAAGGGCCACTTTAGAATCGTACGTTTTTCTGTTAAAATTGTAATGGATTGTTTCACAAATCCCCACCTGTTTCACGAAAAATTGATTTTTGCATCAACATTTTGGCATCAACTAAATTTGTTGCCAGGAAACAAACTAAGTCACTTGTGTTTCTTTTAGGATATGTGCCCTTTAAATCCTATTGTATGATGCTATGTATGACATTGTATATGATATTGTGTTATGATTAATAAAGTTGTTTTATTATTATATAATATAATAGTAACATGAATATTTGGACATTATCATATAGTCTATGAGATGCATAGTATGTGATTTATGTGATTTAGTCACAGAAAATATAAATTACAAATTCTTTGTAAATTCATAATTTTAGTTCATAATTGGAGATGAAATTGGGCATTTCATCTACAAAGACTATAACATATCAACTAAGATGATTTGTCTTGATCATAGAAGTAGAGACTTCTAATTGATATGTTGATATGTTTTAAGTGTTAAGACATATTGAATTAAACCGCTGTGAGATTTATTATTCTACTAACAGTTGTCAAATGAATAATAAATCTTACGACTTCTATTTACATGAATTCTTAATCATAAGAGAATAATGAACATGATCATGAAGTGTATGTTGCTTTGATATATCAGGAGTGAGATCTAAAGTCACGATCAAAACCTCAGTATGTTGGGCAGTCACATTTAATGTTGAATGAACATATATTCTCAAGATGGAATTCATAATCTCTTAACAGAGATATAAAATATTCATTTGAGATAAGTTTAATGGGTTTGGTTATTCAGATTGTTAGGCCTAACCACTTTAATAAGAAGTTACTAAAGTATATTTTTATGAAATTGGATTTCATAAATATATGATGAATAACTTAAAGGATTAAACCGGATACTTAATGATAAAGATATAATAATCTTCAAAGTGATAGTCAACATTCATGACTTTGTATTACTACGAATATTTTAATGAAGGGGTTGAATGTATAATAAAGTCTTGGGATATAATTTATTAATAAGGCCTAGAGTGCAATTATATTTAATTAGTGGTATTAAATATAATTAATGGTAATTTTGAGTTTGTCAAGAGTTGATAAAAAGACCCAAAACCATTGGAGCTAGTGTCTTATTTGCCTCTTTTGGTCCCACTCCAAGCCACATACTAAAACCCAATTAGAATGGCCTAAAAAGGCTAGCCTAATTAGATAATCAGTTATATTTAAGGAGAGAAATAGATAGAATTTTGTAATGTATGAAAATGGTGTGTATGTGAGTGTAAGCCACTCTCTTATTCTCTCTTGAACACAAACGTATAAACTAATTGAGAGACCACACTTCTTGGGCATAAATGGAATTGGAGTGAAGATTAAAAGTGTTCCCAAGTACTTCTAATCTTTGGTTTTTGAATTTCACTAAACCAAGGTACGTTCTCTTGTTCTTAAATTCCGTTTTCCCTTTACTAGTAAGGGATCCCGTGTTGAAAAAGCCCCTTCCCTTTTTCAAAATAATGGTTCATAGCTCCAACCTAGACAAGGTGTTTTTATGCCCTTTTTTTAGGTTGGGTTATTGGATACGGGATCCTCGTAGTAGGTTGGACCAACATCCAAGTTTAGAAACCAAGAGAACGCTTCACGTTTTCTTATCTTCTTCCCGCCCTAGGAGTAGGAATAGCACAAAAAAAGGGATTGAGATTGAGGAAGAGATGCAGAAAACATTAAGAAGGTACTCAAGTTCCAAGATATTGAGTATTGTGCACTAAAATATGATACCCAATCCGTACTCGCATTCTATGAACTCGAGTAAGATGGAGTAAGTAACCGAGCCGAACTTGAGATCTATGAACTCAAGTATGGTGGACTAGTGCCCGAGCCAAACTCATGTTTAAGGAGCTCGGGTACTATTTATGTAAATAACACAATACTCGAGTGCAAGAAACTCGAGTTTACTCAACAAAGAACTTGAGTTTAAGACCATCGAGTTCCAGGTGGCATTTTTAATGTGCAAAATTCCAGTTTAGCTAGTGCCATGCTGGCAAACTCAATAGGAACTCGAGTTTAGTGAACTCGAGTACTGTTTAAAACTCGATTTCACAAAACTCGATTACTGAAAAAGTGGTAGATTGCTAAATATTTTTGAAGCAGTGCTAGATTGCCACAAAGTTTGTAAAAACGTGGTATTTGGCTATTTTCACCATTGTTAGTCTCTTGAGCTTTTTTTTTATACAAGTCTCTTGAGAGTTATTACTAATGGTATATTCAAATTCGTAATAGTGGGTTTGCCCACATTTCCCATCGTAAAAGTGGCCCAAAACAAATGATTATGCTCCAGGATAAGCCGAACCAAACCCAAAACAAATATAATATTTGGGTTAAAAAAGATTGTAAAAGATGAACAATTTTTGGGCTATTTATCTGCCCTTGTTTTTGGTTAAACCCAATAATTTGGACTGGATGCTATATTTATAGGCCACACACTGTATCCACCACTCCCAACTTTTATGAACTTGTATTGTTACTATTGTAATTTGTATGTCCATGCACTAACAAAAATCTAAGCATTTGGAAAAACTCCTTTGTAACACATGAAGACAAGCATAGATGCCAAATTGACAAGGCAAACGTGACCAAAAGACAACCCTTATATGGCCCTTTGTCAAGGAAAAAACATGGAAACCCTGTTATAAAAATCCATCAAAATCCAAATCCACGTCTTTATTTTGTAAGCCCAAAACTGAAGATTTGGGTTCGGAGGCCCAAATAAATTTCTCCTATTAAAACTTTGCAAACCGAGCAGCAGAAAAAAAAAGGCCCAAATCAACACTATTATTCATAAAACTTGGAGGAAAAAAGATAAATAAATAAAAAACATGTGGGCATGACTTCTACTAAAACAATCAGGAAAACAAACACTTCAAAGTTCAAATTTCCATAATCACTCATCAACAAGTATTAGACTAAACATCGTTTTCTTTTTTTCACTATAGTATAAAACCTTAAAAATTAAAAAACATCCACACAATATATATATATATATATATATATTGCAAACCTCACCGAAGAGACTATTCATAATTTCATAACACGTAACTCAAACAAACCAACCAGCAAAAAGAGAGCATGGATAACCAGGAAGCCTACATAGTACATACTACATAGTACTCTGGAGGCTCAGACGGGGTTGGCGTTCATAGCTATCTCATTTGGAGATTGTCTTGGCCGCTGTTTATAACGCCATGGCCGCCGGCAAGGTCGTCTCCAGGAAGCCTTTGGGCACTAGCATTTTCGGTGTTGTTTGTTGTAAACTTGCGTAGTGCAAGAACGAGCGTCATGATGAGTATCGCCAGGCCAAGTATTTGAGCTGCAAGTTTAAGGTCCGAAAGCAATGACATTTGTTCCTGCAGTAACAAAAGAGAAAATTAATTCTATCAACACTGGAACCAACAAAAATAAAATTAGAAAAAATTTGTTAATTATATATATATATATAGTCTGCTATATATTCTCAGCTGTTGGAGGAGTAGATAGAGATAGAGGATGATTGGGTAGAACAAAGTGAAAAGGAAAAGGAAAAAGAGAGATATATTTTTGGGTTGGTTGTGTTAAATGTGTCGCAGAGGATATACAGAATCAAAAGAAAGTTGAGTCTTCCCGTAAGTTGGTTTAATTTATATAGAGAGATGCAGTCATATTCGGGTGGGGCAATGGGGCTGAGAGAATTGTTTCAAGCAGTGAGATCACTGAGATGCAATCATGGACGAACTATATATTCTTTGACTTGGGGGCTGAGTTTTTAATTTTTTTTTTAAATAATACATATATATAAATGAAATTTTAAAATAAAAAAAAATAAAAAAAATCTATACTTGGTCTCCCTGAAAAATAAAATTGGTCAAAAAAGCCAATAAACACAACAGACATCTCATTGCTTGTGACTTCGCACTATGTGATCAATTGTACCCGTGTGGTGTGTGTACTAATGTGTATAGTTTTTGATGTTTTGTAAGCTTCAAAACATGTTCATTGATTATTTAGCATTTTTTTTAATGCAAATGACTTTAGTTGTTAAGTTGTTTGACATTGGTTATTTGCTGTTTGAGACTTAAAGTTAGAAATGTAGTTCTTTTTATTTTCTTGGCAATGTTAATTAATTTTTTTAGTTCAATAACATTTGACATATAATTAGATAATGATAAATGTGATTTATATTTGATTGGTAAATTATGGGAAACCTAGCTAAAGTATAGATTTAGTTCAAAAGAAAAATGCAAATAATTCAAAAACAACTATTTATGTGTCTTTTCTTTCACTGATTGACAACTACTATAAATTTTACTAAATAAACCTTACAAATTGATGAATTAATCGGTTAAGACACAACAAATAAGTAATTAAGGAATTTATTTTTTATATTATTGATGTGACACCAAAAACATTCATTGTTATGTCAATTTGTAAATATTATGTAGCAAAATTGATAGTAGTTTTCTGATTTATTTATTATGATATTGATGTTATACTAATCACTTTTAATGTATATATTGTTAACCACCGTGCACCATGGCATGATGATTATTCCATAAGTACATGCATTTGTGTGGTGTGACGAGTAAGGACTGTGATTCAAATTTCTAGAAGCTAGTTTCATACACATATATATTTAGATTATATTAGACCAATGTAATCAGTTTGTTTTTGTTAAAATGATCAGTTTGTTTTTGTTAAAAACTTTTTTCTTTTTTTAAGGCTCATTTGGACCAATGTATTTTCGAAATGACAAAATCATTAACAGTCAATTATATACTGTTTTTTGCCAAACCCTTATCTTTTGTTGGCCAAGTCTTATCTTAGAATCTATTATTCGAAGAAAAATTTTAAAATTTGACCACAAGTCAAATGTGGCTCCACCACTAAATGCATAGGAAAAGAGTATGCATGCAAACAAAAATTTTAAGATTACATCAAATAGCACAACTTTTGTCATAATTGACACAATTGTCATGTAGCTAATATGAATGGTTGAAATTTTTTTTTCAATTTATATGAAAATAACAAATAATTCATCACAATCTCCTGCATAAAAAAATTATGTCTAAAAGTTGCTGTGTTTTACGTGTAAATACCATGGGCACGTTACTTGTTACATAAAACGGTTTGGTGGGAGCTGAGGAAGTTTCCCTACACTGACAAGAGTCGTATTTTCTACGTTGGTCTGGAATCCAGGTTAATAGATAGTTTTGACTTTGAGGCGTCCTACTACTTTGACCTTTGGGACAATTACGAAATCAATAAAATTTAAATAGAATGGTATAAAAAGAATCAGAGTGTACAAAATCCTATCCCTTTGAATAAATAAATAAATAAATGGTATAAAAATTGGTTTTAGTTCACACATAATTAAAGCAGTATCATTATTTTGAAGAAAATTTTTGTAAAGGTAAAAATTCACCATTATTAGAAATCCATATATAATGAGAATAAACTCTTAGAATTTGTTTTAACACTTCTCATATAATATATTGAGACACTACTTAAACTCAAAAGGTTTAAACCCAATAAATATGTGTTCAATTATGTTTTATATATATATATATATATATATATTGTGGGGCCCTATTACATTAACCGCGCTGGCCCACCACATGCGGCCCAAAGCCCGCGCCGAGGATAGTGCTGAGGCCGAGGACAATGGGAAAGAACCCAGAACGTCCGAAGGGCCGCGCCGAGGATGACCTGTCCTCGGCGCACCGACTTCATTAAAGGGAAAATATCACGACTTCATTAAAAGGAAAATATCCCACCAACATTTTGGCCGTCTTAATGAAGACATGACCGGCGGACCCAATCGCCTCGATTACCCCAACTAATAGAAAGTCTGAAGAGGCGGCTGAGAACTAACGTAAAGCCTATAAACTACAGATGATGTGACAAACTCCTGTACACAACGATCAGATAATTGACAAGTGGATGGTCAAGATCAACGAAAATAAGACTATATAACTAGCAAGATTCTAAACATAAGGAGGGGGGTCTGAAAAAAGAAAAGGGGAGACCCGGAGGCAGAGCCGATGATCAATGGTCCTTACAAATACTTGGCCAAAATTACAACGGAGTGAGGATCTTTCTTACCATAAACTTCTAAGTCCAGTTCGTATAGGGGGATCTGCCCTAAAATTCGTTGTCTGCCCGTTTTATGCTTAGTCCTTCCTACCCATTCTCTACAAATTTTGTTGTTTAGGGTCCATTACATATTGAGCCCTTACATATATATATATATGATAATATTCCAATAGATTAAAATGTAGTAGTTTAGACATCAATAAGTCTGAAATTAATTAGATTCCACTACTAAAAAAGTTTAAGTAACTTGTTGTCCATCTTCATATATAATAATATTATCTATACGCTGGTATTCCAGAACATTTCAAATGCTGCACTCATTGCTTTAGCAGACTTAGGTGGTCAAAATTAGTTCGACTAAAGGCAGTGTTTACTGGACAAAATGGGCTTTTGCCCTTTTCAACCAAATTAATTAGCCTTATGCCCTCCTTCCCAAACTAAATAGAAAAATGCCCCTCTTTTAAAACTTGATTTTCTCAAAATCGAGTTATAAAAATATATATATATATATATATATGGAGCCCTATAGCAGCGTTTTTAAGGACCTATAGTGACGTTTTCAAGACCTATAGTAACGTTTTTTAACTCGACTTCCATGAAATCGAGTTATAGGCAATTTTTTTAATTTTTTTTACCTATAACTCAATTTCATATAAATCGAGTTACAAAACGCCACTATAGGTCTTAAAAACGTCACTATAGGTCCTTAAAAACGCCGCTATAGGATCTAACTCGATTTATTAAAAATCGAGTTTTAAAAGAGGGGCATTTCCCTAATTAGTTTGGGAAGGAGGGCATAAGGCTAATTAATTTGGTTGAAAAGGGCAAAAGCCCATTTTGTCCAGTGTTTACTTAAAGGACCACTTTTTGAAGAATGTGGTCTGAATATCACAATAAGTTTGATATTATATACTATATTTCATTTCTAAAATTTTTGAATTAGATGTATAAAAAAAAAACAAAAATAGAAGAAGAAAATGAACACATTTTTCAAACCCCAAACTGTCGGATGATATATAAACTGTCAAGAATTAGATTGAAAAGAAAAATGAAAATGAACATATTTTTTTAATAATTTCAAAATTATTATAAAATAAAAACAAAAAAAACAAAAATGGATGCGGGATCTAAAATTTTAAAATTAACTTCTATTCTACTCTTGACCTCCCAATATATTGTTAACTGCATTTCTTTCCTATTAAATATGATAAATTATACTCTACGTATCACTGATTGCATAGTATATTTGGATTCGCTTTCCAAAAAAATTAAAATTATTGACTTATTTATTGAAAATTTTAACTAACGCAATTGATCCGAAAGAACGCGGTTTGAAAGCTAGAAAATAGAAGGTAAAGGCTGGGCTGACAATGTAGGAAATTTTCTTTCTTTCTTCCTGCTCTTCCCTAGAGACCATGCAATTCCTACAAGAAGATTGGTCACTTTGTGTATAGCGCAAAGGGGTTGGAGGAAGAACTGAGTGAAACTTGTAAACATGTTGCAATGAATTATTTATCAGAGCTGATAGAACTCAACCTAATAATGCTTTTTCTTCGTATTTGACTTTGTATAGTTGGAAAAGCAAAAGCCAAAAAACAAAAATAACAAAAGTCTTGGGCCCAAAAACAAATAAAAAAGGAAAATGAAAAACAAAAAAAATACAAAGTCTTTGGGGGTCAAAGCCCGCAGAGCAAGTTATAGTTTTTTGAGAAATAATTACAACATGCTGCTAATTTTGCAGTTCGAACCCTTTCCCCCCTAGACCCCCAAGCATTTTGTGTATGGGGAGGTGCCAATTCAACTACAAGGCCTTTGACTAAAGCAAGTTAAAGTTAAACAGCAATGGAATGGGTCATTATTAACTCGTTATTAACCTTATGCCTTTTCTTACCTAGTACTTAAGTCTAAAGACACAAAACCCACATTAAATTTTACTAAATGTAACACACGTTAACAACTTGATATTTTTTGCACAAGCTTCCAGTAAAAGAAGAAAAAAAAAAAGATATTATTTTCACAAGCGCCCACTAATAAGATGCCATGTCGCAAATTTTTTTTGGATGATTGCAAAACAAGTTAGAATTTTCTAACCTGACCTGACCCGACCCGACCCGAAAAATACCTGATCTGAATATGATTTTTTTGACCTGAAACAAAAATGGGTTGACCCGTGACCCAAGCTGTGTTTTTTGCAAGTAAACCTAACCCGGCCCGCGACCCAAACCATTTTTTTAAACTTTTTTTTTGGTAAAAAAATAATAAAATTAAGAAAATATTGATTTAATTATTTGTTGTGAGCTTTAAGGAAACAATTGAGACATTTACATATATATAACTGTATGCAAATGAATTAAAAGATGAATGGTTGAGTATTCTGTAATGAGTAAAGATTTTTAGATATCAAATAGAAAATTACATGCTAAGATAATCTAGTTACAGTAGAATTAAAAACATAGATTTAAAATTGTAGACCTATGTGAGAAACATTTATAAGTGTAAAAATAATGAAGTCAAAGTATCAAATTAACATGAATTATGAATGCTTAAACCTATTTTTTAACAATTTATGTCCAAAATAAACGACTTTTCAAAATAAATTATGATATTTCCTAGAGTATGTATTGCTTAATAATGATATGATATTCATAAAAGAGACCATGTATAAATAAATAAACAATTAAACTTTAATGTATATTCTCAAATTGTAATAGAGTGCAAACCACAATCGATAATAGATTATAAAATTAATTTTCAAGATTATTAATTTTTTATATGTTTTTATTCTTTGTCAAATGAGTTATCCAATAAGTCATTTGTAATTTTGTTTTATATTTTGGGATGTTGATATTGTGTAGAAATAAAACTTGTGTATTTGTTTTACTTGTCTTTGTGTTATTTTATTTTAGATAGCAATGTTGAGATTTGTATAATTTTAAAATTATTGAATAAGTATATTACTAAGTTTGACTGAGTTCATTCTTGATATAAGTGGTGAATTCAAAGTAATGCATTTTACATCAAGTAATTTGTTGCATGACTTTCCAAATTGCAAATACATGATGTTTTATTTATTTTAAAAAAAAATTCATGTTTAAAAATACGAGTCAACCCTTCCTGACCCGCAACTCGATTGACTCGAACCCCTTTTTAACCCACTTAAAATGACATTTTTTTTACCGGAACCTAACTTGCAACTTGATTGACCTAATCTGAATCGACCCATCCCGCCCATTTTCCATGTATGTGTGTGTGTGTGTGTACACACACATACACACATATATATTTCATCTTAGAAAAGTTAATGAATGCCTTAAGGGTACTAGTTCAAAAATATTTATAGAAATTTTTTATGAGAAAAGAAAAAAACAACTGATTTTTTTGACAACTTTTTTTATATTTCTCATGAAAGTGGTATCTAAACTTTTATAAAAGGGTTTGTCGATACTATATTTTGTCCAGCACGACTGACTAATGTACCTTAAAATAGTGATTTAATCTATAAAAAAAAAAAAAAAAAAAAAGGTGAAAACCACAATTTTGAAATCTAAAAGTTGGGAATAGTGTGAAAAAAATCCTATTTACCGTAATTGGACGACAGAACAAACAATCCAAAATCAAACTTGCCATTTCTGGTAAAATTTGACCAATGCTGACTAAAACTTGATCGGGACTATTCAAAACGTTGAGTTTTTTATCTGACTATTTGATCGAGATAAATTAAACAATCATAAAGATCAAGAAATTTCCTTAGAAACGACAGTTCACAGGCCAAAATTGGAGTTAAAACGGATAAAATATCACGAAAATACCAAAATCCTAATTAAATGTATTATTATTTTCAGGTAAAAATAGCTTTTTTTGCAGCTTTTTCGTGCAATAAATGGTACCAATCCAACCACAACTGATGCAATCTACCTTAACTTGGTTAAAGTATAATGAGTCATCTACTTTCTATAAAAAGGGTTTGGCGATATTTGCTCTTTACAAAAAGTGCTTAATAAGATGATATTTTGTTTAACTGTTATTAATTTGAGTTTTGATGTGTTTGGTTAAAAAAAAAAAAAAAAAGAGTACAAGAAAGACAAAGAAAAGACAAGAAAATAAGGATTGAACGTCAACAAGTGGGAAGAACACAAAGAGCATGAACATGTTCTTCTAAAAAAACTAAGAAAAGTAATAAAAATAATTTTTTTTTATTTTTTTAAAAGTTAAGGATTGTTTTTTAAAATTTTTTTGATATGGCTTTTATTTAGAGAAGTGTTACATTCACAATGTTTTCACAACAAATTATATGTGATAAATTGTGTAGGGAGAATTTTGTATCCCCCCACATCTAATTGTGTCCTGACCACGGTGCCTGGCGCGGTGCGGTTTTGCCTTCGCCCCGAGTGTAGGACCAAGAGGCCATGGGCTTGCTACTTGCGCAAGGCACCAAGCTTTAGCTTGAATCCCACATCGGTTAGAAAGAGCGCCCCACTACCCTTTATAATGCTTCAGGAGCTTGGGTAGTGTACCATCACTCACATGTGAGTGATGGTACACTACCCAAGCTCCTGAAGCATTATAAAGGGTAGTGGGGCGCTCTTTCTAACCGATGTGGGATTCAAGCTAAAGCTTGGTGCCTTGCGCAAGTAGCAAGCCCATGGCCTCTTGGTCCTACACTCGGGGCGAAGGCAAAACCGCACCGCGCCAGGCACCGTGGTCAGGACACAATTAGATGTGGGGGGATACAAAATTCTCCCTACAAATTGTTATCGATTATAATTTAAATCTACAACTTAAATCACTTTTTTGCTCACCTATACAACCAATAAGAACCTATTACTTTAGATTTGTTGTGAAAATATTGTAGACATAGCATTTTTCTTTTATTTATTTATATAAAAGTTGACATGAATTTTTTTATTGTTAATTAAACATTATAATTGCCATGTCAGCATCTAATGTGCTAGCAGGTCTATCACATAGGCTATTAGTGAAATGACAGTAGGGACTAAAATGAAAACGATTTTTTGATTTTATGGACTACATCTAGGAAAAAAAAAAAGTGGAGACCAAGATAGAAATTGGCCCAAAATGTATAAACCAAAAGTATTGAATGAATGGCCAAAGGGTAGTGGTTAAAATATATTTAATGCTTTATATTAAATAGTATTGAATAGTACTATATTCACAATATTTTCACAACAAATTTTCAATAGTAAGTTATTATTGGTGAGTAAAAAATTGATGTCAATAATGAGCCCATATTAAAATCAATAACAATTTGCCATTTTGGATTTATTATGAAATTGTTTTGGAAATGTTATTGATGTAGTATTACCCAAATAATTTTTTATAAATTTTTCAAAAAACAAAAATCAAATTGTACACATATATCTAAAAAAGTACACATAATCATAATAAATTTATACGCATATGAATTGATGTCTATTTTTTTTTTTTAAATATACATTATAATTCATATATCTATTAATTTTTTACACTTAGGTTATATTTGGCATTGGCTTAAAAAGTCAGTTTTTTTTTACTATTTAACTTATTTTTGCTACTATTTATGAGCCCCATTGCACTTTTTAGTTCTATTTATGAGTCACACTATACTATTTCAGTTACCTTTTAGTTTTATCTATAGTACTTTTAGTAAAAAAATTTTAGTTTCAGCTAAATAAATTGTTCCTAAACAGACTATTAGTGTGCGTTTGTCATTGATTATTTTTGCCAGCTTATTTTATAATTCAACTTATTTTTTGTACTATTCATGGTTTCACTGTATTTTTTTGGTACTATTTATGGGTCCTATTATACTATTTCAACTAACTTTTACTTTTATTTATAATACTTTTAATAAAAAAGTTTTTAATTCTAACTAAATAGGCTGTTTGAACACTTAACCTAATCTCAAAGACAGGAACCATTATAAAAAGAGCAGACCCAAACAAAAACAAATGAGCATGTCATACAAAGTTCAAATAGAAACAAACAAACAAAAAAAAAAAACACAAATAAATTGTGTGTGAGACCGAGATGTAAGTCCAAATGGACCAAATCCCCACAAGAAATGGCCGAATGTACAATTTGTACATTGTACATTTGGCACTCTTTGTGCCTAGAATGTAGAAACAAATCGTACCTTTTTATTTTATTTTATTGATTTTAGCTCATTGTGCTTCAACTCTTTCTTGGGCCAAAATTGGGAATTAACACTATTTGCCAAACAATATAATTAGTAGGCACTGTTTTCAAACTATATTTCATACTAACATCTTGAGTCTAAAAGACTCGATTTAGGGCCTATAAATCGAGTCTCAAAAGACTCGGTTTTCATGTTTTGATCAAATCTGATATGGCCCTTTTTCACGTGGCGTCTACCTGGAAATCGAGTCTTAGAGACTCGATTTATATCTCAACCCTTAAATGCTCGATTTATGTTCATACCTCCATCCCACGTGGATTCTAGCTAAATATCGAGCTTTAAAGACTCGGCTTTTAAAAAGAGTAATCGAGTCTTAGAGACTCGATTTGCAATCTTTGGTCCACAAGCTTCCTCATGGTAAGGGAAGCTACTGACCTTAGTCCTCATAATGTGGGTCTTGGGTCTCTCCGTTTTTTCCTCCAAAAAACTCAATAGCTCTCTCTTCCTCTCTCACACACACACACTCTCTCTCTCTCTCACTCTCATACAAAACTCACCCCCATTACAAAACTTCAAATCAAAGTCACCCTCCATTTTTTCACATCCTCATATCAGGTAAGGTTTCTCACTCTCTCTAGTTGTTAGTTACATATATATGTATTGTTAGGTTTTTATGGGTATGTATATCATGACTATTTTTTTTTTTTTTTTTGGTTTGATATTGTTCTTTATATTTTTGGTAGAATGATGTAATGGGGTGAGTTGTGTGTTTAGTTTTTTTTTTTTTGGTTTGAGTATCATTAATGATTTTTTATTTTACTTTATTTTAGAAACAAATGATAATGATTGAGTGTGTTTGTATGTGATAAGGTGAGTATATGCAAATGTGGGGTTTGTATATGCATATGATGTAACAAATTAGTGTATATAATTGCTAGGCTTCTATAAAAAGTAAAAAATATTATAGATATATATTTGTATTGTTAGGCTATTTTTGTTGTTGTTTGGTTTAATATTTTTCTTTATTTTTTTGTTAGAATGAGTTGAAATTTTGTAATGGGGGTGAGTTTTGTCTTTAGTTTTTTTATTTTAGTACGAAATGATAATGATTGAGTGTGTTTGTATGTGATGTGGGGTGAGTATATGCAAATGTGTGGTGTGTTTGTATATGCATATGATGTAAGAAGTAATTTTTGTACTTTGAGTAGATAAAATGGTTTTGTAATTGATGTTAAATGAAAGAGATAAAATATGTCACTAACATATCACTAACATATTACACTTGACTCTAATAGGTTTACAGTCTCTGAAGAATATTGATATAAATGTATACTACGGTGGACCCCTTCTCAATCCTAATGAGATTGACAGATTCCCATTTAAAGGGCCGAGTATCGAATGCTATTACATGATGATACTTCGTAAGTTGAAGACGTTAAATGATTTGAAGATAAAAATAATTGAAGAATTGAATTTGAACACTGCTTGTTATGACATAAAAATTATTTACTGTTACGCACAAGAAGTCCTTCATGAACGGATAAATTACGAGTATATAGCGATCAAAGAAGACAAACATGTAAAGATCATGTTTAATAGGATCCATAAAATGCCTCAAGTAAATGCTGTTGAATTGTACGTAAGTTCGGAGCCGCTTGCAGAAGTTGATGCCGAGGAGGTGCAACAAACAACTACATCTTTATAATTTACAGCCTTAAATGATGGATGCACTACAATGAGAGATTATACACTCCCATCTCAAGATCATGCTGCAAATACTAGTGAAACACTCCAACCTCAAAAGACACATTTAAGGAAGGAAAACAAAGATGAAGATCTTGCTGCGAATGATGGTGAAAATCTTGATGATATGGATGAGTATGAAGAGAGGATTGAGCGAGGCGACTTTGATAGGGATGTGGATGACCATGAACTTGTTCCCAATTTTGTAGAGGAAAATATGGAGTACCATAATGAAGGTGATGCAAACGATGATACTGGTGTCCAACATGATACAAATACGACCATTGCCTACACACCTCTTACCGAGTCATTCTATGCAAATACTTAGGAAAATATGGTTGATCCTTCATGTCTTTAGATACCATTTGTTTCTACTTGGGAAGATGGGATGCATTTTAGTAAAGGGTTGACTTTTGCAAATAAAGAAGCGGTGAAACGTGCATTGATAATATACGCAGCAAAAGAGAATGGAAATTTTACAATCCGGAGGTCAACCAAAACTAAATTGTGAGCCGCATGCATTGACACCAACTGCAAGTGGTACATTGGGGCATTCATGAAGGCTAAACTTAATGATCTATGGATGGTCACGTCTTATGTGGATCCACACAGTTGTATACCCTTTGGCCTGTGAAGAGATGGTAAAATGATGGATTATAATTTTGTTGCATGAGAAATTGTGGGAAAATTGTGATAGGATCACACTACTCGTATTGATCAGTTTTGGGACATCATATATACTAAATATGATCATGAGCTTTCTTACTATAAGGTATGAGACGCAAAACAAAAGGTAATTACTAAGATATTCGAGGATTGGGAATAGTCTTACCAAAGGTTGCGAAAGTTGTTGTTAGCACACTTAGATTAGGATCTGGGCACCCAGTACAACTATTACATCATACCTAGAAACGTATCTAGTACTACGTTACTGCGCTATGTATTTTGGGCATTCACTCCATGCATTGTTGCATTCAAATATTGCAAGCCAATGATCAGTATTGATGAGATTCATGAATGCTGAGTCACAAACATAACCTCTTCATTTTGCTACTATCCCTTTGTGGATGGTTATGAAGCTATCCTAGCATTTAGGTATGACAAATTATAGGCAATTCGAGATCAAAAAATTTGAAAGGGATTTTGAAGAAAACATTTGGAACAAGACATAAATAATGCCTAATGCAGCAATATACACTAATGCCACATAACACACAGCTTCTACTAGCAACCAGAAAAGTCACATTACCCTTATAAGTGTTTTTAAACTTTTTCATTTTTAACAAAAAAAAAATTCCAAATGCATTGTTTCATCCCTACTCCTCTACCAAACTGTAATTCTTAGAGCACTGCTAGTCTTGTAAGTAATTCTTACAACCTAATCACACACCAAGCATCTCGTTAACTAATTTGCCTACATACCAACTGCTACAATCCTTAAAAAAATTTAAGTACCATATAAAGCTAACCCTTTTCTCCTAAAACATTTTCCAATCCCAAGTTGAAATCAAAAGCCATGCTCCAATCCCACCCTCTAGACTCCAACAATGCCCCATTACACATTTAGCACAAAATCAAAAGGCTAACTCCTATAATCGAAAGAGTAAATGATTTCAAGACACAAAAGACCTCTTCAATCCAAGACTTCCTCTAAACACACAGTCATAAAGAAAACAAGCATATAGACAAAGATCCAATCTGAGATCCAATCTTTTCAAAAATCAAACAAAACCCAAAAACATAATCCGATTCCACATACCAATTCAATCTCAAAAAACAATTAAGCTTCGATCTTTTTTAATAGTTCTATTAGAAATTCAATACAGGAAAAAAAAAAAAAAACGAATTGAAACCAAAGTTTCTTTGATTTTTCCCACTGTTTCTCGACAACCAAATGGTGAAACACACTTTGCATAAAGCGACTCACCTTTTTTTTTTTTTTTTTTTTTTTTTTTTTAGTTTTGGGGGACCACGTAGACTGAAGGAACTCAAAGTTCTGTGATAAGTGTTTGATACAATCTCTGTACACCTCGCTGTGGCTTTATCAAATCTTTTGGCGAAGGTGATGAATGTGAAATAATGGAGATTGAGAGTGGAGACTGAGTGAGAGTGGAGAGGGTGAGTGAGAGTGGAGAGGATGAACGAGAGAAGAGGGTGAGTGAGAGTAGAGGTGTGTGAGAGTGTCTGGTGTCTGTGACTTATGAAATCGAGTCTTAGAGACTCGGTTTCTAGGTGGCTTCCACGTGGACCAGCCACGTCATTTTCAGGCAACACAAATCGATGGTCAAATACTCGGTTTATAAATTGAGTCTTAGAGACTCTATTTCTAGGTGGACGCCACGTGGAAAAAGCTCCAAATCAGACTTGATCAGAATATGGAAACCGAGTCTTTGAGACTCAATTTATAAGGTCTAAATCGAGTCTTTTAAATTCGAAATATTAGTAAAAAATATAATTTTGTAACAGTGCCTACTAATTATATTGTTTGGCAAACAGTGTTAATTCCCAATTTTAGCCCTCTTTCCTGTGGCATTCTCATTTATTATGCCTAGATTCTAGAATGTAGAAAAAAATGTGACGTTTTTTTATTTGAATTAAAAAAAAATATTTTATTGATCATGGACTCATCGTAGCTAATTTTTGTATACAATATCCAACAACAATTGTGGGCTTTCTTCAATCCAAACATCAAGAGTCTGTTTGGTATTATTGTTTAAACAATAGCTTTTGTTATTTAAACACTACAATATATATTTTCATAACAATTTTTTATCTACACGTATTTTCACAATATTTAAACAACATTACTAAAAAGTTTTTACCAAACAGGTCAGAATACTTACAAGTGTCTGAGCTCGATGAGCTTGAACACTTGTAGTTGTATTATATGTGTGCATTTGAATATTTGCTTATTTAAATTTTTACTAATAATTTTTTTTTGAAAGTGCATTTAAATATACTACAATTTTGAAAAAAAATTGTACATAAAAGCTGAAAGCTAGTCAAATAAACTAGACACAAATAAAGACATTTACTTTTGAGATTAAATTATAAGGCAGCTTTTAACTTCTTCTCCTTCTTCTTCTTCTTCTTCTTCTTTTTTTCCTAATGTTTGTGGGTCCTGCAATAAGGATTTTTTCTTTTTTATTTTTATTTTTATTTTTTATTTGGTAGATTATTACTTGCGACTCCCACGATCATGTTTTTGGTAAAGTAAAATTAATACAATTAACCGAATGCAAGTCTAACGCTATTAGTTTTCTCAAAATGTCAAGTACTTTTTTGCTTATTGTGTGTCCCATTTTTTTTAATCTATAGTACTTTTAACAAAAAACTGAATAAATTGTTCCTAAATGAGAATTATATTGACTAACAATTGCACTTAAGGCCCATTTTCGAAAGTGGCCAAAATGTGATCAAGCTCTTTCAATAGGATGCCACAAAAGGATATCGTGTCATAGAGCATTTCTTAGGCAGTTAGGCTTAAACCGCTTAACATGCTCAAAACTAGATTCATGGTTGAAATATGCCAAATTGAGCATGAACTGAGAAGAATAGGCCCTTTACCATTGGGCTCATTTATGAGCTTTACAAAGATTAAGACCCAAAAAAGTAAGAAAAAAAAAGGGGAAGGAAGAGCAAAGACCCGGACCAAAGGACCTTCAACACTTCAAGTAAACTTCGGTGATTTTGAAAGTGTAATTTTGGTATTGAGATGTTACAAAATTGTTCTTCTCTTTCTGAGTTTCAAAACAGCTTTTGAATCACAAAAATCAGACTTGAAACGAGATTTTGCAACCTATTTTAGTGAAATTGAGTTGTTTTGGGCCCAAAAGGATTGTCATATAATCCAGTGGGCTAGTTCTTTTTCTTTTTGGAATCCAGTTGGCGAGTTAGCCCGTATTCAATAGGTAAAAATTGGGTCAAGGTTGACGACGAACACCAAATGATTTGATAGATTTGTCATCTAAATTGCATTCTAAAAATGACAAGTTGTTTAGTTAAATTTTAGGTGCATTACTTAATCTTAGGGGTTAGGATGCGTTGTTTATTCTTTGAAAAATTTTGCAAAATGTTGCATTTTTGTCTATCTTCTTCCTTATTTGTTGGACTTAAATAAAATTACTTCATGGATTTGGAAATTTTATGTACTAGCAGGTGATGGAATTTTTATGTGTTACCCAAAAAAAAGTTTGTTTCAAGTATATTTAAGGTCTGTTTGGATACCGCTTATTTTGCTGAAAACTGAAAATTTATTACAGAAAACACTATAACAAAATAATTTTTAAAAGACAAAACACTGTTGCTGCGTTTTTCACAAGTTGGCTGGTCCGTAAATAGTGCCATAGGACCAGCAAAAAAAAATGCAAAACTCACAAACATTTGTTGGCAAACGCATGCTTAAAACTATTTTATTCGAATATATTTTGTGATAATTATAAAGATCATTTATGTGTAAGTTTAGTCATATAACTTTTTTAATAAATCATATAACTTATTTTAAAATAACATATATACACTTTTATGTAATAGATTGGAAATGATTCTTTTCATACATATTGATTGCCATCTAAATTCCCATATTTATCTTGTGAGGCCCAAACGGAATATTTTGGCCTGGCCCCACTTTAAAAACAGTTTCCCTAACGGCATGTCTCATATACGCACTTTATTTTATTAATTAATAAAAAATGAATTAAGAAAACCTCAGCCGGTTTTGTAGTAAAATAAAATCAACGCATGAGTTGCACGAAAACGAAAGAGAAATACAGACCAATAGGAAGCTTTGCAGTGAAATCACACCATGTTCATTATTCAATCAAACAGAGCGTTACAAAGCATAACAGTTTTCATATATTCTTCATAAACAATATTTAGCTGACTAGTTTTCATATATTCTTCTTCTCTATTTACTTTTCTTCATTTTCATGAATATCATTGGGTGATCTTCCTAAACTTTAATCAGTATATAAATATTGTTTAGTTTACTCTGAATATGTGCAAAAAATAATATCTAAAAAAATTTATATAAAAATTCTTCTAGCCAATTTTTTTTTTTTTTTTCATTCAATTAACTCCATTTTTTTGGGTCTCATATTTTTGATGCCCAAATATTAAATTCTTTAATATATATATATATATATAAAATAAAGAAATAAAATCAAAATTTTGGGGCCGTGAATCCGTTACTGAGCCTTTTTCTCATATCATTCTAATAAACCAAACAAAATATTGTATCTACCTTTCATATATATGATTCCTTTCTCAATAAAAAAGTAGGAGATGAAATTTGAAAGTTTGGAAAGGGAGGGGATAAGAGGGGGAGGGACTGAGGGATAGGAAATGAGAGAAATAGATATTAGTGTAAATATCCCTCTCCTTTGTTCAGGTGCCTCCTAAAGACCCTATTTTTTTGTTTGGTTGTAAAGTGAAAATGAGGGGAGATTATAATTAATAAGAAAAGGGCAAATGTGCAATTTTTTAATATTAAATTCTATACTTGAAAATGTTAAAGAGAAAATGGAAAATATATTAAATTTTATTAAAATAAAACATTTTCTTCAAAAATCCCTCAAATTGGGGGAATTAAAAAAAAAATGTGGGTTTTGGAGGTGTTAACTCCCTTCAAATCCCCCTAAAAAATTCCTTTTCTCCTTAAAAATATTATGAATAGGGGAATTCAATTTTCGTCCTCATCTCTTCTCTAATTATTTAATTTGGTTTAGTAAATCATCGATATTGTGTCATTGATTGTAGAAATACAACCTAAATGATGACCTTCAAATCAATGGGAATTCTCCAATGTGGTGAGTTTGAGCGAAGCTACCAACTTCCTTCAGATCGGGTCAGTTTCACTCTTTCTTTGATTTACTTTGGTTTCTATTGATGATTGAATCATTCGATGAAGAGAAGATTATTTTGGTTGTGACTGTTGCCTGGGCACTATGGTGCAACCGAAATGAAATCAGACATGGGGCAGAAAAAGAAGAGTCCTGAAGCTATAGTTCAATGGGTTAATCGTTACTTGTTGGAATATTCAGCGGCAACAGAGTCGGTACCAGCTGTGAGGGAAGAAGTGAGTGTCACGTGGAATCCTCCTCCACCTTCCATATTAAAAGTTAATGTGGACGGTGCCACTACAAAGAATCTGAATTTTGTTGGTGTGGGGGCTGTTGTCAGAGATGAGCAGGGCCGTGTGGTAGCAACTATGAGTAGAAAAATTCCAGCGCCCTTGGGTCCCTTAGAAGTGGAGGCAAAAGCTTTTGAAGCTGGTCTTCAGTTGGTTAGGGACATGGGTTATCAAAATATTATTCTGGAGGGTGACTCACTGATCATTGTCCGTGCATTATATGGTATTTCCTCGTCTCCCTCTACAATTGAGTCAATGATTGTAGGGATGCAACTCTTATGTTCAAATTTTTGCACTGTTTATGTCTCTCATGTTAAGAGGCAGGGGAATAAACCTACCCATGTTTTAGCTAAATATGCTCTTAGCATAAATGAATCTGTTGTATGGATTGAGGAGACTCCTTGTTGTATTAAATAAGCCCTCAACCAAGATTTTGTATCTGTTTCTGCTATTTGAATAAAACTTGATAGTTTTCACATCAAAAAAAAAAAAAAAAAAAATGTATTTACTATGGATGTTATTTTAATTATCAATTTTGGCACCTACTTTTTTCCAACTATTACGGAAAAAAGAAATGGTTTGATTGGAATTTGTCAGCTTTTGGATAATTTTTTATTAAAAATTGTTGGTTCAATTGTATATTTGGTTTCTAACTTTTGATTTTTGTTTTAGAATCATGATTATAATTTAAAATGTTTCAAAAAGATCCTTAACGACATTTGATAGATGTAAAATACTAAAATGTTAATGTAGAAACAAGGATTCATTAAATCAAAACTACCTCAATGACATGAAGCCCATGACATGGTAAAAATTATGTTTATCATATCAACATTTTCCATCCATCATAGGTTAATAAGTAGCTTTTGGAACAATTTTGAAAAAAAAAAGAACTAAATTGAAATTTAAAAATAAAAAATAAAAGTTGAAAATTGTTTGGTACTCTTAAATGTTAGTCTCTCGTCTCTAGAGAGTTATTCGAATCGACAATAGTGGGTTTGCCCACATTTCTCATCAAAATGGCCCAAAAGAAATCAACATGCACCCGGATGAACCAAACCGAAAACAAATATACTAGTTGGGTTTAAAAAGATTGTGAGACGTGATAAATTTTGGGCTACTCATCTGCTCTTGTTTTCGGTAAGACCCAAAACTTTGGACTGGATGCTATATTTATAGGCCACACCATTTCGCAAAAAATAAGATGATAAAGTGACCAGGCCCATTTTTTTGGGCTTCTTTATAGATTCATCCAAATCCATATCTTGATTTTATGAGCCCAAAACGGAAGAATTGGATTTGGAGGCCCAAATCAATTTCCCCCTATGAAAACTTCCCAAACCGGCCAGCAGAAAAAGAAAAAAGCCCAGATCCGCACTATTATTCATAAACCTTAATAGCAAGAGTAAAATTACTTAATTCATAGAGGATAACAAAATTCAGCAGATCCAGTTTCTCAAAAAAAAAAAAATCAGCAGATCCACATAGATTATACAATTCAAAAAAAGAAAAAGAAAAAAGAAAAAAAAAAAAGAAACTTAGATTATACAAAAAGAAAGTTGAAAAATAAAACAAAAAAATAAGCAAAAAAAAGATTAAATACATCTGCATAAGTTGTAATCTCTAATTAGCAATTAGGAAGACAAGAAGATGAAAAAAAAAAGGACCTGACCCATCTAGAATTGGGCTTCTAAGCTTCTTTATGGATCGATCCAAATCCACATTTTAATTTTGTGAACCCAAAACGGAAGAGAGTTGAATTTGGAGGCCTAGTCAATTTCTCCTATGAAAACTTTCGAAATGGTTCAACAGAGAAAAAAAGTAAAGAAAAAAAAGAAAGAAAGCCCAAATGAACACTTTATTCTAAAACCTCAACAACTATCGGAGTAAAATCACTTTATTCATAGAGGATTACAAAATACAATAGATCCACGCTTAGCCAAAAAAAAAAAAAAAAAAACACACACACACACACACTAGATCCACACAACATAGATTCTGCAAAATGAAAAAAAGAGTGCAAAAAAAAACAAAAGCAAACTGCCAACCTCATACCACAGACAATTGAAGCTACGTAATTCAAACAAACCAAGAAAAACGCGAGCGTGTGGATCACTATACATTCTTCATATTGGAGCTAAGACAGGGTTGACGTTCAGAGCTATCATTTCGATATTAATCTTATCTTGGCTGCTGCTGGTAACGTTACCTTCAGCAAGGGTTAGGGAAGCACTGCTCATGTGTTGTTAGTTGTAAACTTGCGAAGTGCAAGAACGAGAGTGATGATGAGGATCACCCGGCCAAGTATTTGAGCAGCAAGTTTAAGTTCCGAAAGCAGCGACATTTGTTCCCTGCAGTAACCAAGAGGAAATTAATTCTATGAAATTCTGTAACTAACAGAAATGATTGTTAATAAAAGAATATATATTTAGCTATTGTCACCTGTTTGGAGGAGAAGATAAAGAGGGCGATAGGGTGGAAGGAAGAGAAGAGGAGCCAGAGAATATGGAAAGTGTTTGGAGTATGTTAGCTTAGGGGGCTCAAAATCAGATCGAAGGGGAGCTTTTTTGGCTCGATAAGGAAAAGCCTTGAGCGGGGCTGATCAAAATCTGACCGGAGGGAGCTATTTTGGGTTTTGAGGGTTGGGGTTGTAGGTTGGAGATTCTAATATATATGGAGATGCCCAAGGACTATCCATCGTGTGAAAGCGTGTTTAAAATTCACATGTAACCAAAACATGCAGAGCCGAGCCAAGCCAAATATACAACCAGTCCCGGCACCATCAATCATTTAGTCAGAAAATAATACAATGACAAATATACAATTGCATTTTGGATTGAAAATTTTCAAACGATTTATATATTTTTTTACTCTGTGAATTTTAAAAATTTAATTGTTGAATTATATATTCTTTATATTTTTAACATGTATATAAAATTTCATTCAAATCGGATAATATTTACTATTCAATCTATAAATTTATTTTTTAATGCATAATTTTAGATCATTAAAATATGAAATTTAAATATTTGATTAATAATATAACTATTAATCTTTTATCTTTTTGAATTTTGTAAGTATAAAAAATAAAATAAGAACATGCAAATTAATAGTTAAAATTTTAAAATTCATAATTAATAAAAAGATATAAATTAAGTATGAAGATTTTCACTTCAAACTTTATTTATTTATTAATATATAGAGAGAGATTTGGGTTGTATAATTATCCCACAGGTGAAAGCCTATTTAAGCCATTTTGGCTATCACCATCAACCAAGCTAAGCCAAGCCAAATATACAACCAGTCCCAACATTATCAACCGTTTATTTTTGTTTTTTGTCCCCCCATCAACGGAACCAGAAGCAAAACCAAGCCAAGTATACAAAGTACAAACCCATCATCCATTTATATATACGACTGCCTCTTCTGTCAAAAAAAAGAAAAAAAAATTATATATATATATATATATATTTATATAAAGACACACACACACACACACACGACTGCCTCAAAACCCCAGCGAAGCCAAAATATACAACCAAATTACCCAAGCATCAATTTAGTCCAGTCAACCTTACAATGCATCAAAATCCCAGCCAAGCCAAATATAAAACCTCATCATTTGAAAGCGTATTTAAGCTAACACCATCAACTAAGCTAAGTCAAGCCAAGCTAAAAATATACAACCAGCCCCAGTCCCATCAATTACATTTATCAACAATTTAGCAATTGTGATCAATAATTGAGATTAAAAATTAAAAAAATAACTTTTAATCTTAACTATTAAATGAAATATATTAAAAAAAACCTTCAAAAGTAAAAATTATAAAAAAAAAAAAAAAATTTGTAAAAAAAGGTGGGTGAATCCCATCAACCAACATCAAAGAACATATAAAGTGGTTGAATCCCGTCAACATGTCCTATCAACCAACATCAAAGAACTTATAGCCAGGCAAATAAAGCGTTGATAGAAAAAGTTGTGTGAAAACCAGCAAACAATATATAAAATATATAAAATAAACAAGAATCTATCTTATAATTACTTTTTAAATTCACTCGATTTGAGTAGGTTTATACCCAACTTATCTAATTAGCTTATAATTTTTAGTTTTTATATACAGTTATTTAATACTTAATTTTTTCTTATTTATACACATATTAGGATACTGGTAAAAAGCAATCAATAAAAATTTAAATAAACTTGAATTTTTATTTAAAAAAAAAGTTAATAATAATAATAATAATAACTGGCCTGGATTTGTGGAAGTCCCACTGAGGATGTGACTACAGGCATGACTTTCTACTATTTGGCTTGAATTGCTTTCTATTATTAAAGGCTTGGATTTCTGGTAACTAGCTTGGATTTTTATAGAGATACCACTCGGGATGTTACTGCAGGCTTGGCTTTCAACTAAATAGCTTGGAATTCTTGGTTTTCTAATAACTAACTTGGATTTTTATGGAGGTCCCACTCAGGATATGTGACTGCAGGCATGCCCTTCATACCATATATATATATAAAAGGGCGGCGCTACGTTGTAGTCAGGGGGTTCAAATGAACCCCCTGACCCCAAAAAAAAAAAATTATATATATAATATTTTTATAAAAAATTGTTTTGAACCCCCTACTATAAACATTTGCACACCCTGAAAGCCCAGTTGAATTCAACAGTAAACTCTAAAAAAAAAAAAAAAGAAGTCCAACTGAAAATTTTGGCCTTTAATCTCAGAAAAAAAAAAAAAAAGAAAAAAAAAAGAAAAAAAAAAAAAGAAAGGCCATAAATCAAATTTTAGAAAAATCATAAATAAAAAAAAGGGCCAAACCAAACCTAAGAGGGAAAAATGTAGTCCTCTCCCACTATCCCTCTTCACCCTCCAAACCCAAAGAAAAAAGGTAGCTACTTCACCCACAAACAATCTGTCGCCATCTTACTCATATCTAATGTGCATCGCCAACGCCTGGACTGTCCTTGATTTGCCGCCACCGCTGCTTGATCTGGTATTTTCATCTCTCTTCATTTACTGTGAGAGTGTGTGTTTATAGTGTTTTGATAGACTTGTTTAAGTGAATCACGGTGTGTGTGTGTGTGGGAGGTTATGGTGTTTTGATACTTTATCTTTCAGTTCTGAGTCTTTGACTAGTTGACCGTCTCTTTTATGCATCTGTACTATTAAGTTTTTGTAGTGTTTGATATAAAGCATTGCATTGAGTTATGAGTTCTGTCTTTTGCTTTTTTGAGTCTTTGACCGAAGTGTGTAGGAGTGATTGTTGCTACGTGGGTGTGTCAGTACCTTAAATGAAGAGTTGTAAAGAAAATACAAAATAATTTATCAAAACGTCTAGCAAATTCATAAAAAATTTGGTAAAGAGTAAAAAAAAGAAAAAAAAACTAATAAATTAAAGTATTCTAAGAAATAATAATTAAAGTTCACTTATAACAATAATTAATACGTTATTGTATTAAAAAAAATATGTCATATGAATTTATAGTATTTTTTTAATAAATTTTATATGATTTATGTTTCTTAATGGCCCATCTGTACAAAAATCTTGAAACCGTCACTGTATATATTTGGCTTGGATTTCTATTAACTAGCTTGGATTTTTATGGAGATCCCATTCGGGACGTGAATGGATTGGCTTTCTAATAATTAACTTGGATTTTGGTTGGGTTGAATTTTTGGCTATATTCTCAACTTTTCTAGAATTCCGTATGTCGCTTTTAATGATCACCCTCGCCCTCTTTTGATTCAATTTAGTTCTAACGCGGATTGTTATACTTGTATTGCTTCAGTTTAGTTCGAAGGGGAAGTGGGACGGAGTTCAAGCATATATCCAATGTTTCTATAAAAAAAAAAAAAAAAAAGCTTATGCTCAAACCCCAAGAAACCAAGCTTCATTATTAATAAATAAATATAGAGAGATGCTACATCTACAACAATTTTACAATATTTCTATAATAAATCATAGGTGGTTAGTTGTTATTGGTTTAAATTTGAAACTAACACTAAGATTACTTTTTTGCCCCAACAATAACAACCAATAACAACCTGCCACTTAGGATTTGTTGTAAAAATATTGTAAAAATGTTGTAGACATATCATTCCTCATAAATATATTAAATTCATAGAAAAATTGACTTAAAAAATATCCAAAACAATTTAAAAAACTTTTCCAATGAATTTTCATAATTTGGCAAAAATAAATTTTTGCCAAGCGAATACTCAGATAACTTTTCTCTATTTTCTTTGAGGAAAAAAATTATTTTTGAGCTCTGTTTGTAGGCCAGTTGATATGATATGGTGCAGGATTGAATATGTTTTGTTTGTTTGGTTTTGAAGCAGGTAGAGGTCCTACTTCTAACTTCAAAAAAGAGGATTTGTGGGTTTTGTGTGGGGCAGCTGATGCCGTATATGGCTCGGCAAAGAGAGAGTTGTGGGTTTCCTGGATTGTGTGGGGGGTGGTGGTGTGAATTAGGGGTGGTAAAGTAAGTCCAAACCCATTTGCTCACCTAAACTTGCTCACTCTAATTAAACCCAAATCCACCCAATTATAAATTGGGTTAAATGGGCATTAACCCAATTAAACCCAGTAATTATTAGGTTTTAGCTAAAAACCCATTGAGCCTCATTTAACCCAAAAACAATATACTCAAATTCAACTTAGCCCTTCCCATTAAAAAAAAAAAAAAAAAAAACCTTAAACGTTTCAGTGTTTCAGGGTTTTCATTTTCCTTCATTTTCTTGGCCTTCAAACACTTCTCTCTCTCTCTCTCTCTCTCTCTCTCTCTCTCTCTAGCTTTCACAGAGAACAATGAGGCACAACAAACACAGCACAAAGACCTCCGATCCTAACATCACTGGTACTCTTCAAGCTCAGTTGTGATCGAGCTCTACCCTCTCCCTCACGCTAGTCCAAGCTCCACCCACAGTACGACGAGTGCCGCCGATCCACCCATGGTAAGTTTCCTCTAATCCACCCATGGTGAGTTTCCTCCGATCCACCCTCACCTCACCTCCGATCCACCCTTCATTTCAGTCCGACAACCTCACCCCACCTTCAATTCACCCAATATTTCAATCTGACGACCTCATCTCACCTGCAACATCTTCGATTTGTCACTCCCACATCGCCAGCGAAACACTTCTCTCAAACCCACCCTCTACAATACCCGATCCACCCAAGACCGATCTCGTTCTCGACCCACCTAAGACAGATCTCGTTGCCGCCACTGAAGACTAATCTCGTTGACCCAATCTCCATCTCTTTCCCGATCTATCTCTCTTTCCCTCAATCTCTCACTCTTTCTTCCTCCCTTTCTCTCAGTTTGACCGAGTTCAACTTCTGAATGAATGGAGCTTATGGATTTTTGTTTTGTTAACTGTATATACTGAAATTTTCTATTATAAAATTTGTTTGGAAGTTGAGAAAATGGCTAAGAAAATGTGAGAAACTAGGAGAAAATAGGGGTTTCACTTTAATGGCATTTTGGTAATTTTGATAATTGGGTAATTGAGTGAGTTGGGGTTTACTCATAATAATTGGGTTGGGTTAGATTTTGGTTAGAAACAATTAATTAAATGGGTTTTAATTGGTAAATGAGTTTTATATATTCAACCTAGTTATGCCCACCCCAAACCCACCCATTTGACACCCCTAGTTTTTATGAGATTCATATACAAAAAATTCTAAGAATTCTAACTAAATTAAATAAATATATAACCATTACTAACATTATATAACTCAAAAAACTACATTAAAATTATTACTTTTTATCATTTTTTTTTCTAAAAGCAAATACGTGTAAAGTTAGTTTGATTATGATTTATGTCCATATGACTAGGAAAAGGAGGATGATGTGCATTATCAAACTCCTAGGTCCTAGCAGTTAAAAGATTTAGTTGATCAACAGTACAATTTATTGCCCTAACTTCTAGTACTTTTTTAACCGAACATGTCCATTTGTTTTAAATATACAATGATAAGTGGTAGCGAGTTTTTATCTATACATTTTATTTAGGTAGTGGGTGATATGGCAGTCTCTCATTAAAACAAAAAGAAATTTCAATTAAAAAAGTATTAGAGGTAAGCCACACCCAAATTTAATTGGTATTTTGACTTGATCCCTGAAACTTCATAATATCCATTTTGATGTAACATTTTCAATGTAACGCAGGTATTTAAAAATGATTTCAAAAAAAGAAAAAGAAAAAGAAAAAGAAAGAATAAGAAGAAGAGAAAGTATTTAATTTAACAATAATAAAATGCTTTAAAAACACTTTGACTATGATTTATATCCATATGACTAGGAAGAAAAGGATGTCTCAAATGTATTGTGATTGTTCTTGAGAAAATAACAATGTTGGTGATGCAATTGTCATGCAGTGATATGTTTAATTCTATAGTCGTGCTAGGGTTACTGAGCATTTCACTGTATTTTTCACACCCTCTATCACATGGCATTGTCACTAATGTCGATTGGGCCCGCCACAACACAAAGACAAGGAAAATGTGTGGAAAAAACTCAACAAGTCTTTTTTTTTTTTTTTTTTTTTTTCACATAAGGAAAATTAGAGACAACAGGAGCATAATAGGGCACAAAATAGTCAACAAAATACACAGAAGCTTGATTATCCCAACTTTTTTACTGTTGCTAGGATCGAGTTGCAAACTAAAATGTTTCCTATGACTATTCCTTCTATCTTTCATTGACTCATATGATATCTTCCAAGATTATTTATTCTTTCCAGCTCACATGTCGCTCAATTTATAAAATCTGACGGGACAAGTATTTTTAGCATTTGAGCTAATGTGAAAGTCAATTTTACCCCTTTTTAAGCGAAAAAGTCTGGTGCCACAACAAAAGGCACAATTTGTGCCACAACTTGCTCATTTCGCTAGTTGTGATTAGTGGATGAGTGTTGGTGGGTTCATATGGGAATATTTCTCTACCAACCACAACTCGCCACATGAGTAAGTTGTGGCACAAGTTGTGCATTTTGTTGTGGCACTAGAACGGTTCTTTTTAAGCATGTGAAAGTTTTAATTGGTGTAAAAGTTTTGGTCCCTTTTTTATTTAAAAATCGATTAGTGTCTTATCCTAATAATAAGAAAAATCATGATATGGAGTGGACGTCATATACTCATATGTTAAAATTTGATTATATCTATAAAATATGTTAAAATTCAATTATATCTATAAAAAAATGAGACCAATAATTTAGTGTGCAATGAATCTCCATTGAGTATGACATGAATGTTATCTCTTTCTAACTAGGTTTGGAGTTGAGTATGGCATAAATGTTATCTCTTTCTAACTAGGTTTGGAGTGTACAAAATAAATTGCAACAAATTTTAAGTATCCCTTTTGCTTTGATTAAAATATGGTTTTAAATTTTTAATTCCAACCAAAACAATGGTGGCCCCCGTGCCCAAATGCCTCCTCCCCCTCTTAATTTTTTGAAAAATAAAAATTTAGATATTAAAGATCTTGCCTAAGCTAAATTAGTCCAAAGAAGCCTGAAAAATATATGCATGTGGTGCAAAACTCTATTGTACCACATAAGATAAGGGAAAGATGGCTCTAATGGACAATACAAACATGTCCAACTCCAAATGATAGCTTTATTTGGTCCTTTGTTAGGGGAAAATTTTGAAATTAACTCCAGATCTCTTATTGGAGGTTAGGAAATCAATTGAAAAAAATTTCCCATAAAAGATGATGAAAAAAGTGACCTCTCCATGTTGATTTGGGCCTTTCAAAAAAATCCATATTCATTTATGAGCCCAAAACGGAAGACTTGGTTTTGGAGGCTCATAAACTCAGAAGTTGCAAGTTATTCATTGGTTCAGTTTTAGCAATGTTGCAGACACAGTAAATGACAAGTAGTTTAGCTATAGTTACTGTACAGTACTATAGGTCGTATATGCATCGTATTTAATCAGTTAGGCATTAACATTTGTCATGTTTTCATTTAAAGTATATGAGAATAATATCTAATAATATTTAAAGGAAACACCCAAACGATCAAATAGTTAAACTTAGAGGTGAGAAAAACATAACTTTCATTTCGCAAAAATGATATAACTCTCATGCTCAACACAATTTACAAAGATCAAAACCACATTTATATTTCATGCCCAACTAACAAAACACAAAGTAGCAAGGCACAGATTAATTAAGTTTCAATATAGCTTAAGAAGCCAAAATGTTCTAAAACAGAAAATATAGTGAGCTCAAGTATAAGCGAAAACCAGATTTATGCCT
This sequence comes from Quercus gilva, assembly GCA_023621385.1. NCBI lineage: Eukaryota > Viridiplantae > Streptophyta > Magnoliopsida > Fagales > Fagaceae > Quercus > Quercus gilva. The sequence goes on along the minus strand of CM042477.1, from coordinate 3,150,710 downwards.
ACAATATGAAACTAACAAACAATCTAAATGAAGATTGCAGATAGAATAGGGTGAACCTTAGGGAGGACGTGGAGTTATTAGTAAGAAAGCTAAAGTACATTGTCTTGCAAACATAGGCATCAAAACCAGAAATGCAATCATACAACAATAACAACATTGCAAAACAAGGGAAAAAAAAGTAAAAAGAAAAAACCAACTGGAGATTTAAGGCTAGAAGAAAACCCCAAACAGAAATACAATTTTCCAAAACTTTTTAGAACATTTTAATCCATCATTATTATTCACATACAAATTCAACCATTGTAATTATATAAATCAAGGTCAGTTATACAATTGTGAGCAGAAAATTGTGAAGATAGTAGTAGTCTATAGTAAACTCATCATAATTGTCCACAACATCAAGCCACCTTAAAATGAACTTTCCTACACTCCGACTACCATAGAAATACACCAGTTGCAGTAGCACATAATGTATCAATTAATGCAACAGCAACACTTAAAACCAGATTCTTAAATATTTATCAGTCTATCATATAGGTAACCAGCCATGTTCACTTAACTCAACAGGCCTTAACTGAAATTGGAAAGTGAATATTACAACGCTTATAATCTTCCCATTACTATCCACTTAACACCTATGAAGCACGGGTGCGTTTCTAGATTCGGGTGCGGGTGTGGGTGCGAAACTTGGCAATTTTTGAAAAAATAAGGTGTGGATGCGGCGGGGTGCGGCAATTAAAAAATTATTAAAAATATTTTTATTTATATTTTCTATATATTACTAAGAACACTTTTTTTTTTTTTTTTTTAATATATTGCTAAACATTATATATTGAAAAATATATAATAACTAGATAAACTATCAAACCCAAGTCACAGCTCCCAAGTTCACAACATTACACTATTACAAGCAGCTTATATAAAGAAATATTTAATACGTTTATACGGTCAAACAAGTAATTCACAATTTATTGACATAATAAAAATAATAATTTCAATAGGGAGTCTAGATTAAAAAAAAAAAAGTGAGACCAAGATTTCAATAAGGAGTTTAGATAAAAATATTGTTCATGGAATAGTGTGTGAACTGAATGGTGAGTACAATAAAAAAAAAAAAAGTGTGATAATCATTGTTCTAAAAGGTAGCTTTGATACCTGAGTTGAGAGTTGGGTGACTTGGGTCGGTGAGCTTAGGAGTTGGGAGTTGAAATTGAGTGGACATTTTGAAGCTTGAATTGAAACTGAGACCGAGATTTTGAAGGCTTGAAGCATGATTTGATTCAGTTGAAACGGTGTGAGAGAGGGGAGTGATGGGTCTGTGAAAGAGAGGGGAGATGGAGACATGACAAAGCCGAGAGGTGTAGAGGGGCTGAGCAAATGATTCACAAATGACTTAGGGTTTTCAGTTTTGAAGGTTAGTTTGAGTTGAAACGGTGCATTTCGCACTTTTTTTTTTTTTTTTTTTTTTTTTTTTTTTTTAAACTTGAATTTCGGCCTATATTGTGTCGGCCTATAGTGGCAGTTTCGGCTGATACGATCTGATTCGGCCTGAGTCGGTGCGAATCGGCCCTTGTCGGCGCGTATCGCGAAAGAGAAAAAAAAAAAAAAAAAAAAAAAAAAAAAAAAAAAAAAAAAAAAAAAAACTAGAAGCGGTTCGACGCGCAAGCAGTGGCGTCCCTCACTCGTCGCCGCGTCGGACGCGAGTGCGGCGGCCAGTTTGCTGCGTCCATGCATCCTAGCTTAACACTATAATAAAAACAGAGACGCCTGTGTTCATCTACCAATGTTGACCTTCCTTATAGTAATTGTCCTTGTTAAGTTCAGTGCCTTATTTTTCACATGTTGAAATGATCCAAACTGCAAAGTTCAGAACTTTGTTTACCTTACTAAACAACAAACATAAGTTTAAAGGGTTTAGATGCATATGTTTTGATCAAAGAAGGAAGGTGTCTCTGTGTTTTTAGAACAACCATATATAAGCTAAGAAGTACATATCAATTGATTATAAAAAAAAAAAAAGTACATATCAATTAGTTTTACTAAAACATTTAAATGGATCAAAACATTTCATATTACCAAAAGTACAAAAGCTATGGAACAGCAAATTCAACATCCAAAAACAATGCAAAGTCACATTGACTAGTCCTCCAATGACAAAGCCAATCATGCAATAATTAGGCCACTTAGTTCCAATAGATCAAGGTCAATAATATAATTGTGAAAAGAAATTTGTGAAGATCATATTACTCCTTAGAAAACTCATCACGTAAGTCCACAACATCAAGCCACCTCAAAATGAACCGTCCTAATGCCATAAAATTACATCAATGCAGTAGCATATTAAATATTAATGCAATGATGACACTTAAAACTAGCTTCTTATATACTTATCAGTCTATCATATAGGATAACCAGTCATATTCACTTCGCACAACAGGCTTTTGCTTGGAAAATGAATATCACAACACTAAAAAAACAACTCATTTTTATACATTTAACACTATAATAACATGGACAAAGCTGCTCATATGTTCAATAACCAATATTGACCTTCCTTATATTGTTTGTCCTAGTTCAGTACCTTATTTTATACATCCTGAAATGATCCAAACTACAAAGTTAAGAACTTTGACCAACTTTCCTAAGCAACCAAACATAAGTTAGGGATTTAATTGTGCGTTTTGATTACATAAGGAAGATGTGAGTGTTCCTAGCAGAAGCATGTACAGGCAAAGAAACACTTATCAATTAATTTTAACCAAAAAATTAAAATGGCAAAGAACATTCCTTATTACCCAAAAGTACAAAAACTATGGAGCAGAAAATTCAACATTCAATAACAAAGTAAAGCCATCATGACTAGTCTTCAAATGAAACAAGCAAAAGAAATTGTGGAACCAAACTACACTTGCCCACACCAAAACAATCAAAGTTTTCTTTATTTAGAAAAATTGAATAGAAGACTCTAACTATTCTCCATCAGCAGCCACATGCACAAATGACTAGGCCTCAATTGCTTAAACAGCCTACGAATCTGGATAAACATTTAACTTTGAGAACTACTTTTTGAGGAATCGTTGTAAAATTCACAATAATGCATCTAATTACAATTTGCCAAAAATAAAGACATATATAATATAACCCCAACCTGTTCAGGGCTACAATTTTATTCTCACAAAAAAACAAAGCCAAATATCATGCAATAATTAAATCAATGACATATATTTCCTCCTAAAATCAAATAAAATATATGAGAATGAATATGTAGAAGAGCATGCACATTTATCTTTTATAATAACTCTTTATTCTACAATTCATTCTATTAAAATATTATAACAAACCCATATAGACTTTTCTCCAAAAAAATACCAGATCAGACCCAAAATATTCTAAAAATGCCCGGTGAGATCAAAATGAGCTGAAAATCATATAGTACAACTTAGAGCTAAGAAAAGAAAGCATTTTTTTTTTTTTTTTCACAAAAATGATATAAATTACACATACAACACAGATTACCAAGATCAAGACCACAGCTAAATATCTGATGACAAATAAACCCAAAAAGCTGTAAGGTAGAAATTAAAGATGTACACACCTATGAGAACTACACCATATATATTAAAATCAACCAAGTTCCAATATAACAATCAGATCTACATAAATCATAAGTATATATGTATCAACCTGGTTCCTGAACAGGCAGAAAGATAGAAAAACGACCAAGAACTCAAGAAGCGAATCTCTGCGTTTTCTAAATTTCTGGTTCTAATTTATAGACAGAACGATAAAGCAGAAGAAGTTTGTTGTACACATGTTTTTTCAGTAATAATTTCGAGAGAGAAGAGAGTAGTGCAAGTGTGCGACAGTCTAGATGGATAAGTCGCAAAAGACTCAATTGTGTGTGCACGCACTCTCTTTACTCCTTTAAAAAGTCTATTGTAAAATTCATAGTAATAAATTACAAATCGTTGACATATATAAGAAGAATGAATGTCTAATAATAATCACGATAGTGAAAACACCCTTTAACTAAAAAGTTGAAGTAATAAATATGATAGAATCTATTTAGTAATAACTCAAACAGAAGCTGACATAAAAGGACACTTTGATCACAATAAAGTCTAAAAAGAAAGCTCAAGTATTCTTCAAAAAAAAAAAAAAAACCCAAAAACATTTGGTTTACTTGTTACGCACATAATAAAGCTACTTGGAATAACAAAGATTACATATTATGAACGGTAGAGGCGGTGAAAGTGGTATTATATGTACAAGATAGGTTATCTCAAAATCGGTGAGTTCAAATGTTTTGTTCCTCGTCCACAATTACATCATTTTGCCCATTGGTAGCATCAGCTTCAGCATCAGTAGGTGGGATATCGTTCTGGCCATAGTTAATATCAGCAAGTGGGATTTCATTCTGGTGGTCATGGGCAACAACACCAGGTTGTCTTGCAGTCCAAATGGACCAAATCCTTCTGCATATGCGTATCAACCGTAGGAGTAGATCAACAAGGATGACAAGGGACCCAACTACATCATGAATGAGTTCTAGAACTGACACAACTTGCTTTAATCTAAAACAAAATGGAATTGTTAGAATAACAGTAAAATTGACAGAACGTTAATAATGGGTTATGGGGAGAAAGAAGTTGAAATACTTTCTCACCCTTCATCTGCCGGAGCGTTAATAATACCGTGTATTAACCATAGGAGTAGAACAACAATGAGGTCAAGAGTCCCAACTACTTCAGAAATGAGTTCTAGGACCAACTCAACTTGTAGAAATCTGAAACAAAAACGGAATGTTAGAAAAAAATTTACAGAGCATCAATAATGGGTTGTGGGGGAGGAAGAAGTTGAAACTCTCTCACCCATCATGATTCATGTGCCATTGAGATTATCTAATCCATTTTTTCAAAATTATTCTTGATGTGTTCTAAAAAGAGTTATTTACAAAAAAAAAAAAAAAAAATCCAAAAAAAGTTTAAAAATTAAATAAACATATAGCTACTACTAACATTATGTAACTAAATTAATTTTGCATTAAAAGCATATATACATACATATATATATATATATATATATTTAAAGCAAAATATGTAAATTCGTTTTACTATGTTTTATGTCTTTACGACTAACAGCTCTCAAAGGGTCAAAATGTAATTACCGAATACCCTGCAATCGGATGATTTAGTTGATCAATATATATGACCAAAGCTTAAAAGTTTTATGTCTATATGACTAAGAGGTCTCAAATGGTAAAAATGTAATTACCAAATATCCTGTAATCAGATGATTTAGTTGATCAATAATACCATTTATGACCAAAGCTGGTTCTGATCAATATATATTAGATTGATTAATGAAACTTTCATAATATTGATGTGAATGAGAATCTTTTATTCCACCCATAATCTTTCTTTCTTTACACTAGTATGCATTTTCCTAAATAGGGGAAAAAAAATCAGTATATCATGTGTATGGATTTTTTCCCCATTGATTCTTTTTAAGGTGAAAAAAAAGTGTAGCAGATTGCGAATGTTGGAATAACAAGTGGACCAGTCAGATTTGGACATGATTATATTAATACTAGGGCAACCTTTTCGATCTAACAAAATTTTGTTGATCTACACAAGTATTAATGTAGTAAGTGGTTAAGAAGCAGTTTGATGCATCTATTCTAACTTCTAACACATTATATAGGTTTATGTACACATAATTACACACTAGCTATGATTTTTAAGCAAATAATTTTTTTTGTTTTTATTTTTTTATAAAATAAAAATGAGGGGGGTATTCGTATCCAGTATTTGTCATGGAAGAGATTAGACACCACCACTAAACTACAAGATCAATGACAAGCAAATTATGATTTAGTGTAGAGTACCCAGCAAGATCAATGACAAGCAAATTATAATTTAGTGCAGAGTACTCATACTATTAAATGCTGTTACGTACTTTATATAATTACCTTTCTCATTTTTTTATACCCATTCTTTGTTTTGACAATATAGTACCAGTAGGCTATTCTAACTAAATTAATCGATGTATCTTCTTGATTTATTGTTTCTTTATGATAGTTTAAACTTATTGGCTTAAAATATAAGTCCAATAAAAATAAAATTGTAATTAAAAAAAATATTAAAGCCATAAAAAAGCTATACAAAAATTAGATAAAGAAGTCAGCTTATAACTTGAAACAAATGGGCTTTTAATGGAATTTGATAATGGGAATCGAAACATGAAACTGGAGGCAAAGAGAAATATTTTATAATTAGTAAAGGTAACAACTATAATTCAGCCAACTTTTAGCAAGAGCCAAAAAAGTTGATACCAAAACTGACACCAAATTCCTCATTGGATTGACCAAGATCCTATGCTGCTGAATTACCCAAGCTCAAATTTGAGTCAGAATAGAAAGAATTTTGATGGACTCCAATCAGCAAATTCACGTAGGAAGTTGCTCTAAATGTGAAGCAAAAAGAAGATGAAAAAAGTGACCCTTGAGCGTTCATTTGGCTTCTATGTAAAGTACCATAATAACAGAGGATTTAAGTCCAGTGCGAAAATTAACAAATCAAAATTGTTTTTCAGAGACTTCAACCTCATTTGAAAATTGAACCAATGTCCATGTTTAGGGATGGCAATAGGATGGGGCGGGGCCAAAGGATGAAGTTTTCACCCTTGTCCTACATTTTCGTCTTGCCCTATCCCTGTCCCACCTTGTATGATGGGAAATTTTTTTTTACCCCATCCCCACCCCTTGAGACCTTGCATAGACCCACCCCACCCTATAAAACTCTACTTTTTGTTAATTTGCCCCAAAACTATTACAATATTTTTTAATAAAAATATTTCATTAATAAAAATATACTTGAAATTATAACTAAATTTATCCCATTGTTAATGCCTACTTTGGCAAGAAGGCCCAATAACAAGAAGAAGCCCAACAATATAGAAGGGAATAAGGAAGAAGAATTAGCAAAGTGAGAAAAAAATCATTAAGCCCAAATGACAGGAATAATGGTCCACGGGCCTATAAAATCATAAAAAAGGCTCCAAAGAAAGCAAACGGGCCCAAGAGAGCTCAAAGAAGGAAGTAGTAAGCCCATGAGAATTATAAGAAATGGAAAGCAATCAAAAATGGGTCGAAAGAGCCCAAAGAAAAAATTAGCAAATGGGGTTGATACAAAGGCCAATAAACCCGAAAGTAAAGGATATGGTAATTGGGCTAGAGAAGCCCAAAAAATATAGCAAAAACCCATGGAAATGTAAGAATAGAATGGGTCAAGGATGCCCAAAGGAATAAAGCAGGCCAAGGATGCCCAAATGAATGAAATGAGCCAAGAAAACCCAAGATGGTATGAGAATTAACCCAGCAGAAACACTAGGTAACATGAATTGAATAAGAAAAAAGTGCATGGCAGGCCCAAAAGAGGCCCAACAAGCAAAAGTCAAGTGGTAACATGGCAGAAGCAACAAAATACCGTGGCAAGAACGTTAGTCAACCCACAAACTAGAAGTAAAGAGAGATAAAGGTTGAACCGATGGAAGAAGGGCCCATACCCAAGCAAGACCCAGCCCAAAGAAGAAACGAGGTGCAAAGAATGAAGACCTAGTGACTCATCCACATCCCAAGAGGTTAAGAATGAGCAGCAGAATGTGCAGCAAAGACGAGACAAATCCCCATGCAATGGCAAACGCATGAATAGCAGACAGGCCATGGACTCACATGAAAGTGGAGCAGGCACAAGGCTTAGGCACCACCCACTTGTACCTAGCCAATACAGGGATGGTGGGCCATGGGTCAAAGGTAAGAGAGGGTATGATCTGGTGGTGGTGGAGAGAAGGGGGAAGACTATTCTAGGATTCCCACTCAAGCTCTTTTGGGGGAATTGTCCTGTTGGAATGACATACTACCCAAAAGAGGGAAAGATGAGCTGGAATCACTAGGTGGATGCCATAGGAGTTAGTAAGAGAGAATACCCAACCCTTATCTAGATGGGAATGCCATGGAGAACAAGAAAACAAAACAAAACTCTTTTGTTTGGGAATGGAACATGGCACGGCCAGCACAGGGTAGTGGTGATGGCTGGGCAGCTGACAGACCAATAGGTGGTTTGGAAAGGACACTCAAACCAGAGCAAAAGTAGTTGAGGGGTAAAACAGTAAAACTTATCACGGCAGACAGTATAAAAAGGCCTTAGTTGTACACAGTGAGAAGAAAAAAAAAAAAAAAAAAAGAGGGAAGAAGAGTAGGAAGAACAACGAGAGGCAAATAAAGAGTAAGGAAAAACAAGTGAGAAAAATAATAACAAAGAAAACAAAGAAAAATAAGGAAGAAAAGAGGGAATATAGGAATAAGAAGGAAAATGAACAGTGTAGAAAAACAGAGGGGATAAAGAGTAAAGTGAGGAAGCAAGAGTATGATAAGGGCATGCACCAACATACTACTCTCTTCTCTCCCTTTCAACAACCTAGTCTGTAGCAAGATTAAAAGGTTTCAAGGATAACTCATTTAGGCTTGTTCTTTCAAAGAGGGCAATTTCCATGACAGGATTTTCCTGTGAGATTGCCCACATTAAGAAGTGGTTCCCTTCCTGAACTTAAATCTCCTAAGAAACTAAGCATGGTAGAATAACCACTCCTTTTTTTATTATTAATTGATCAAGCATTAACATTACTTCCTTTTTTTTTTCTTTTTTTTATTGTCACTAACCTATTTCTACCACACTCATATCATTGTGTTTTCCTTACTAAGAAAGTGGTTTAATCATTGTCTTTGGTTAGCAACAAATATATTCTATTATTTTATTATATTATGGCCTCTTGCTATAACATTTTTGTGAGAGCATCTTCTGTAGTGGGCACGTGACCAAGATCTCAACAAAGGGGTTCTAGCTTGTGCACAAGCTAGCTTGAGGTGAGTTTTGGTCAAGCTAGTCTCAACTCTCCTACCCCAGAACTGTAGGGCCACAACGCGGCAGGAAGAAGTCCAGCCTAGAAGTACAGAAAGGCCCACCACACCCATCAAATCAAACTAATTTTTAGCAAAAAAATGAATAATATTATTCAAGTGTTTAACAAAACAATATCACAACAAAACCAAAATCTCATAGTATAACAAATAACAAAATAGAGGTAGAAAGCCACATTGGATAGAATTAAAAAAGATAATATTGATATGTTTATTTAAATAGTAGGGTTTTAGGATATGAAAATTTACAATTATAGCATTTATTAACGCAAAGTGGGGTGAGGTGGGTCTAAAACGTTTAAACTCATCTTTACTCCGCCCTGTGGTGCGGTGCTAAAACTCGCCCCATCCCCATCACCTTTGCAGGGCTAGGAAAATTCACGCAGGGTGAGCAGGGAGGAGCGAGTCAAGTGGGCCAGGGCAAAATTGCTATCATGTTAATATGTATGTCCTTGTCACAGTTTGTACAATCCTTTGTTTCCCTCTGAATAAAATGTTGGGAAGCCAAACCGAAACTCGACTATGGGCTTTTAAGATGGTACCCAAAGGCTTTCGATGGAATGACAAGCCTATCCAAGCAAGAAACAAAGGCTGCACTTGACAAAACAGCAACAAAAGCCCAATGAAAGACACTTTACAATACTTAATTAATACGTTAGTGGTCCTGGTCTGATAGTACAAGGGAAATAATTTGTCTAGCAGTAAGGGTGAAATTACCGTTAAGTCCAGAAAGATAAATTCTCCAATGGTAAGGGTGAAATTATACAGTCTGGCAGTCAATGATTAAAGAAATTTAAGAATGTGTTAACTCCTGGGGGTCCTTGCATGTCTTGGTTAGGGGAATTTATTGTGCTTTCGGCCATCATTACATCAACTTGAGAGAAGAGTTCAATTGTTACAAATACATTATATCGTTCAACAGTAAAATAAAAAGTAAAAATTAAGGGTTCCATGGGAAGAAGAAAAGGATTAATTGACATGGTGTGAAGGGAGAGAGGGATCCCAGCTCTATGCAACAAGTATTAAACTAAGATTTTGGTGAGTGTGTGTTTATAAGGCATGAACGAGATAAATGTGGGCTGTTTTGAGTGAGTGGGATAGGATTAATATTGAGATTAAGACTTTTAGTGAGTAGTGAGCTGTTTATGACTAGTTGGAAGACATTTATGAGCTGTGATTGTGTAGAGGGGGGGAAAGGAATATCTGAGGTTAGGTAAGTGTGGTCTAAGGGGAATGAGTAGTGAGCTTAAGGAGAGCTAATCTACTTACAAAATGGCTAACAAATCAAGAGTTTCAGAGGGAGTTTGTCCTTCTGTGGGCTGAGGTGCTTATGTTTTTATAATGGAGTTTTAGAGAAGCATTTATTAACAAGAATCCAAAAAAACGTAGGGCTGATTAGAGGCAGTGAATCAAGGTTAATCTTCTTAGGATTTGGCCAGAAGTAGGAGATTTACTTTAGGGGCTACCTTGCTTTTTTGGGTAATATATGACACAAGATGCGATTTTGGAGTGTTTTTGCATTAAATGCCAGGATTTCTGGGACTGAGCTTAACCAATGGGATTAAGGCATGTATGAAGAACAAATCCTATTGCTGCAATCTGAGATTTGGACCCCAAGAAGTAAGATTCAACACCCCAAGCCAGGTGTCAAACTCTAAGTCCACTTCAGGGGGTTCCACTAGAGATCCCTTTATGCCCTCAAAACCACATGTTCCCAATTTTCCCCCCTTTAGGATTCATGGGCTTGGCATATTAATCATGTCTTAAACGTTTTTAACATTTATAGCATCAATTTGTTGAGGTTTGGATAACTTGGTTTCAGCTCCCATTCCGTTGGAGGTACAGTCTTGAGGAAGATGATGAAGTTCCATCATCCTTTGGACTTCAGTTGATATGACAACCCTTAGGCACTATTCACATCAGGTAGAGGGTGACAAAAAGCTGATGGGACAGTCCCTAGTTCATCCTCAAAGACTTGGTTCTCTTGTAGGGGCCTTCAGTTGTTCTTTGGTTAGGGATAAACAAGAGCTGGTTGTCCACTTTCAATCCTTTGTCTCTTGCTGGGGTCTTTTAGATTGGGCTTGCTCACATAGGCTGGTTCCTTTGGGCTAGGTCGTGTGCATCCTACAAAATGGACATTAACAACACATGTTTACCATGAGTTTTCATTCCTCATGGACTTTTATTAGTAAATATTTTGGGCTTTTTCATAGACACTTGCAATGGGCCTTTGGGCAATTAGTTGTAATATTTGAAACAATAGGACAAGCTTCAAAATGCCTTCATAAATAATTTACTGTGAATTCCACATTGTAAATAATGCTCTAATAATCATATCATAATTTAAATGTTGAGCTTGTGGGTTTGAATATTTACCATGAGTGTTGAAGGTATATATTATGAATGTTGTGACACAAATGATGATCATGCACTTCATGGGTTTATAATATGAGATCATAATCTTCAAGATAACTCCCAATGAGTTTTTATAAGATGATTGCCATAGCAATATTTAAGCAACGATTATACCATGATATTTTTTCTTTGCCAAGCGTTTAATAATCTTGGGCTCTTTGATAAAATAGTGCCAATGAAAAATGGGTTTTGGATATTGCCAGTGGGAACTGGGCTTTTGATATTACCAATGAAAATTGGGCTTTTGATATTGCTAGTGGGAATTGGACTTTTTTTACCAATAATTTGCCACGGGTTTGAATCATGGGCTTTGATCATGGGGTTGAATCCCATTGGGAAAGATAGTATTGCCATGAATTTGCATCTTGGGTTTTTTTCGAATATTTGCTAAGTAAAAAATTCTTGGTCCTTTGAAAGGATTAGATTTTATCTCACTCACTAAATAATTTGGGCTTTTATGAGAAAATATTAGGTCTCATAGTGTTTTGCATTTGTAACCCAGTTTTGTGATAGAGAGGAGAAAGGTTTTGGGCTAGCATAGTGATAGTCAGAAAATATTTAGGCATGCCCAATAATTTGTTTGTGACATTTGAAAAGAAATAAATAGGTGTTATTTAAATAATATTAGGTGAAAAGAAATGTACCCCAACAAGGGGAACCTTCCCCTCTCTTCCTCACAACTTCTCTCAATTTCCTCTTCTCAGTGACTGTGGGTCGAAATTTTAGAACTATTGAACCATGTTTTCCCCATAGAGTTGAAACTTGAGAGCTAAAACCTACTAAGCCAGGAAACATTCTCACAATTCTGAACCTTAGGGGTGGAAATAAGGGTACAAGGGAACAATCCCTCTCTTCCTCACAACTTCTCTCAATTTCCTCTTCTCGATGACTGTGGGTTGAAATTTCAGACCTGTTGAACCACGTTTTCCCCATAGAGCTAAAACTTAAGAGCCAAAATCCACTGAGCTAGGAAACATTCTCAAAATTCTGAACCTTAGGAGTGGAAATATGGGTACATGGGAATCTTCCCTCTCTTCCTCACAACCTTTCTCAATTTCCTCTTCTCGGTGACTGTGGGTCGAAGTTTCAGACCTGTTATGTTTTTATGCTTTTTCTGCACTTTTGTTATTAGCATTTTGATTCTCTCTTGTCAAAGCACCATTAGCCTTTGTTTTCTATACATTGTGAATTTTGGGCTTGATTCTCCACAAACAAACACTTCTAAAAAACCTAAGGAGAGGTTTGGGTTGTTTTCTCATTTTCGGCCCTTGTCGCAAAAACGTCTGTGACATTTTGGTGACTCCACTGAGGAGTCAAGCAGCTGAAACAAGAGAAGTCATGTATCCGAAGATGTAAAACCAGCAAAAAGGTTATGTTTCTCACACCAACTTGTTGTTTTAAAAGAAACTGTATGATACCTTGTCATGCAAGAAGAGCACGGTGAAGTTGAGCTTAAATAAGTTCTATCTTTAGCTCATTGAGCTACTGGAGATGCTCCAAATCATGTGACAAAATCGCTCCAACCTCCGGAAGTCACCCAAGAAGTGAAGGATGGAGAGAGAATCAAACTTTCTTATTCAAGGGAAAAAATTTTCTTCCACTCATCTATATTGTTATAATTTTTAGCTATTATTCTTATGGATGAATCATCCTATATCTCTTGAGTTACATGATATTCATGAAAAATTTTGTTGCAGCTTGAAAATGTAAAATGGTGAGCCGCAAGTCCAGCAGTGAAGGGAATAACGGCTCTAACCAATAATCAACAAAGCAAAGCTCTAAACATCAATTTCAAAACCAAAAACCCCAACGACAACGGCTAAAAGCTTATCCTCAACATCTTCTCAACATGTGTCCTTTATTGTTGAGTTGTATTGTTACTGAGTTAGCGCCGAGCATATGGGGGCTGCTGCGGGTGATTAACTTATTTTGGCACAACAATAATTGCCACTGTGTGCGACCCTTCGTTGCTGAATATTTTTGGCGTCACCGCTAAATGAAGTCTTCACCAAATAGCTAAAGGCCATAGCTAAGCCCATCGCAAGTCGCTAGATATTCGACACACCAAGTATTCAAGTAGCGACATTTCATAAACCAACTCTTGAAGTCATACGAGCGATATGCTATTGGCAAAGCACGCTTAACCTAAGACTCTCAAGCACTCTCTTTGCCAATTCATTTTTTTTATACATATCGTTTAAACCATTTTAATCCTTTAAATTTTTAATCAAAATATTTTCTATAAGTCATGTACACTACTTTGCTTAGCCATGACTATTGTTTACTAATATAAATCTCATTTGCACTTAAGGTGAAACAGAAACCTTCTCGGAGCACCCAACGACAAAGGAAATCCGAACTCAATTCCCTCTCACCGAAGCCATGACACGCTTATGCACATTAAGCTATGACAAGCTCACGCATCCAAAATCATGGTCGATCTGCACGTGCCAAGCCATGGCATGTTCATATATCTCAAGTCGTGACAAATGCATGCATTCCAAGCCATGCCAATGCCTTAATCATTCTTGAATTCAAGATTATCCTTGAAGGGGGAGGCGTTAATGTTGCCATCCTCAAGAAAATTACCCTTGGCACGCACCTTTGAAGAATTCTTTGCTAGAGCTCGCTCTAAACATTGATGTCGAATAGCTCAAAAATCGCAAGCTGGTTGCTGAAAATCCATTCCAAAGATTTTTGAGTGGAATCTTAGTACAATGTGGAAACTTAGAATAAGCAGCATAGAGGCTAACGATAGAAATTGTTGTGCTAGAGATACTACAACCCTACATCGATGTCTCTAATGCTTAGCCCATCATTATCTCAAAGTCAAAAGTCAAGCAAGCAAAGTATGGAGCTGTTGTTTGTGGTACCATGTATCTTCGACAAAGAAGCTAACCAAAGTGTGAAAAAAAAAATTTGTGCCAGGAATGAAGCAACCCTATATCGACGTCTCCGATGCTTAGCCGATCATCGTCCTAAAATTAGAAGCCAAGTTAGCAAAGTATGGAGTCATTGTCTATGGCACAACATATCTTCGGCAAAGAAAAATCATATTCTACGCTCTATATAGCAAATGGAAGGACCCCAATTTTCAGAACTTATCTTCGAGTAGTATTGAGAATATTAAGGGAGGAAGAAATGCCACCAAATAACTCTTGGCGATGGCATACCATTGGTTTGACATTACCAAATTCACTAAAAGTCGCTGCACTTCCAAATGCACTCCAAGCTTGTACGCACACACCTTATAAGCATTCAAGACATAAGCGCCTCATAGCCTTTTATACTTGGGGGCTTAATCTCGTTAGACCTATCCATCCACCCTTGAATGGGTACATCCTAGCTAGTTTTTGCCACACTAAGTAATTCACTAAGTGGGTGGAAGAAATTCCACTCAGAAAACTAATGGGAATGGCCATAACTAACTCCATCAAAGAGCATATCATTCTTCTCTTCGGCATCTTGCACGTGATCACAAGCGACAACAATATATCTCACTCATACTAATTTTCGGAGGCAAGCCCTGTGAAACATAGGAAACTAACGAACTATCATATTATCCAAGCATGGTGAGACCCCTATATGCAAATGTGCAATGCCTTCAATAATGTAGGGAAAGACAATGCTTTCTCCTAATGCAAAACCTTGCGAAGCAGCAAGAAAGCCAACAAATTACTCTTACGGCAAAACCTTTACATGTGAGGGTAAGGAAAAAAAAAACACTTTCAATATGGTAAGGAAAGCCAAAGCCAATGGGATGTTTCATTGTGGCAAGACCCCTACTTGCGAGGGTGCACTGCCCTCAAAATAAGGTAAGGAAAATCACCATTATCTTAACAGCAAGCCTTACGAAATAGTAAGGAAGCTAACATAATATCTTATAATTCAAGCGCGATGATCCACTACATGTGAGGACATAACCATCCCTTGAGAATATGGGAAAGTCAACACAATGGATCACTACCTCATTGCCCATGGTAATTAGCTATACGCGAGGATAAAACTCCTCCTCAAGAAAATGGCAAAATTGTGCATTCTAAAAGTCGCTATATGCAAGAACATGATATTTTCAAAAGGTGATAGCAATACAAGCTTTATTCATGCTGTTGTCTGTGAGAACGCAATCAGCCTCTATGAAACGGTGACAAACAAGTGCACCATAAGCCGCAATGCGCGAAAACGCAGCCCATATGTGGGGGCTTCTTGAAACTAATGAAGTAGCGACCTAATATATGTCGAGTTTAAGTCGTCTACCAAGCGGTGAGCCAAGTTTCAATATGTATGAGCTGCTATCTATGAAAGCAAATTTACTCATCAAAAGATCGCTGCCAAAAAAAAAAAAAAAAATGGCACACAAATAGCAATACGTGCACTTAGCCAAAACCTGTCCGCAAAGGCATGAGAACCAAGCAAAATGTCTACTAACTTGCCCAAGAAAAGGCAAAGCCATATTCACAAGCTACCCAATTCAAGCACAAGTCATTCTCAAGAAACTAGTGCATATAATTTATCAAAATTATGCTACTCAATCACAAGGTGCACATGACATTTCCAAGCAAGCTCTCTTCAACATACTCAAATGCTCAGAGCCATACATAGGCTGTTTTCACAACAAAAACGTGCTTATAGCCTATCAACGAAAGGTACAAAGTCATTCTCAATGTATAAATTACAAACTATATACATCCTTGAGGTACAAATCAATTTTTCATTCCAAAATACAAAATATACATCCAAATATGATATATGTTCATTTTGTAGATAAATGCAAACTATGTCAACTAACCATGATAGTACAAACTCAAAGTGGCACCAATACAACTAAATAGGAGGTGCTCTATACATAAGTGGGCTGTCCACAAAGGCGAAATACAAGAGAAAGTGTCTTCAAGACAGTAGGCCCTATTACACACTATAACTAGTTCAAACTTTCAAAGCTTACAGCTCAACACATGACAATCAGATAAATAAATAAAAAATAAAAAATAAAAAAAAGGAAGAAAAGAGGTAAAGGAAAATTTGAAGTGATGTCATTGTCCCTTTCCAACATCACCATCTTCAGGGCGTTGGCTTGCAATCACTCTCTTCTTTACTTTAAATCCCGTAAGAGAGAGATGGACTAAAAGGATTCAAAGTTACTAGCAGCGGCCATGGTACCATCTATTATAGCTCCAAGTTGCTGTTCGCAGTGGCTTCAACCTCAGAAAATGATGCATTGGTAATGGGAGGGGCCTCGGGAATGAAAGTCCCAACGACAACATCACAATTGTCTAAGCCAAGGTTCTTCTACAAGAATCCATAGTACAAGTTACTCAATATACTATTATATGCAATAAAAAAATGAAGAAGATGTGTGACTTACCAAGTGAGTTCCAAAGTTTATGCTCAATAATGGCATATTTCTCAAAGTACACTTATTCTATGCAAGATGGCAATGCGGCGCACTCAAAAATCCCTATTGGAATGAAAAGGGGTTGGCAGCGAGTTTTGACTTGCCACAACAAATTTTAACTTGCCAGAGAAATTTTGGCTTCATTTTCAAACAAACGGAGCTATTGTTTGTACAAAATGTTGAGACTGTTGACAATTACATTGAAGGAATAGTGGCTGCAACATGGAATCACCAACTTTGGCTCCACCAATTCATGCTAATAATCAAGCTATGCAACACATGGCTTACTCTCAATGGCATTGCTGGGGGGCTAAAGGCTTACTCAACCGCTATGCGCCCCTACACTAGAAATTCAAGTTTCATTCCTACACTTTCATTTCAAGCTTGTTGAATCGAGAAGCGACTACCACTCGGTGACTATCACTCTCACTTGCATTCATCGCAAAAATACGATATAGGGGGCTGCCAACCAATGTAGTAGCTATGTCACACCCCTATACTACATCACCAAGTGATATCTTCGCTTCATTCAATCTCAAATAAGTTGTCCCAAGATAGCCAGTAGTATCGCTCATGGCTACGACCTCATCAATGTGTCGTTTCATCATCATCTCCTCATATGGACCCAATTCACTCATTCAAATTTACAACAAACAATGGGGATAATTTACTTCCAACATGAAGTCAAGCATAGCCGCATTGCAAACTAATTTCCATGACTATCGAAATCAATAGGAATTGGCTTCGACATGAGCTTTGGCTTCAATGAGAACAATGGCTCAACCTCATGAATCAATGCAATGAGACTATCATTTTTCCAAGGAAAAGCCACCCTACAAATTGAATTGAACAGCACGTTCAACATATCAACAAGCACAACCAAGGCATATTGAACAAAAAAAGAAACCAGCTCACCAAGGTGGACATCATGCATTCGCATGTATTAAATTTGCTCAAGGAACGAATTTAACACCTTGTCGCAATGTTTGGCATCATCCTCCAACAACAAAACTTTGTTCCTTACTGACGAGGGCACCTTTCTCTTCGCTGTCGACATTGCTTAGCCAAGATTGGTGCAAACGAATCCCACAGCCATGGGCAGCGAGTTGTCGCAAACCTCCATTGTCATCACTGATAGAACAACCTTGCTCCTTCACGATGGATTGCCTATTTTATTCGGCGACAACGCTTTGTCCCATCTAAATCTCAACTATGTGGATGATGGGTGGCACCAAGCTCTTTAAATTCTTTTCCAATGGAACCCTTTTGCTCTTCATCAACAAGGATCTCTTCCATTTTGCAACCACCATCTCACCGCCCCCTTGGGTTTTGGCCACATGGGTGCAAGATTGAAGGTGGGTACAGCAAGACTTGAGAAGGTCTGAAGAACCAAGGAAATTTTTAAAAGAAAATAAGAAATAATTTCAAGAAATAGATACGAAGAGGTTGATAAAAAAAGAAAGAGGGTTAAAGCTCTTGGAGAAATATTCCATGCCAAGGACTTGGGAAGCTAAAGGAGAACTAGAAGAAGAAAGTGGTGTGATATGCTTGAAGTAAATACTTTGTGAAACTTAAAGCAAGTGGAGGGTTGATTCTAAGAGAAAACAAAAGTGGCGGGAAAGTCAAAGTCACTGAAAAGAAAGAAAAATGTGGCTGTATCCCACCTTCCTCTTTCTCCGTATAATATCTCTTTGGCAAAATATTCATGTGGTTACCACTAGGGACCCACCATACATTGATCGGCAAAGACATGGGCCAAGACTCAAAGGCCTTAATTATTTCTCATGGGCTTCGGTTTATATTAGCCTGCATGCTACAAACCTGCCAGTAATATTTCCTTTGGCATCCGAGTCATGCAAAGATTAACAATCGGCAACCAGCTTTGGTCCATGCCACATTCAAGCTTTGAAATATTTCAAAGGTACACCTCTTCACGCATTGAGAGAGTAAAGCTTCAAGACACACGACCTGGGTCCACTCATCATATATTTATATTAGGAATATTATTCCTAAAATGCAATCGTAGAACGCCAAAAAAAAAAGAAGTGAGAAAGTTTCATGAAATTAAAATTAAAGGCGCCTAAACATCCTACAAAGAAATTGAAGTTGCATATGGGCGTGAAAGACAATAAGCATTCCGGGTTGGACCTATCATTCGGTTACAACTCGAATTCCTAAGGCTTCAGTATTGTGATATATCTACAAACAAGCTCTATTGACTCGCATCTTCTCAACAAAAAATAGAGCGTTTGGGTATGCTGATTCCCCAAACTCACAACATTTACAAGCAATGAGAAACATCAACTACTCACACATGTGCCACAAGCAACATGCGTGCTTGGGGGGCTAAATGTTGATACCTATTTTCGCGACACATTTTCTACAAGCCCGATTCAACCAAGCCCGTTTTCCTTGTGGGCTTAATTCATGTATTATATTTTATTTTATTCTTTTAAGCATAGCCCAAGCCCATGTGACTTATGGGGGAAATTGAGAAAGTATGGTTTGGATAGTACGGGTCGGTTTCTTTCGAACCTTCTGCATGAGCCTAGACCAAGCATGCTACCAAGTGGGCAAGGGACACTGGTAGCACCTTAGGCTTATAAAGGAGGTCTTGTACCCAAAATTTCCACCTCAAAAGAGTTTTTATGCTCTGGGTGACTATGGCCTAAAGTTTCTGCCATAACCCACTTTTACCTTTAAAACATAGTTGGCTCTCATTGGCCAACTCCATTTGCTAGCCCTCACTTAGGTGAGTCTTCCAATGGTCTGAAATGTCTGACCAAAGGCAACCAATTAGAGCAATCCCCCTTTATTTCCAAAATTATGTAAAAAGCATACCAAACTCTTCTCTAAACAAAAGCAACCCAAACCAAAACATCAAATTAGTATCATAGGAGATAAAAGCCTCTACTAGTCATTAGCAACACCCTAAATTCTATATAAAACTCTTTCTTCAATTCAAACAAAGGAATCACGTTCTACCCACATACTTGAAACTTCAAAGCAAAAGCTCATTCAGCTAGTTAACATTCTCACGATTCTAAACCTTAGGGATGGAAATATGGGTACAGGGGAACCTTCCCTCTCTTCCTCACAATTTCTCTCAATTTCCTCTTCTTGGTGATTATGGGTCGAAGTTTTAGACTTGTTAAACCACGTTTTTCCCATAGAGCTGAAACTTGAGAGCCAAAACCCACTGAGCCAGGAAACATTCTCACAATTTTGAACCTTAGGGGTGGAAATATGGGTACAAGGGAACCTTCCATCTCTTTCTCACAACTTCTCTCAATTTCCTCTTCTCAGTGACTGTAGGTCGAAGTTTCAGACTTGTTGAACCCCGTTTTCCCCATAGAGCTGAAACTTGAGAGCCAAAACCCACTGAGCTAGGAAACATTCTCACAATTCTAAACCTTAGGGGTGGAAATATGGGTACAAGGGAACCTTCCCTCTCTTCCTCACAACCTCTCTCAATTTCCTCTTCTCGGTGATTGTGGGTCGAAGTTTCAAACTTGTTATGTTTTTATGCTTTTTCTGCACTTTTGTTATTAGCATTTTGATTTTCTCTTGTCAAAACACCATTAGCCTTTGTTTTCTATACATTGTGAATTTTGGACTTGATTCTCCACAAATAAACACTTCTAAAAAACCCAAGGGGAGATTTGGGTTGTTTTCGCATTTTCGGCCCTTGTCGCAAAAACGTCCCCGACACCTGTAACAATGTCATAGACTAATAAATATTTTCATTTGAGGCTATATATCTATGAGAACAATTTTTGCCTTGCTAGAGAGGTCATAATAATAATGCTAATCGTTCCAATGGTAACACTATAGCAAGAAGTAGCATAGTATCCAATAAAAATGGATGTTGGAAGTTGGAAGAGTAACACAATTGTTAATTAATTCTCATATTTATAAGAAGAAAGAGTAATACTACTATTTAGAGTAAGTAGCACTCCCTTTAAGCTATTCTAATTTTAAGCATCTTGACACACGTTGTTATTATTCATGTAATAAAAAGTGTAGTGTAGAGCATGGTTTTGAAACCCAGACCGGACCGTACGGTCCGACCGAGAAAACCTTAAACCGCTCATTTTTGCGGTTCTTTTAGCATCAAGAACCGTTCAATGTGAAAAAAAACAGGGACTCGTGAGAACTGCTGTTGGACCTCATGGTTTTGAGAATCGTGATCAAACCGTTCCTCACGGTTCCCTGCTTCCTTTGAATCTGAACTTAAAAAAAAAAAAAAAAAAAAAAAAACAACAACAACAACAACAACAATAACACAGAACAGGAGAGATTGTCGTTGAAAAGAGCAATATGGACGAGCCAGTGAATGATGGCGAGAATGGAAGGCTAGTGGTGAGGAGTACCAGGGGCTTTGAGAATGGATTTGTTGAATTTGAAAGGGTAATTTAGGGATTTGAGCAAGAAGGGGAGATCTTCGTCGAGTTTGGAGGAGGAAGGGAACTGGAGATGAGAGGGGAGATCTTTTGGCTTTGTTCTCCATCGATGATGTGTGTGTGACAGGGTGAGATTTTGAGAGAAAGAGAATGAGAAAGAAAGCTAGAGATGAAGAAAGACAAATAAAAGAAGAGAGGACTGAGGAGTCAAATAAGAGGAGCGGGATGGGGATGGGGATGGGAATGGGGATACGTGTGTGGAGGATAAAAAATAAGAGGAAAATAAAAGAAAAATAAAAGAAACGTATGGTTCGTATGATGCAAGGAAAGAAAGGAAAAAGAATAAACAAACACAATAAAATGTTACTATAATATTTTCACAATATTTCACAATAAATTTTAAGTAATAGATAGTTATTAGTTAATATTAATAAGTAAAAAAATAATTTTAATGATGGGTTCAAATTAGAACTAGTGATAACTTTTTATATAAATTTTGTTGTGAAAATATTGCTAAAAATGTTGTAAACTTCTTCACTGCTTTTGAACTGTTTTTCTTTGCTGCTGCATGCTTTACACTATGTTTGGTTGGAAGGATTATAGGGAGGATGGAAAACAATGGGTGGAAAATGGTGTAGAAAACAGTATTTTTCACTGTTTGGGAAACGGAGGAAAACAGAGAGGATGGAAAACCCGGGAGAAAATTTTCCTCCTGGGCCCACCAATTTTTTTCCTCCCAAATCGAGAGGAAAACTGTGGAGAGAAAATTGCTCTCCCAACACTTTTCCAGAAATGCCCTCAAACACAACAGCTACAAACACAAACACAATGGCTAAAACCACAAAAATCTTTCTCTCAAACATCTCTAAACTCAAGCATAATCAAGCATAATCAGATTATCACAATACAAACTCAAAAACACAATTTTAAAATTAATCAAATCATAACAATAAAATAAAAAAAAAACAAAAAACAAAATAGAGAAGACAGAAGCCATCTGACCCATCTGGACTGCGTTGGGGACGAAGATGAGCTCCGGCTCCGGCTGGGCAACTGCTATTCTTGAGACTTGAATGAGGGAGAAGAAGAAAAAGAAGGGGATGGGGATAGAGATAGGACGTGTGAGGAGGAGATAGCATAGGAAAAAAGAATGAATAAAAAAAAAACAGTCAAACACACAGAGAGAGCGAGCTGGAGAAGAAAAGAGAGAGAGAGAGAGAGAGGATGTGCTGAGACTTGTGAAGGAAAGAGAAGAAGAAAAAGAAGGGGGTGGGGATAGAGATAAACGTGTGTGGAGGAGATAGCATAGAAAAAAAAAAAAAAAAAAAACGAATGGATGAAATGAAAAGGGGAAAAGGGAAAATAATATAAAGAATAAAAGATTCTATTTGTGAAATGTTACTACAATATTTTCACAACAAATTTTAAGTAATAGATTGTTATTAGTTAATATTGGTGAGTAAAAAATAATTTTAGTAGTGGGTTCAAATTAGAACTAGTAACAACTTTCCACATAAATTTTGTTGTGAAAGTATTGCGAAAAATGTTGTGGACGTGTAATACTTCTCATTGAAAAATATAATTGTTGGTCAATTTTATATTATTTAATTAGTACAAATAAATCTATTTTTTATCATTGAGGTCTTTTCTCACCCTAGCTTCTCTCTGAGATACTAGAGCGTAGAATTTTCATTATCTTCCTAGGAATGATAAACCCTCCCCTCTGTTAAGCCTCCATAGCAGTAGGGTTCCTTTGACCTTCGTCCCCTGTACGAGTGGTCTAATCCTTTCGCCCTCTATTCTCTCAATACCGCTTACCTCATGGAAGAAATCTTATATGACTGGAAAAAGTTATCTTTGACAGAAGAGGAAGACGCCAAACATAGTCTTTCAGGATCCAAAAATTCAAGACACAAGGAGTACATACTGGCGGCCAAGTTCCTTACAAAAAGAGCTCTTAACGTGGAAGCAATTGGCCGCACTTTCAAACCCCTATGGAGAGCAAAAAAGGAATTTAAAGTGCACGAAGCGGGAGATCACGTTCTTCTATTTGTTTTCGAACTTGAAGCAGATGCAAAACGTGTTCTAGCCAATGAACCCTGGACGTTCGACAAACATGCAGTCCTTCTCCAGTGGTTCGATGGGTCTATACCAACGAGATATCTAAGGTTCACGAAACTGAAATTCTGGGTGCAAATATACGGTCTGCCAATACGTATGTTGGATCTAGAGACGGCAATCAAAATAGGAGAAAATCTCAGTCAGGTGATTCCATGCGAGAATCCTAATGAGTTGGTGGGAGGTGATTTCTTACGTGTTTATGTGGAGATTGATGTCTCAAAGCCTCTCTGCCGAGGTCATCGAGTCGCACTGGATGATGATGAAGAGATTTGGATCTCTTTTAAGTACAAAAAATTACCCAACTTCTACTATTGGTGTGGTCTCATATCGCATGACAAGAAGGATTGCGACATTTGGCTCGCAAGGAAGGACACAAGAAATACTGAACCTCATGAGTACGGGTCATGGTTGAGAGCGATGCCTTTCGATCCGGGGAAAATCCTATTCACGGTGGTCGCTAGTATGGGTGATGGATTGGGGGGTGCCACAAAACAGTCCAAAGCATAAACCGAGACGGCACACAGGACAACGGAAAGGAAAACGGCAAGGTCTGATGCAGGCGAAACGAAGAGGGCTGATCGGGTGCATGTTTCAGATATGGAAACAGCTGAAACAGAGGCGCAAATCATGCCAAAATGCCACAATAAAAGCACTATATTAAAGGAGGTAATCTTTCAAAATTTAACATTACCTACTTGCCATTTTAATACCGCTGATTATGATGCGCAGGATCAGGAAGTAGATGTTGCACTTGATACAGATGACAGTCGAGCAAGTAACGTGCCCTCCAAATTAACTACTACATCGCATGGCTCAACAAATAACGTGGACCCCATCCTAAACGCTCCCTCACATGACTCACCAAATAACGTGGCACCCAACTTCAATGATGCCTCTCATGACTCAGCCACAAATGCAACCCCGTTAACTTCCTCCCAGATTGCTCCCAATCAAATAACTCAAGAGCATGCAACCCACGTGGCAGATATTCTATCCCCTCCAGTAAACAAAACCGTCCGCACTTGGAAAAGGTTGGCCCGTGACAATAATATGGAAGCTGAAACAAATCAAGGATCTTCGGTCACAAAAAGAAACAAAGAAGAGGAAATGGAAATTCTTCCTGAGTTACCCTCCAAGAAATTACAGGTTTCAATGGAAGATTGTCAACAAAATTCAATGGCAGAGGCTGCTTAGCAGCCCCGCCAAGCACAATGAGTTTCTTAGTATGGAACTGTCGTGGGCTTAGGAACCTGCGTACAGGAAAGGAGCTTGAAGTAGTGATTCAGGCAATAGATCCCTCCGTTGTGTTTTTAGCCGAAACATGGGCGGATGAAGCTAGGCTAAAAGAAATTCAAAGAAATATCAAGTTCGATAATTTGTTCAACATGGAAAGAAATCTCCAAGGTGGTGGGGGTTTAGCCCTATACTGGAAGAATTCCATTGATGTCCACGTGGATTCCTTTTCTAAGTACCACATAGATTCTATAATCGATAAAGGAAGCGATGAAGCATGGAGGTTTACAGGTTTTTATGGAGAGCCAGTAACTCATAAGAGAATTGAAGCATGGAACAAACTTCGGTTACTCAATACTAAACATAACCTCCCTTGGCTGTGCACTGGCGACTTCAATGAAATCACAAGACACTTTGAAAAATTGGGAGGTAATAATCGAAGCCAAAATCAGATGCAGCTCTTTAGGGATGTCATTGATGAGTGTGGTTTTCTGGACCTTGGGTACGTGGGTGATCGATTCACATGGAGAAAACATTTTACTGATGGCCATTCACTGTGGGAGAGACTAAACCGAGGGTTGGCCAACCATGAGTGGTTCATGAAATTTTCAGGGACCAAAGTCCAACACTTACATTCAGATTCCTCAGATCACTCGCCACTGTGGATTACTCTAGATGGTTTGGATATTCCTTCATTTTCTAAACCATTCAGGTTTGAAGAAATGTGGCTCTCGGATTGTGGGTGCTCGGATATTGTAGAAACGTTGTGGTTATCAAGGGAATATGGAGAGGTTCGCGATCATGTCATCCGCAAAATAGAGAAATGTGGCAAAGAATTGAGAGTTTGGAACCGAGATTGTTTTGGTAATGTCAAGTTGGTGTTAAGTCAAAAGAGAAATGGAGTTAAAAGAGGCTGAAAAAGTAGCCATGAGATCTAGAAATAACCAATAGGTCAGAGATTTAAAGAAGGATATAGTCGAGTTGGTGGACAAAGAAAATAGACTCTGGTTTCAGAGATCCAAAGTCATGTGGGCAAAGTTTAGAGACAGAAACTCAAAGTACTTTCATAGCCAAGCTTCACAAAGAAATAGGAAAAATTTAATCCGGAGGCTGAAGGATTCCAATGGCCGTGTGATTGAGGATAATGAAGGGATAGCTGAATGTCTAGTGCATTATTATCAGTCACTCCTCAGTTCTGAAAATCAGCAATTTTGCATCTCGGCTACTGATTCTATCCAGACAGTGATTACTGAGGAGATGAATGCGAAATTATCTTCTAAGTCCACTCAGTCGGAGGTAAAGCAAGCCATTAATCAAATGGCCCCACTTAAGGCCCCTAGGCCAGACGGTATGCTTCCTCTCTTTTATCAACACTATTGGAATTTAGTTGGAGATGATATATCAAATACTGTGTTGCATTATCTTAATTCTGTCACTCTACCTGAACACCTGAATCACACTTTCATTACAATCATCCCTAAAAAGAAAAATCCTGAAGTTGCTTCTGAATTCCGACCTATTAGTTTGTGCAATACTTTGTATAAAATTTTCTCTAAAGTTCTAACAAATAGACTTAAGAAAATTTTGCCTAATATTATTACTGATAATCAGAGTGCTTTCACTAAAAGTCGCCTTATTTCTGACAATATTTTGGTAGCTTTTGAGTCTTTACACAGTATGCAAAGACACACAGGAAAGGAAGGATATATGGCCATCAAGTTGGATATGAGCAAAGCATACGACAGAGTCGAACGGGCATATCTACAATCAAGCATGGAAAAACTGGGGTTCACAAATCATTGGATCAAACTCATGATGTTATGTGTCAAGACAGTGACCTATTCATTATTGGTGAATGGGGAACCCAAAGGCATGATCACACCAACAAGAGGCATCAGACAAGGCGACCCCCTTTCCCCTTTTCTTTTCTTACTTTGTACTGAAGGTCTCAATGGGCTACTCAACAAAGCAGCCAACCAAGGGCATATTAAGGGTTACTCTCTTTGTAGGAATAGTCCACGTCTAACCCACCTTTTGTTTGCAGATGATAGTTTGCTGTTTTGCAGGGCCACCATCGAGGAATGCCAAAGAGTTCTGGACATATTGGATGTCTATGGAAAGTGCTCAAGTCAACAAATTAATCGTAGTAAGACGACGATCTTCTTCAGTAAATCCATAAAGGCTGAATCTAGAAATCAAATTAAGGTAGCCTTGGAAGTTCCAGAAATTATTCAGTATGAACAATACCTTGGGTTACCTTCGCTGGTGGGTAGAAACAAAAAAGCAAGCTTTAATTACATAAAGGAACGGGTTTGGAAAAAATTGCAAGGGTGGAAAGAAAAACTCCTTTCACAAGCTGGGAGAGAGATATTAATTAAAGCAGTTGTTCAAGCTATTCTAACCTACACCATGAGCTGCTTTAAACTCCCATTAGGGCTTTGTTCAGAAATTGAGAGTCTAATTAGAAGGTTTTGGTGGGGACAAAGAGGAGACCAAAGGAAAGTCCACTAGGTGAAATGGGACACACTTTGCCTTCCAAAAAAAGAAGGCAGAATGGGTTTCAAGGACCTCGCCAACTTCAATGATGCTCTTTTGGCTAAGCAAGCATGGAGATTACTTCAAAATAAGGATTCTTTATTTTATAGTCTTTAAAACAAAGTTCTTTCCAAACTATAGTATATGGGATGCCCAAGATTCTAGCTCGGGTTCACACGCTTGGCATAGCATTTTGAAGGGAAGAGACGTCCTATTAAAGGGTGCAAGATGGAGGGTGGGATATGGGGAGGATATCAGCATTTGGAATGATGCTTGGCTACCATCTCAGGAGCATCCACGGATTTTTTCAGATATTATTCCAGGTTTTGAAGATGGTAGAGTCTCGGACCTCATTAATCCAAGTACAAGGAAATGGGAGACAGATTTAGTCCATGGCTTGTTTTCACCTGAAGAAGCTGCAATGGTCCCTAGTATCCCATTAAGCCGTACTCCTATGGAGGACAAAATAATTTGGCCCTTCTCCCCCTCAGGTAACTATATGGTTAACTCAAGCTCAAAGTTCCTTAATAAACTAAATTCTATGTTTGTTTCTGCAAGTAATCCGCAGCAGCAAAATGAGGTGTGGAATCTCATTTGGGGGCTCAACGTTCCGAATAAAGTGAGGAACTTCATGTGGCGGGTTTGCAAAGAAGCCATTCCAACTAAGCATAATCTAATGCGAAGGAAAATTCTTAATGAGGACAGGTGTGAACATTGTGGAGTGGAGGCTGAAACAGCTGCCCATGCACTATGGAATTGCTCCACACAAGATGAAATATGGGACAGTACTCCAGGATTTGAAGACCAAAGCCAACTTGGTACACCAAGCATCACAGAATTGATCAAATTGTTTCACGAAAGAAGAAAAAACGTGGACCTCATGGCGATGGTGATGTGGACAGTCTGGTACCGGCGAAATCAACTTCGGGTGCGCACAACGGATTATCCCAAAACTCAGGTCCTTCAGCAAGCAACGCAAGCCCTTGCAACATTCCAGCAAAGTCAAAGAACCATCATCAACAATGCTGCAGCAGCGAGACCCCAGAACCGTGTCCAGTGGCGTCCTCCTCCGGCGGATTGTGTCAAACTGAATTTTGATGGCGCCATTTTTCCGGAGTTGGGCAAGGCTGGATTGGGTGTTGTGGTCCACGACTGTCATGGGAATGCTATTGCTTCACTGTCAAAACAGGCTCCCTTACCGTTTGCACCAGTCATAGTGGAAGCCATGGTTGCCGCAAGAGCGATAACCTTCACACAGGAACTTGGCCTTCATGAATTTATGCTTGAAGGTGACTTGGTAGCAGTTATCAACACCCTTCAAAGCACAAAACCATCACTGACATCTTATGGTCATCTCCTTGAATCCGCCAAATCTACTCTTATTACTAGTAAATGTATTGCTTGTACACATATTTGTAGAGATGGTAATAAAGTAGCACACAACCTAGCTAAACATGCATGGCATGTTAGAGGTTTATCGGTGTGGGTGGAGGATATTCCACCTCACCTCCATGATGTACTCTTTGCCGACCCCAGCTGATTTTTAAATAACATAATAGTCTACATTCTCAAAAAAAAAAAAAAAAAAAAAATGTAACAAGGGTATAATAGTAAATTTATATAAACTATATTTTCTATCCTCTCATTTTTCTCTCTAACCAAACAAAAGAGTTTTCCACCCTCCCACCTTTCCACCCTCCCACCTTTCCACCCCTCCAACCAAACACACAAGAGGGAAAACTAAATATTTTCCATCCTCCCACTTTTCCATCCTCTCACAATTTTCTATCCTCCCACTTTTCCACTCCTCCATCCAAACAGACCCTTAGTCTCAACCACTTATATTTGCTTTGCTGTCAACTACTAACGTGTATTGCTTGCTTGCTGTCAAGCACTTCTTTCTTGGGTTTTGTTATTTATTTAACTTTAACCATTTTTAAATGCATGGACACCTCCATCTGGCTTTTGTTTTTGTTTTTGTTCTTTTGTTTTTTTTTAAATTCATAATAAATGGTGAACATTGACTATTCAAATGGGCTTGGGAGTTGGGAAAAAAAAAAAGATCCGTAGTCAAATGGGCTTGGCTATGAGCAAGTGAACTAATTTGTCTCTTAACTATTTTATTGAGTTTCATAAAATAAAAATTATTGGGTACTAAAGTGTACTTTGTCATGATTTAAAAATAATTTAAAAATTCAATAGCTATTTATGTTTTTTTTAGAATTTAATAAATCTTTTTTGTATTATGAAAGTTATCTTATAAAAAATACTATCTATATTTGTTTTGGATTTTTTTAGTTAAATTTTCAATTTTTATTTATTTAATATATTTATTTATAATTTAAATAATTATTAAATTAATTATGACGTCATCACGTTTTGACTCTGGTTCAACCTCGGTTCGACCTCAAAAACCTTGAACCTCTCCCTTTTACGGTTCACTGAACGGTCCGGGTCTGAAAACCATGATGTAGAGGATATATTATTTTTCAACTGCTAATTGTTGACATAACCGATTATGATTAGAATAATATTATTTTCAATCAACTTGTTACTAATACTAATTTTGTTATATAGTAATCCTACTTTTGTTATACAATAAGCCATATTAGGAGTTGTGAAATAAATCATGAAAAATGTTGTCCTTAGATTTATTGTGCGAGTGATGCTGAGGTTACACTGAATTTTACTATATAATATTTACAAATTAACGTGTTATTAATCACAAATATATATATATATATATATAAACAAATATTATAAGGAAATGATTATTATTTGCATTTTCCCGATCTCATTCCTCTCTCTCTCTCAATTTGGCCTTCAGAGTCACTTACAGTAAATCTTGGTGAGAAATCCTATATAATCTATAATAATTCAATTTTGTTAGGTAAACGTGATAGTGAAAGAAAAAAACTATCACTTGTTTCTAATTTTCTTTCCCACTATTGTTTTCTTTTGTTATTTATTAAACTAACCCATCATGATGGCATTGCTTCTTCATCTTTTATTTCTCTCTAGTTCCTAGCCATTTATTTATGGATGGCACTAAAATATGTGAAAAGTATTTTCCTTTACTTTTTTTTTTTTGGAGAAAAATATTTTCCTTTACTATGGTTTTTATTTTTTATGATCATATTGGCAATTAATTGATTGTAATTTGGAATAGTGTTTGGATTATATTTTTGGGAAAAAAAATTTATTTGTACTTTTAGTTTAGTTAAATGGCCCAAAAAAAATTTACTAGTTGGGTTAAAATGTTAGTTAACTGATTAAATCCAGACATCTTCAACTCTCATCCACTAGAGACGTTAATTTTTGGACTAATTATCTACATGTATTATGGTTTGGACTTTGGAATCTTTGGACTTTGAGCTTATGCCATAACCAAATCTAGCTTTTGGAATGTACTCTACTGTACCATGTAGGAGATAGGAAGGATACAATAGCTTAAATGGACAAGACAAACTTATCCAAAAAAGACAACCGTTATTTCGTTTGTGAGGGAAACCAAAATATGGAAACCCAATTCCAAATCATGCAAAAGAGCAATTAGATATGTATCAATTATAATCTCTGATTGGAGGTTAGGAAAACAACTAAGTAATATTTCTCAAAATAGAGGATGAAAAAGAGTGATCTATCCAGGTGGATTGGGAGCTTCTATAAAAATCCATCCAAATCCACGTCTCTTTGTTTATGAGCCCAAAATGGAAGATTTGGTTATGGAGGCCCAAAACATTTTCCCAAGCCTTTTTTTTTTTATAAAACCAGATCCATACCTTTATTCATAAACTTTAACTTGTATCAGAAGAAAAAGAAAAACAGAGCATGACTTGTACTAAAACAATCGGAAAGCCAAATAGTTCAAATTTTCATAACCACAGGAAAATTCAAACTTCCCAAACTGGCCGGCAGAAAGAGAAAGGCCTGGATCCACACTATTATTAATAAACCTCAGCAAGTTTGGAGAAAAAAGAAAAACAGGGCGTGACTTGCACGAAAACAATCGCAAAAACAAACAGTTCAAATTTTCCTAAGTTCTCAAAAAGTATTGGACAAAAATCACTTTATTCATAGAACATTACAAACCACAATAGATCCACACAATATAGATTCTGCAAAATGAAAAAAAGAAAATGCAAACCTCATACCGCGGACAATTCGAGCTACGCAATTCAAACAAACTGATAAAAACAGAGCTTGAAGCACTGCACACTCTGTTTCAACTTATTTATATTGGAAGCTCCAAGTTATCTAAAATTAAAACCCACATGGTAGGTATTAACATAGCAGTGTTGTTAGTTAAAAACCTGGGAAGTGCGAGACGGAGTGTGATGATTAGAATGACCAGGCTAAGAACTACTTGAGCAGCAAGTTTAACGTCTGAATTAAGCTCGTTCCCTGTAGTAACCAAGAGAAAATTAATTGTATGAAATACTGAAACCAACAAAAGTAAAAATTGTTAAAAAGATATATTCAGGTAAATATATTCATTCTCACCCATTTGAAGGAGTAGAGGAAGCTGAGATTTGGTTCTGAGTTTTGGTTTTTGGAGCAGTAGAGAACGCTTTGATGTTTTGTTTGTAGAAGAGGCTCTCTTGGTTCTTGGAGTAGTAGAGGAAGCTTTGATGTTTTGTTTGCAGAAGAGGCTTTCTTGGTTCTTGAGTTCTGTTTTTTGGAGCAGTAGAGGAAGCTTTGATGTTTTTTGGAGCAGTAGAAGAGGCTGTCTTGGTTCTTGGATTGCAAAGGCGAGGTACTTGGTTCTTGGTGTGGATGTTATTTAGTTTTCGGAGCAGTAGAGGAAGCTTCGATGTTTTGTGAAGCAAAATGTGAGTTTGGTTCTTGGTTGTCAGGTTGACAGTGGCGAGACTTGGTAGCGAGAGGTTCTTGGTTGTCAGGTTGACAGTGGTGGCGAGAGGTACTTGGTTCTTGACTGTCAGGTTGACAGCGCCGAAACTTGGAGGCGAGACGTCGGCGAAATGTTTGTCAGGTTGACTGCTGATTTGTCAGGGTAAAGTAGTCATTTGTGGGGGCCAGAGATTTGCATTCAGAATCGGTTAACCATTAAAGTAGTCATTTAATGTCACAAGATTCCCAACCATAAATTAACCATTCATCCTAATTATTTCTATCCTACGTGGGATTTTGTCATTTAATTAACTAGATAATTTACAACAATAATTTTGAATCATTTAGCTTACTAGCTTCTGGTTTATCTCTCTCAAGTCTCAACAACAAAAGAAAAAGCAAATAATTATCATTGGTTTACCTCTCAAAATTATTCTTAATCTGTCTTTAAGAGACTTATGTTCAACAAATTCTAAGAATTCACAACATATATATATATATATATATAAGTATACAACTCAATTAATACTACATTAAAATTTTAACTTTTATAATTTTCTCTAAAAGAAAATAAGCAAAGTTCGTTTGACTATAGGAATAGAAAGATGTCTTTAATGCATTATTAATAGTTAGAAGATTTAATTCATCATCAGTACGATTTTATGACCCTAACTTCACCTCCACCTATATTGGTCTTGTGCCATGCTTAAATGTTATATTGAACCAATCCCTAAAACTTCATAATAATTTTATTGTAACAAAATTTTGTTGTGTTACTCGCTTTCACTAGTATTTAATGATAATAAAATCTTTTAAGAACGTCTTGTTGAGGGACTATGTTTTATGTCCATATAACTAGGAAGAGAAGGATGTCTCAAATGCATTATCAACTAACAAACAGTTAGAAGATTTAGTTGATCTACACTACGATTTATGAGCCAAATTTAGCTACATATATATTAGTCTGGTGATGTGCCATGCTTAAATTGTATACTGAATAGATCCAAGTAATTTCGTAGTATTTATGTATATATTTCAAATAAGAGATGAAGATTTGAACACTAGACGTTTGAAACACTCAAAAGTGCCAGGCCAATTGACCTAAAGGTCATTGGTAATTTGGTGCAACCTTTTCATTTCAAAATCTACCAATTTGGTGCAACCTTTTCATTTCAACATAGATTTTGTTGTTACACAATAAAATGTTTTGAAATACTTTAACACATGCCAAATGTCTTTAGCTCAATTGTTACTTCCACATGTTGAAATCCTCCCTGCTTGTAATTATTGAATCATCAAAAAAAAAAAAAAAATTTGACACAATAATTCTAACACATGTACACATATATGTACAAATATATAATTACACACATTTTTATATAAAGATTGACCAAAATCCAGGCAGATACCTATGGTGAGGTTTATGCCAACCTTTAGAAAGCATGTTATCTTGCCTATGAGTTAAACATTTGAGACAATTTTTTAGGTTCTATACATTGTGTATCTCATTAAAATTCAAAAAATTGATTACATTAAATGTAATTGTTTTAGGGAAAGTAACATAATTTGTATTGTATTGTTCATGCAATAATTTGTTTAATTTTAATTAAGAAACCTAAAGTACAACAAATAAAAAATTATACCTAAGTTTGTCATTATATATAAACAGATTCTAAAAAAAAAAAAAGCACCAAATTAAATAAATATATAGTTACTAGTAAAAATACACAATTAAATCAATATTGCATTAGAAATTATTAATTTTGATCATTTTCTAAAATAATCCTTGTTGGCTTACATGAAAAGGTTTGAAAGTAGTCAACCCCATCCTAATGAGTGTAGTCCTTAGCCAAGAGTCTTGCTTTATATCTTTCTACAAACCACCCATTAAACCTATTCTTTATATTATAAACCCACTAAGAACACTAGCATTAGGTTAGCCTAGCACAGCGAACACCAAAAACTTCATACATAAAATGTTCAAAATGCTAAAAATTTTAGCATAGATGAACAGTACAATTCTATTAGTAGAACTATACTGCAAAAATGGTAAATTTTTTTCTAATTTTTTTTAATTCTATTTTTCTCTCTCCTCTAACACATGTTTGTCTCTCTCTTTTTCTCCAACATTTAGGGCCAGCTCAACAACTTTTTGGGCCTAAGGCGAAAACTTTATGTGGGGCATTTTCTTATATGTAATTATTAACTAAATAAAATTTATTTTCATTATTATCTTTTTGTTTTATAATTTCATTATCTTCTAATTATTTTTTATGAATTTTTTGTTCATTTGTTATATTTTCATCCTAATTTTCTATTGTGTTTTACTTAATACTAGTAACAAATTTATTCATAAATCATTTTTGGGATTCAATTTATTTTTCAAGTTTTCTCTTTACTTTCAAAGTTTTTTTTATATCCATTTTAATATTGATATTTATAATTAAGAAATACTTCTAAATAAATAAAACACGATTTGTAATAAAAAAATTATAATTTAATTAAAATAAAATTTAAAGAATAGAACAATAGAACCTAATATATCAAAAATAAGATTGCAACTTTACTAAATGATGTGATCACTTTATACTCTATATCTGCACAAATAAACATGTATTACATAACTTAATAAATTAGTACTAATATAAAGTAAATTATTCTAAAAGAAAAACTAATAAAAATATTCCTAAACAATCCAGATTAAATAAACTATTGGAAATTAAAATCATGATAAAAAGTTAACAAAACACGTGATAATGTCATAATGGTAGTAGTCTAGTGTTAGTAAAATAAAAGGTTCGGGCTAGGTGTGTAAACATGCATCAGTGGGGTCTTTTTAAATTTAATTTTGTCTCTTCGCCTTCGTGTTTCATGTTTTGTGAGCATTAGAGCATTCCCATCCCAAATCCTAATCTTATCTTATTTTATCATCTTAAAAAGTCACTTTATCAATTATACAATACAATTTTACAATTCTCCAACATCTCAACTTTTATTTCCCAATTCTACTCATTAAAATAATATTTCTACTGCAATAAAATAATATATGTCACAATTACTATTATACAATACAACACATTATTTATTCTTTTTCTCTCTTTCTTTCTGTTCAAGAACCACAATCACCACCACCGCTGCACACCACCACCACCACCGGCAACCCATAATCTACCGTCAACACCCAAAAAAAAAAAAAAAAAAACCCAAAGAAAAGACCAGAACCACGCCACTGCACCTATTGCCCTCCGACCATCAACACCACCACCACCACCCTCTCCGCCCATCAACACCACACAAAAAAAAAAAAAAAAAAAAAAAAAGAAAAACACAGCAACCCACGGTCAAAAACCAGATCCACCACTGCCGAAGCTCGAAGGATGCGGATTCGTCGCTGGGAAGCTTGAAGGAAGTTGATTTTGTTGACCCATGCGGAGAAGGAAAAATGAAAGAGAGAAAGAGTTGCCGAAGAAGGAAAAAAGTGGAGACCCACCACCGATCTAGAGAGTTGCTAGAGAAGGAAAAACACGGAGACCCACCACTGATCTAGAAACCCAATGCCGATCTTGAGAGTTGCCGGAGAGAGTGAAGACATTGAGAAGAATCAGAGAGCAAGAAGAAGAGAGAGCAGAAAGAAAGAGAGAGAAGGAAGAGAGAAAAAAGAAAGAGAAAAAATGAGAGAGGAGAGAGAATTTGCGAGTTAAAATGAGAGGGGAGAGAGAAATGAGAGCATTAAAAAATTATTTTTTTTATGAGCATATAGGAAAAGAACCCTAAAAGCTTGGGATTTAGGGTCCAAACATGACAATGGGAGGTTGAAGTGAGAATGATGCAGAAATGGAGGTTTTCAAAAAGTTTCTCGGTGAGTTTTAGAGAGAGAAATTGGGAAGACAATGAACAATCACTTGATTTCGAGGGAAAACCGAAATTTTTTTGAAATCAGACTCTAAAATGCAAAACACGCGTTTTTCGCGACTGGATCAAGTTGCCATGAAGTCACCAGGGTAAGCCGCGAAACACTGTGAAGGTAAGAAATTTGAAAATTTCTTTAAGTGTTTTTTGCGACTGTAAGATCTACCTGCGAAGGAGTCACGAGCTGAGCTGCGAAAATCTCTGAGTAATCCTCGTGATTGAACCTTCCACCCGCAAACAAGTCACCAAACTGAGCTGCAAAAAATGCAAGTGTAAACACAAATTTTTTCTCAATTGCGGAAAATCAAACAATTGAAAAGAAAGATGGTTTGCAAATATAAATTTTTATTGATAAATAATGAGTACAATCTCTATTTCAATTTTTTTACAAAAGAATACCCTCTGATTCTATCTTCATTGAACTTGACTCGAACAAGGAATCTTCTTGACTTTAGTTGAAAGATGGATTGAATGGTCTCCACAACAAATATCTAGCTTTAAGCTTATTAGAGATTTGTTGTTCTTCAAGTCTTCGAACATGAAGGCTCCTAGGTTGAAATTCTTCGGGGCTTTAGAGGCTTGATATGTTGAGCTTCAAAGATTTGGGTTTGTTGAGGTTTATGGAGGCTTTTTAGCTTAATTCTAATAGAACTTCAAAGAACTCGAACAAGAGATCTTCTTGATTTTGATTGGAAGATGGATTGAATGGTTTCCACAACAAATCTCTAGCTTTGAGCTTATTAGAGATTTATTGTTCTTCAAGTCTTTGAATATGAAGGTTTTTAGGTTGAAGTTCTTCGGGGCTTTAGAGGCTTGATCCGTTGAGCTTCAAGGATTTAAGGTTTGTTGAAGTTTATGGAGGCCTTTTCAGCTTAATTCCAATAGAACTTCAAAGAACTTATTTGAATGTTCTTCGTCTGTTCTTGAGGCAGAATTTCTCCAGAGCTTTGACGTCTTAGAAAAATTGTCTTCAATGAGAGGAGGTATGCCCTCTATTTATAGTGATTTCAGAAGATAAGCTCCACTTTGAGTTGATATACTTGAAAGTATGTAGTAGACTTTTGATTGGCCAAAAGTCTTCTTAGAGATAATTATCTCTATTTATCTATTTTTGATAAATATCATATTTTGATAAAAATAATAATCAATAAAGATAAATAATTATCTCTATTTAATTTATTTTAATAAAGATAATTATCTATCAAATTTTGAATAGAAATTTATCTTTATCTTATTTATTTTAATAAAGATAATTATTTATAAATTTTAAATATGAAATCTATCTTTATTTTATGGGCCAAATGACACGTGGCAAATTTTGATATGCCAATGTAATGTCAATTTGGATGACACATGTCAACATTTGATTTATCTAATTTGATGACATATTAATTTAAATTTTGTCACTAAATTTTGATGTGGCATTTTATGATTGGCTCAAAATTTTGCCTCCTACAGCAAGAACTCAAATTTTGAAAAATTTTCTAAGTCTTTTTCGCGACTAGGATACTAACTCACCAGTAAGCCATGAAAAATCTCTGAGTGGGCTCGCGACTAGGGCTTGCGACAAAGAGAACCCACGACTTAGTCGCCAAAACAGGGGAAAACAGTTTTTGAAAATTTTTGATATTTTTGTAAAAACAAAATATTTTCCAAAAACAACTAAAACACTCAAAATCTTTTTATGTTTGATCAAACAAAGATTGAGCATGTGAAAACACATTTAATCAAGTACAATCACACAAATGAATATAGCATTCATTGAACATAGACTTGTGTGTTGTGTGTGGATATCAAAAATAAGATAGTCCTTAGTCCAATGTGAAGCTTCAATGATCAATTCAATCAAGGCATACACAATTAGCACTAGATAATGTGACCTATCTCAATTATAGAAACATGCATATATGACCTCTCAGATAAACTTGATGACATTTCTTTGAAGCTTTTCATTTGGCTCCATATTCAACATATCATTTGCACTTTTTGAGCAAAGAAAATCTCATTGTGAGATAGATGCCTGAAATTTTTAATATTTCAATTTATGAGTTAGCCTTTGGCTTTTTGGGCATCAAACATTTTATTTTGGTCGCTTTCCCTTTTTCCTAGTCAAATACTAGTATGTGCGATAGGCTTTTACAGCTCTATATCTCTTTTTATTTGGATATTTACATTTAGAGAGCTCTTTTTAGCAAAAACGAAAATAAAGAGTGGGAAGATATATAGGCATGAGTCTATGCATGTCTCAAGATCAACAAAAACATTCAATAATCATTCATGACAAAGTTGAAGATCTATTTACAACAGTCACATAGATTTCAGAATTTCTCCCACAATGATATAAGTGCAAAGGGAACAAGCTAAGCTCGTAGATGCACAAGGCCATTAGTACAAAGGTACAGGGCAAAATATGATTTGAGACAAAACTCAACAAAGTTGATCAAACTTTTTGGATTTTCTATTTTTTATGTGTTTTTTAATTTTTGACACAAGAAAAGTATAGATTGATCAAAACAAAATTAGTAAAAAAAATTTAATCAAAAACTCACAAACAAAATGAATCATATGAAGAGATGCTAAACACAAACACAATGTAGAACATTCTACACAAAGCACATATGGAAGATAAAGTTTAGGGAATGATACCGACACCAATGGTCTTACGAAGGGATTCAAACCTAGGGCCATCAAGAGGTTTAGTAAATATGTCAGCCTTCTAATTTTCTGTATTGATGAATTCCAGACATACTATCTTTGTTCTCTACCAAGTCTCGAATGAAATGATACCGGATCTCAATATGCTTTGATTTGGAGTGCTGAACAGGATTCTTTGACAAATTTATTGCACTGGTGTTATCATAGAACACACACATGGTGTCTTGAGAAATTCCATAATCATGTAGTAGTTTTCTCATCCATAACAGTTGGGCACAACAACTTCCTACTGCAATATATTCAGCTTCAGTAGTTGAAAGGGAGACTGAATTTTGCTTTTTACTCATCCATGAAACCAAGTTATTTCCAAGATAGAAACAACCACCAGTACTTTTTCTATCATCAATGCATCCAGCCCAGTCTGCATCTGAATATCCCGCCAAACACTCATTCGAATCTTTAGAATACCAAATCCCATATTTAGACGTGCCATTCACATAGCGAATGATTTGCTTGACTGCTATTAAGTGGGACTCTTTAGGAGTAGCTTGAAATCGAGCACAGACCCCGACACTGAATGCAATATCCGGCCTACTAGCTATGAGATAGAGAAGATTGCCAATCATGCTTCGATATAGTGTTGGATCAACGTCAACACCATTTGCATCTATGCTCAGTTTCGATGATGAGCTCATGGGAGTAGAAGTGTGTTTCTTCGAATCCAGGCCAAATCTTTTGACAAGATTTTTGGCATATTTCTCTTGAGAGATAAATATTTCGTCTCCCCGTTGTTTTACTTGAATCCCTAGGAAGTAGTTCAACTCTCTTACCATGATTATTTCAAATTCCCGTTTCATTTCTTCCGAGAATTCATGAGCTAGTTGATCAATTGTAGATCCAAAAACAATGTCATCCACGTACACTTGAGCGACAAGGAGAGATTTTTCATCTCTTTTGACAAACAAAGTTTGATCAACTTGGCCTCTTTTGAATCCACGATCCAACAAGTATGTTGTGAGACGATCATACCTTGCTCTTGGTGCTTGCTTCAACCCATACAGTGCTTTCTTCAACCTTAGCACATGATCCAGAAAGTGAGGATCTTGAAATCCCTTTGGTTGCTCAACGAATACTTCTTCATTTAGAAAACCATTCAGAAAGGCACTTTTCATATCCATTTGGTACAGTTTGAAATCCATAACACATGCTATGGACAATAGATCGACTTTAGTCTTGCTACTGGTGCAAACGAATCATCAAAGTCTATGCCTTCCACTTGAGTATATCCCTGTGCTACCAGCCTAGATTTGTTTCGGACAACTTTACCGTCTTCATCAATTTTGTTCTTGAAGATCCACTTCGTGCCGATCACATGGGTGTCTTTGGGCCTTGGAACCAACTCCTATATATCATTTCTAACAAACTGATGTAGCTCTTGATGCATAGACTCTATCCAGTTCTTGTCTCTAAGAACTTCCTCTACCTTCTTGGGTTCGAATTGAGCAAGATAACAATTGTATGTCACATGATTCGCACTGTATTTTGGTCCTTTTCTCAACCAAAGTCCCTCATTTACATCACCAATGATATTACTTGATGGATGATTGAGAATTATCCTTGATGATGATCTCTTAGAGGTAGAAGGTTCTTCATCTCGAGAGATCGAAGGTTGAACTTTCGGAGGGGTAAAAGGGCTAGGAGGCCCTTGTGTTGATCTAGTCTCCCTTCTTGGTATAGGGGGTGTGGACTCTTTTTCCGGTGATTCTTTCTCAATATCATCATCTTGTGACATTTTGTCCTTAACCTCCCATTTCTTTAGGTCAGATCCTTCACCATCATCAATATCCCTTTCAGATATGGTGTCATCGATGACCACATTTATTGATTCCATAACTGTCTTAGTGCGTTTGTTGAACATTCTATATGCTTGACTATTTAATGAGTAGCCTAGAAAAATCCCTTCATTACTCTTAACATCAAATTTTCCAGGATTCTCTCTATCATTAAGAATATAGCATTTGCTCATAAATATTCAGAAATATTTCACCTTCGGTTTCTTTTCTCTCAAAATTTCATACAATGTCTTCTTCATTCCTGCTCGAAAGTAAATCCTATTCCCAATATGACATGAAGTATTCACCGCTTCAGCCTAAAACTTCTGTGGAAGGTTTTTGTTGAGTAACATTACTCGAGCCATTTCTTGAATCACCCGGTTCTTCCTTTCAACTACTCCATTTTGTTGTGGAGTCTTTGGGGCTGAGAATTCCTTCTTGATGCCGTGTTCATTGCAAAATGCTTCAAACTTTGCATTTTCAAACTCCTTCCCGTGGTCACTTCTGATCTTGACAATAGGTACTCTTTTTTCATTAATCAGTCTCTTGCACAATTTCTCCATCTTGTCACATGCCTTTGATTTCTCTCTAAGAAAATCCACCCTAGAATACCTTGAGAAGTTGTCAACCACCACCATAATATAACGCTTTCCACCCATGCTTTCTGTTCTTGTTGGACCCATTAGATCCACATGCAATAATTCTAAAGGGCGAGAGGTTGCAACCACATTCACTTTCGGATGGCTTAACTTTGTTTGTTTTCCTAATTGATATGAGCCACAAACATTCTTCTCAATTTTCCCAAACTTTGGTAAACCAACCACTGCTTCAAGCTTCGAGACTTTTGCCACTTGTTTGTAATTAGCATGTCCAAGTCATTGATGCCACAACTCCAAGAGATTTACCCGGGCACTCCGACATGCTATGCTTGGTTTGGGAATGACCCCATAACAATTATCGGTGGTCCTAAGTCGCTTCAAAACTTGAACACCTTCTTCATTCAAGATTAGACATCCTTTCTTTGAGAATTGAACTAAGAAGTCGTCATCACAAATCTGAGTAATACTCAGCAAGTTCACTTTTAATCCCTTAATATACAGCACATCAGTTAACAGTGGCAGTCCCGGAATGTCCACTGTTCCCTTTCCAAGAACTTGTGAATGACTACTATCTCCAAATGTCACAAAGCCATCTTCCTTCTCTTTAAGAGTTTTGAACAGAGACTTATCTCCAGTCATATGCTTTGAACAACCGTTGTCAAGGTACCACAAACATGAATTAAATACTTTCAAAGTGGTATGAACAAAAGGACATGCATGAGAGAGACATTCTTGACCCTCGAAGCAGGACTCATTTTCCTTTATTTCATTCAAAGATGAGTGAAGTTTTCTTTTTAGACGATCAAGTTTGTCACACAAGCGTCTATTTCTCCTCTCATATTTATAGACTAAGGACTTTGACTCACGTAAACTGTTATGAATATCATGGTTTCTATGAACTATGGATTTCAGCATGTGACAGAAGATTCTAGCATGTTTCTCTGATTTAAATAACTCTAAAAACACATTACTAGAACAGTCTTCAAAAATACTCATAGAGTCTTTTTCACAAACATCTTTACTATCTTTCATGTTGATTTTAACCAAGACACTTTTCAAACAACACCAAGGGGTCAAGGAACACACTTAGGTATTTAAACCACAGCAAGTGTACCCGCTCTGATACCAATTGAAAGTTCAAAATGGGTATAAACCACCCTTAAATGTTTAGATCCCAATTACAAAAATACCAATTCAAGCTTTATATCAAACAGTTAATGTGCGGAACATGATAACAAGCTTATAACAGAATTGATAAACAAACTAAGCCAAATATAAACACATCCACAGCAGTAAATATAAGGTGAAGATAAAGGAAGGAAGATGCAAACACTTGAACAACACACGATGTGTTATCGAAGAGGAAACCGAAGCTCTCGGCGTAAAACCTCTCCGCCGCCCTCCAAGCGGTCAAATAATCCACTAAAGAATATAGTTGGGATACATGAATAGCAGAAGACCCTCCAAGCCTAATCTACCCAAGTACCTAAGCCCTCCAAGCTTCTTGCTCCAACGAGGTTACGCCGAACCTATTTCTTCTTTAGCTTACCGGATTCCGCTACTAGACCATAGCATCAACCAATGTAGATTGGCTCCTTCCTAACTGCTTCCCAATAGCACCAAATAAGCCTTCTCACAGACGTGGGTGTGGTGAGATAAGGATTTGGCTAAAGGCCTCTCAAGGGTATAACAATGGAGAGGAAGAGAGTAGAGGAATTTGTAGAGTCTCTAAGGTTAAGATTGTGGATGAATCAATCTTGTATTTCTCTAGGGTTTCTCTCACAAAATTCTCTCTAGAAACTCTCTGAATATCGTAGGAATGAGGGACATTTATACTGGAATGAGAATGGAATGTGAAACGTCAGATTTTCTCAAACAGGGCATTTTGGCGACTTGACCTCGCGACTGGGTTTAGTTGTGAATTCAAGCCGCGAGCTAACGGCCTGGCCAGCTTGGGACTTTTGTCCTGTAGTGCAACAGCTGGCGCGACTCTTCAGCTTCTGACATGCTTGGCACGTATGCAGACTTTTGGCGACTTGCAAGCTGCGACTCACCCACGAGATCTAGTCGCGAGACTCTATTTCTTTGCACAATCTTGAGCATTTCTTCACACTCTCTCACTCACTACCCTTACAAATTTCCCACCTAAATACAGGGTTACTAAGTGCTAAATTACAAGCAAATTGGCACAGAATAAAGCCAACAAGATGGTTGATTAAATTCAACCTTACAAGCTCATTGTAATAGGTTCAAGCTCATCTACTATGTGTGCAAGACAAATCTCCTAATTGTACTAGCTAGTAGTCTAGAGTTTAGTCGCCTATGTATATACTCATGTTATGGGTCATTGTTACACAATCGTTGTACTACACTTTTACATATATTAAAGATACCCCTTTAGGGTTCCCTTAATAGACATAGGCCATTAGGCTGAATCACGTAACTCTCATATTCTCGGTGTTCTTATTCTATACTTCCTCTTCTGCATCCACTCTAGCATAGACAACATGGGATACATATCGCGTTGCTAATATATTTAACATCAACAATCCTGAAATTTTGATATTCAACTCAACTTGTTTTGTTTTCAACCCTACTTTGTTTGAGTTGCTTTTGCCATCTATGAAAGAGGCAAGTTGTTATTTCTTTGTTGGTTCAAAGCTTCCCACTATTTATTTATTAATTTACTTTTGATATATATGATAAGTTTGAACTTATGACATTGACTTCAATTATGATTCACTTTTATTATCAAACCAAGACACTAATTAATTTTTAGTGTAAATTGAATTCAAATTTAGGTCTTTTATATAATGACAGAAAAAAAAATATCAATTAAGCTAACTAGGATGCACACCATTTATTGATTTCTAGATGTTTATTTTTAGTTAGCGCTAAATTACATAGAAGTTCTTTACTATTAAAGTTATTTTTAGTTTTTAGATCATTTTTGTTAGAAATTGTTTTGTAAACATGCCTATCTCTAGAGAGTTAATTATACATTTGCATTTGGGATTTGGTGTTAGTGGGTTTGCTCACATTCCCATCCATTTAGGAAAGAGAAATGTAATATTCACAATATTTTCATAACAAATCATAAGTAATAAATTGTTATTGGCTATTATAGGCAAGTAAAAAAGTAATTTAAGTTGTGAATTTAAATTAAAATCAATAACAACATACCATCTATGATTTGTTACGAAAATGTTATAAAAATCTTGTGGACGTAGCACTTCTCTTTAAGAAAACAATTGATAACCATTTTGGAAAATTAATGGAAAAAAAGTAACCTCAACATGAAGATTTGGGGCTTCTATACAAATCTATCCAAGTTCACATAGTTTATTTTGTGAGCCCTAAATGTATTAGAGGCCTAAAACGTTTACCTATACGAACTAGGTTCCCAAACGAGCCAAGAGAAAGAAAAAGGCTTGAATCAACACCTTTTTTTTGTTTTTAAATTTTAAATGAATTCACTATTATTCATAAACCTAAGCAAGTTTTGTCCTAAAAATAAAATAAGGCAAATTACAACTTACCCACCTGTGGTTTGACCGAAATTTAAGTTGTTTACATGAGGTTTAAAATTTGACACTTTAACTGCCTGAGGTTTGACCAAAATTTAAGTTGGCTACTTGTGGTTTGAAATTTCATGATACAAGTGTTCGGCTCTATTCTTTTTTATCTTATTTGATCTTGTATTTTTATGTTTTTGGTGGAGAGAGACATAAAAATGGAGCAAAATTACATATTTAGCCTTGTTATTAACAGAGTTGGGTTACGAAATTTTAACTAAGCTAACCTTGGGTGGGT
Source organism: Quercus gilva (assembly GCA_023621385.1). Classification (NCBI taxonomy): domain Eukaryota; kingdom Viridiplantae; phylum Streptophyta; class Magnoliopsida; order Fagales; family Fagaceae; genus Quercus; species Quercus gilva. The sequence continues at coordinate 3,105,972 of CM042477.1, read as the reverse complement.
AAAATGTTAAATTTCATATTACAAGTAAACAACTTAAATTTCGGCCAAACCACAGGTAGGTACATTGTAATTTGCCCAATAAAATAAGTGCATGACTTGTACAACTAACAAAGCAGTATTTTTATTCAAGTGGTGATAAGAATTGTATTCCGATAATGCAAAAACAGTGATCCTCCATGTTCACGACAATTTTGGGAAGGTAAAGAAACAACCCACAAACGTCGGCTGTTTAAAATCCAATTGAATTTGGGCTCTTTGATTTTTACGCTTAATAATTCACTTGGCACAAAGTTAAAAATAAAATAAGACATGTGGCGTAAAATTGATTTTCCAAATAAAATCGAATTAGATTTTTTTTTTTAACATTATTTATTAGTGTGCATATATATATATACTAGTCCCTAACTTGTGCGATGCACGAAAAGGCTATTGACTTTGAAAAAAAATCCAACAATGAGTAAATAGACATTTTGCTAATTAGTATTTTTTTTTTAAATGAAGAAATATTTAACTTCTATACTTTTCCATAGTTTAGAAATATTGTCTAACATTGAACGTTATTGAGTTGCAAGTGCATAGTTACTAAAACCTATAAAGTAATTTACAATTCTTAAATTAATAAAGCAAAACTCTTAATAGTTATACACACACACACACACACACACACGCACACACACACTCAAAACTAATATAAATTGCAAATATATAAATAGAGACCATGATATGAGAACGACACACCAAGTTTCAAATTTGCATAGCAATCTGACTTTCTCGTAATAATAACAATATAAACAATTCAAAACATGGAACAATATCAAAATAATAATACCTATTTCCATTATCTTTTATGTTGAATCCAAAAAAATAATTAATCAACCCAAAATCATAGCTTTTAATAAGAAAACAAAAAATCACATGAACTTAAATAAAAAGCATTTAAGGTAAAAAAAATTAAGATCAACCTACTAAGACGCAAATACCAAAAAACCCCAAGACTTAAAACTTCAAAATTTATAGTATCCCCAAATTCTATTTCAAAACCAAACCAAATTCAACAAATTTATATATAAAATACCAAATAAAAATTTATCGTTCCCTAGGCTACAAGACATATTTTGCAGTTTTGATTTTTTATCCCAAAAAATAAAGATGCTTTATCTGCCATGTAAAAAAAAAAAAAAAAAGTAGAAATTTCAACCCAAGAAACCAAACCCACGAAAACAATGTCAATATAAACATGGAGATTAACCCAAAAGAAAATCAATTCTAAACATAACAAAGAATAAGATAGAAAGAAAATCTCAGGCGCATATGAAAACAAATAAAAAATTTGACATAAAAGATAAAATTCATTAATAACAATATAAACATGTAAAGTTGTGATTTACAACTATGTTTTATGTTGGCTTTATTCCATGACAAAAAGTGTTGTAATTGCCTTAATTTATTTCCTTGTATTTTGTGGGATTTTATTGTATTGGGTTTGGTATCAAGTTGGTGAAGACTCTAGCTTAAATGAAGAATCAGTGGATCTCGCGAGTGTCTTGCTGGAAGCTTACCCGCGAGAGAACCATGTGAGAAGCACATGCTGGAAGCTGAAGAGTCATGCCAGGCTGTTGATTTTACGAGTGTCTCGCGGGTAAGGCCTTCCCGCGAGATAGTCGTGAAACATTCTGCTTGGAGGATTTTTAAGTATGACTCTCTTACCCTTTACTCATACTATATATACCCTCATTACCCACAAATGTCAAATGAGGCTATTTAGAGAGAAAAACCCTAGAAAGATTTTCTATAACACACACACCCATCTTTTTGAGAGAGAGCTACTCATCCTTAGTGAGAAATCATTGTAGTCTCTTCTCCATCCCTCTCCCATTATCATACCTTGAGAGGAGATTTGTACCCAAACACAACCCACATCTATTCAGAGTGTAGAGAGTGTTTTGGAGCTGTTGGGAAGCACTGGAAGAAGCCAAGGATGGTAGATGCAACATGGAGCTTGTTGCGGGATCTAGAGAACTAAGACAAGACACGGTTCCGAGAAGCCTTGTTAGAGTAGGAGCTTGGAGGGCTTAGGTACATCGGATAGACTAGGCTTGGAGGGTCTCTTGCTAACCCATGTATCCCAACTGATTGTCTAGTGGATCAATTTCCGCTTGGAGGGCGGCGGAGAGGTTTTTCACTGAGTTCTTCGGTTTCCTCTTCGATAACACGTCTCGGTGTTATCTATGTTTGCATCCTTCTTCCCTACTCTTGTTCATTTCATTTTTACTGCTGTGTTGCTTTAAATATGGATTAGAGTAATTGTCTTGCTTGTACGCTTGTGTTTACACTATTTCGCACTTAGCATTAAGTTAGTGTAAAATCAACCAAGCCGTAATTTTAATTTGGGGGTCTAAACCGCTCGTGTGTTTTCGACACATTTTCGAGCTTTCAAAACAAATATCCACTTATATTGAATTGAAATTTTATTAATAATAACAATATAAACAAATTCGACATAAAATTCATTAGTCAAAGAAGAAAGTTGAATCAGATTGCTTGCATTTTTTTTTTTTTTTTAAATTCTAAAGTGAAGTTAAGTTTAAGATTTGAGGTGGTAATTGTTAGGACTTTGAGGAGGGGAGAGAGAGTTCTAATAGGAGTCTCTCTCTCTCTCTCTCTTTCTCTCTCAATCTAATGTGAGTCTTTTTTTTTTAGTCCTATTTTTAACGTGAGTCTCTTTAAAATAATTTTATTTAAATATTGTGCTAAAGTGAAAAATTGTGAGAGTTTCAAAGGTTTTGATTTTATATATATGTATAGATGAGATGGACTTAAAAGAAATTGAAAACAATAGAAGAAATCAAAACATACCTTCTTTTTTTTTTACACAAACGCAAAACAAATCTCCAGTGTACAACTAATATCCATTTGAAAATATTATCTGCAAAATAAGAGAATTCATACCTAAAAAATAATTCATTTAGAAGGAAATAAAAGGAATCAATATATATTTTCTACTGTTAATGGAGGCTTGCAATTAGTATGCACTTCCCTCCCTTTACCACTCATCTGAAACAATGGGAAGAATACTTTACATAAATCCATGAATTGCTTATACTCAGGAGATAAAGCAATTATGAAAGATACCATTTATTTCAACACCAAAAAAAAAAAAAAAGGGAATAATCATAATGAATCGAAAAGCAAGCAATATGGATGGCCTAGGGATGATGATCCAATATGTTTTGAAAATATTGAACATCAATGCAAGAACCTATACGTGACTTTCATTAAACATTACATTTATCATGAATTCTATCCAACACATGCTAGAAACTTTTAATTCAAAAACTTTTCCCAACTAAAGAAAATCAAATATGACTACAAACGATGTGAAAAAAAAATTTAAAACTTTATTAGCAAAATATATTAAAAAACAAACATAGACCAAATACAATAAAAAATAATACGGAACTTTATTAGCACAACTTTCCAATCAAAGCACAAAAGCATACGAAAATAAAGAAAAGGCTAAATGTACTACTACAACAAAAGGCTTAGACAACTTACTTCAATGAACAATTGAAGGAGTGACATCCATAACTTTGTACAAATGAGTCATTCTATCCACTACAATGACAACTTCAAATTCTAAAGCATCATCCAAGATGTTGGATTTGTGAATGTAGTATTATACAAAATATGAATAATTCCAATTCATGGGCAACTAAAAAGGCCTAATGGATGCGTCTAATGAAGGAAACTTGAAAAAAAAACGTCAGCTCAAATTTTATTTGCCTTAGCCACACGAGTTCGATGTTGTTCTAGACAGAGAGACTTTCAAAGGATGTTACAAACCCCAAGAAATTGCACATTGGAGATGGTGAATTTTAAAAAAATAATGTATGATATAGGTGGAACATTTTGAACAATGAATTTCATGATTTTATCTTCTCATATACTTGGCTCAGCCATAAAAATATTGCTTTGCATGCATAGGAGGGGATGCAGTGTTTACCTTCATTGGTAAAGGAACAATGTTAGCACTGAATCACCCAGATCTGGAAAGACAAATAAGACTCTAGTAGAAAAAGAATTTATTGGCACAATCACAATCCTTAAAAGAAGCAATATAGAAAGAGTTTCTCTATTCCTATTCCAAAAAAGCAATCTTTAAGTTGCAGAGTCCCACCATGGTCGGAAACTCCGTGCATAAACCCGCTATTGGATATAACTACCAAACTAATGGTTAAAAAAGCCTATCAAACTAATGATTAAATAGAGACAAATAGAAATGCATATCATTAGTTAATATAAAGACATAATACATAAGGTAAGACATAGGCAGCAGGAACATTAAAAAATCTTATCAAATTAATATGAAATTGAAGTATTCTAAACATAATATACAAAGTTTGAGAAAAATGATTTGGCAATTTTTCTATTATTTGAATCTTAAAATTTTCTCCTATCTTAAAGCCAAAAACAGTTCCAATTATAAGATATCACATTAAGGAATCATGGATAAAAGAAAAGATACCAAGTGTCAGATTAATTTGAAGATAACTATTATAAAAATAAAAAATAAAAACAAAAGAGTCAATAGTGAAGTTGGATAGAGAAAATTAAACATCTTAGACTTCTAAAGTGATCAAGTAGAGAAGGCATCCAATTCATATTCATTTGTAGGCCGAAAATGTCCTAACTATAAATGAAGCAAGGTCAAGGTGACTGTTGCTACCATTTTGAAATAAAAAAGGTAATAATTTCAGTTGCTCAAGTCTTTGCAAACAATTAAATGTTATTGTTCATGAGAGAGGGCCATAGATCATATTAGTTTTATGCTGATTTTAAAAGGGGAAGATGAAAGAAAAAAAATCAGAAAAATTCAAAGAAAAGACAAAAGAAAAGAACCAATTTATCTTAATTAGATATAGATCCAACCACAATTCTTCCAGCATACAGTCTAAATGCATAAGTATAGAGAATCAAGACATTTTGGAAGTAGTTTAACATAGAAACAACTTTGAAATACAAAATAATTTCAACTTAAAAGGCATAATGCTATGATGATAACTGTTTCAATTGGTCATAACTGGCTGGGTTAACAGCATTTACTGTAGCATTTTGTGCTACATTAGTGCCAAGGCTAGTCCAATAATTTTCTTAACAAATTTGTGAAGGACATAATAGCTTACACTCATGATTCTTGTATTCAAATTCAGTTAGCTGTTCAACTCAAAGTTTTGTTGATCTGGGTAAAAGTGACTTAGAGTAATTAATAATATGTACAATTCCCCTACTACATAGCTAACTTGTCTTTAAGTTGCGCATGCTTAAATATCTAAAGCATTTAAAGAATGTAGATGTCAGTGGTACTGAACTCTTAACTTCGAAGGATTTGTTCACAAATGATGGAAATATTATACCTGAGCACTTATTATCTCTAACTAATGCATAAATCATTACGAAATTTGTAATTCTCATGCCTATAGTGGTTCTTTTTTAAGAGAACCATCTATAGCTCACAATATCAATGGAATAAGAATAACAAATTCTAAAAAAATATAAATTATGCAGTAAACAAAGAAGGCACCAGATTACCAATCAAAGTGAGTATTGGCTTTGCAATGCCCCAATTTATACTATCTTCCCTTTACCCTGCTCTTCCTCATTTGTTGGCCAACAATCTCTTCTTTTTTTCTTTTTCTTTTTTTCTGCACATCACAGGGTCCAATTTTATCCTTACGGCCTGCAGAATCTTGATGAGTAATGCCTCCCTGTAACATGTATGTGACAGTCAAAAAACTTCACCTTTGACTAACTTGAAAGCCCATCCTTCAAGACCTGTAGTGTCCAATCTTCTAAATCTTAGTTGCTTCAATAGATTTTATCGACGTTAAAGACAACATTTCCCCAGCACGAATAGGATCTTTGCTCACGTGCAAGAACAAGATGTCCCCCCTCTTGAAACCAGGTTCCATGCCACCAGAAAGCACAACGACAACAGGAGACTCACTGCCAGTAATGCACATCAATGTCTCTCGGAGGATTTATGTCGTAGCACGTAATAAATTCCCCACTGGATACTACCTGGAGGCTGTGGGCCCTAGCCACTAGCCAATAAATTAATCAAGAGATCACTTTTCACACCTTCCGAAGTTGTTTGATTACTTGTTAAGCAATAGCCACCATTTGAAGTTGCTCTTTTATATATTATGGTGAGATAGCGGGAACCTCTTGGGAAGCCATTTTCGTTCGTTTCTTCCCACTCGTTGGGCCAGTCTAGGTTGGTCTAATGGTCTGTTACTTTGTTTCCGAGTATTTTGACAATGAAGTATTAGTTTAGGCTATTCTAACTAAAATAATCCACGTATTTTCTTGATTTTGTGTCTGTTTAGGATAGTTTAAATTTATTGGCTTAAAGATAACTTGAATAAAATACAATTCCAAATTGCAATTTAAAATACATTAATTAGCTTAGAGCAACCACATCAGTTAATGTATTTTACACATCTATTTTTACACTAAAAACTTACTTTTTCTATTTTACACATTCATTTTTACAAAACACTCACATCAGTTTATCTATTCTATCATCTCTTTTATTTAAATAATCAATTTTCTTAATTTTTTATTATTTCTCTCAACTACCCCCATTACATACGCGTCCTTTCTCTCTCTCTCTCTCTCTCTACCCATTTTTTCTGATTTGTTGCTCTCTCTCTATACCCGTCTCTCTACCTCTCTCTATACCCATTTCTAAACACAGATCAACTCTCCCTCTCAGTCTAATCCACACCATCTCGATCACAAGCACTGATCCACAGCTCTGATCAGGCAAGACCCGATCAAGCACCGATCCACAAGAACTGATGATCTCCCTAGCTCCGATCCACAAGCGCCAACCAGATCTCCCTAGCTCCGATCCACAAGCACCGATCTCCCTAGCTCCGATCCCAAACTTCTTCACCGGCCGATCCATGAACCAAGCTCCACAACCCTCTTACCGATCCAACCTCTAGGGTCTTTTTCTCGACCCATCAACTCAGATCACTTCTTCACCGGCCGATCCACGAACCAAGCTCCACAACTCTCTTACCAATCCAACCTCTCAGGTCTTTTTCTCGACCCATCAACCCAGATTGCTCGCCATCAACAACAACTACAACAGCAACCACAACCACATACAATAATTGAAAAAAGAACTGTGTGGGTTTGTCTATGTGTGGGTGTGTTTCTGTGTTGTTTTGTCTGTGTGGATGTGTTTGCGTGTGGGTGTGTTTGTGTCCATCTAAGGAAAAAGAAGATAAGGAGATTGAGTTCATTGTGCACAAAGAAGAGAGAAAAAAAAAAGATGTGAACAGAAATTAATAAAATAATAAATACACGAGCTACAGTGACCGTGCATATATGCACGGTTACTGTAGCATTTGTATAATTATGCACAACTTTACACCTATTGATGTGGGTGTTTTTTTGGCCAAAATGTGTAAAATGAAGATGTTTTTGTATTATAGAAGAGTATCCACCAACTGATGTGAATGCTCTTAAAGCTATAAAAAAAATACATTAATTAGCTTAAAAGAAGTTTGCTTATAAGCTTAAATATAAATGTGCTCTTAATGGAATTTGATCATGGGAATGGAAACATGAAACTAAAGGCAAAGAAAGAAATTGACATTAGTCTAGGGTAACAAGTAAAAGAGCCCTAAAGAGGAGATGGAAGACAAATTGGAAATTTGGAACTCATCATTGGATGACCAAGATCCTATGATGCTGAATTACCAAAGCTCAAATTTGAAGGAAGTAATTTTAATCCTGATACATAGGCTGTTTAAGCAACTGTAGCCTTATAGTCTCTGTATCTGGACAGAGCCTGAATTGTCCAAAACAGTTTTCTAATTGCAACTATTGATTATTATGGTGAGCAAATGGGCAATTTTTATTTGGTTCCTAAGGTTCTTTTTGCTCTTGTCATTGGTGGACTACTAGAACAAATAGCATAAGAGAGGTCAAGATCGGTAGTGTAAGCTGTGTGAACATGGCTAGCTAGGTATCTTATGTATTGTTGAGTATTTAAGAAGCTGGTTATAACTTTTAAATGGTGTTTGTTTCATTGATTTGTGATGTGGACATCTAAGGGCCAAGGCTCAAGCGATTCATTTGGGGGTACACAACAAATGAAAGGATATGAAAGTTATGAACTTATGAATAATGATAATCATAAAATTGGGGGAACATATCTGATCATTCCCCGAATATTGAAAATTAATCTACTAAAGAGTTTGAGCCTATGATTGCTCTTAGGCGCACTAAAGTTCTTTCCAAGGATAGCCCAAGAATATACGCACCCATTAAAATAAGTCCCCTTTGCTAATGATTTATAAACAAACCCCTCGTATCCAAACACCCATATAATAAGCATCCATGACCTGATAAAAATTAAAATATTGATATATGATCAGTATAAACTTTGAAGTTTGTACTTTGCACCTACAAATATTGGCTAAAATAAGCAAATTTTTACTACACTCAAATTAAACACGTCACATTTTGTACATACTCTCTTGTCTCATGTTGTATCACTAGGAGCGGCAATTTTTATCTATATCCATAAACCCACCCATAACTCATTTAATTTAGATAAGTTTTAACCCAAGACAATTTAACACTTGCATTAAATGGGACAAAATTGCCCTTTGCCATTTTCGGGCAAATTCAATAGTTTTATACCCCATTTCCTAAACTAATTAGGAAAATGTCTCTTTTTTAAAACTTAATTTGTGATAAATCGAGTTAGGCCCTATAGTAGCGTTTTAAGGAACCTATAGTGACGTTTTAAAGGATCTATAGTGGCGTTTTGTAACTCGACTTCAATGAAATCGAGTTATAGGTTTTTTTACCTATAACTCGATTTCATTGAAATTGAGTTAAAAAACATCACTATAGGTTGCTTGAAACGCCACTATAGGGCTTCAAAATTTTTTTTTTTTTTTTTAAACTCGATTTATCATAAATCGAGTTTTAAAATAATAACATTTCCTTAATTAGTCTGGAAAATGGGGTATAAAGCTATTTAATTTGCCTAAAAATGGCAAAGGGCAATTTTGTCCGGATAAAATGTGTAAAGATCCATTTGGGTAGTCTAATTAATGAGTCTTAATAGTTAAACCTATTGAGCAAAGTTAAATGCCTGAAATTAATAAATTTTAGTCAAACTTTTTTCTTTTCTTTTTTTTAAGGGAAAAGACAATGAACTTTAATTAAGAAACACCGGCTATGTCAGCCTGAAGTACAGAATAAAATTGTGGTAAAACACCCTCCATCTACACAAGAAAATCTAGCACATTAATAGATTATCTACCCAGAGTATAAGCAACCTTATTGCCCAACCTTATTGCCTTATCTCCTAGTGTGAGTAAAACAATTGAGAAAAAGATGGAGACAGTATCTTTGCATCTTGTATCAAAGAGGCATGGTAAGCCAAGCAAAAAACCTCATCGGCCAGAGCTTTAACAATCATCCCCAAATCACCTTCCACAACAGCGTAGGTAATACCAAGTTCTATCACAAGCTCAATTGCACGGGCTGCAGCTAAAGCTTCAATATCCATTACTTAGTAAGCTTGGGGTAATTTTTGGGATAGAGCGTCAATGACCTGACCTTGGCTATTCCGAATGGCCACACCAAATCCAGATTTGTTATCTTCTTTAATGACTGCTCCATCGAAGTTGTGAATTGCATTTTAGCTAATTTAATTTAATAAAAAGAATTTGTTTGAACAATAAAAAAAAAAATAATAATAATAATTAATTAATTAATTAGAAAAGTCGTACAGTTACGATATTATATGGGGGTACGTGTTAATTATTAAATATATATTTTCATATTGCTAAGCATTAATTTTTCATTTATAGTTAAACATAAATCAATTTAAAAATATTAATGGATAATAAAGTTAATCCATAGTCTTTTTTTTTTTTTTTTTTTGAAACAGTTAATCCATAGTCTTCAAATGATGTTTAGAATACATATATGAATGTTGGGCACAATTTTTTTTTTTTGGGGAGAGAGAGAGAGAGAGGAAGCACTGAAAAGAAAAAAGAAAAAAGAAATATATATATATATATATATATTAATATGTGTACTGTAAATTTGAGAAGAAAAAATTATGAGAGAAAACAGTGTTATATAAAAAGAGAGAGAAAGAGAGAGAGAGCTTCTCATTTCCTCACGTGGGCCGCCAGCATTCTTCGACTTCGTGACAAATTGTACAATTGAATAATCATCAATCATGCAAGAAATTGAATAGGTATGAACAAGTAGAATTTTTCCATACCCCTCGCAGCACTCCAAGACAAGGTGTGAACATGAAATAAAGTATGCAAATTAAAGACAAGCCTTTGATCTCTTTTCTTATGTGTTAAGATAGGCCCAGGTGTGAAAAAACACTAAAAAGCCGATTAATTTTTCTATGCCATACCTGGACTGAATAATAAAGTAGTCTTTGGAGGAATTGGTAGCACCTCTTTATCAATTTTGCATTTAAAGGAAAGTGAGAATCCTCGTCAGCACTCACAATCGTTGCATTAACTTTGGATTCCTTCATCCACCCCTTCCACATTTTACAAAATCTTCAATTGCTCAGACAGGGGTTAAAGATTAGTAGTATCTTATTACAGGCTCATTTTACTTCACAGGCTACTTTTTGAAGAATCTGTTGTAAATTTTACAAAAAGTATAAAATTTTTTAATATGTAGATGGCATGAAATTAAATAAAGCAGATAAGTGATTCTAAAAAAGTAGTGACATAGATTGTATCTAACCTAAACCAAATTTAATTCTCTCAAAATAACAAAGCCAAATTTCAAATGTCTTACAAATATAGGTCTCAAATTCATAATGCAAACACACAGCAATACACCGACACTGCAAAACATGAGCAACAAGTAAAATGCAAAACCCCACAAGAAATTTAAAGTTAGAAGAAAACCGTGTAAGACAATCAGAAAGAGAGTTTTCTTTTCTTTCTTTCTTTTTTTTTTTTTTTTGAAAGTTTAAAAGAGAACCCCAAAGAGAGATGCTCACCAATGTTGTAGAAACATTTTGATCCACCATTGATTTCCTTGCATACAAATTATATCATTGTGATTTGAAAGTAATTAAACTCATCAAGGTAAGGGATATGATTGTGAATAGAAATTTGTGAAGAAAATTAAACTCTGTAGTAAACTCATCACCTTATGTCCAAAACACCAAGTCACCCTAAAATGAATTGTCCCACTGCCATCAAACTCCACTAATGGATTAGATGTCCACATCACATATCAAAGCAACAACAATTAAAACCAGTTTCTAAAATACTTATCAGTCTATGTATTGAAGAATTAGCCACGTTCACTACGCTAAACAGGCTTTACCCTAAATTCAAAAGCAAATATCACAACACTCATAAAGCCACTCATTGCTATCCACTAAACACTATAACATGGACAGGCCAATGGCCTTTATATCAAATGACAAAAGCAAAAGAAACTGGGGAACCAAACTACACTTGCCCAGTTGCCCACCAAAACAGTCAAAGCTTTTTTTTAGAGAAACCATATGGGAGAGTCTAATTATGCTCATCCGCAACCAGATACACAGACTACTAAAGGCTGCAGCTGTTTAAATTATTAAAAGCTGTAATTAAATCATTAACATATATTACCTCCAAAAATCAAATGAAGTATATGAGAATAAATATCTGGTTATAATCATAAAAACACTCAGAAAATCAAATAGTATAATTTAGAACTGAGAAAAAGGAAAAAAAATAAAATAAAGAAATCATTTAATATAGTGTAACTGTCGCCCCCAACACAGATAATCAAGATAAAACAAATAAAATAAAATAAAATAAACAAAAAACAAAACACAAAAACAAAGAAACACAGCTATAATGATGATAAATTATTAACGTATATAGTGTTGTGGGCTTTAGGCCCAGTTAGGTTACTTGTATAGCACACATATTTACTTGTACTGCACACATATGCCTCCTATATAAAGGCACCTATGTACATTCTTTCATCAAGGAATACAATACAATCATTCAGTATTTCTAACATGGTATCAGAGCCACTGCTCTGACCTTTTCTTAGCAGTCTTGTCTTTATTGGTGTGACTCCATTTTCAACATCGCTTCCACCATCACAGCAGCCGCCGCAGCCTTTCGCCGTTGAACCTTCGACGTCTACCAACCGTCGTCTTTGGGTTCCGGACTTGCAGCCGCCGTTGTTGAGGAGTTTCATGCCACAAAGACCACTACCTATTGCATCACCGCCGCAATATTGCTCCGATTACGTTGGTGAAGGTACCACAGAGATCCTCTTACACTGATCTACTCATTCGTGAAAATCTCATCATTATCGGAGCTTGCACGCACTCTCATGCACCACCAAAAGATTCTGCGCCCTAGCTCACACTCTCCACGCGCCGCCACGCGCCGTCAAAGATAATCACGCGCCTCCATGTGTCGCCACGCGCCGGATGTGTTCTTCACGTGCCTCTACACGCCTACACGCGCCAGATCTCACCTGTTGACATCAGCCCTAGGTGATGTCATCTACTGACATCATCATGACATCATCGCCCAGTCAGCCTGCTGACGTCATCCGTTGACTTTGACAGGGTTGACTGTTGACTTTTTGCTAGAGTTGACTTTTTTGGAGTTCAGGTGCTTCTTACCCAGTTTTTCGCGTAAATTTCATTTTTGAAGTCCATTTTTGCATATTTTGCTTCTAAATGAAGAATAAGGACAAGTTTGCTTCCTTTTGCAACAATCATCGTCGACAATCCAACAGACAGTTTTGCAATTTTTGCAAACGTTTTGGCTATAATATTGAGACTTGCTATCAGCACAACAAATCAGCTGTTTCCAATTCTGCTGCTACAGTTGCTAACACTGAGAGTGTCCAACCCATGGCTCCTGTCTCTACACAGTCTCAGTCTTCTGGATCCACTTTCTCCATTTCCAAAGGTGACCTTATAAATATCATCGCCAATGTCATTCGTATGGTTGGTAATGCATCTTATTCCTCTTCTCTCTCAGCTTTATCTGGTATGTCTCCTACCTCTTGGCTTATGGATTCTGCTTGTTGCAATCACATGACACCTCACTCATCCTTATTTTCTGACCTTAAACCTGTACCGCACCCTCTTAATATTCATACAGCAAATGGTTCCACAATGTCTGGTCATAATATAGGTTCAGTTTCAACCTCCAACCTCTCGGTTCCTGGAGTCTTTAATGTTCTTGACCTTTCTTATAATTTATTTTCTGTGGGACAATTAGCTGAGTTGGGTTATCGCATTACCTTTGATTATTCTGGATGCATTATGCAGGATCCTAGGACGAGACAGGAACTTGGGACCGGTCCCAGAGTTAGGATTATGTTTCCCATGGACAACCTTCGTCTTCCACTTGTCGCTCATGTTTCTATTGCTGCAGCTGTTGCAGTTTCTTCCACTCCTTCCCTTGCACTTTGGCATGCTCGACTTGGTCACGTATCTTCCTCTTGGGTACAACAATTGGCTTCTAGAGGTTTGTTAGGTTCAGTGTCCACAGAAAATTTTGATTGTGTTTCATGTCAGTTAGGAAAACAACCAGCTTTGCCTTTCAATACTAGTGAATCCATATCCATTGATATCTTTGACCTTATTCATTCTGATGTTTGGAGGCCTTCCTCTGTCTCTAGTATTGGTGGGTCTAGATATTTTGTTGTCTTTATTGATGATTACTCTCGCTATAGTTGGATTTTTAATATGAAACATCATTCTGAATTATTGGAAGTATATTCTAATTTTGCAAAAATGGTTGAAACTCAGTTTTCCAGACGCATTAAAATTTTTCGATCTGATAATACTCTTGAATACACTCAATATGCTTTCCAAGCTGTTTTGCATTCCTATGGCACTGTTCATCAACTAACTTGTCCAGGTACCTCTCAGCAAAATGGTAGAGCCGAACGAAAACTTCGTCATATTCTTGACACTGTTCGTGCTCTCCTTCTCTCTGCTAAAGTTCCTACTCCTTTTTGGGGTGAAGCTGCTCTTCATGCTGTTCACACTATTAATTGCATTCCGAGTCCTATTATCCAAAATCAAACTCCATATGAGCGCCTTTTTGGGTCATCTCCAGACTATCACCACCTTCACTCCTTCGGTTCTGCTTGTTTCGTTCTTCTTTAGCCACATGAGCATAACAAACTTGAGCCTCGGTCAAGGCTTTGTTGTTTTCTTGGCTATGGCGAAACTTAAAAGGGGTATAGGTGTTATGATCCTGTCTCTCATCGTCTTCATGTCTCCCGTAATGTTGTCTTTTGGGAACATTACCTCTTTGTCGAACTTTCTCATTTCAATGCTTCCTTGTCTTCCTCCTCTGTCTTAGATCTTTTTTCAGATGAGACACATATTCCTTCTATAGCTGCTCCTGATCCTCCTATAGTTGCTCCTGATTCTGTTGCTGTAGACTTCTCTGTCCAACCACCAAATATCACTGATCCTTTTCCTAGTTCACCCTTTAATGAACAGGTGGAAGATGAATAGGTTGAAGACAAGCTACCCAACCCCAATCCTAAGCTTGGGTCTCTTGCTCCTGCTCCGCCTGAAGATCTTGCACAAGACATTCCACCTCGTCACTCAACTCGGGTAAGATCTATTCCTGCACATTTACTTGACTATCATTGTTACATTGCTCTTGCTACACTACACGAGCCTCACACCTATCGTGAGGCTTCCACTGACCCTTTATGGCAGATTGCAATGAAAGAGAAACTTGATGCATTATCTAAAAACCATACTTAGGATTTGGAGACACTTCCTCCTGGGAAATCTGTGGTTGGTTGTAAGTGGATCTACAAGATTAAGACTCGCTCTGATGGGTCCATTGAGCGCTACAAAGCTCGTCTTGTTGCAAAAGGTTTTACACAAGAGTATGGGATTGATTATGAAGAGACCTTTGCTCCGGTTGCTCGTATCTCATCTGTCTGTGCCCTCTTAGCTGTTGCTGCTGCCAGTAAATGGGACCTTTTTCAGATGGATGTTAAAAATGCATTTCTTAATAGGGATTTAAGTGAAGAAGTGTATATGCAACCTCCTCCTGGTCTCTCTGTTTACTCAAACAAGGTTTGCCACCTTCGACGTGCACTTTATGGCCTTAAACAAGTTCCACGAGCTTGGTTTGCCAAATTCAACTCTACCATCTCTCACTTGGGTTACATGGCCAGTCACAATGATTCTGCCTTATTTCTTCATCGCACTGACAAAGGCACTATTTTACTTCTCTTATATGTGGATGATATGATCATAACTGGTGATGACCTCAGTGGCATTTAAGAACTCAAGGCTTTTCTTAGTCAGCAGTTTGAGATAAAAGATCTTGGATATCTCAGCTACTTCTTGGGTCTTGAAAGCACTCATTTTACAGATGGACTTTACATTACTCAAACCAAGTATGCCTCTGAACTCTTGTCTCGCGCTGGACTCACTAATAGCAAGACTGTGGACACTCCAGTTGAGCTTAATGCACATCTAACTCTCTCAGGGGGGAAACCATTGTCTAATCCCTCTCTTTACAGATGCTTGGTTGGTAGCTTGGTTTATCTCACTGTCACTCGTCCAGACATTTCCTATGCTGTTCACCAAGTGAGCCAGTATCTGTCTGCTCTACGATCGACTCACTATGCTGCTGTTCTGTGCATTCTTCGATACCTAAAGGGCACTCTCTTCCATGGTCTTTTCTACTCTGCTCAGTCTCCTCTTACTCTTCGTGCATTTTCTGATGCTGATTAGGCAGGAAACCCCACTGATCGCAGGTCTACCACTGGTTATTGCTTTCTTCTTGGTTCTTCTCTGATTTCTTGGCGAAGCAAGAAACAAAGTCATGTGGCCCGTTCCAATACTGAAGCAGAATATCGTGCCCTTGCTAATACCACATCTGAGCTCCTTTGGTTATGATGGCTTCTCAAAGACTTAGGTGTTTCTACATCCTCTGCTACTCCTCTTTATTATGACAACCAAAGTGCTATTCATATTGCTCACAATGATGTCTTCCATGAACGGACTAAACACATTGAGATCGATTGTCATTTTATCCGTTTTCATCTTGTCCATGGTGCTCTCAAGCTGATCTCAGTCTCCTCTAAAGATCAACTTGCAGATATCTTCACCAAGTCACATCCTAAGGGACGCCTTCGTACTTTGGTTGACAACCTCAAGTTGGTCTCACATCCACCTTGAGTTTGAGGGGGGCTGTTAACGTATATAGTGTTGTGGGCTTTAGGCCTAGTTAGGTTACTTGTATAGCACACATTTATTTGTACTGCACACATATGCCTCCTATATAAAGGCACCTATGTACATTCTTTCATCAAGGAATACAATACAATCATTCAGTATTTCTAACATAAACAAACCCAAAGAGCTACAAGACAGAAAATTTAGCATCCAAAAACGATACAAAATCCAAATATAAACATGTTAAGCTGCAAATATGATGCACATAAAACGTGTTTTCTGAAGATTTAAAGAATGGATTCCAACAGGTAGAATGGCACCAGATTTAGAAAGGAAAATACTTGATCTGATGAGTGCAACTCCAACTATTTCTGCAACAACAATAAATAGTTGTGATCTCTAGGGTGAGGGTTGAGGAAAGAGTGATAAGAGTGTTCATTGAGCAATCTATATATAAGCGAATCTGAAGCTAGTTGTGTGGGATGAAGCTGCTGTCCCCCTTGTTTTACCTCTGTTGTGTGGGATAAAGTTGGCAGCTAGTTGTATTTTTTTGCTCTTCTTTGTTAATAAAGATTTTTCACTCATAAAAAAAAAAATATATATATATATATATATATAAGCGAATCTGAAGGAGGTCAGCTTTGTTAAATGGGATAAGGATTGCAAACACGTATGCACTAGATCCATTAGGATGTTGACACCTGTGCATCTTGGTTTCACTGACCTTGTTAACACTTTGTTTAGTTTTGGACAAAACTTTTCCAAATATTTTTTTGAAGCTACTACAGTAATTCTCTTGATATAAAAAATACTGTAGCAACTCTAAATTATTATTTTATCTAAAAAAATACCTGCTGAATAAATAAAAAATATTCTTTCTCTTTTTTCTTCGCTCCCTCTCTCGCTTCTCATCAAAGAGAACAAATGGAAGTTGTAAGGTTGAATTTAATCAACCATCTTATTGGCTTTATTCCATGACCAATTTGCTTGTAATTTAGCACTTAGTAACCCTGTATTTAGGTGGAAAAATTGTAAGGGTAGTGTATGAGAAGATGTGAAGAAATGCTCAAGAGTGTGCAAGAAAATAGAGTCTCGCGACTGGATCTCGCAGGTGAGTCGCGGCTTGCAAGTCGCCAAATGCCTGCACATGTGCCAAGCATGCTAGAAGCTGAAGAGTCGCGCCAGCTGTCGCACTACAGGACAAAAGTCCTAGGTTGGCCAGGCCGTTAGCTCGTGGCTTGAACTCGCAACTTGACCCAGTCGCGAGGTCAAGTCGCCAAAATGCCCTGTTTGGCAAAAACTGACGTTTTGCATTCCTTTCTCACCCTACTATATATATATATACCCTTATACCCACTATATTGAGAGAGCTTCTAGAGAGAATTTTGTGAGAGAAACCCTAGAGAAAAACAAGATTGCCTTATCCCCAATCTTCACCTTAGAGACTCTATAAATTCCTCTTCTCTCTTCCTCTCTATTGTTATACCTTTGAGAGGCATTTTACCAAATCCTTATCTCACCACACTCACGTCTGTGAGAAGATTCATTTGGTGCTGTTGGGAAGCAGTTAGGAAGGAACCAATCTACATTAGTTGATGCTATGGTCTAGTAGCGGAATCCGAGAAGCTAAAGAAGAAATAGGTTCGGCATAACCTCGTTGGAGCAAGAAGCTTAGAGGGCTTAGGTACTTGGGTAGATTAGGCTTGGAGGGTCTTCTGCTGTTCATGTATCCCAACTATATTCTTTAGTGGATTATTTGACCGCTTGGAGGGCGGCGGAGAGGTTTTACGCTGAGGGCTTCGGTTTCCTTTTCGATAACACATCGTGTGTTGTCCGTGTGTTTGCATCTTCCTTCCTTTATTTTTGCCTTATATTTACTGCTGTATATGTGTTTATATTTGGCTTAGATTATTTATCAATTCTATTATAAGCTTGTTGTCATGTTCCGCACATTAACTGTTTGATATAAAGCTTGAATTGGTAATTTTGTAATTGGGGTCTAAACGTTCAAGGGTGTTTCATACCCATATTGAACTTTCAGAAGTAACTCTTCTCTCATAAGTAAAATTATTGCATACAATCTAAACAAAAACACAAAACAAAAAATGCAATAAAACTACATAATACAATCTTTCTCATAAACTAATAAAATCAGAACCCAAAAAAAAAAAATCCAGCCTTTATCTCAACAGCTACTAACAATAACAAAATATAATTTGAACAAAACACAAACAACAAATGCAATGAAATCAAAAAATAGAATCTTTCTCTCATAAACTAATGAAATCAGAACCAAAAAAAAAAAAAAGATCAAACCTATTAACAATATAAAGTGAGAGAGAAAGACTGAATAGTCTGTATATTAATGTGTGAATAATAATGTACAATAGAGAGCCTTATATAGGCTAGGTATGTGTGCAGTACAAGTAATGTGAGTAAACTACAAGTACAGTATATTGGGCTAAGCCCTGAGCTAATCTAGTCTAAGCTATACACTAACATCCCCCCTCAAACTCGAGGTGGCAAGGAGGAAGCCAACTAGAATTTGGATATAAAATCTCAAAGACGACCACGTAAGTGAGTCTTGGTGAAGATATTAGAGGCTGGTCAGAAGAGGAGATGGAGAACAATTTGAGATTGCCTTTCTTGAGATGCTGGCAAGTGATGTGGCAGTCAATCTTAATGTGCTTGGTGCGTTCATGGAAGACATCATTATGAGCAATGTAGATAGCATTATGATTGTCATAATAAAGAGGAGTGGCAATGGGTTGTGGAGCATCCATGTCAGCCAAGAGCCAGCGAAGCCAAACAAGCTCGTAGGTGGTGTCGGCAAGGGCACGATACTCAGCCTCAGTACTAGAACGGGAAACCACATCCTGCTTCTTACTAAGCCACGAGACAAAAAAAGTACCCAATAGGAAATAGAAACTTGTGATAAAGCATCGATCAGTCAGATCACTTGCCTAGTCCGCATCTGAATAAGCATGAAGCTCGAGAGAAAACCGAAAAGAGTAGTGGAGACCATGATAAAGTGTGCCCTTGACATATCGGAGAATCCGAAGAACGACAACATAGTGGACAGAACAAGGGGCATCCATGAACTTACTAACCATACCCACGGCATGTGAAATATCCGAATAAATAACAGTGAGATAGATCAGACTACCAACAAACTGACAGTAGCGAGTAGCATTGGATATAAGTTCACCATCCAAGGGTGTGAGCTTTGCATTGTATTTCAAGGGAGTGGAAATAGTCTTGTTGTCGGTGATGCCAGCTTTGGAGAGAAGATCAGAAGCATATTTAGCTTGGGAAAGATAGTATTCATCAGAGGATGAGGTAACCTCAAGCCCAAGAAAATAGCTGAAAGTGTCCAGATCTTTCATCTCAAAATGCTAACTAAGGAAGTGCTGAAGAGAGCGGATACCTGTAGAATCATCTCCAGTAATAATCATATCATCAACATAAAGAAGAATAAGAGTGATACCAGCAGAGGATCTTCGGACAAAGAGAGCAGTGTCATGAGGACTCAAAGTGAAACCCTGCTAAGTAACAACTGAGCTAAACTTTTCAAACCAAGTTCAAGGAGCCTGCTTGAGGCCATAAAGAGCAAAATGAAGGCAACAAACTTGACTGCCTGAGTGTGGATAGCCAGGGGATGGTTGCATGTACACTTCTTCTTAGAGATCTCCATTGAGAAAAGCATTCTTCACATCCATTTGATAAAGAGGCTAACGGTGAACAGCAGCCACAACAATGAGACATCTGACAGATGTAAAGCGAGCAACAGGAGCAAATGTTTCCTCATAGTCAATGCCATACTCCTAAGTAAAGCCTTTAGCAACTATGCAAGCCTTGTATTGTTCAACAGATCCATCAGCCTTGGTCTTGATCTTGTAAACCCACCTACAACCTACTACAGACTAACCAAAGGGCAAATCAACCATATCCCAAGTGTGATTCTTATGAAAGGCATCTGGTTCTTCGTTCATAGCTTGTTGCCAAAGAGGGTCAGTATATGCCTCATAATAGGTGTGAGGTTCATAGATGGTGACAAGAGCAAAAGAACAATGATAATCAGTGAGATAAGAAGGAGGAATGCTTACTCGAGTGGAACGACGAAGTTTAGGACCAACAGAAGACTCAAGAGAGGGTGATGCCACAAGATCCAAGACAAGCAGGTCATATGCCATTGACAGAATCGAAGATGAGTCGTCTGGAGAGGCAACCAATGTCGAAGAATCCTCCATAAGTTCAAGATATAAAGGAAGGATAAGATTAGTAAAAATAGGAGACTCTGAAGAAGAGAACGTAGGAAACTGCTGAAGACTCGTGAAAGAATGATGCTCCCAAAACTCAACATGACGGGAGACACGAAGGCAATGAGAAATGGGATCATAATAGCAAAACCCCTTTTGAGATACACCACAACCAAGGAAACAACAGAGACGAGCACAAGGCTGGAGCTTTGTTCGTTCATGAGGAGGAAGAGAAACAAAACAAGCACAACTAAAAACCCCAAAGAGATGATTAGTCAGGAGTTTGACCATAGAGAAGCTTGAATGGTGATTTGTTGTGTGTAGTTGGTGAAGGAATATGATTAATGGTGTACATAGCAGTGAGTTCGGCCTCACCCCAAAAGCGCTTAGGAAGAGAGGTAGAAATGAGAAGGGTGTGGACAAAATCAAGAATGTGACGATGTTTTCATTCTACACGACCATTTTGTTAAGAGGTGTAAGGAAAAGATCGTTGAGGAAGGGTACCATGACTGTCTAAAAAGGATAAGAAAGATTTATCATTATATTCTTTAGCATTATCTAATCGAAAGACTTTGATGATGCAATTGAACTGCATTTCAATCATTTTATGAAATGTTTGGTAAATAGACACAAGTTTAGACCTATGATGAAGCAGATAAATCCAAGTATATCGAGAAAAATCATCCATAAATATGACAAAATATCTAGATCCCCCCTTAGTGAGAACAGGTGCAAGACCCCAAATATCAGAATGTATAAGATCAAAAGGTGTAGAAGAAAATGAGTCACTATTATTAAAGGGAAATTTTGTTTGTTTGCCAAAATAACAGTAAATACAATCAAAATTTTGAAACTGAACTGAACCCTAAATGACCTTGAGAAGTTAACAACTGAAGACGAGATGAGGATGGATGACCAAGACGAGCATGCCATAGATCAGGTGAGGGGGTGGCAATGGGAGCAGCTGCAGAAACAACTTGTGAAGGAATCTTCAAGTCATGAACCTTAAACATTCAACCAACCTTACAGCCTGTCCCAAGCACTTAACCCGTCCGGGGATCCTAGACATCCACACCATGATTAGTAAATAGAAGATCTATGCCTAATTCATAAAGTTGACCAACAGAAAGCAAATTAAGGGATAACTTTGGGATATCAAAAGTGTCACTAAGGGATAAATAAGGAGAAGAGATTGTTCCTTTATAACTAATAGCCATAGGAGTTCCATCAGTAGTGTAAATGGTGATTGGATGTTCTAAGTGTGCCTTATCAGAAAATTGGAATTCATCAGGAGTCATATGGTTATAACATGCAATATCAAAAAACTATGGTTGTTTACCTGAGGTGACAGAAAGGGCAGTGGAAGTGCAGGATAAAACCTGTTGAACTACTGCCTCAATATCAGCCGTAGTAAGTAAGGAAGCCAAAGATGGACCGATAGGAACCGATGGATCTGAAGGACATACAACAGCTGCCCGAGGAAAAGAAGCTTTATTCTTCTCTTGCATAAATTTCTGCAGTTTGCGACAAACTGAGATGTCATGGCCTTTGGCACAGCAAAACTCGCAGCGAGTACCTTTGGAAGACTAAGAGGTGGGGCACCCAGAGTTTATTCGTGGAGAAGCAGTGAACGTAGCAATAGGAGGCTGTGGAGATGGTGTAGCCAATACATGATCAGATTATGACATGTGATGAGTAAGCCAACGATTCTCCTAAAAAATGAGCTCCTTGACTGCAGCATCAAGAGAAGTAGGAGACTAGTTAAGTAGAGAAGCCTTAATAGGCTCAAAATCCTTATGTAAACCCATTATGAAGTGCATAAATTTACGGCGATCCTGATATCTGACAAAGAGCTCAATGTCCTTAGAACACACTAGTGGAGGATTTGCAGCAGAGAGTTGTTCCCACATAGTAGAATTTTGAGAATAAAAATCAGAAATAGACTAACCTGTCTCTTAGCATATTTGATAAAGCTTTGATTCAATGTGGAACTCCAGGCTTGAATCATTAGTACAATTATAGCGATTAACCAGAAATTTCCAAGCAGCCTCAGCAGTTTCAAGACGAGGAAGAAGAATATGAATGGAAGGAATAGAGGTATTGATAAACCAAGATAAGATCTTACTCTGAATACTTTTCTATTCCTCTAGGCGTTCTTCATACTCATCCGTTGTAATAGCAGTCTTAGGGGCATCTTTAGTAGTTGTGGCTTTGGACTTAGGGTTTGGTACTAGCTTAGGAATTGAACCAGTCACATATCTTCACAGTTTACGACCCTTGAGAAAGACAGTCATATTCTGAAACCATGCATGATAGCTAGTAGGACCATCCAACATAATGGTGATAGGACGAATGATATCTTGTTCGTTTTGTTAAGCCATAATGAAGAAAATGACCAAAAAGTGGGATTTAGAGACCTCAAATGAAGAAACGGAGCCCAAAATCAAAATCTACACAAAAACTAAGCAAGACAAGGCCTATTGAAAAATTTTGACTTTGGTTAAAAGTCAACGGTTAGAAGTCAACAGTTAGTGGTCAAAGTCAACGGTAAGTCAACTGCTGACGTAAGCTAATGATGCAGATCCTGACGTGGGCAGGATGACGTCAGCCTAGGGCTGATGTGGATAGACGCTGATGATCTCAAGCACATGGAGCACATGGAGGCTCGGTTCCTAGCGCGTGGAGTGCGTGTTCGACACTCAGAAGCTTCAAGCAACGCGTGTAGGTGCGTGCCAGGTCCTTGTTGGCTGTTCTTGGTTGGGTTTTTCTCAAGATTGGCTATTTTGTCACTCTGTGCATTTGCTTTGGCAGTTGGATGAACAGAACGATAAGATCCAAGAGTTGCAGGGACTGTGGGCGTAACGGCAATGACTCGCTTCTGATAGTAACTACTAAATGAAGGTAAGGGCAGCGGAAGAATGCCGAAGATTTCCACAGGAACCAAAAAATCAAAGGAATGGCTTTGATACCATATTAACAATATAAAGTGAAAGAGAAAGACTGAATAGTTTTTATATTAATGTGTGAATAATAATATACAATAGAGAGCCTTATATAGGCTAGGTATGTGTGCAATACAAGTAATATAAGTAAACTACAAGTACAGTATACTAGGCTAATCTAGTCTAAGCTATACACTAAAAAAACCCATTTCGACCGCATGTCATTGGCAGTGGGGAAGAGGACGAGCGGCGATGAAGGCAAAGCAGATGACGGAGGACGAAGATGACACAGTACTCTCTCTCGCCCGTTGAAGCACAACACCGATTTTCCTCTTGGAGACTGCCCCTTTCTCTATTTCTCTCTGTGTTTGAAGAGAAGAAATCAAATCCAGATGGTGAACTATGTGGATGGTGTGTGGCCTTTTGATTTTTATTAGGTGTTTTGATGGGAGAAATAAACGTGGCCTTCAGCCTACCATCTCTTTTTTTTTTTTTTTTTTTTTTTTTTTTTTTTTTTTTTAATAATTCTAAGTTTTAACTAAAAAAAAAAACTAATGCTAGGTTTTTTTTTTAATGGGAAATTAATTAGAAGTTAATAAATACGAATAATAATATCTTTAATTAAGATTAGATATAATTTTTTTTTTTTTTTTACAGAAAACAAGGGATAATGGTAAGTTAATGGATATTAATAATTAAAATTTAAGGGATAATTTAAAGGATGATCTCTTAAATTAAAAATAGACTATTAACAAATAAAACTCTTAAAAATTTTGAAGATTAGAAATTTAATTGGAAAAAGTAAGATTAAAAAATGAAGATTAAGTATCCGTTTGGATACAAATGAAAGTCTCTGCATCTTCCTTTTTTTTTTTTCTTTTTTTTTTTTCAAAAAGTGCATTTCAGCTTTTTCAATGGGTCCCATGCACTGTTCACGAGATCCACAAACCTCTTTTTTATCAAAATTTATATTAAAAATGGGTCCCACAATACTATTCACACATTTAAAAATTATTTTGTTACAATATTTTCAGTTTTCAGCAAAATAAGCGGTATCCAAATGGACCTTAAGGATCCGCTTATTTTGCTAAAAATGAAAACTTTTTTGCTGAAAATACTGTAAATAAATGTATAAGTTAACTGAAATAGTACAGTGCGACCTATAAATAATACCAAAAAATGCAGTAACATCCATGAATAGTAGCAAAAATAAGCTAAATAATAAAATAAGTTGGCAAAAATAATCTATGTTAAACAGACACTAACTATTAACAAATTGAAGATTAAAAAGTAATAAAGGAGAATTAAAGAAAGAATAAAGAATGAATGAAGAAATAATATTAAATGAGATAGAGTAAAGATAGAGAATCTGTTAGAAATTGTTTTTGAAAAAATAAATAAATAAAAGCTAAAAGGAACTGTTCACCATTCAAATAATATTTAAATGAGATAGAGTAAAGATAGAGAATCTGTTGGAAATTGTATTTGTAAAAATAAGTAATTAAAAGCTAAAAGGAACTGTTCACCATCCAAATAGTATAAAAACTTAAAGAGATTGCTAGAGATGCTCTTAAAATGCGGATTGTATATAAAAGCGTTGATGGTAAAATTGAAAAGCAACCCATTTTGCATTAATTGTAAATTAGAAAAAGCAATCCATCTTCTGTCTAAAATCCATCAACAATAGGGGTGGCAATTGGTGTTCACGGGTCGAGTTTGTGTCATGTCGAGTCGAGCCATGACTATTCAGTTGTATGGGTTGACTCAAAACTGACCTATTTAGTAAATGTGTCAAAAATCCTTAACCTGAACATAACTAGATTATTAAACAAGTCGACCCAACCTGACACGTTTAACTTGTTTAATTAACAAGTCATGTAAAGTTCAATACAAATAATCCATTTAATTATCTATTTGATTAATAGGTCATACTAAACCTATATAATTTTTTATCTTTTCCCATATATCTAAAATTAAAGTACAACTACAACTATAAATATAGTAATAAACATATAAAAACAACTATAAATTAAGAAATACTATCAAAATAAGTAATAACTTTATAAGCTAAATAGGTTAAATGGGTCAACCAAGTTCACACATTGAATACAAACACGACTCGTTTATAAAAGAAGTTAACTGTGTCAACTCGAATACAACCCGAACCCGTTTAACTCAACCCATGACATGTTTATAAACGGGTTAGTCTTGTCGAGTTCATAGGTCGTGCCAGATTTTGCCACCCCTAATCCACGATACAGTTGAGCATTCATATCCCTTTACTTCCAAAGTCCATCAAATTGGGGGAATTTCAAATGGTGGGTTTTACTCCCAATCTCCTTCCCTTTTATTCTACACCATCCATACCCCAAACTTGGTTGAGAATTCTCATCTTAGTAAACAGTCTCATGAAGACTTGCTTTCCATTCTACACCTTGCTTAGGGAGGGTCTAATGTTGTGTAACAGTTTAAATCTTTTGGTAGTTGAGATAGAGCTCGATGCAAATAGTGTGCTTGGTTGGGTTACTCAAGAATTTAATAGTAACTTACAAATGTGTAGACACCTTAGCAATAAAGACTTGGATTCAAGTCAAAGATTATGCTTTTTTATAGTCTGCCTATAGACTTAAGAATGTTGTTATTTTTTGATAATTCTGGTTTATATTGTGGCCTTTAAAGATAGTGACAGTTTAAAACAACACGTTTGAGTTGCTTAATTGCTTTTGTTGCCAATGAAGGAGGGTAGGCCATCTTAGATTAAGATTCATTTCTTCAGTAGGGCATAACTTCCCACCATTTATTTATTTTTGGTTGTTTATTTTTGGCTGACACTAAAAATTGTAAAAATAAAAGTTTTTTATTAAAACATTTTTACTATGGATGTAATTTTAATGATCAAATTTTGCATTTACTTTTTCTAACTATTAGCAAAAAAAAATGGCAACTATTTGATTGGAATTGTCAACTTTTGGATAATTTTGATAACAGACCATTTGTTAAATTACATATTTGTTTCTTAACCTTTGGTTTTTGTTTCAAAATTATTATTATACTTTAAAATATTTCAGAAATATCTTTAAAAATATCTAGTGAATATAAAATGTTAATGTATAAAACAAAATTCATTTAATTGAGGTGTCTTCAATGACATGAAGCCCATGATGTGATATAAATTCAGTTTATCATATCAACATTTTTCATCATCATATGTTAATAGGAAATGCAAACGAATGTTTTTAGAGCATTGGTTAATAATCCATTTAAAGAAATTTTTTATGGGAAAAGAAAAAAAAAACAATTAATGTTTTCACAACTTTTTTCATTTCCCATAAAAGTGGTATCAAAACTTTTCTAAAATGAATTGTTAACCAATGCCCTAAGAGAACTCGTTAGCATAACCCTATGTTAATAACTAGGTTTTTGAAATAATTTTGAAAATATAGGAAATAAAATGAAATCTAAAAATAATGAATAAAATAAAAGTTTGTTTGGTACTCTTAAATGTTAGTCTCTAGGAGTTGACAGTACATTCGAATCGGTGATAGTGAGTTTGCCCACATTCCTTATCATAAAAATATCCCAAAGCAAACCAAAAATAATTATACTAGTTGGATTAAATAGGATTGTGAGACATGATCAAATCTTGGGCTACTTATTGATCTTGTTTTTGTTTTTGGTTAAACCCAAAATTTTGGATTGGATGCTATATTTATACTTTTATAGGTTACACATTAATATTATATCTGTCAGCACCAAATTTTTTGAACTTGTATTGTATACCCATTGACAAAACGATAGGGTGGAAGGAAGTGGAGGCCATGTTTTCTTGTGGTAGACTGGTACTCAAAAAATGACCGAAGAGAGCAATTCTTAGTTGATTATATCGGGATATATAATTCTTGTGTGTGAGGCCGTATTTTATAGGACCTGTTGACCTTATGACCTTAATCCTTATGACCTTATAAACTTTTGACTACTTGTTTGGACCTTTTCAAGTGTTTGACGAGAGTCATAAAACAAAGTTTCTTTCTAAACTTATTTGGAAAAATACTCTTCAAACTTTTCATACATTTATTTTTTGGGTGTGAATTATGAAAATCTAACCATTAAATTTCATTTTCCTTATGTTCTTAATATGCATATCAAATTTCGCTCAAATCGGATATTATTTACTATTCGATTAATAAACTTATTTTTAATACACAATTTTAGATCACAAAAACTTGAAATTTTAACATTTGTTTAATGACATAACAATTGATTTTTGTTCTTTTTGAAATTTTGCAAGCATAAAGGATATAACAAGAACATGTAATCCAGTGGTTAGAAAGCACTCAACGCATCTCTATCACTTAATGCATCTTAAGACAATATGACCATGGGTTTTATAAATTTTATATATTTTAATGGAAAAATTAATGGATGCTCTAAGGGTATTAATCTATGAAATATTTTTAAAAAATTTTATGAGTAAAAAAGAAAAAAGCAATTTTTTAACTTTTTTTTTTAATATTTCTCATTAAAGTAGTATCAAGACTTTTCTAACATGATCAATTAAGAAATACTCTAAGGTCACTCATTAACTGGATCTATATTCTAAAACTGTGCTGTCAATGTGTTAGTTTATCAAAGATCTATTAACTACTAAACTTAATTTTTCCTATGTAGGAGTTATTCATTTGACTAACACGATAGTTTAAATGTGAATATTCTTTTTATTATTATTATTATTTATTTTTATAAATATGATAAAATTTGAAAATTATAACATTTTAATTTATAATAATTGTTCTTTATCATCAAATCAGATTACATATAAATACTTATAGGGTTCGATTAACGAGTGCCCTTAGAGTATTTGTTAATTAACAATTTCAGAAAAGTTTTAATACCATTTTCATGAAAAATATAAAAAGCTGTCAGAAAAAGGAAAGGGTTTAACTATAACATTGATTGTAACCTTAAGTTACAACTTTACTCAATATCTTTTTATTGAAGGTGAATTTTGAAAAACCTATTATTAGATTGCATCTTCTTCTTATATCTTCTATGCTTGCAAAATTTATAAAAAAATTAAAGATCAATGGCTATGTTATTAATAAATTGTTTAAATTGCAAGTTTTTGTAGTTTAAAATATGCATAAAATATAAGTTTATAGATCATATAGTAAATAATATCTGATTAACACAAAATTTGACATGTATATTAAAAACATAAAGAATATGCAATTCAATGACTATATTTTCAAAATATGTAATAATGTATATTTTATTGAGTAAGATTGTAATCTAAGACTACAACCAATTTTGTAGCTAAACTTTGTCCTTAAAAAAATCAATTACTTTTTTCTTTTTTCAAAAAGAGTTTTTAAAAATATTTTTCACATGTTGTTTTATTCATTGAAAGTTTTAGCAATATTGCGTTTTGGCCTTTCTAATTCCTTATTCATTGGATTGAAACAAAATCACTTCTTGGCTCATTGCAAGATACCTAACAATCGGATGATTTAGTTGATCAATGATATTGATACCATTTATGACCCAAACTTGGCTCCAGACCGGCCATTTTGTCTTGCACCATGTATAAATTGGGTGTATATATATATATATATATGTTTTGAATTTATATATCCATGGTACTTCATAAATTGATGTGAATATAATCTTTAGAAGATTTAGTTGCCAATTCAAGTTTGTTTATTGTTCTTCGTAGTCTAAACATGAACATTTTAATGGTATAGATCACCCATACATATTAATCTGGATCTCTTGCTGTATAACATGAAATAAATAAGCAATATATTAGTATGTTTACTTTCTTATTGTGAAAAATTGCATAGGATTTCACTATAGAATGGTAAAGTGATCAAACATTGCTACTCAAACAGTCCATTTCTTCGCTAAAGATGGCCTAATAAGTTTTGTTGTTGATCCACAATCAAAACGTTGCGTCATTAATATCACCACTACACGAAATTGCAAGGTGATTGGAAATTTCACATGTGACACTGCCACTTGAAAATTTCAACATAGGACCATTTGCACAATTTTACAAATTTTTTTTTTTTGTTTTTTTTTTTTTTTCCAACACAATTATACAAGAGTTATAAAGAGTACTAGAGTAACTAAGTAAGTAACAGGTTAGAGGATTCATGGCTCATGCTCATCAAAAAAATGATACAAACAAATATTCTTTGCATTTTTCCCAACTCATTCCTAGCTCCTCCTCTCAATCAGGCCTCAAGAGTCACCGGCACTATAAATCTTGATGAGAATTCCTATATAATCTCTAATAATTCAATTTTTTTAGGTGAAGCAGTAATAGTGAAAAAAACAATCCATCACTTTTTTTTTCCTAATTTTTATTTCCACTAATGTATTCTTTTGTTATTTATTAAGCTAATACATCATCAAGGCATTACTTCTTCATCGTTTATTCCTTTTTAGTTTCTAGTGGTTTATTTATGGTTGGCAATAACTATGTAAAAAATATTTTCCTTCAGAGATTAAATTTAGTAAGGATATGGTGTAAAACCTATGTTTTACTCCTCCAATCCTAACATACCATATCACTTTATCATATATTTAAGAATAATCACAACCATACTCAATCAATTCTAATACCTATATATAAATCTAACCAATTGGGAGTTTATAGAGATGTTATTAGATGTGGTAGAATGTATTGAATTTTAAGTAAAATGCTGATGTATCAATATTATATTGGATGGTGTAAAACATAGATTTCACCCTCCATCCTTTCCAAATTCAAACTCTTTTCTTTACTATGGTTATTATTTTTATGATCAAATTGGCAATTAATTAATTAAAATAGTTCTTCTCAAAAAACAAAAACAAAAAAAAAAAAAATCAAAAATTTGGAATAGCATTTAGATTAATTTTTGGGCTTATACTCATAATTGTTGGTTGTTGGAGAGTTAACTGGCCCAAAACAAAATTTCTAGTTGGGTCAAAATGTTGGTCAATCCATTAAAACCAGACGTCTTCAACTCTCATCTACCAAAGATATTAATTTTTTGGGCTATTTAGTTGCATGTATTTGGGTCAATCAAATGGTTGGACTCAAAGCTTAAGACTATAGCCCATAGGCTTCACTCTCTTCTCACTCCTAAATTTTACGCATTTGTATTGTATGGCCACTAACCCAAATTTGGCATTTGGAAAGTACTTTGTTATACCATATAGAAAAAAGGGAAAAATTGCTCAAATGGACAAGGCAAACTTTTGGTTTATCAGTAAAAACAAAAATGGAAACCTAGTTCCAGATCATACAAAAGAGCAATTAGATCTACATCAATCATAATCCATGTTGATTGGTCATTAGGAAAACAGCTTAGAACCATTTTCAAAAAAATGATGAAAAAAATGTGACCGATTGATGTCGATTTGGGACTTCTATAAAAATCCATACAAATCCACGTCTTTAGTTTGTCAGCGCAAAAAGGAAGATTTGGTCTTGGAGGCCCAAATCACTTTCCTGTGTGAAAACTTCCCAAACATGCCAGCAGAAAGAAAAAGGCCCAGATCCTAACTATTATTCCTAGACCTCAACAAGTTTTGGAGAAAAAGAAAATCAGAGCATGACTTGGGCTAAAATAATCAAAAAGCCTAACCGTTCAAATTTTCATGACCCATTAAAAGAGGATTAAAAGTACAGCAGATCCGCACAACATATATTTTGCAAAATGGGAAAAATAGTACAAAAGTAAATTGCAAACCTCACACTACAGGAAAATTCAATTCAAGCAACGTAATTCAAACAAACCAACGAAAACAGAGCATGGATCATAGTATATTGGAGGCTCAAACAGCGTTAAAGTTTAGAGCTATAAGTTGGATATCGGTGCTAGCAACGTTGCCTTCAGGAAGAGTTTGGATAGCATTTCCAGTATTGTTAGTTGTAAGCTTGCGAAATGCGAGAATGAGTGCGATGGTGAGAAGGAGCAGGCTAAGTATTTCTGCAGCAAGCTTAACGATTGAAAGCAACGAGGTTTGTTCCCTGCATCAACAAGAGGAAATTAATTCTATGAATTACTTTACTGGAACCAACAAAAATAAAATTATAAAATAAATTGCTAATAAAAGAATATGTAGCTCTCAAATTAGTCTACGTACGTGGCCAATTTTCTCTCTCAGCGTGGTGGCAAATCTCAGCTGGCGTGAGGGTCCTAGCTCTGGCAAATCTCAACGTCTCTGACAGCGTGAGGGCAAATGGGTCCTGCGTCTCTGACAGAGTGAGGGCAAATGAGTCCTAGCCCTGTTTTTGTGGCTCTCAAATCTCAGCGTGAGGGTCCTGGCTCTGGTTTTGTGGCGGCGTCAGGCTTTCTTATATTTCGGAATTACCTTTGTTAATGAGTTAGTGCTAAAAGATATATTAACCATTCATATGTGTTATTACTATCCGACGTGGGACTTAATCATTTAATTAATTAACTAGGTAACTTATACTTAAATTTAAAAAGTAGAACATTTATTTATGATATTTCTCTTCACCATTAAAACAAGACAATATATAAATATTTATATGTGTACTTTTTTGTATACTCATAGTATCATATTAGTATCTATTTCAAAACACGCAAAACATTTTATATCAATTCAGGGTTGTGCTTTGTTCCTGTAAAGCAATATCGATATTTGTCAACCATTTAGCTAAAATATGAATGATTATAATTGATCTATTTCTCAAAATTATACTTGATGTGCTTTTAGAGATTTAATGTACAACAAATTCTAATAATTCACAGTAGATTAAAGAAATATATAGCCACTACAAATGGTATATAAATTAATACTACATTAAAATTATTAATTTTTATCATCTTTCTCTAAAAACATATACGTAAAGTTTGTTTGAATTTATATATGTTCATATCACTATAGGAAGCATATACAAATGTCTCTAATGCGTTTTCAACAGTGTATAGATAGTACAATTTATGATTCTAATTTCACCTCCCCTTATATTGATCTTGCGCCATGCTTAAATGTGATATTGAATTGATCTCTAAAATTTCAGAACAAAATTTTTTTTGATGTAACATTTTTATTGTAGCAAAAATTTGTTGTACTACACACTTACACTAGTATATTAAAATCTTTTAAGAACACCTTGTTGAGGAACTATGTTTATTGTGGGGGTAAAAGCCCAACATCATGTGTTGGGCCTAGGGCCCAATTCGAATACTACTATGTGTTCGAAGAGAAGAAAATGGGTAGGAAGGAGTCTAGGTGGAAGAAATATACCTGGAAATGAACAAGGAATATAGTCCAAAGAGAACCCTAATGGTCTGAAGATGTCATTTTCCTCGGATACCAAGGGGACTTGATCAAGCAAATATATGGAAGGTTTGAGTGATCTTTTCAACAATTTCAACGACTAGGACAAGCTTTGAGCATGCCTGGAGATGATAAGGACGGAGAAATATCTAAAAGGAAAAACTGCTACCACCGTATTTAATGCACTATAGCAATTTTTCTGGCCGCATTTATGTGGAGAAGACCCCTAAACAGTGCAACCTCAGCTATCACCACTCACGAAAAACTAAAGAAAATATCTGATGTGACATATACTCAAGTGAGTGTTTAGATAAAGAACAGGTGTACGGTGAAGATGAGGGGGAAGAAGGATATATAAATATAATAGGCCTCTAAAGGGAGGGGGGGAGAGAAAAAAATCTGACTGGAACTCTAAGAATTGTATTCACCTTTCAATCAATAACAAGCCTCTTCGGATTCGAGTTTATTTAGCTTTCAATCGTGTTTTCACGTCAGTTCATTCTAGTAGATCAGAGTTAACCGTTGCTAAATTCACAACAAGCCCAGCTTTTTCACCCACTCTCTACAAATTCATTGTTTCGGGTTCGTTGGGCTTATAATCCTAATCTGTTGGGCTTAGGCTACAAAATTTGGACCCTACATTTATGTTCATATATATATATATATATATATGTTAGGAAGAGAAGAATGTCTCAAATGCATTATCAATCAACAAACAATTAGAAGATTTAGTTGATTAATAGTACGATTTCTAAGTCAAAATTGGCTGCCCATATATTGGTCTTGTCATGTGCAATGCTTAAATTGTATATTGAATTGATCCCAATAATTTCATAGTTTATGTTTTTTTTTTTAGACATATTTCAAATGGGGGAGGAAGATTTGAAAACTGGATATTTGAAACACTCAGAGGTGCCAAGCAAATTGACCTAAAGGTTATTGGTATTTTGGTGCAACATATTCGATTTAACATAGATTTTGTTGTTACACAATAAATGTTTTGAAATACTTTAACACATGCCAAAAGTCTTTAACTCACCTATCACCCAATTTTTGAATCAAAAAAATAAAAAATAAAAAATTGACACAATAATTCTAACACATGTACACATATATATAAAAACATATAATTACACACACGATTTTAATTTTTATATAGAGATAAGCCAAAATTCAGGCAGATACCTTAGGTTAGGTTTATGACAACCCTTTGGAAAGCATGTTATCTTGCCTATGAGTTAAACCTTTGATACAATTCCTTAGATGTGTTATACATTATGTTTCTCATTTAAATTCAAACACTGATTACATTAAATGTAATTGTTTTAGGGAAAATAACATAATTTGTATTGTATTGGTCAATACAATAATGTATTTGATTTTAATTAAGAAACCTAAAGTAAAACAAAAAAAACAAAAAAAATAGTACCTAAGTTTGTCATTATATATAAACAGATTCTAAAAAGAAAAAGCACCAAATTAAATAAATATATAGTTACTACTTACTAGTAAAAATACATAATTAAATCAATATTGCATTATAATGATTAATTTTAATCCTTTTCTAAAATTACCCTTGTTGGCTTATGTGAAAAGATGTCAGTGAAATCAAGCCCATCCTGTTGAGTGTAGCCTCTGGCCACAAGTCTTACCTTATATCTTTCTACAAACTCAATAGACTTATACTTTTTCTTATAGACCCACTTACAACTAATTGGTTGTTTCCTAGAAGCTAAAGTCTGATGCCTGACTTAAACAGTTAAACTTATGGTGTGTTATTTTATTCATTGAAAATTTTAGTAATACGTTGTGTTTTGATCTTTCTTATACCTTATGCTTTATCAAGGTGCAAGGTGATTGGAAATTTTTTGTGCCACACTCACATTTGGAAATTTCAATGTACGACCACTTGTAAAATTATACAAAGAGTTAGAAAGAGTAGGTAATTGTTGAAGCTATTGAAGCTTTTGCAGCTAATGCAGCAGTTTAGTTTGCCAAGGATCTTAGCATTCACAAGCTTGAAATTAAAGGGGACTCATTGTTGGTCATCTCGGCCTTGAGAGACAATAGACCTTCCTATGCTTTGCATGGACATTTTATGGAAGAGACAAAAATCTTGTCAAAATCTTTACAATGGTTTAATTTTAAGCATGTTAGACGGCAACAGTTTAGCCCATGCCCTTGCTAGAAGAAAGGTACATAATTTTAAGCATGTTTCTCTTTGGTGCTGGTCACTACCTTGTGGCCAATTTGGATCCACAATAATAGAGTAGTGTTTGAAGGAATTGTTGCTAATGCTTTATCCATTTGGCATCTAATTTTAAATCTACAATGCAAGTACACATAAGCTGTGCCGGTAAGAAAGGATAGCCAGAGGCCTCACCAGAAAGCATAGGGAGACGCATTTACTACTATGTGTTAACAGTGAGAACTGAGAAGTATTTTCCACTCTAATCAATTAATTTAATTTGTTACAAATTCTATTTAAAAGAAATGCAAAGCCATCTTGACTTGTCTCCAAATGACACATACGTACAAATTGAGGAATCAAATGCAACTGCCTACCTAAACAATCAATTCGTTGAATTACATTTGGACATTTGACATTTGCTCTCAATCTTTATCATCTTAAATACAAGTAGTATTTTGAAATATTTTACAAAAGTAGTCCCCTATTACTAGCTCTTTTTATTTCAAGGGCAACATTTTGAAGATTCCGGTGTAAAATTTACAATTAGAATCGCATGACAGAGGACATAGTTATCTAATTCCAACTTGTCTCGGCTAAATTTAATCCTCTCAAAACAACCAAGCCAAATGTTATGCAATAGTTAAATCAGTGAGTATATAGCGCTTCTCTTGGAATCAAATAAAGCAAATGAGATTCAAGAGAATGAACATGTAACACTCCAAGAGTAAACAAAAATCAAATAACTTAGAGGTGAGAAAAAGAAGACACACATGACCCATTAAAAATGATATTAACTCTCACACCCTATGTAGATTACCAAGATATAAGCTACAGCTATATTTGATGCCCAAACTTTGACAAACAGCAAAGTAGAAAGGCACATATAAGATCAATATCCACAGTGCCACAAAAAAAAAAAAAAAAAATGCCCAAGTATAAGCAAAAACACAATTTATGCCATCAATATGAAACTAACAAGCAATTAAAATGAAGAATGCACATATAGAGTTTTACTTCTATAATTGTAATTTGACAGTAATTATATAGCTCAAGGTTAGTGTTATGATTGTAAATAGAAATTTATGAAGAAAACCTAAATCTATAGTAAAATAATCCCCTCGCCATAAATCCAAAACTTCAAGCCACCCCAAAATGAACTGTCCCACGCCATCAAACTACACCAGTGCATTTGATGTTCACATGCATCACAAATCAATTGAATGACAACACTTAAACTTAGCTTCTTAAATACTTATAGAATTCTTAAAATCCTATTTATTTATTTTAAAATAAGTGAATTGAAATTTACATTAGTAACTTTTTTTTTTTCGGTGAAATACTAAATTTGGTGATAGTTAACATTTATTTAAATGTTGTTAATGTAGTAAAATTCAATCCTTTTATTTCAAAATTTATGGATAGAATTTAGGAAATCAACGATAGAATTATCTTAAAAACACTCAAAGAGCTTAATCCACTAAGTTCATCTAGCGGTTATTACTATATTAATTTCCAGTCAAAAGTAGCTCCAGCTCCTTAAATACTCTTGGAGCAGTACATTGTAAAAATTACAATAAACCTGTAATCACAATGCGCCATATATATAACCTGTCTAGGCTAAATCTAATTCTCTCAATTCTCAAACAAAGAGTCAAATATCATTCATTAATTAAGTCAGTGACTAAAATTTCCTCCTAAAATAAAATAAAGTATACGAGAATGAGAATGATAATGTAGTAATAATAATAATATTAAAAGCATTCATAAATTATTCCACAACTCAAATAAATTAATGGTCTGTTTGGATGGAGGAAAAGTAGAGGAAAGTATAGTAAAGTTAGCTAAAAATAAATTAATTTTATGATAAATTTACTTTACTCTACTCTACTCACCTTTTTTTTTTCTCACAATCTAAATAGACCATCAGAGAGGTGTCAGTCCAAAATCAAAACAGACCAAATCCGAAAGGTCCATGAGCAAAATGCAAGAGCCACGTGTGTACCTTTTTTATTCTAAGTTCGGCTGTGGGCCTCGTAAGTCGTAACCCTCACAGCTTGGAATAGAACAGATAAAACCAACATAAAGAAAAGAAAAGAAAAGAAATCAATCGTTTTGCAATTCGTTGTGCAATTTGTCTCACTCACATTTATAGTCTTTCTTTAAAAAATAAATTTTAAAAAAAATTGTATGGAAAGCCTGTCAAAATTTTATTCAAATCATAATGAACGAATGACATCTTTGAGCCAGTACTTGCTTGTTAATATTAGGAGTTTCTTCAATCCTCAGTCCAGCTTAAATATTAGTTTTTTTTTTTTTTGCATGTTAACCCAGTAAATAGGATCTTCCACCAGCCTATCCTCTTAATAATGTCTTATGGAGCATTTATTAGGCTTAACACTCAATTCGTAGCAGGAATATGCCAGATTTAGGAGTTAATTCTTTCCAAAAAAAAACGTTATTGTCCCTATCTTATATATTATATTTTAATTTAATTCTTAACATTTTAATTGTGTCAATTTGATCCTTAACTTTTCAATACTGTATCAATTTAGTCCTTACAGTTGTTTTTTGTATGAAAATTAATAATGTGTTTAATGGAAAAAATAATAAATTAGCTTCCGTTGATGTGAGAACAAGCTAAAATTTTATTTTGGTCATTAAACACGTTATTAATTTGTTAAGTCAACAATTTTTATCAAAGATATAACAATAGAGACTAAATTAACATGACACTGAAATGTTAGAGACCAAATTGACAAAATTGAAATGTTATGAACTAAATTAAAATATTGTATAAAAAATGAGTACCAATAGTTTACCAAAAAACAAAACAAAAAAAACAAAGCACTGTGCTTTAATTTGGAAATAATAGTTTCAAAAAATTAGGAAACATTGATTAGGCTCATTTATGAACTTTACGAAAATTTGAACCATTGGTCATGCAACCTTTCAAGTTATTATTATTAAAGTAATACTGAGACCATAATTTTGCTACAATTTATTCATGTGACAAGTTGTAAGTGATAGAGTTATGGACATTACTTT
Organism: Quercus gilva; assembly: GCA_023621385.1. NCBI lineage: Eukaryota > Viridiplantae > Streptophyta > Magnoliopsida > Fagales > Fagaceae > Quercus > Quercus gilva. The sequence goes on along the minus strand of CM042477.1, from coordinate 3,067,968 downwards.
TATTCTATTACTCACAACTTGCCACATAAACAAATTATGACAAAAATTGTGATCTTAACATTATTATTATTATTATTATTATTATTATTATTATTATTATTATTAATAAGTGGTAAAAAGCAATTAAAATGCAGAATGAGATAGTGGAGTTGTCGGTATATAAGTCAAATAGAATACCTTGCAAAATAACTAAACTGAAAAACATGACCAAAAAGGGAAAGGAAAATCCCCACAAGAAATTTAAGGCCAGAAGAAATCTTATTTAGACAAACAGAGAGAGAGATTTACTGTTTTTTTTTTTTTTTTTTGGATGGTTGCAAGAGAACCCCCATAGACACATGCCATTTTCACAAACAATTTAGAAGCCCTTCCATCCACCATTGATAGCTCACATACAAATTATATACTTGTAATTACAGAGTAATTAAATAGATCAGGGTCAATGATATAATTGTGAATAGATATTTGTGAAGTGTTAATGTATATTGTATATTATGGGCTTTAGGCCCAACTAGTTTACTTGTTTAGCACATTTGTACTTGTACTACACTTTACTTGTACCGCACACATATACTTAACTGTACCACACATATATGCCTCCTATATAAAGGCTCACATGTATATTTCTTATTCATGAAATAGAATACTACGATTCAGTATTTCTAACATGGTATCAGAGCCAGGTGCTCTGACCCTTTCTTAGCAGTCTTATCTTCATTGGTGTTACTTCACTCTCAACATCGCTTCCGCCATCACAACAGTTGCTGCAGCCTCTCGCCGTTAAACCCCCAACGTCTTCCAAACGTTGTCTTCGGGTTCCGGACCTGCAGCCACTATCGTTGAGAAGTCCAACACCGTTCAAGATCACTGCACGTGTCACCCAGCCTCGAATATTGCTCCGATCAAAACTCTGGAAGTATCACTGAGACCGTCTTGGAACGATCTACCTTCTGGTGAAAGCCTCGCAGCCATCGGAGTGCCCACGCGCCCTCACGCGCCGCCTGAAGCTTCTGCGACTGCGCCCCACGCGCCGTCATCAGTTCAGGCTGACGTCACCGTGACGTCATCAGTGCCACGTCAGCCCTAGCTTACGTAAGCATCCAGTCATCCTGCTGACGTCATCTACGCTGACCGTTGACCGTTGACTTTGACTGAGCGTTGACCGTTGACTTTGACCGTTGACTTTTCAAAGTTGACTTTTTTCAGCCCAGGTTCTCCTTACCCAGTTTTTCGCGTAGATTTCATTTTTGCAGTCTGTTTTTGCATATTGTGTTTCTAAATGGATAAAAAGGATGTTTTTTTTCCTCGCCCCATCAATACTGTATTGGAGGGGAACAAGAATTACTTATCTTGGTCTCAAGCTATGCGCAGTTTTCTTAAGGGTCGCATGCTCTGGCATTATTGTACTGGTGTAATTACCATTCCTGTCAAGGGAGCAAGTGAAGAAGATGCTGTCTTCCTTGGTCGCATGATTGAATGGGATAGTCACAACCACATGATCCTCACATGGATTCGGAACACTTCCATTCCCTCCATCTCCAATCTATTGGGCAGCTTTGATGATGCAAAATCAGCATGGGATATGTTGGCCAATAGGTACTCCACTACTCACGGATCCATGAAATATCAGTTGGTAGTTGAATTGCATCAACTTCGACAAGAATCAGGGCAATCCATCAATGACTACTATGATCAGCTTCGTTTCATTTGGGACCAAATTGACCTTTCTGATCCGATTTGGGCATGCTCAAAAGATGCTCAGCAATATGCTACAGTTAGAGATGAATTTCGTCTCTATGAGTTCCTGATGTCACTTCACAAGGACTTTGAGCCCATCCGAGGTCAGCTTCTTAATCGCAGTCCTCTTCCCTCTCTTGATACCGCTGTGAACGAGTTGGTTAGAAAAGAAGCTCGTCTTGCAACTCTTCAAGCTCAGAACAAGTTCAATGTTTTGGCTATTACTCCTTCTGCTCCACTCATAGAGCAACCTCAGCAATCAAGTGATTCCTCTGGCTCTAGCAATCGCCGCAAGCAGACTAACAAAAAGTTCTGCAATTATTGTAAGCGTCCTGGCCACACCATTGAGACTTGTTACCGTCGCAACAAATCTACTGCTGCTGTTGCTAACACTGAGCCTGCTCCGCCGATGGCTTCCATTTCAGCTGAGTCCCAATCTTCTGGATCCACTATTAACCTCTCCCCCACTGAACTACAGGAGATCATAGCTCAGGCTGTTCGTATGGCTGGTAATGCATCTCTTTCCATTGTTCTCTCTGTTCTACCTGGTAAGTCTCAAACTTGGCTTTTTGATTCTGCCTGTTGCAATCACATGACACCTCACTCGTCCTTGTTCTCCAAACTTGACCCTGCACCACATCCTCTAAATATTCATATAGCTGATGGTTCCACCATGCATGGGAATAGTCTAGGTTTTGTTTCAACCTCTAACCTTTCTGTTCCTGGAGTCTTTCATGTACCTGACCTATCCTATAATTTGTGTTCTGTGGGACAATTAGCTGAACTAGGTTATCGCTTTATTTTTGACTATTCTGGGTGTATTGTGCAAGATCCAAGGACGGGGCAGGAGCTTGGGACCGGTCCTAGAGTTGGGCGTATGTTTCCCATGGACAATCTTCATCTTCCACCTGTTGCTCCTGTTTCTGTCGCTGCTGCAGCTGCTGCAGTTTCTTCCTTACCATCTCTTGCACTTTGGCATTCTCGTCTTGGTCATGCACCATCTTCTCGGGTACAACAGTTAGTATCTAAGGGTCTGTTGGGTTCTGTGTCCAAAGACAATTTTGATTGTACTTCATGTCAGTTAGGAAAACAGCCAGCTTTACCTTTCAATAACAGTGAATCCATTTCTAATAGTATTTTTGAGTTAATTCATTCTGATGTTTGGGAACCTTCTCCTGTTGCTAGTATAGGTGGATCTCGATATTTTGTTGTTTTTATTGATGATTATTCTCGTTACAGTTGGATATTTCCTATGAAATCTCGTTCTGAAATATTACAAATATACAGCAACTTTGCAAAAATGGTTGAAACACAGTTCTCCAAACGTATCAAAACTTTTCGATCTGATAATGCTCTTGAATATACTCAATATGCGTTTCAAGCTCTGTTACATTCCTATGGCACTGTACATCACCTAACTTGTCCAGGTACCTCTCAGCAGAATGGTCGAGCCGAAAGAAAACTTCGTCATATTCTTGACACTGTTCGTGCTCTTCTTCTTTCTGCTAAAATTCCTGCCCCATTTTGGGGTGAAGCTGCTCTCCATGCTGTTCATGCGATTAATCGCATTCCAAGCACTGTCATCCACAATCAAACTCCATATGAGCGTCTGTTTGGGTCACCCCCTGACTATCATCATCTTCGCTCCTTTGGATCTGCCTGTTTCGTTCTTCTTCAACCCCATGAGCACAATAAACTTGAGCCTCGATCTAGACTTTGTTGCTTCCTTAGCTATGGTGAAACTCAAAAAGGGTATAGGTGTTATGATCCTGTCTCTCATCGCCTTCGTGTTTCTCGTAATGTTGTCTTTTGGGAACACCGATTGTTTGTTGAACTTTCTCACTTTTGTACTTTTCTTACTATCTCCTCTGTTTCAGAAATCTTTCCAGATGAGTCTCATGTTCCTTCTACAAATACTTTTGATCCTCCTTTGGACTTTTCCCTAGATATTTCTTATACTTCTCCTAGACAGGTTGAAGATGAACAGGTTGATGACGAACTACCCCACTTTGAGCCTGGGTCCCCTGCTCCTGCTCCGCCTGAAGATCCTCCTCAAGACATTCCACCTCGCCACTCAACCCGGGTAAGATCTATCCCTGCACATTTACTTGACTATCATTGTTACACTGCCCTTGCTACTCTTCACGAGCCTCAGACCTATCGTGAGGCCTCCACTGACCCTTTATGGCAGATTGCAATGAAAGAGGAAATTAATGCATTAACCAAAAACCATACTTGGGATCTGGTCACTCTCCCTCCTGGTCAATCTGTGGTTGGTTGTAAGTGGATCTATAAGATCAAGACTCGCTCTGATGGGTCTATTGAGTGCTACAAGGCTCGTCTTGTTGCAAAAGGTTTTACACAGGAGTTTGGGATTGATTATGAGGAGACATTTGCTCCAGTGGCTCGTATCTCATCTGTTCGTGCCCTCTTAGCTGTTGCTGCTACTAGTAAATGGGATCTTTTTCAGATGGATGTTAAAAATGCCTTCCTTAATGGGGATCTGAGTGAAGAAGTCTATATGCAACCTCTGCCTGGTCTCTCTGTTGAACCAAACAAGGTCTGTCACCTTCGACGTGCACTTTATGGCCTCAAACAAGCTCCACGAGCTTGGTTTGCCAAGTTTAGCTCCACTATTTTTCGCTTGGGTTACACTGCCAGTCCGTATGATTCTGCCTTATTTCTTCGTCGTACTGATAAAGGCACCATCTTGCTTCTTCTATATGTGGATGATATGATCATAACTGATGATGACCTCGGTGGCATTCAAGAACTCAAGGATTTTCTCAGTCAGCAGTTTGAGATGAAAGATCTTGGACATCTCAGCTATTTCTTGGGTCTTGAAATTACTCATTCCACTGATGGTCTTTATATTACTCAAGCCAAATATGCTTCTGATCTTTTGTCTCGAGCTGGACTCACTGATAGCAAAACTGCTGACACTCCAGTTGAGCTTAATGCGCATCTGACACCCTCGGTCCATTGTCTAATCCCTCTCTTTACAGACGATTGGTCGGCAGCCTAGTTTATCTCACAGTTACTCGTCCAGACATCTCCTATGCTGTTCATCAGGTGAGCCAGTATCTGTCTGCTCCAAGATCAACTCACTATGCTGCTGTTCTGCGCATTCTTCGATACCTGAAGGGCACTCTCTTTCATGGTCTTTTCTACTCTGCTCAGTCTCCTCTTGTACTCCGTGCATTCTCTAATGCTGATTGGGCAGGAGATCCCACTGATTGCAGGTCCACTACAGGTTATTGCTTTCTCCTTGGTTCTTCTTTGATTTCTTGGCGAAGTAAGAAACAAACTTTCGTGGCCCGCTCCAGTACTGAAGCAGAATATCGTGCTCTTGCTGATACCACATCTGAACTCCTTTGGCTACGATGGCTTCTTAAGGATTTGGGTGTGTCCACAGCCTCTGCTACTCCTCTTTATTGTGATAACCAGAGTGCCATTCATATTGCTCACAATGATGTCTTCCATGAACGGACTAAACACATCAAGATTGATTGTCATTTTATCCGTTATCATCTTGTTCATGGTGCTCTCAAGCTTTTCTCCGTCTCCTCCAAAGATCAACTTGCAGATATCTTCACCAAGTCTCTTCCTAAGGGACGTACTCGTGATTTAGTTGACAACCTCAAGCTGGTCTCACATCCACCTTGAGTTTGAGGGGGGCTGTTAATGTATATTGTATATTATGGGCTTTAGGCCCAACTAGTTTACTTGTTTAGCACACTTGTACTTGTACTACACTTTACTTGTACCGCACACATATACTTACCTGTACCACACATATATGCCTCCTATATAAAGGCTCACATGTATATTTCTTATTCATGAAATAGAATACTACGATTCAGTATTTCTAACATGAAGAAACCCTAACTCTAGTTAACTCATTAATAAGTCATTATCAACAGAAATCCAAGTTGCGAGTTATTCATTGGTTCAGTTTTAGCAATGTTGCAGACACAGTAAATGACAAGTAGTTTAGCTATAGTTACTGTACAGTACTACAGGTCGTATATGCATTGTATCTAATCAGTTAGGCTTTGACACTTGTCATGTTTTCAATATGGTAAATCAGGTCAGTCAGTTATATATTCTGTTAGTAGCAGTTACTACGTTGTTAGTTTTTTCTGTTAGTTCCTACTTGTACATAAGAGCATAGTAATGTAATGTTCATCCCTAATGAGAAAGATGATCACTTTTCTCTCATCTAAGCTCCATTGTTGAGATCGTATCATTTCCATTTTAACACTAATAACCGTAATTCCACAACATCAATCTACTCTAAAATGAACTGTCCCAATGTCATCAAACTATACTAGTGCATTAGATTTCAACATCACATATCAGTGCAACGACAACACTAAAAACCAGCTTCTTAAATACTTTTCAGTGTATCATATAGAATAACCAGCCATGTTCACTTAGCTCAACAGCCTTTAGCCGAACTTGGAAAGTGAATATTACAACATGCAAAAAACCACCCGTTGCTATCCACTTAACACTAACATGGCCAGAGCCACTCATCATCTATTGATCTTGACCTTTCTTATATTATTTGTCCTGGTTAAGTTCAGTAACTTATTTTTCACATGCTGAAATGATCCAAACTGCAAAGTTTAAAACTTTATTTACCTTTCCTAATTAAGCAAACGAAACCAAACATCTTTTAAGAATTTTAATGCGTGTGGTTTGATCACAGAAGGAAGATGTGTCTATGATTCTAGAACAATCATGTATTAGCAGAGAAACACATATCAAGTAGTTTAACCAAATATTGGCTCAAAAAAATCCATATTTTCCAAAAGTACAAAAGCTCAGGAACAACATTTTCAACATCCAATTACAATGCAAAGCCATCTTGACTAGTCTTCAAAATTATAAATACGTGTGGTTTGATCACAGAAGGAAGATGCATCTATGTTTCTAGAACAATCATGTATCAGCAGAGAAACACATCAAGTAGTTTACATATTTTCCAAAAGTACAAAAGCTCAGGATGAACAACATTTTCAACATCCAATTACAATGCAAAGCCATCTTGACTAGATAGGAAGATGAATTTTCATAGAATATGGTGCCTTGCAACTTTGCAAAGTTCATTTGTTGAACTTTGCAAATATTTGTTGATGGTGAGGCTTGCAAAGTTCACTACTTGACTATATTTCACTACTGGGGTCCGCAGGGGCGGAGGCACGTATAAGGGTGGGGGATTTAAAATTTTTTTAAAATATATATACAATTATTTTTATGTTTTCAAAATTTAGTCTACAAAAATAAAGTTGGCACCCCCAAATATTTGAATTAGTCCAATAATGCTCTTAAAAAAAATAATTGGTCTAATAGTTATAGAAATATAACTTTATTTTGCGCAATTCTATTTTTTATTGTAAAATGTGCTTTTATATCTGTTAAATATTTGATAAAATTTGATATCAAACATGTTTGAATCTATATTTTTCAACTCATTATGTGACGATTAACAAGTCATTGACTCATTAAAAAAAATTTGTCACTAAAACTACACATGAAATGTGTCTTTAGTTGCCATATAATAGGTTAAAGCAAGGTAGCTTTAAATATGTTTGGAGCCTAACTTATTTCACCAAGTTTTGAATCATTCATATTTTTGAAAATTTCATTAGTTCAATTGAAAGATTTTTTTACTTTAGCATAAAATTTGATAATTTGTATTTAAAATGAAACTTTTTAAGAATTTGACTATGAAAATAGAAAAAATGAATTTTATTTTATGAAAGATCGCCGTCAAAAATGATTTTGATTGAAAATACTAAGATCTTTTTTTTTTGTTGGGTGTGTGTATATATATAACTTATCAAATAAAAAAGTGTGTGTATATATAATAAAAAAGGGCGCGTGTGTGTACATGTGTGTGTGTGGGTGTGAAAATTGTCTTGATAAATATATTAGCGTCACAACTTGGCCCCCTTAAACAAAAATTCCTGGCTCCGCCCCTGAGGGTCCGACTATTTTAATCATTCACTATTCTATGTCGTTACATGTTAGTTTAACAACGATATATTAACCATTTACTATTTCTATTACTATCCTAAGTGGGACATTTTTTTTTTTTTTAATAGAAGTTCTATGTTGGAATTAATCATTTAAATAACTAATTATATATTTATCGATATGATAAAATTTAAAATAAATGGGAATTATCTATTTGGTTCATGATAATTAGTATTATATTATTTATTATCCTATCAGGATTTTTAATCCACGATTACATAAGAATACTTATACACATTTTTTTTAATAAACATATATTTATTACATATCATGCCTTATATTTTAAATCAATTTAGAAGTGTGTTCTACTCCTCTAAATTGATATTTGTGAATCATTTAGCTTGCTTTTAGTTTATCTGCCTCCACAAAAACATAATATGCAAATAATTATAATTGATCTATTTCTAGAAATTAGTCTTGATGTGTTTTTAAGATATTTATATACAACAAATTATTTATTCAAAAAATATATATATCAAACTCTAAGTTTGACACTAAATTAAATAAGCCTCTACCAATGGTATACAACTCAGTTAATAGTTAATATTACATCAAAATTGCTACTTTTTATCATTTTCTCTAAAAGCAAATGCATAGGTTTGACTGTAATTGATACCTATAGCATATAAGGACTAGGAAGAGGAGGATGACTTAGCCATGAACCCATTTGATGTTTCTCAAAAAATGAAAAAAAAAAAAAAAATACAAAAAAGCTACCTACCAACCATACCAACAACCAACCTGGCAAAATTTGATTTATATATAGATAGGTAAAATTTGATTAATATATAACTCGGGTGAGCTTTATGTCAACCCTTTAGAAAGCTTGATATCTTGCCTATGAGTTTAAACTTTAACGCAATTCTTTTAAGTGCTGTACTTTATGCTTTTTATCTAAATTCAATCAATTGATTACTCTAAATGTAATTTTTTTTGGGGAAAAACATTATTTGTATTTTATTGGTTAATGTAATAATGTGTTTAATTTTAATTAAGAAACATAAAGTACAACAAATAAAAAATTGTACTTAAGCTTGTCTATATATATAAACACATTCTAAAAAAGTGTAACAAATAAAATAAATATATAGTTTTTTAAAGAAAAATATATTAATAAATATATAATTACTAGTAAAAATACAAGATTAAATCAATATTGCATTAGAAATTATTAAATTTGATCCTTTTCTAAAATTATCCTTGTTGGCTTGTGTGAAAGGAATTCAGTGTAATCAAGTCCATTTTGTTGAGTATAGTCTTAGCCCAATAGATCTATATTTTATTTTATAGTCCCACTTACAATCAATTAGTTGCTTCCTAGTGGATAAATTCAGGTGCCTTAAACTCAAGGATCGTTGTTTTATTCATTGAAAATTTTAGCAATACGTTATGTTTTGGTCTTTTTTAGTCCTTATTCATTGGACTGATGACACATAATCACTCCCTAGCTTTGGAAATTTTATGCTTTATCAAGGTGTAGGATGATTGGAAATTTTATGTGTCATGTTGCCATTAGGAAATTTCAACGTAAGACCACTTGCACAATTATACAAGAGTTCGAAAGAGTAGGTAACTTTTATTATTAAAAAAAAAAAAAAAAAAAAAAAAAAAAAAAGAAAAAAAGAAAGAATAAAAGAATAATCAAGTCTATCTTGTTGAGTGTAGAGTCTTGCTTTATATCTCTCTACAAATCAATTAGACCTATATTTTATTTTATAGACCCAATTACAACCATTTGGTTGTTTTCTAGAAGGTAAAGTTAATTAGGTGCCATATTCAAACTTACTCCGCTTTGTTTTATCCAATGAAAATTTTAGCAATATTGCATTTTGGGCTTTCTAATTCCTTATTCATTGGAATGAAACAGAATCAGTACTTGGCTCTTTACCAGATGCCCAACAATCGGATGATTTCATATTGAATTGATCCACGAAACTTCAAAAATTGATGTGAATAAAAATCTTCATAAGATTTAGTTGCCAATTCAAGTTTGTTTATTGTTCTTCGTAGTTTAAGCATGAGCATTTTAATGGTATAGATCAATCATATATATTATTATGGATCTCTTGCTGACTGTGTAACATGAAATATATGCAATATATTAGCATGTTTACTTTCATATTGTTAAAATTTACATAGGATTTGACTTTGCAATTGGAAGGGTAAAGTGATCTAATGTTCTTCCTTAAAAAATTCATTTCTTCGCTAGAAATGGCCTAAAAACTTTTGTTGTTGATCCAATATTAGAACGTTGCATCATTAATATCACCACCACACGTTGCAAGTTGATTGGAAATTTTATGTACTAGACTAGCATGGGGTGATGAAATTTTTATGCGTTAAGGTGCAAGGTGATTGGAAATTTTGTCACACTGCCACTTGAAAATTTCAACATAGGATCACTTGCACAATTTTACGAGTTTTTGTTTTGTTTTTTTTTTTTTTTTTCAACACAATTATACAAGAGTTAGAAAGTGTGCTAGAGTAGGTAACAAGTTAAAGGATTCATGGCTCGTGCTCATAAAAAAAAAAAAAAAAAAAATTATACAAACAAATATTCTTTGCATTTTTCCCATCTCATTCCTCCCCCTCTCAATCAAGGTTCAACTCTCAAGAGTCACTGGTACTATAAATCTTGATGAGAATTCCTTAATAATCTTTAATAGTTCAATTTTGTTAGGTAAAGTAGTAATAGACAAACTATCACTTTTTTTCCTAATTTTCTTTTACACCACTGTTTTCTTTTCGTGAGGGCATTGCTTCTTCATCCTTTATTTCTTTCTAGTTTCTAGTGGTTTATTTATGGCTGGCACTAAAATGAGTAAATTTTTTTTTTCCTTTACACTAGTTGTTATTTTTATTATCAAATTGGCAATTAATTGATTGGAATAGTGTCTTGATTTTTTTTTTTTTTTTTTTGGGAAAAAAAACTAATTCAAACTTTTAATTATTGGTTTCTGGAGAGTTAAATGGCCCAAAGTAAATTTAATAGTTGGGTTAAAATATTGGCCAACCCATTAAAACTAGACATCTTCAATTCTCGTCCACTAGAAATGTTAATTTTTTGGGCTACTTTTTTTTTTTTAATAAGAATTTTTTTGAGCTACTTATCAAAAAAAAAAAAAAAAAAAACGAGGAGAACTTGTCCCAAAAAGTATTTGGTTTGTCAGGGAAAACAAAAAAATGGAAACCCATTTCTAGATCATACAAAAGAGCAATTAGATCTGCATCAATCATAATCTTTGATCCAGGATTAAGAAAACAATTAAGAACCATTTCCCCAAAAAACAAAGGATGAAAAAAAAGTGACCTATCCATATTTGATTTGAGGCTTCTATAAAAATTCATCCAAATTCATATCTTTTTGTTTCTGAGCCCAAAATGGAAGATTTTGTTTTTGTGGCCCAAAACATTTTCCCAAACCGGCCAGTAGAAAGAAAAAGGCCCAAATCCACACTATTATTCAAAAACATCAACAAGTTTTGGAGAAAACAGAGCGTCACTTGCACGAAAACAATTGCAAAAATAAACAGGTCAAATTATCCTAAGCCCTCAACAAGTATTGGACTAAAACTATTCATAGAACATTCCAAAGCACAATAGATCCTCACACAATATGGATTTTACGAAATGAGAAAAAGAAAAAGAAAAAGAAAAAGAAAAAAAGAAGATACCAGGGACAATTCAAGCTACGTAATTCAAAGTACAAACAAACCAACGAAAACAGAGCATGGAGCACTGCCCACTTTGTTTCAACTTTATTCATATTGGAAGCTCCAAATGAAGTGAAACCAACATATTGGAGGGTGAGACAGGGTCGACGTTCAGAGCTATCATTTGGATATTGTCTTGGCTGCTGCTGTTGGTAACGCCATCAGGAAGGATTTGGGTAGCAGTAGCAGTAGCAGTGTTGTTAGTAAACAACCTGCGAAGTGTGGGAATGAGTGTGGTAATGAGGATGAACAGGCCAAGTATTTGAGCAGCAAGTTTAAGGTCTGAATTAAGCAGCGACATTTGTTCCCTGCAATAACCAAGAGAGAATTAATTGTATGATATACTGAAACCAACAAAAATATATGTAATTAGAAAATTTGTTAATAAAAAATATTCAGCTATATGAAGACATTGGGGGTTCAAAAGGAACAGAAGTTGCGTTCTTACTATTAATAGAGAAGGCTTGGAAGACAAAGGTCGGAATTTGGTAATAGAGGCTTGGTACTATTAATAGAGAAAGCTTCTGGTACTACTAATTGAGGCGGGGCATTGTGCACATTGGCTAATGGCTATTTTAGACAATCTTGTTAATTGAGGCGGGGCATTGTGCATATTGATTAATGATGGGCATTGTACATATTGATTAATGACTATCTTAGACTATAATTGCGGCGGGGGCATTGATTTTAGATGCAATGACTATCTCACAAGTTATGACTTGGTTGGTTAATATTCAAAACTACCACATCAATGTATTAATGTCAAAACCATTTATTAACCATTCACCTTTATTATTTATATTCTATGGGAGACTTAATCATTTCACAAACTAGCTAATTTACAAGTGAATTTGAAAACTATAACATTTTTTTTTTCAACTTATGGTTAGACAAACTAGCTAATTTACAAGTGAATTTGAAAACTATAACATTTTTTTTTTTCAACTTATGGTTAGAGATATTATTAGTTGAATTAATTAAAATCCACTACTATAACTTTTATTCATGATGATTGTTCTTTATCATCAAGTACAAAGTGCTTGGAAGTCTAGGGGGAAAAGGGTTCGAACTGTGGGATTAGCAGCATATTGTAATTATTTCTCAAAAAAAAAAAAAAAAAAAAACCATAACTACACATAAATATTTAAATATATTCTTTTGTAGTCACATATATCTATTATATATCACGCATAATATATATATAGAGAGTAATACTGGAGGCTTACATAGGGTTGACAACGTTAATTTAGAGCTATCCTTTCGATTATGTCTTGGATGCCGTCAACGTCGCCACCGTCACCAATGGTGTTAGTTGTAAACTTGTGTAGTGAGTGTAATGATGAGGATCACCCATCCAAGTATTTCGATTGCAAGTTTTGTTGGAGAGATAAGCACCTTGGGGAGCTTTCTTGAATAATTAATATACATATAGAGACACACTTTAACCTAAAAGCCTTAAGTCTAAAGGGTATGTACTCAATTATATTATATTAACCGTTAATTCTTCTCATCGTTATTTAATATGAGACGTCACTCACACGTGTACATCTAATAATCTCCCCCCTCACATGTGAGTTTTTGTCTCATTGTGGGCTTCAAGACCGTGGACCATGAACAAGTTCTACTCACTCTCTCTTACCTAATGGGCTTTTCCTTGCACTAGTGCGTCATCCATGGGCCTCCACGTGTCAACCCTGCACGTTTTTTATCCTTCCTGAGAACCTCGCACTTCACCGTTGTCTGGCACCATTGGCAATAATTCTCCTTTCTTAGGCTTTTTCCAAGATCATTTGTGTGGGATCCCCGCTCCAACTGCATCATTTTTTAATGTGGGACTTCACTTACACATGTACACTCACAAGTTTAAGGTCAGAAAGAAGCAACATTTGTTCCCTACAGTAATGTACAAGAGGAAATTAATTCAATTAATCAATACTGGAAGCAACAAAAATATAATTAGAAAAATGATTAATAAAACATTTTCAAGAAGCTTATTTTGGTTTTATGTGGTGTGTTTGTATGCTCTATTTAGGAGACATTTTCATATGAGCCCAATTTCCCCTAAATAGAGCATTAGGCAATTTAACTTCCCTCACTACATATTTAGAGACGTGTCGGGCTTCCTACTCACTATTAAGTTGGTCTAGGTTGGTCTAATGGTCTGGACTCTGGAGCTCCCACTTGAAACTGGTTTTGTTTTTACTTGTTATGTTCTATGAGTCACCAATAACCATAGAGTTCTCAATATTTTAATAGATTTAATTTTGGCCATAGATTCCCTACTTTTGTTGACTTCCGCATTTAGCATTTCATACTCTTAGGACAACCTCATTGTTTCAATTTTGTTTAAGGCGGATTCTTTAAATGGATTTCTAACTTGCCTCCATTTTATTTATTGATCTTATTATCATGTTAAGACGTTAACCAATTTTTGGTGTAAACAGAGCTCAAACCCCAAATCTCGTATTTGATGATAAGATACTTTATTAGTTGAACTATTTGAAACTCACATCTATATTGTATATTTCGTATTTCTAATCATGTGTTTTTTATAACTAAAAAAAATACTTATGTTGAGACTATTTATCTCTTCTTCTTTTTTTTTCCTTTTTTTTTTTTTTTTTTTTTTCGGTGATAATAAACCAAGCTTCATTAGGACTAAACTGGAACAATACAATTCAATGCATCCCTCTTGATCACATATAGAAAATGATTAGCTAAAGCCACATAATTTACAAAACCATTCTAGTATAACAACAATATATTAACCATTCACTCTTACTTTGTCATATGTGGAAATTTATCTTTTATCTCACTAGATAGCTTACTTTTGAATATATAATTATATATGCACATACAATAGAATTTCAAAATTATATTCACAAGTGTTTTTCTTTATTGTTAAACAAATATTACATATGAATATTTATATATATCCTTTTGCATACTCTATATTTATATATATCCTTTTGCATACTCTATATTTATATCATATCATTTATAATATTTTAAATCAATTCAGGATTGTGCTTTGCTCCTTTAAAGTGGTATTTGTTAACTATTTAGCTTGCGAGATTGAAAGGACTGAAGGAGTAGGACTAAGCTTCACTCCATAACGTAATGCATGACTGTTCTTGGACAAATTGTATTGTTTGTATTATATTGACCAATGCAATAATATGTGTAATTTTTATTAATAACCTAAAGTGCATCATATAAAAAATTATGCCTATGTTTATTATCAAGCCTTTTCTCACCACCACCATAATCACCATTTACTCTTCTTTTAACATATATAAATATATATATATATATATACACCAATTAAATATATATATATATATATATAGTTAGTAGTAACAATACATAATCAAATCATTACTGCATTAAAAATTAATTATTAGTCTTGATCATTTTCTAAAATTATCCTTGTTGGCTTTACATGATAGGTTAAGAAATCAAATCGTATAATACAAAAGTTGAATTCCATAGGTGTACTTATACAAAATCTTTTGGAAAGAATTATCATTTATGTGTTTTTATTAAATTAAAAAAGAAAGTAATGAATATTAAATATCACAATTTACATTCTCGTAATTAGCCTCAAAATCTCACTTGTGTAACATTTGGGACACACCGGTGCTTGTTATTCACTAACGAATTGAAGCGAACTTGGTTTGGTGCTTCGGTATAATTCGATATGTTTTAGTTTTTATGTTGTTGGGTACATGTTTTTACTTCCACTCCAGTCTCCACCAACAAAGATGATAGTTGTAATTGATTAACAATTTGTACGCAATTCTTCTAGCATCATTTGTGAAAAATATTTTACAGCTTTTTTTTTTTTTTTTTTTTTTGAGATGATATATTTCACAATTTTTTTATAGGAATATATTTCACAACTTAATGTAGGGTAAAGCAAACTATCCAGATTCCTGATACTTTCCTAAGCTCTCATTTTTCTTAAAATAAAGGCGGAGAGGGACGGGAGACAATTTGCCAAATCTATACTTATATGCAATTAAACTATCCAAACCTAAACAAGTAAACATATGTACTTTTATTATATTAATCGTCCACTACTATTATTACATCCCAGGTGAGATTTGGTTTTCTATAACAAGCCACATGGAGTAATCCGTGAGCATTAGCATTGGTGTGTAAAAAGTAAAAACCCCCTAATTGCTATTTTAGCAGCCAATATGACAAAAAGGAAATGATTATTCCTTGCATTTTTCCCATCTCATTCCTCCCCCTCTCAATTAGGCCACAAGAGTCAGCTTACACTTTTTTTTTTTTACAATATAGAAATTCTACTCTAACCTAATTTAAGTATATATGTGTGTAAAGTTTCCTCCTAGAGACTCAAATCCCAACCTTTAAGTCCTCACACCCCACAAGCACTTATACTTGTAGAGTGACCATCACGCCAAATGTTCGCAGTAATGAGTCAACTTACACTAAATCTTGATGAGAATTCCTATATAATCTCTAATAATTCTATTTTGTTAGCTAAAGCAGTGATAGTGAAAGAATCAAGCTATCACTTTTTCTTTTTTCTTTTTGTGAGTTTCAATTAGCTCAACTGGTAAAGTCTCTAAGTCAATTCATTGATTGAACCCCGCTTATACCAAAAACCGATTGGTGTCTTAATTTAATAATAAAGAGCTATTATTAGAAGCAGACTGCATAAGTTTCAACTCTCTCAAAAAAAAAAAAAAAAAAAGGAGTTTATTTTGTTATTTATTAAGCCAACCCATCATTAGGGCATTGCTTCTTTATCCATTATTTCTTTCTAGTTTCTAGTGGTTTATTTATAACAAGCACTAAAATACGTAAAAAAAAGTATTTTCCTTTACTAGGGTTGTTATTATTATTATTATTTTTAATCATATTGGCAATTAAATAATTAGAATAGCGTCTAGATTATTTTTTTTTGAAGAAATAAATAATCTCTATTTGGGGCTTCTATAAAAATCCA
The DNA here is from genome assembly GCA_023621385.1 of Quercus gilva. Taxonomy (NCBI): domain Eukaryota; kingdom Viridiplantae; phylum Streptophyta; class Magnoliopsida; order Fagales; family Fagaceae; genus Quercus; species Quercus gilva. The sequence continues at coordinate 3,051,492 of CM042477.1, read as the reverse complement.
TCTAAATCCATATCTTTTTGTTTGTGAGCCCAAAATGAAATATTTTGTTTTGGCAGCCCAAAACATTTTCCCTAACCGGCCAGTAGAAAGAAAAGGGCCCAAATCTGCACTTTTATTCATAAAACCTCAACACGTTTTGGAGAAAAACAGAGCATGCCTTTGCACGAAAACAATTTTTTTTTTTCTTTTTTTTTTTTCTTTTGTTGAGAAACACAATTTATCTTTTTTATCACACTATTTTATATCACCTCAGCATTAATGGTTCTATTTTTTAACACTTTATTTAAATACTTCCTCTGTCCCAGTTTGTTTATCCTTTATTCCATTTTGGGATATTTCAAAATATTGTCCTATTTCTAAAAATAAAAGTCATTAATTTACTAATATTTTTATTATACCCCTACTTTATTTTCGAAACTATTTGAAAAGAAAATTAACAAATATTTAAAAAAATCAATCTAATTGTGGCACATTTTTAGTTGCCTCATTAAAAATAAGTCTTTAAAAAAAAAAAACTGATATATTTATTTAAGAGTAGTTTCGTAAACTAATTCTCAAAAAAAAAAAAAAGTAATTTTATAAACTTATACATTTTTATAAGGCAGATAAGGCAATAAATTATGTTCTCTTAAAAAGTTTAAATTTTTAAACAAGACAAACAAATTGGGACAAGGGAGTATTTTTTTTTTCTTTATTCATCTCTCTCTCTCTCTTTACTCTCTCTCTTCTTTGAAGCAAACCAGCAAGAACAACAATCACACACCCACCGCTACTACCAGTAAAATCAACCACCACAACCCATGGCTAAAAATTCATTATCCCAAAAAAAATTCCACATCAAACCCACCAAAAACCACCATAAACATAATTTAAAAATAAAATAAATAAAAAAACCACCACCACCACCACAAACCCACCAACCACACCACCACCACATCATAACCCAGGAACCCAAATCAACCAAAAGCCGCGAACCCAACCAAAACTAGATCCATAGCGTGACCCACCAAATCCACGACAGCCCAAGATAGCCCACCGCCGCTACATGTCCTTAAACCACGATTCACAGCCACTGAACTCAACCCACCACCAACATCACGGAATCAACCTTGGATTCGCCAAGAATGACTTGAACAATATGCTCACAATCACAACACTGAACATAGCCTTTGCATCCTCCGAACTAAAATTCAAAATCTTTGACAACCAACCACTCTTCTAATCAAACTTCGATTCCGCCACCACCATCTTCATTGTTGTCATTATTGTTGTTGATGAAGTTGATGATGTTAAGAGAAAGGAGGAAGGAAAAAAAAAATGAAAGGGAGAAGATTGAAATTTGAAACGGTGAAGAGAAATAGGAAAAAGAGAATATTGTGAAGAGAGAGAAAAAGGTATTCAAATTAAAAGGGGGGAAAAAGTGAAATAAAATATTATTTTTGGGTTCAACTAAGAGCTACAGTGATCTGCCATATTACTATAGCTCAGTTGGTAAATGTTTTACCAAATACCAATAACTACACCAGTACCATTTTTGTAATGTTAATGCTCTAACTCAATTAATACATATAACCCTAGCTAAAAAAGTTGCCAGATTGATAGAACTGAAGGACTAAACTTCACCCAGTACGTAGTGCATGATTGTTCTTGGGAAAATTGTATAGTTTGTAATTGTATTGTATTAGTCAATACATTAATATGTGTAATTTTCATTAATAACCTAAAGTACAGCGTATATATAAAAAATTATGCTTATGATTATTATCAGCCCTTTACACCAGTTCACCACCACTTTTACTACCACCACAATCACCATTTACTCTTCTATTAACATATACCAATCAATTAAGTATATAGTTACTAGTAACGATACATAATTAAATCAATATCGCATTAAAAAAAATTATCATTTTTTTAAAATAATCCTTGTTGGCCTACATGATAGATTAAGAAATTAAATCATTTTTATCAACAAAATAAATAAATAAATAAATCATATAATATGTTTGTGTGCAATAGCCATAGGTGTTGATAAATGATAATGACAAAGGTAAAAGTTGAATTGGGTGAAATTATACAAATCTTTCGGAAAGAATTATCATTTATGCTTTTTTTATTAAAAAAATAATGAGTATTAAATATCACAATTTACATTCACGTAAGCTTAAAAATCGCACTAGTGAAACATTTGGGACACCCCTGGGGTTGTTATTCACTAATGAATTGAAGCGAACTTGGTACGGTGCTCCGGTAGTTGGATTTGTTTTAGTTTTTATGTTATTTGGTACATGTTTTTATGTTGTTATTCACCAACAAAAGATGATAGTTGTAATTGATTAACAATTTGTACGCAATTCTTCAAGCATCATTTGTGTAATCATCAAACTTTGCATATCTTTCACAACTTTTTTTTTTTTTTTTTTTTTTGAGGGAATAGATTTCAAAACTTAATGTAGGGTAAAGCAAACTATCCGGATTTAGGACACTATCCTAAGCTCTCATTTTTCGGAAATTTCCCAAATCTGTACTTATATGCAATTAAATTATCCAAACCTAAACAATTATCTACTACTGTTATTACTATCCCAGGTGAGATTTAACTTTCTATAACACGCCACAGAGAGTAATTTGTTTAGGTTTATGCACAAGATTTTAAATTAATCTAAAATTATCCTCTTCTCGTGAATTTATCATGTTTGAACTTAAAATTAAAATAAATGAAAAAGTCCCTTTTCAAAAACTCTTTTCTCACGTCCATAGCCAATTCCGTGGCCCACCAAATTCCCACACAAGACCCGATTTCTTCCACGGTTGGTTTGTGTTTTGTATGTGAGTGACGCCCTTTCTTGAGTGAGTTGTAAGAAAGTGAGTTGAGTGACATTTCTTGAGTGAGTTGAGGATGTGAGTGAGCGTACGTGCCCTATGAAAAAACCACGTATTCTCCCAAATCATATAGCCTGGATTTGCGTTCGAGATAGGTTAATATTTGAAATTACCACATGTAACAATTATATATTAACCATTAATCCTTATTATCTTTATCCTATGTGGGACTTAATCATTTCATTAACTAGGTAATTTACAAGTAAATATGAATTATAACATTTATTAATGATGATTGTTCTTTATCATTAAACCATGACTACTTATATATATATATATATATATGTATGTTCATGTATCTATTACACATATCATGCACAATATTTTAAACCTCTTGCTAGCATCTTGGTCAGTAGCGGAGCCACGTTGATGCCCGGGGGCCATGGCCCCTCCCCCCAAAGAAAAAAAAATTGAGTAGATATACTTAATTATGAGTTATCGAAACCATTTTATTATTTTTTTTTTTTTAAAGGAATAGATATGCATTTGGCCCCACCTTCTCCGGTTAGTTTCTTTTTCTATACAAGAAATTCTAAAATTACATTTAAGATTCATCCGAAAGATTAATGTAAATTTAGCAACTTACCTAATCTAAACCACTATATTGTTGTAGACAGCACTAGCTTTTGCCAATAGATGCATCTGGGTAGGCACTTGCTAAATAAGCAGTCTTCACACTTTTCTTAGCTCATCTCCTTCAAATCTCTAGCATTCTAACTCATCTACCTTTTTTTTTTTCCTTCCCGTTCTTCTTTCTTCTTCTATTCTTTCGTCATTTTTATAAAGTAGAGACTGTGACTTTTTTGATTTTACCAAGTAATATTTAATTATATTTTTTTATATATTGAAATTTGGCAGATGGCTTGTCTAGTATTTAGTTTTTTTAAAACTTATTAGTATTTTTTTGCCTTACTCATTATACTTATTGGGTGATAATTTAATAGTCTAGGTCAGCGGGCAAGTTAAAAACTATTGATTCATTATGCAAAAGAAAGAAATATAGTAATTTAGAAAATAATACACTTTTCGTTTTGGGTTCTAATCGTAAAACTTCAACTTTCAATAAGCATATTTCTAAATCTCCATGGGTTGAACTCAAAGAGCGTCCTTCTAGATAGTCAATGGTGGAACCCTAAGAAATGATTGAACCTAAAAACATCATTTTGGATTGTTAATGGTGGAACTTGGAGAGATTTTTCTAAATCTCCAACAATTTAATTATCACATTTTTTACTCGCGCCCTCCCCCCCTCTTCCCCCAAGACAAATTCCTAGCTCCGCCACTAATCTTGGTGCTATCTTTAAGAGATTCATTCTTGTAATAATTTGGTATATATGGGACGGAGAGACTATATATACCCTTGAGAATAATCAAATATTTGAAAAAGTTTAAATACCTTCATTTGTAATATATATATATATATATATATTAAAAAAAAAAGTTCGTGATTTAGGAGGTTTTTGTTATTTAACAAGTATAGTGATGTCACTTGGTTTGTACCCAACATTGAAGCGTAGAGCAAAAAACTCAGGGGCTGTTTGGATTTTCTTGTTTCCATCACTCATCACCTAATTTCTATCACTCATCATTCAAAAATGGTGGGACCCACGAAGATGCATCATGTTTGGATTTGTTTTCAGATTTTGTTTTCAACACTCAATTCTCACATATTTGAGTAATGAGTTATGAAAACTGAAAACAAGTTTTAGGTATTTTTAAGTTATGGAAACTAAGTTATGATGGCATTTTTGTAAATACACACACATGTGAGGGGCCCATGATCAGAGCATTGTCACATCAAGCGCTACTTTTCACTCACCCCACCAATGGCTCCTTCACACCAAAAATCAACCCACACAAAAATAAACCCCAATCCCATATCCAAGCTCAAAGCTCCTCACACACCCTTAGCCCAACCATGCCTACCGTGCCCCAACTCAGCCAACTCGTGCCGACCCAAGCTCAGACCAGCGAACATGACGCCGCTACTATGATCTTGCAACTGTCAAGCCACTTGAATTCAATCAAGATCAACTCAAAATTTAACATCAAAATCCATAATCCCCCATCAAAACACAAAATACAAATCACTAATAATAAAAAGAAAAAAAAAATCAAATTTTGTGACAGATCAAGCTCTCAACAACCCCCGCATTAATGAAGATCACCTGCTTGGCATCATCACATTTAATGAAGAATGACAAGCCTGGAGAATAAAAAAGGCCCCAGAAGTCTTCATTCATGATGAATAACCAGAAAAGGAAAGCCCAATAAGATAAGAAGTTATCTTGGTGAATGTCAAAACAATAATAAGAAGTTCTAGAAAGCTCCGTTCATGATGAAAAACCAAGAAAGAAGAGCTCGATAAGATCATAAATTATTCAAGTAGACAAAGACAAAACGTGAAAAAGAAGGAGATTACTCATATAATTAAAAGGGAAGAAAGAAGAAAGAGAGGGGACCCAAAAAAAAAAAAAAAAAAAAAAAAAAAAAAAAAAGAGAGAGAAATACATAGAGTGAGAATTGTAACAAAGAACTATTATATGATTACATACTTTTAAAAGAATATAACAGTCTTTAGTTTCTTGTTCAAATTTCCCATTGCGGATTGATTTAAGCTCATAATCTAAATTAGTTATGTTCTTAAGCAAGTAATTAAGCACGGATTAATTTCTTGCTTCCATATATATATATATATATATATAATTCATCATTTTCATATATTCTTCTTCTCTATTTACTTTTCTTCATTTTCATGAATATCATCGGGTGATCTTCCTAAACTTTAATTAGTATATAAATATTGTTTAGTTTACTCTGAATATGTGCAAAATATAATATCTAAAAAAGAATATATAAATATTCATCTACCAATTTTTTTCTTCATTGGATTAATTCCATTTTTTTAGGGCTCAAATTTTTGATGCCGAAATATTAAATTCTTTAATATGTATATAAAATAAAGAAACATAATAAAAAATTTGGGTCCGTGAATCCAATACTGAGCCTTTCTCTCGTATCATTTTAATAATCGAAGTAAAATAGCTGAAAAATTAGGTTTCTTTTCCCTGCCTTTCATATATATAATTCCTTTTTCGATAAAAAATAAATAAATAAAATAAAAAAAATAAGAGCTTAAATTTGTAAGTTTGGAGGGAGAGGGGATAAGAGGGGTGGGACCGAGGGATAGGAGAGGAGAGAAATAGATCTTAGTGTAAATATCCATCTCCTTTGCTCAAGGATAGGACCTATTGGCAAATGAGGGGAGATGATAATTAATTAGAAAATGGCCAATGTTCAATTTTTTATATTAAATCCTATACTTAATAATATTAATGTGAAAGTGAAATATAAATTAAATTTTATTAAAATAAACCATTTTCTTCTAAAATCCCTCAAATTGAGGAAATTATAAAATTTTAAAAAAAAAAATTTTTTTTAAAAGAAGAAGAAAGAAGGCGGGTTTTGGAGGGATTAACTCCCTTCAAATCTCCCCTCAAAGTATTTCCTCTCTCCTTTAAAAAATTATGAATAAAGGAATTAAATTTTCATCCTTATCTCCTCTCTATTTATTCCATTTGGTTTAGTAAGTTAGTAATATTGAGTCATAGACTGTAGAAATGCTGCATCTGAGTTGCTTTTGTTATGTCTCTTAGCTATAGGTTTCCCACTCGGTATAATGCAACTCTGCAAGCGTCGAACTTACTATCGTTTTTTCCTCGATAGCAAGGAGTTTACTTCAAGAATAAGTAGGTTGTATGAAGGAGAGTAGACCATCGTTTCTTAGTTCTCCATAGCTTCCCACCATCGGTTTCTTTTTGGTTGTTTATTTTTGGATGACACTAAAAAATGTAAAAGGTATTTTATCAGGGATGTGATTTCAATGATCAATGGAAATTACTTTTTCTAACAATTACTCCAAAGAAAAATAAAATGGCAGTTACTCAATTGGAATTTGTTAGCTTTTGGTTCATTTTTATTTGGTTCTTAACTTTTGTTTCAAAACTATTATTATCATACTTTAAACTTCAAAGATTTTTCAATAAAATCCTCAATGACTTCTGGTGGACGTAAAATTTAAATGTAGAAAATGGAATTCTAAAATCAAGACTATTTCAATGACGTGAAACCCATGACGTGGTATAAATTATGTTTATCATATCAACATTTTTCATCCATAATAATGTCAGTAGGTAGCTTTTTGATATAATTTAAAAAATATAGCAAAAATAAAACTGATTGTTTATTTGTTACTTTTAAATGATAGGCTCGGGAGACATTCGAAGTGGTGGTAGTGAATTCTCCCAAAATAAAAATAAAAAATAAAAAATAAAGAAAGAAAGAAAAAGGTGATATTGGGTTTGCCCACATTTCTTATCATAAAAGTGATACAAAACAAATCAATATGCTCTGAAAAGTACCAAACCAAAAATAAATATTCTAGTTGGATTAAAAAGAATTGTGAGACATGATAAGCTTTTGGGCTACATACTTGGTCTTGTTTTACGTTAAACCCAATATTTGGATTGGATGCTGTATTTATACTTAATAGGCCACACCTATTATATCCGCCACTCCCAACTCTTTTGAACTTGTATTATATTGTACCACATGAAGACAAGTGTAGATGCCAAATCAACAAGGCAAACCATGCCAAAGGCCTTGCAGCTGAATTGGCACATCCCCATGTACAAAGTGTTTGGAGTTCTAAGGGAAAAAGGGTTCGAGTTGCTGAGTTAGTAGCATATTGTAATTATCTCTCAAAAAAAAAAAAAAAAGGGGGCAAAACCACTATTTTGAGCATAATTATGTGGCGTGTTTGTATGCTTTATATGGAGGGATGGAGGATGCCCTTAATACTCGATTTCTTCTTGTTATGTTCTACAGGGTTTTCTTAACTAAAAATGGCCGCCCCCTCTTACCATTTTTATCTTAACCCAAAGAAAAAAATAAATAAATAAATAAATAAATAACTACAGTCTACAGAGCTTTCTTAACAAAAAATTGCCGTTCCCTATCCCCCTCTAACCATTTTTTTTCTTAACAAAAAAACCAACCGAGTTTTGAATGCTCTAATAGATAGAATTTTGGACATGAATTCCCTACTTTTGTTGACTTTCGTCATTTCATACTCTTGTAGCCCTCAGGACCTCATTGTTTCGATTTTGTCTTAAGGTAGATTTTTTAAAAACAGGATTTCAACTTGATTCCATTTTGATTGTTCTTATAATCAAGTCGTGGGAAAAAATATATGGTATTTCTAACTAAGTTTTTTTTTTAAAAAAAAAACCTTATTTTCGGACTCTTTTTTGTTTTTGTTTTTCTGACAAGAAACCAAGCTTTATTAGAACTAAACTGGAACAATACAACCCAGTGCATCACTCCTAGTCACATATAGCATATGATCAACAAAAGCCACATGGACCGCTGCATTCTTAGACGACGTGACAAAACAGAGAGAGAGAGAGAGAGAGAGAGCTTCTCATTTCCTCACGTGGGCCGCTACATTCTTAGACGTCGTGACAAATTGCACAATTGAATAATCATCAATCATGCAAGAAACTGAGGTCCTGTTTGGTAGACTGTTTAAACAACATATTTTCAGTTTTTAAACAACATTACATACATTTTCATACATTTTTTTATCCACACGTGTTTCAAAAAACTACAAACAACATTACTCTAACTCCTCTACCGAACAGGCTGAATAGCTGTGAACAAGTAGATGAATTTTTCCATACCCCTGGCAGCACTCCAAGAAAAGGTGTGAACATGATATGAAGTACGAAAATAAAAGACAAACCTTTGATCTCTTTTCTCATGTGTTAAGATAGGCCCAGGTGTGACTAGGAGTCTAGGTGTGAAAAAGACTAAAAAGCAGATGAATTTTTCTATTGCACTCCATCTTAAAAACAAGTAGCATTCTAAAACATTTTACAAAATCTTCAATTGCTCAAACAGGGGTTAAAGATTAGTAGTATTCTATTACAGGCTCTTTTTACTTCGAAGGCTATTTTTGAAGAATCTGTTGTAAATTTTACAAGAAGTTTAAATATTTTAAAATGTAGATAGCATGAAATTAAATAAAGCAGATAAGCGATTCTTAAAAAGTAGTGACATAGATGGTATCTAACCTAAACCAAATTTAATTCTCTCAAAATAACAAAGCCAAATTTCAAATGTCTTGCAAATATAAGTCTCTAATTCATAATGCAAATATACAGCAATACACCGGCACTGCAAAACATGAGCAACAAGTAAAATGCAAAACCCCACAAGAAATTTAAAGTTTGAAGAAAACCATGTAAGACAATCAGAAAGAGAGTTTTCTTTTCTTTTTCTTTTTTTTTTTTTCTTTTTTTTTTTTGGAAAGTTTAAAAGAGAATCCCAAAGAGAGATGCTCACCAATGTTGTAGAAACATTTCGATCACCATTGATTTCCTTGCATACAAATTATATCATTGTAATTTGAAAGTAATTAAGGCCAGGGATATGATTGTGAATAGAAATTTGTGAAGAAAATTAAACTCTGTAGTAAATTCATCACCTTATGTCCACAACACCAAGTCACCCTAAAATGAACTGTCTCACTGCCATCAAACTACACTAATGTCTTATCAAAAAAAAAAAAAAACTATAATGGATTAGATGTCTACATCACATATTAAAGCAACAACATTTAAAACTAATTTCTAAAATACTAATCAGTTTATCGTATAAAAGAATTAGCTACGTTCACTAAGCTAAACAGGCTTTACCCGAAATTCGAAAGCAAATATCACAACACTCATAAAACCACTCATTGCTATTCACTAAACACTATGACATGGACAGGTCAATGACCTTTATATCAATTGGCACTTCTTGGTATTTTTAAAAGGGATGTCTAAGGTTCAAATCTTCCTCTCTCACTTAAGATGAAAAAGAAAAACCCCAATAATGAACAGAGCTGCTTGTATATTCATTGACTTATCTTGACCTTTGTATGCTAATCGTCCAGCTATCCAAACTGCAAAGTTCAGAACTTTGTTTACCTTCTCTAAACAACCAAACATAAGATAAGGATTTAAATGTGTGTTTGATCACATAAGGAAGATGTGTTACTATGTATAAGCCAAGAAGCACATATCAATTAGTTTACCAAAGGATTAAATCGGCTCAAAACATTTCATACTACCCAAAAGTACAAAGCTCTTGAACAGCAAAATTCAACATCCTAAAACAAAGCAAAGTCACCTTGATTCTTGACTAGTCTTTAAATGACAAAAGCAAAAGAACCTGGGGAACCAAACTACAATATAATTCCTTTCAATTTGACAGTTTACGAGCCTAGAACGGATTTAAAATGAGCAATATATAGCGAAAAACGAAAAAAGCGCTTGCTATAAATTTGATGATGTCACGATTTTAAGGCCTAACCAAGGCCCAATCATGGTTCAAATCAGCCTAGTGAGTGCAGCTTCAAATCTTGATATGGACAATTTCCAGCATTTTTTTCCCAAAAGTTTACACACAAAAAAATTAACTAATCTGATACTCCCTCTGTTCCAATTTGTTTGTTCTGTTTGAAAAATCAAACTTTTTAAGAGAATATCATTTATTGTCTTGTCTGTTTTATAAAAATGTATAAGTTTACAAAATTACCTTTAAATATATTTATCAGTTTTTTTTTAAAAGTTATTTTAAGAGTTATTCTCAATGAGGCAACTAAATAGGTGTCTTAATTAGATTGATTTTTTAAATATTTGTTAGTTTTCTTTTTAAATAGTTTTGAAAATAAAGTAAAGGTATAATATGAATATTAGTAAATTAATGACTTTTATTTTTAGAAATAGGACAATATTTTGGGACATCCCAAAATGAAATAGATGACAAACAAATTAGGACGGAGAGAATATAATTTTACAAAACATATTTCACTTTTTCCAGTTTCCTATATATATATATATATATATATATGAGAAATGATATGTCCACAACATTTTCATAACATTTTTATAACAAATCCTAGGTAGCAGGTTATTACTGGTTGTTATTTTTGGGACAAAAAAGTAATCTTAGTGTTATGTTCAAATTTGAAGTAACAACAACTAACCACCTGTGATTTATTGTAAAAATGTTGTGAATATAACATCTATATATATATATATATATATACATATATTTTTAAAGGAGTTTCCTATATATTCCCTGATTATTCACTGTGGCCATAAATTATCTAAAACCACATAAATTCTAAGCAAAATACACTCTCCTTCTTCTGCTCTTCCACTGAGCAATTACAATGGCATCATCATCTGATCATTGGTAAATAGCTTAACTTTTTCCCCATTATTGTAAATTTATGCTTTTTTTTTTTTTTTTTTTTACTTATAATTTTTCTTGATCAGGGCACAACAATTAAAAGACAATATCAAGCTCATTGCTGAAATAGCGGTACCCCTCATCAGCATGTCTGTTGCTGTCTATTTAGCTTTTCGCAAGTGCAAAGGGAGGAACAGGGCCGATCCTGAAAGCCCCAACGAAGGCCCAGAGGCCATAATTGAAATGATACAGGTGGCAGAGAACGAATCTACCCGCGAGAACCAAATGTGAATTCTGTGCTTCCAACGGCTTTTTAAATTCAGTTTCTGAATGCTCTCTGTTTTATTCCAATTTCTCTTTTTGATGACTGAAAGTTTTGTTTTCACAAAAAAAAAAAAAAAAACCGCCAACGTCTCTTTCTTTGAATTCCACGGGTTTGTAGTGCAGACTAAAGCGTGGCCCTTTCTGATAAATTCAATATATATATATATATATATATCTTGCTCTCTCATTTATTAAATGTTTTTTTTTAATATAAATTCCCGGACTAATTATTTGGGTATTTGTTTGTTGTGTAAAAGAACTAGTGAAATAGCGGCACCCGTCATCTGCATTTGTGTTGCTGCCTACATAGCTTTTCGCATCTGCAAAGGGAGGAACAGAGCCGATCCTAAAAGCCCCAACGAAGGCCCGGCGGTCACAATTGAAATGGAACAGGTGACAGAACAGAACGAATCTGCCCGCGAATTCCGTGCTTCCAACAGCTCTTTTAATTTAGCTTCTGAATGCTCTCTGTGTTGATGAACGAAAGTTTTATTTTCCAAAAAAAAAAAAATACAGCCAACGTCACTCTTCTCTTCTTGCAAGTGAATTCCACGGGTTTGTTTTGCAATGCAAGTGCAGACTAAGGCGTGGCCCTTTCTGACAAATTCAATTTGTATATCTATATTGCTCTCTCATTTATTATATGTTTTTTTTTAAATATAAATTCCCAGACTAATTATTTGGGTATTTGTTTGTTGTGTAAAAGAACCGGTGAAATTAGAAAAAGTGATTCAATTCTGGGTTTTTTTTTTTTTTTTTTTCCCCTTTTTTTGGGGGTCTTTTTTCCACTCTTTCTGGCTTTCCAATATCGATGCGGTTAGTCCCATCCGGCTTGGAGACTTGGCTGTCAGATCGGTCAAATCCGCGGGTCGTCGAAGAGATCTTGAATCTCCTTAGCTTCGCTTGGAACGATTTGGTGGTTTTTGGTGGTCTATTACATTTTCTGTACTGCGGTGACTTCCATTTTGGTCGGTAACCGTTTGGTGGGATCTGGGTGTCAGCCGGCGTTGTTAGAATATTTTGGGTCTGATTTTTTTTTTTTTTTTTTTTTAAATATCTTATTTGGGTTTTTAGAAAATTTTTTTAGTTAAAAAAAAAAAAAAGACTTTTTAAGAGCTAAAATAGACAAATTGAAATTATAAAAGAACGGGTGTATGCTTTTACTAATAGATATTTATTCTAATAATAAAATTTAGACAATGAGACAAGGACTTCTCAAAAAAATTAAAACACGAAAAGTCCGTTTAAATACAACTTATTTTGCTGAAAACACGATAGCAAAATCATTTTTAAATATATGAATAGTATCGTGAAACTTATTTTTAATTTTTTTTTTTAATAAAGTGGTTTTAGGTCCCATGACCAATGCATAATCAGTGCATAAATAGTAAATAAATATAACAAACAGTACACTTTGTCTCTAAAAGCTAAAACACATGGATCAAAAAAAAAAAAAAAAAACAGAGAGAGAGAAAAATCAAAACGTGAAACGCACATAGACTGAATCCAAACATATACGAAGTTATACATTTCCTCCACCATTCTAGAAGACCTGTCATGTAATTTCTTTGGTCTATATTATAAAGCTGTCACACATTCATTTTTAATTTTTTTTTTGAATAAAGTGGTTTTAGGTCCCATGACCAATGCATAAACAGTGCATAAATAGTAAATAAATATAACAAACAGTACACTTTGTCTCTAAAAGCTAAAACACATGGATCAAAAAAAAAAAAAAAAAAAAAAACAGAGAGAGAGAAAAATCAAAACGTGAAACGCACATACACTGAATCCAAACATATACGAAGTTATACATTTCCTCCACCATTCTAGAAGACCTGTCATGTAATTTCTTTGGTCTATATTATAAAGCTGTCACACATTCATCTTTGAGAGTTTGTCCATATAACATTTGTTTTTAGCCCCTTCGGAGAGTTTGGTTCATCATGATATGATGCATCTCAATCGACTAAAATACCATTAGAATTGCCAAAATGACTGCAATACCCCCCAAAAATCTTAAAATAACCAAAATGCCACCACAAAAATTCTAAAATGACAAAAATGCCCCAAAACCTAGATAATTATTAAAATAACCCTGAACCTCTCAAATTAACACCACTAAAATGATATATATATATATATATATAAATACCCTGAAACCTCAAAAATGATTTTTTTAAAAAAAACCTCAAAATCTCTAAAATGACCAAACTACTCTCAAAACCACTAGAATGACCAAAATACCATCAAAACCTCTAAAATGACAAAAGTAGTCCTGAAACCACTACAAATAACTAAAATACACCCAAAATCACTAAAATGACCAAAATACCCTCGAAACCATTAGAATGACCAAGATACCCCCCAAACTTCAAAACAACAAAAATGCCATCAAAACCTCTTGATTGACTAAAATAGTCCTAAAACCTCTAAAATGACCAAAAATATCACAAAACCTCTAAATTACCAAAATACCCCCCAAATTGCAAAAATGACCAAAATACCCTTAAATCCTCTAGAATGGCCAAAAAAAAAAAAAAAAACTATTTGAAACCTCTAAAATAACCAAAATACCCAAAACCTATAAAATGAATACTCCCAAAATCGCAAGATGTATGACGAATGCCAACGAAGAAAAAAAAATTATATTAATAACATAACTTTCTAGGACTCTATTTTTCTTTTATTTTTTGAGAATCAACTTTCTAGGAGTATAACAGAAAAAGAACAGCATTAATTTTCAAATAGATTCATCATAATACAATAAATTCAACAAAATCTAAGACATACTTGCAACCAATCCTCCATTAAAATTATCCAACAAAAACCGGACACAATAAAATAATGCTATGGTGCGCACACCAAAATAGCCAATGAAATCATTTATTCGTTTCATGTGTGGATGTATGTTCATCTTTTTTCTTGAGCTTGGCTATTTCAGTGATTCTTTAATGCACAAGCGCAAAATCCTCAACTTATAATAAATGAAAATTATGACATTTAAAATAAAATAAAAAACCTAATAAGCAAACACGATGAGAATAATGAGACTAGTAAGACGAGTATTATTATTCTTAAATGACCAATATTCTAATTGCTAAAATCCGATTCTTATTACAACATTAAAAATAATTTAATTTGGCCAATTTTTCTAAAAGCAAAATAGGATAAATTCGTTTGAATTTGTTTTTTCTATGTAACTAAGATGTCTTTTTTATGTGTGTGTATATATATATATATATATTAAACATTCTGGGTCAAGATTTTCTTAAGCTTCCTATTTTCATTAGTACAAGCATCCAAAACAATCTTTTGCAAAAAAGTAAAATTGCTATAATTACTTGGGAATGTGCCATTTTTAAATTTATGTCAAAAAATAATTCTATTTTACATTAAAATGCTTTTCATTTATAAGATTATTAAAAACAAATATTTAAGCTTATTTTTCATTCATAAAATCCGCTCCGGCTGAAATCTACTGTCCCTTTTTTTAAAGGTTAGTGGGTGCCAACTCATACCCCCACAGGCCCACCATGTAACTAAAAGAGATAAATGAGTTACAAATAAGCTATATGTGAGCGTTTAGATTGTGATGATAGATTGTGATGAAACTTGTGATTGCGTTTTCATTTCACGTTTTGTTTTGTTTTGTTTTGTTTTGTTTTGTTTTTTTTTTTTTTTTTTTTTTTTTTCAGGCGTGTGAGGGAGTAAAGTGGTTACTGTGCGACTACTGTTCATGAACAGCAGCAGCATGATTCATGTACAGTGCATGTACTGTTTACGAACTCACAAATTTCACTTTTCAACAACTTTTTCATTAAAAATAAGTATCACATTACTATTCACACATTTAAAAATTATTTCGTTACAGTATTTTCAGTTTTCAACTGTATCCAAACGAACCCTATATATCATTTTATTTTTATCGAAAGCTGAAACCTCAGCCTTCAAAGTTCAATTGCAAAAAAGTAAAATAATAAAATAAAAAAGGGGAAAGTGATGGAGGCAACCAAGGTTCTCACCTGGCACCTGGGAAAACAGTTCAAAGCCAGCGCCTAGTCGTTATAGGCGAGCGTCTCATTGAAGGTGCCTCCCTCAGTGACTGAGAGGCGCTTCTGTGCTGCCTCACCTTGCTTGAGCACTCGCTCAGAATGCCTTCGACTACACTAACTTAAATTTTAGGCAAACATTTTTTATTTATTATGGAACATTAAAGATTAAAAATCAAATTAACACAATTAAAGCAATTTATCGGGGCTACAATTTTGAAATATTAGGAAAAAAATGATGAGAAAACAGTGTCCTATAAAATTTGTTTTGCACAGTAATTTCAAAACGATTTGTCAAACAAGTACACAGCTTCACGTGCCTAAAGATTGTAGGCGCCAACAATTTTGAATCATAATTTACCGTCAATCATGATTGAAGAAGATAAAGCAATAAGATCTATGAGAATGAACATGTGACACTCTAAAAAGTAGTGCCGTAGACTCTAGCAATAGCAATAACAGGGTTTAGTTTCCATTCAATGCTTTTGTACTTCAGAGATGACGGCACAATCAATGTTTTTAGAAACCGGGCCGACTAGTTTAACAGGTTGAACCGGATAAAAAATGGTCCCAAAAACCGGTGAAGATCCGGGAATGGTGCACACCACGTGTTTTAAAATAGTCACGCGTCAGTCCAGTGTCCCATTTAGGAATCCTATGTACTCAACAAAAGCCTGAACTATCACACATAGAAGCTAGTGGGTGATGTACAGTTCCTTTTGGAATTAAATAAAGCATACGAGATTTTTAAAAATGAACATGTAACACCCCAAAAAAAGTACCTACAAATCAAATAATTTATATTAGAGGTGACAAAAAGAGCACCCATTTGACAAAAATGATATTAACTCTAACACCTGATCATAGATTACCAAGATCAAAACCACAGCTATATCTAATGCCCGACCTAACAAAGTGTTAGTAGTAAGAATCAAATAGCACTGATATCACCGAATGGAAAAGCTCAAAGAGCATTCCCAGCAACAATTGTAAAAATTTTAGCATTTACAATCTCAAAACCCTACTTTTACAATTTTAACATCTCATTTTACAATATACCAAACATCCAACATTCTATTTTTTTACAACTTTATTTAAATATTCTTTCTTTAATATTTTTATTCATTTTTTTTAAAATTATTTCTCACTCTCCCTCTGTCTCTCTCTCCCACTGTCTCTCCATCTTTCTCAACCCACGGCACAGCCCATACCAAGGCTAGCCACTGCCAGCCACCACCTAAAAGCTTTTTTTTTTTTTTTTTTTAATTGATTTCTCTCTCCCCTTTCTGTTACTCTCTTCATCTGATCACCCTCACAGTCAACCCACCATTCACCATCTCCACAAACCCACAACCAACCACCACCCACAAAACCCCAACAACAACCCACCCCAGCCACGAAACCCCAACAACAACCCACCCCAGTCACCCAAATGACCCACCCCAACCCAGCCACAACCCACCCCAACCCGATCTGATCTAATGCAGCCACCCTCACCAACAACAACGACCACCACCAAAAACCCAACCATAACCCATGGCCACCGAATCAACCCACATCACCTACTCTAAAACACCATTACGCACAGAATCAAGGTGACCCACAAAAACAGTGTGACCAAACCACGATTACCTAAAGCCTGAACCAACCCAAAGAAAGGAGAGAGAACGGTCCACGATCCACCTCCACGGAGATTCGAAGACCACAATCCACCACGGAGATTAGAAGGCGAATTGGAGACAGATCGGCGACAAAGAGGCAGAGATCAACGACGATGAGCAAAGATCGGCGACGGGCAGAGATGATGAACCACGGAAGAGAGAAGAGAGATGGGAGAGAGAGAGGAAAGAGAGACAGAAATTAAAAAAAGAGCCGTTTGGGAATATAAAATGATTTTTTTTTTTTTAACAAATACAAGCTCACTGTAGCAGTATGCCTAAATTTTTTCCATTTGAAATCTTTGATGGAGTGGCTTTTTGTGTGTTTTGATGCTAAAATTTAGCATATACCACTTTTAGCATCCTTAATGGGAATGCCCCAAAGCAGGAAAAAAAAAAAATACAGTTAGCTTAACTATAAGCCTGACACAAAAATCAACGCGATTGGGCTAACTCCAAACCTAACTCCACGATCAACACCAACAAAAAATCATTATCAATAATAGCAATGACAACACTCAAACTCTCACAAAAAACTCTCAACAATAAACTAACTCAATTCAACGAAAGGTGCTCTCACACTAGGCAAAGCTAGCCTCTACTCTCTCACAAGACAAAGCTTTGCTCCTAATTCACACATGTAATAAAGCTACTCTATCACTCCTTTTATAAGGGATGTCACACCTCCTTACTACTTCTCTTTTTAACATGGGACTAACTCTTATAATATAATTAGTGCACCTTCTTATTGTTCCTCTAGCCAATGTGGGCTTCCAAAACCACTCCTGTCATGGGCTGGACTCACCAATCTCTACCTCAACCCACAATTTTTCTTCACTAGTACCCCTTTGGGTGCTCCCTTTTACACCCCCTTTGTAGGTAGTGGTGCTCCAGCTCATTCTCAACAAGACATACTTTTTTTTTTTTTGGGGGGGGGGGGGGGGGGGGTGGGGGGGGATAACTATTAAGATGTATTGATATCAAAAAGGGACACCCTAAGCAAAAAGTTTTCAACAAAAAGTTTCAGTTTCAACAAAATAAGCAAGTCTCAAACAAACCCTAAGCACGCTTTTAACAACACTGGTCCCATTTGAAATAAAATTGCTTACTCACCAGTTACATATATATATATATATATAACACCAACTTGTCCATGCTAAATTTAATTCTCTAAAAAGAAAAGAAAAGAAAAGAAAAGAAAAAGATATAATACACGCTAATTTTTATAAAGATATATATATATATACACACACACCTAACATTACCAGGCTAATTTAATTCTCTCAAAACAAAACAAAAAATAAAAATAAAAGGATATATATATAACCCATTTTTTTTTAAGATAGACAGAAGTTCTACCTATGCTAAATTTGATTCTCTCGAAACAACA
This sequence comes from Quercus gilva, assembly GCA_023621385.1. NCBI lineage: Eukaryota > Viridiplantae > Streptophyta > Magnoliopsida > Fagales > Fagaceae > Quercus > Quercus gilva. The sequence goes on along the minus strand of CM042477.1, from coordinate 3,032,881 downwards.
AAGCTAATTATGATGCAATAATTAAGTCAGTAACATATATTATGACGCAAACATGCTGGATTTGCGTTCAAGATAGGTTAATATTCAAAATTACCACATCAATGTATTAATGTCACAACCATATATTAACCCGGCTTCCCTAGGTGAACCAACAAAAGTAAAAATGGTTAAAAAGATATATTCAGGTATATATATTCATTCTCACCCATTTGGAGGAGTAGAGGAAGCTGAGTTTTGGTTCTTGGAGGAGTAGAGGAAGCTGGGTTTTGGTTCAATTAAGAATTATTATTTGCATTTTTTCCATCTCATTCCCCTCTCTCAAAAAGGGACACCCTAAGCAAAAAGTTTTCAACAAAAAGTTTCAGTTTCAACAAAATAAGCAGGTCTCAAACAAACCCTAAGCACGCTTTTAACAACACTGGTCCCATTTGAAATAAAATTGATTACTCACCAGTTACATATATATATATATATAACACCAACTTGTCCATGCTAAATTTAATTCTCTAAAAAGAAAAGAAAAGAAAAGAAAAGAAAAAGATATAATACACGCTAATTTTTATAAAGATATATATATATATACACACACACCTAACATTACCAGGCTAATTTAATTCTCTCAAAACAAAACAAAAAATAAAAATAAAAGGATATATATATAACCCTTTTTTTTTTTAAGATAGACAGAAGTTCTACCTATGCTAAATTTGATTCTCTCGAAACAACAAAGCTAATTATGATGCAATAATTAAGTCAGTAACATATATTATGACGCAAACATGCTGGATTTGCGTTCAAGATAGGTTAATATTCAAAATTACCACATCAATGTATTAATGTCACAACCATATATTAACCCGGCTTCCCTAGGTGAACCAACAAAAGTAAAAATGGTTAAAAAGATATATTCAGGTATATATATTCATTCTCACCCATTTGGAGGAGTAGAGGAAGCTGAGTTTTGGTTCTTGGAGGAGTAGAGGAAGCTGGGTTTTGGTTCAATTAAGAATTATTATTTGCATTTTTTCCATCTCATTCCCCTCTCTCAATTAGGCCTTAAGAGTCACAGTAAATTTTGATGAGAAATCCTAGATAATCTCTAATAATTCAATCTTGTTAGGTAAAACAATGATAGTTTATAATTCAATTTTGTTAGGTAAAACAGTGATAGTTTACCTAACAAAATTGAATTATTAGAGATTATACATATCACTTGTTTCTTATTTTATAAATCTTTTTGTTTATGAGCCCAAAATGGAAGATTTGGTTGTGGAGGCCCAAAACATTTCCCAAACCAACCAGCAGAAAGAGAAAGGCCCATATCCACACTATTTTTTTTTTTTTTTGGATAAAACCAGATCCACACTATTATTCATAAAGTTTAACTAGCATAAACGTCTGTTTAAATACCACTTATTTTGCTAAAAACTGAAAACTTATGGCTAAAACACGGTAGCAAAATATTTTTTAAAAGCCAAAACACACTGTTCACGCGTTTTTGGTGTTGGCTGGTCATGAACAGTGCAATGGGACCAGCAAAAAAAAACAAAAAAAAAAAAAGCAAACGCAGACTACCGCAATTCCCAAACAGAGCATGACTTGGACTAAAACAATCAGAAAGCCAAACAGTTCAAATTTTCACAATCATGGGAAAATTCAAACTTCAAAAACTGGCCAGCAGAAAGAGAAAGGCCTGGATCCACACTATTATTCATAAACCTCAGCAAGTTTGGAGAAAAAGGAAAAACAGGGCATGATTTGCACGAAAACAATCACAAAAACAAACAGTTCAAATTTTTCTAAGCCCTCAACAAGTATTGGACTAAAATCACTTTATTCATACAACATTACAAACCACAATAGATCCACACAATATAGATTCCGCAAAATGAAAAAAAGAAAATGCAAACCTCATAACATGGACAATTCGAACTACGCAATTCAAACAAACCAATAAAAACAGAGCATGAAGCTGTGCACACTCTGTTTCAACTTATTTATATTGGAAGCTTCAAGTTATGTAAAAGTAAAACTCACATAGTAGGTATTAACATAGCAATGTTGTTAGTTAAAAACCTGGGAAGTTCGAGAAGGAATGTGATGATGAGAACGACCAGGCCAAGAACTATTTGAGCAGCAAGTTTAACGTCTGAATTATGCAACGGCATTTGTTCCCTGTAGTAACCAAGAGAAAATTAATTGTACGAAATACTGAAACCAACCAAAGTAAAAATTGTTAAAAAGATATTTTCAGGTATATATATTCATTCTCACCCTCCAAAGGAGTAGAGGAAGCTGAGTTTTGGTTCAATTAAGAATTATTATTTGCATTTTCCCCATCTCATTCCCCTCTCTCTCAATTAGCCCTTAGGAGTCACTTACAGTAAATCTTGATGAGAGACTTGTTTCTAATTTTATACATCTTTTTGTTTATGAGCCCAAAATGGAAGATTTGATTGTGAAGGCCCAAAACATTTTCCCAAACCAGCCAGCAGAAAGAGAAAGGGGATCCACACTATTACTCATAAACCTCAGCAAATTTGAAAAAAAAAAAACAAAAAAAAAAAAAACAGGGCGCGACTTGCACAAAAACGATGACAAACCGTTCAAATTTTCCTAAGCCATAAATCCACACAATATAGATTCTGCAAAATGAAAAAATAAAAATAGTGTTAGTTAAAAACCAACCTCTCATGCGCTTGTCATGTGCCATGAAGCCCTCGGATCTGGTGGCGACGGGGTGGTGGTTTGTGAATCTGGGTCGTAGTGGGTCTGGGGGCGTGGTGGGTCGTGGTGCAGTAGATCGGCGCGGTGGGTTTGCTGTTGTGGAGGTTTGCCATGGTGGATTTGATGTTGTGGGTTCAATTTGGGTTGGAGGGTCGCCGTGGCGGGTTGAGCAGTAGATCGGCGGCGGGTGTGTCTTCACTGTGGGTTTGCTGTTGTTGCCATGGATTTTCGTTGTGGTTCAGGTTCATTGCGGTGGTGGAGGGTTGCCGTGGTGGTGGGGTGGGTGATTGATGGTGGTGGTAGATTGGCTACTGTGGTTGTGGTAGTGGCTGTGGAATTTTGTAGGTTTGGGTGTTGTGGTTAAGGTAGTAGGTTATCTTTCTATATATATGCTAGACAGAGAGAGAGAGAGACTCTACATTGATTTTTTTTTTTTGGTAAAGGTATCTACGTTGATTGTTTTGCCCTTATGGTTTCCCCACGCGCGTATTCAGGAGATTGAGATGCACTCTCTAGACTTTCGCTAGTTAGGCCCAATTTGTTTTTTTCAGTTTAAAACCCACGCGTTTAGAGTCGTTGGACTTTAAGACTTTTCAGACCCGCGACCAGACACAGAGAGAGAGAGAGAGAGAGACTCTACATTGATTGTTCTGCCCTTATGGTTTCCCCACGCGCGTATTCAAGAGATTGAGCTGCACTCTCTAGACTTTCTCCAGTTAGGCCCAATTTGTTTTTTTCAGTTTAAAACCCACGCGTTTAGAGTGATTGGACTTTAACCAGCGAAAGTCTAGAGAGTGCAGCTCAATCTCAACATGGTTATTGTACTGACCATTGGTCTTAAAAGCCAAGGTCAAAATGGTTTACAGCTCAGCTATTTAGGCCCGGTTAAGATAAGTTATAGCAACTTTTTTTCACATTTTACAAAATATTATACATTTTTTTACACACTTATTTATTTACACTTATTTTTTTTTAAATAACTTATTATACGTATATTAAACACACTCAAACTACGTGACTTAAACTCTACTCTCAAATACCCCCTTAGATTTTTTTTTTTTTTTTTTTTTTTTTATTTGTAGTAGTACTTGTCACTTGCCAGTAATAAAGAGTTCACATAAATATTTAGATTTTTTATTTATTCGTTTTTAAAGATATTTTTATATTGACTATTGTGATAAAAAAATATTTCAAATGATAAATATTTATTTAAAGTCTATAATAAATGGCTAGAAATGTCATTTTGTTTTTAAACCTCCTTTATACTTGAATATCTCTGAATATTTTAAATTTTAAATCAAGATCATTAATTTGGATATATTTATTTTATTTATTTCATATTAATTAATTACTAAATTAATTATATATGACATTATTGCAATTCGACCTCGATCAAACTTAGGTCCGACTTTAAAAATTTTAAACCTCTTTCTTTACCGGGTCTAAAAACTAAACCACATTTCATTTCAATTTTGAGACCCCCTCCATTCCACCCTGTAATATGTATGTCATGTTTCTCTCTTCTTTTTTTGTCAACCTATTCTTCATCTTTTTCATTTTTTTTTTTTCATTATTTTTAGGTTCATATTATAATTGTAATATTCTAGAAAATTTAGTTGTTATTATTATTATTGGGTAAAGATTTGGGTCTAGTATTGATATATTAGTTAAAACATCTTAAAAAAATTATATGAATTTTGACCAATAATATATAAAGAAATATATGTCTCTATATTAAATTGGACTATTTTAATTATTTTTTCTATTTATACTAATTTAATATATTTTTTATATTTTGAAACCTTTTAAATTGGACTATTTTAGTTAATATTTTTATATATACTAATTTAATATATTTTTTCACGTAAAGCTTTCTTTCTTTGTGAACAAATTTCAAATCCATTACATGGGTTTGTCTCAGCTTTTTAAAGCTGTTTAGCAGTGTCAACAACATTGCATAAGCGATAACTTAAATTCTTCATTCATTGTTGGATTTTTTTTTTCATAGTCAATAATTTTCACATGCATCACACTGGTTAGCGACTAGTTTTGCTAAAAACCGTACTTATAGGTCCTATAAACAGTGAACGGGACTCACACAGAAACATTAGACGCAGCTTACAAAATCATTTCATCACTATCTAAACATACACTTAGGCCCAGTTTGTTTTTTTCAGTTTAAAACCCACGCGTTTAGAGTCGTTGGACTTTAAAGCTAGGTTTGGATAGCATCTGGCGTATGCATTTGAGCGTCTGGTGCTTAAACAGTGAGTCCTGTGCACTGTTCACGGGACCCATAAACCTCTTTTTTTAGCAAAACTTTCATTAAAAATGGGTCCCACGGCACTATTCACACATTTAAAATTTATTTTGCTACAGTATTTTTTGTTTTCAGTTTTCAATAATAAGCGGTATCCAAACACACCCTAAGCGTATGTTTAGATAGTGATGAAATGATTTTGTAAGCTGCATCCAGCGTTTCTGTGTGGTTTCCGTGCACTGTTTACAAGTCCTATAAGTATGAATTTTAGCAAAATTACCTTTAAAACTAAGTCCTATAGCACTATTCACACATTTAAAAATTATTTTACTACAGTGTTTTTAGTTTTCAATTTTTAATTTTTAGCAATAAGTGGTATCCAAACACACCCTAACTATACAAAAAGAGCCTATGCGCTCAACCACGGTGATTTTGGTTTATTCAACCAAACTTTTCACTTGCTCTTTTTTTGTTTTTGGAAAATATCGTCTAAAGAGTCTGACCACACTTTTTTACTTTTTTGTCTCCATATTAGCTTTTAAAATATTATCACAACAAATTGCCACAATATTTTTAGAATTTTTGAGGTATTAATTTTTTATAACCTAAAATAAAATAAAATAAATATCATACCGAAACCAATCACAACTAAAAATAAATATATTGTGAAAAAAAAAGTTCAACATTCACAATATTTTTCAAAACACTTTTTTGTTGAATGTGTAAAGCAACAATAGCAAAGTGTCAATGATTTTGGTTTATCCAACCAAACTATTTCACTCGCCTTTTTTTTTTTTTTTTCTATATCTCTATATATAAAAAGTGTGAATGCGCAAACAGTAATGTTGTACAGTGCTTTGGTTTGTTCAACCCGTGCACACTGTTCATCAGGCCTTTTTTTTTTTTTCTTCGTCAGTGTTGTTTGTGCTTTTTTGTCTTTTCCTTTAAATATTTATTATTTATATGTGCATATACAGTTACACCGACTTAACAAATTCTTATAATATTTTCACAATTATTTGACAATCTGCACTGTTCATTGGCCTTTTTTTTTCTTTTTTTTTTCTTTTTTTCCATAGTACACCGGTTTTGCTTGTGCTCTTTTTGTCTTTTCTTTTAAATATTTATATGTGCATATATAGTTACACTGACACAACACATTTTTACAATATTTTCACAATTATTGAGGTATCAATTTTTTAAAGGTCAAAATAAAATAATAAAATAAGAAACTAAGAATTACTACCATCTAAAACTCAAAATACATGAAGAAATTTTTTGGGATGTTAAAATTTAGTGGGAGTATTTCAGACACTACAAAATAAATATTTTAAGAATCATAAGCTTTCATCAGGGTTTAACTGAAAGAATAACAATATGACATATTTGCTATTTTTCAAAATATTAAGGGAAAAATTGCTTGATTTTAAAGTTTAAGGAGTAATGCTATGTCCACAACATTTTCACAATAATTTTACAACAAAATTTTATGTGGCAAGGTATTTTTGATGGATAAAAAAGTAATATCAGTAATGGGTTCAGTTTGAAACCAATAACAACTTGTCATTTAGAATTGTTCTAAACATATTGTAGATGTAGCATTTCTCTCAAATAAAATTAAAAAAATATTTATTCGGATCCTGAAAATGAAGGTATTGTAAAAATGTTGTGATATTTGTTGTATTCTTAGACTTCTTTTTTAGTATAGTCAAATTGGGTGAGCCAAATATCACGGTTTCACACACAATTTTCTTATGTTGTCATTTTTTTTTTTTTTATGCATTATTTTAAAACCATTAATAATTTTTTACCTAAGATTTGCTGTGAAAATGCTGTAGACATAAAAAATAAAATAATAATATCAAACTGAGACCTACCACAGTGGGAAATAAAAAAATATTGCAAAGATGTTGTGATATTTTGTTATGTTCCTAGGATTCTTTTTTGTGTGACATTTTGTTGTGTGCCTAGGCTTCTTTTTTTGTTTAGTCAAATTTGGTAAGCCAAAGTTCATTTTTTTAGGAACAATTTTCTTCAAGTGGCTTTTTATTTGTTTTTTGTTTTTTGTTTATAAATACACAGTTAAAAGTGGTTAGCCAAATTTAAAATCAGTAACAATTTACCACCTAAGATTTATTATGAAAATGTTGTTAATGTAGTATTACTCTAAAATAAAATAATAAAATATCAGACCAGAACCCACCATAGCTAGAAATAAAGGTACTGTAAAAATATCGTGACATTTTGTTGTGTTCCTAGACTTCTCTTTTAGTTTAGTCAATTTGTTGAACCAAAATTCATTGTTTTATGCATAGTTTTTTAGGTTGATTTTTTTTTAACACATTGTTTCAAGTTAAAAAATAATAATAAAAAACATATTGTTTTACACAAATACACACACACACACAAATTGACGAAGTAGCACTTTCCTCCTTTATGTTTAAGGTAGTTTCATTCCCCCTAAAATAAAGTTGAATAATTTCCTCCTTTATATTTTGTAAACGAGCATATACTCCTATTGTTACTCTCTTAGTTAAACCCTAACGAAATCTTATAATTCCTAAAATATTCCATTGTGCAATGTCTAAAATACTCATACTAAATTTTAATGTCCAAAAAATTTCTTCGTGTATTTTGAATATTATGTAGTAGACTAGTAGTCATACTTGAAAAGTTAGAATGATGATATATGGTGTTCTATTTGTTACCTAGAGAATACTAATTTATTAGGTTTAAATTTTCTAGACTTCTAATTTTATCTAATAGAAACTTTGATGACGAATGTCTTTTGTTATTTTGTTCTTTTTTTAATTTCTTTTTCTACTTAAAAGGGTGTTCATTAAAAATAAATAAGTGAAACATCGTGGTTAGACTCATAAAATAAGATGATAAAGAATGAAGTATGAATAACAAAATTTTCATTGTAGATAGTTACAAGTATTTAATTTGATGAAAATCTTCAAAAAAATTGTAGCATACATCATCATTCATTGCAAAAATTTAAATATTGTGAAAAGATGATGACATTCATTATTATTCCTTGTAGCATTTTGGTTAGTGGATATTACATTTAGTAAATAAGTTCTAAGAAATTGTCATGGTAAATAGATATTCAAATAGCTATTTTAAATTTAAGTACACGATTTCATATTTCTTCAACAAAAAAAAAATCTATATTAATTTTCTCACTAAAGGGAACCCACACTATAAAAAGCGCGAATGCACTAAAGCAACAATTAAAAAACTACTGTATTTTAGTTTATTCAATACTTTGCACTGTTTCACTGTTGCATTTCTTTTTCTTTTTTTTTTCTTTTTTTCCGGGCAATATCGTCTAGTATATTTATATATAAAAAGTGTGAATGCGCTGATGCATTGTACTGTAGCTACAGTGCCTAAAGATTTTTTTAAAATATATTATTATTATTATTATTATTATTATTATTTTTTTTTTTTGTGGGGCCTAAGAATTCGGCAACCCCAGCCCACTTCATATTGGGTCCAAGGCCCACACCGAGGAGGTAGAAACGTTTGAGGATGAAAGTAGAGAGCCCAAGTTACAAAGAGACATTGCCGAGGAGCTCCTGTCCTCGGACAGCCGAGATCATAGGAGGGAAGGACGGTAAGTCATCAGGGGCAGCCTCCCAGAGCATCCCAAGGAAAGGGGATAGGTACCATAGATCAGCCATGGGAGTACGGTGGAAGAGCAATTCAAGGAGAAATTGTCACCTCCACATTAAATGCCCGCGACTGACATCCTGGCCGCATTAATGAGGAAATGACCTCTGAACAGTGTTGTCTTGGTTGCTGCAACTCACAAGAGGCTTGAAAAGGCGGCTGATAGGACAGTCACTCAAGTATCAGCTTCGATAATCAACAAGTGGAAGGCGGAGATTAATGAAAGAAGACTATATAATAGGAGAAACCCCCCATATAATGGGGGCCGAAGGATTCCTATAACTACTCTTATTCATTAATTATTAGAGAAAGGCTCCTTGGATTATGCTGAGGACAAAATTTCTTAACCTCAGTTCATCTTTGTTTGATTTCCATGAAAGTCATATTGACTGTTGTCCATGCCCTAAAGCCTAGTTCTTTGGCCCACTCTCTACAAATTCATTGTATTGGGCTAGTTACGTTTGAGTCCACTCGTCCAAAACTAGAAGTGCTCAAACCCAGTCCCTAAAATTGGCGCCATCTGTGGGAAAAACTTGTGCGTTAGTGAGTGTAACGGTTAATCATGGTAGGACCGAGCTCCCATCAGCAAGGGTCCTTGAAGAGGGTCATTTTGGCAGCGGTGCATGCCAAACGAAAGCTTCCCCTTTATTCCCAAAAGCATACACGCAGTTGTTGCCATAACTCAGCCTTCGCTCGAGTATACACTTCGAAGTACTGACTACACGGGGAGGATTGCTAAATGAGGGACAGTCCTAGGGGCTTCTGACGTCAAGTATACGCCTCGTACCCCTACCAAGGGGCTAGTTCTCGTGGGTCTGGTAGCCGGGAAGGAGTATATTGATATATTGTAACCTTTTGTTGTGGTTAAACGGAGCCTTAACCGGGCCGGGTCCTCGGACCCCCTGCTTTAGGAAAATCAATGCGCACTAGCAACATTCTCTGATGATTGCGCAGCCTGCGGTATAAAGCACATGGTTGTGTTCTTGATTGTTCCCACGTTGTTAGCTCATTTAAGGTTAGCAGCTGAATGCTACCATCAGTTTTGTTAAAGTTAGGGTGACAATTTTTCGTTACCATCAACAATACCAACTCCAAGTCCCATGGGAGGGTAAAACAACAACACACTCACTCATGAAGCAATTATCGCAAAGAAACGAAATATTAAGAAAGTAAAGTAAGTAAAAGGTACAGCCACTTCTTTATTAAATAAAGGGAAAAGTATATCATACACCAAATGGCTTAGGCAAGCTTGTTCTAAAGCTAACTATAAAAACAAAGCCTTTGGTAGGCTTGTTCTAAAGCTAACTATAAAAAGAGAAGTCGAGGCAAGCTTGTTTTAAGGCTACCAACAGCACTCGAGCCAGTATGGGTGGAACCGGCAATGAGAAAGGAGAAGAAGCGGAAGCGCCTGATGGCCCCATCTTAAGATGTTCCCTTGATTCTCTCCCAGTTTCATGATAATTAAGCATTGGAGGCGGTAACACTGGGGCATCAACCGTTCCGCAATCTTACAAACCTCCATCGGCAAGTAAACTGGACATGAATCACTACCAGCTTAAAGGGCAGGCAAATCTGCGTACTAGAGAAAAATGTTATTTTTCTCACGAACCTTCCTCCTAACTGCATGATGCCCTACCATCAAGGTGAGATCCAAGCTTTGTCACACCGAAATTTTGATGCGATCTACACCCACTTCAGCTCTCGGCTGAAGAAGGAGGGTCTTCTTTCTTGCTCGGTTGAATGGAAGGAACGTCTTCGGCCTCTGCTTCCTTCGCCTCCACTGCGTCCTCCAGGGTCGGGGTGGAATTCTCGGTTCCTGAAGGGGGCTTGGCTTCCTTGCCCTTGCCCTTATCCAGGGCCATCCCATTTCCCTAGGTCTTGATTACAATCTTGGCAAGGTCCTTGGAAATGCTTAAAAGGTGGAGAACTTAAAATTCCTATTAAACTCAAGGATTTGTAAAATGTAAGAGAACAATTCCCCTAGAGCACCTTATATAGAAGGCGAAGGCTGGTGGAAATTAATCCACACAGAATTCAAAGGAAGAATTACAAGCAATATTAACCCCGCCCAATTTCCAAAGAAACCACAGGCCGTTGGATCTGTATTAATCCATAAAGATATTAATGAGGGTGTGCCTCGCATACCGAAATGTCAGGCACACAACTCGAATAGCCAAAAGATGCCTCGCAATTAGAAGTGGCAAAAAAGTGGTGCAATGGGGCTACTATGGTACGTGGGGGTGGAAGGTCAGGCCGCCCATGTCCAGGTCAGTGTTGGGCCAAGGGCCCAGTCTGTGGAAGGACCCCTCCTCGGCAAAGCAGGCTCAAGGCCATTATCACTCTAGAGGTAAGCTTTCCAACGCTGCGGACAAGTCCCTACACTCCAAGCAGTAGTGATGAAATACTAGACAGAACCAAGATCTTGCATGGTCCTCAGACTCAAACTTATGGGGAAAATAGTTACTTCAAGAAGAACCTAGGTGCTAGACAGAACCAAGATCTTACATGGTCCTCAGACTCAAACTTATGGGGAAAATAGTTACTTCAAGAAGAACCTAGGTGCTAGACAGAACCAAGATCTTACATGGTCCTCAGACTTAAGCCTATGAGGAAACTAGTTACTTCAAGAAGAACCTAGGTGCTAGACAGAACCAATGTCTTGCATGGTCCTTGAACTCAAACCTATAAGGGAAACTACTTACTTCAATAAGGACCTAAGTATTAGACAAAACCAAGGTCTTATATGGTCCTCAGACTCAAACTTATGGGGAAACTAACTACTTCCATCAAGGATGTGAACAAACACAAGTCCATGAGCATCACTTAAGGCATTTCGAAGTACCTTGAACTTAATTCCACAGCGTAATCAGCAGCTAACGGTTTTCTTAAGATCAGTAAATTTTTAGAACATACTTATGAGTACCCTTGTACGTTGTGCCGTGGTATTTGATCTTAGGATTTAAAAGGCTTATCTTTATGAATACTGTGTGCTTAGCATTCTTTTTTACCATTCATGGTAACCAGTTCATGAGGTGCATAATTAATGTTGTAAAGCCATCCCCTTAATATTCAATTCAGCAAAAGCAAGTCATATTATTAAAGCTCAATTATTAACCACAATTTAAGTGGGAATTATCACTATGGACTAAACATTTTTTATGAGGTGCAGGATTAATGTTGTAAAGCCATTCCCTTAATATTCAATTTAGTAAAAGCAAGTCATATTATTAAAGCTCAATTATTAACCACAATCTAAGTGGGAATTATCACTATGGACTTAACATTTTTTAGCTACTGATTCAAAATAGAAAGTAAGCCATTATGGAGATTGTTCAGCTAATAATCAAATCACGAGCAATAAAAGTAGCAGAACCCATCACAATGACAGTAAGCACACAATGTGAAGAACGAAATCTTATACATTCAATCCAAAAGTCATTTTACAATGTTCAAAAAAAAAAAAAAAAAAAAAAACAAGAAAAAGAAGAAAAGTATAAAGCAAAAATACAACTAGAGCTAGCCAAAGAGGCCTATTTCTTCAGCTTTATTTTAGGTCCTTCCTTGGGGAGCTGGGCAGAAAGGGTTTCAGGATCCTTGGGGCCTTCAGGTGGGGGAGTAACCCGCAGAGGATCAGCTGAAAGGGGTGCCTCCTCGGCATCAGGGGCCTGGGCTTCAGAGGAGGGCCTTATAGCATCTTGGAGTGCTTCTTGGTCAGGGCCCTCGTGTGTCTCATTTACCCTAGGATGCTCGGCTTCCTTGGCAGGCTTATCAGAAGTGATAATAGCCAAAACAGCTTCACTTGGAGCAATACCAACTTCCTCAATGACCACCTCAGCCTCGGAGTTAGGTGGAGCGGCCTCACAGATGGCCGGTGGATAGTACACATTCTCCACCTTCCACAAGTCAGATGAGACCTCAATTCTAGCTTATCTGAGGGCCTCAGTCCAAACCTGAGAGCAGTAGAGCCTGCATATCCTAGGGACTTAAGCTCTGAGGGCGGCCTCCGTCTCAAACACCCTCGAGGCATAAGCCTCCTTCTCAGCCGCCTCCTTAGAGGCCTGAGCCTCCTCCTTGGCAAACTCTGCCTCTACCCTAGCTCGTAGGGCTTCATCTCAGGCAAACTCTGCAACGTTCTTGGCTCCCTTTGCCTCAGTTGCCTTTTTCTTCAGCTTGGCGATTTGCTTTTTGGCAATCGTCAGTTATTCCTCTGCCTCGAGCAAGCGCCTCGTTTGGTCCTAAGCCTATTTTTAAGCGCCTACCAGGCCTGTTTCGGCACTGTCCCTGGCCCTTGTCATCTCCTTAAGGTCCTCCCTAGCCTTTGCGAGATCGGACTCAGAGATCTTAAGGGTCCGAGTAGCTTCCAAGCGCTTATCACGCTCACTATCCAGGGCCCTACTCTGGTTATTGGCCACCTCTTCCAACCTAAAAGTGGCCTGGACAGCCTGCGAATTGAAACAAGCTCACAGTAAGTTGGGAACCGAAGAGCAAAATTCAATAAAGGTACAAGTGTCAAAGGTCTTACCATGCCCAGGTACTTCTTGAGACTAAGGACTACCTCCTGCCTCCTTAAGTTCCTCAGCTCGGCCATATCAGTTGGCAGCAACAAGGACCTTTCAAGTGCATCGGCCACATGGATGCCCTCACCTTCTTGGAAGCCCCTGAGGGAGGTGTTGTCCATCAGGGGAGCCCCGTGAAGCATCGACGCAGGGAGCTAAGCGTAAGGCTCAGGTCGAGTATCAACTTCTTTATCCTGGCCCTAATGCCTAGTCTTTAGCTGCTAAGAAGGTCGCTGAGCCTCATCCTCTTCCTGGGAAGAGCGAGATCTATTAGCCCCTATGGGCCGTTTGCCTTTATCTTTCTTCTGTTTGGGATCGGAGGGCTCAGGCCTTGGTGGCAAGCTTGGCTGAGGGGGAAGAGGTGGAAGCTTAGATTGGACGAATGACCTGGTTTGAGCAAGTTGAGACTTGGGGGGAGAAGGAGGAAGCTTGGAATGAGACCCCCCTAGCGCATCCTTCCCCAGTTGGCCCTCAATCAAATCAAACAAGCTGGTTTGGGGCTTCCTCTTGAAACCCATTTTGACCTGAGAAGAAATCCCCTGTGACAGGATGTCTGCTTCGGTCGAGTTGGGGTCGGCAAAGTCACCAGAAAGATCCTCGGTCAAATTGACTTAGTCGAAGGCGCTAAATTCATTCTCGGACGGACCTAAATTAGTAACTTCAACTTTTCTCTCTGCACCTTCTTCCTCGTCCTCCGCAGCCTGATGGGATGAAGAAAGACCCGCCAACGAAATGCCTTCTAGAACAGGGGACCCTTCAGGAAGCAAGAACCCTTGCTCCATTACGGTGATCCTTTGTAGTCGAGGATCTCTGGCTCTTATCACGCACTTTGGCGTCGAGAACGATTTTTGAATTGGATCGTAGCCGAGGATCTTGTGGGTAGCTCTAACTTGATTGTCTGATTCATTCACGAAGATCTCAGCCCTGAGTACGATTTCCAAATTCACTTTGTTGACCAAGTGGAAGTGCCGTTCAAAAGCGTGCGGATCTGCAAAAAAGAAGGCATGTTCATATTAACAACCAAGCAATGTAGACTGCGATAACGCAAAAGGTCAAATCCCCCCTACTCTAAATACCCCACTTGGTGTCACCTCCACTATCGAACAATGGAGGCTGTTGTGGCACTCCTCGGACAGGATGAGAAAGTCCTTATTCAACCCATTTCTGGACTTAGGGAGGCATTGGATAAGCTGAACCCTATCCTCCCTCGTCTTCATGTAATAGGACTTACCCTTTAAGTGCTGGAGGTTGTAGCACCAGTTTATATCGTGGTGGGTTAACCTCAGCCCCATCTTCTCGTTTAAGGCGTCTACATAACCCAGGATTCTAAACACATTGGTGGCGCACTGGGTAAGAGCTAATCTAAAGTGCCTAAGATAGTCCTTCATCACTGGCCTCATAGGGATTCTCATACTGCCCTCAAGGAAGGCAATTATGGGAACCGCTACTTCATCATCTTTTCTCCTAATATACCACTCCTCTTCTTCACAGTATCTTAAACCCACATTACTGGGTATCCTATGATCTGCGATGAACTTCTCCATCACCTCTTCAAACTCGACCAACTTCTTAAATCTACCAATTCCTAGGAACGGCTAAGAAACTCAAGGAAAGACAAAGGAAAAAGAGAAATAAGGGGGAAAGAAACTTAGAGAGAGATAGGAGAACTTGCAGAAATGAGAAAAAGCTCCTCGGGTAGGGTTTTTATGCTGAAAAGAGACGTAAGATCGGTTGGAGACTTGACCTAATTCAAAGTATGTACACAAGAGCTCTTGAATGCAAAAGTAAAGAGGTAAATCAGTTCAAACGGGTATTTATACCCCCAGTTAAGAGTAACTGTGTGGGTTTTCCCGCCCATAAAATCAAAAAGATCTCCACCGTTTGATTATCATCACATCGTTGAACGTGGGAAGTACAAAGCCGCCAGAATTTAATGCGGGTGGGCTCCCTATACCAAAGCACTAGGAACGCGCCTTGGGCAGGTAAAAGGGCTCTGGCGCTTAAGGAGGACGAGACTTAACAAGCCATGACATAGGCCCGAGGATATCAAAACCCTCCTCCCTGACCGAGGAGCCAGACAACAGGATTTTGAGGGGCTATTGTGCGGCCTAAGAATTTGGTAGCCCCAACCCACTTCATATTGGGCCCAAGGCCCACGCCGATGAGGTAGAAACGTCCGAGGATGAAAGTAGAGAGCCCAAGCCTCCCAGAGTATCCCAAGGAAATGGGACAAGTTCCATAGATCAGCCATGGGAGCACGATGGAGGAGCAATTCAAGGAGAAACTGTCACCTCCACATTAAATGCCCGCGACTGACATCCTGGCCGCATTAATGAGGAAATGATTTCTGAATAGTGCTGTCTTGGTTGCTGCAACTCACATGAGGCTTGGAAAGGCGGCTGATGGGACAGGCACTCAGGTATAGGCTTCGATGATCAACAAGTGGAAGGCAGAGATTAATGAAAGAGGACTATATAATAGGATAAACCCCCCGTAGAGTAGGGGCCGGAGGATTCCTATAACTACTCTTATTCATTAATTATTAGAGAAAGGCTCCTCGGACTGTGTCGAGGACAAACTTTCTTAATCTCAGTTCATCTCTGTTTGATTTTCATGAAAGTCATATTGATTGTTGTCCATGCGCTAAAGCCTAGTTCTTTGGCTCACTCTCTACAAATTCATTGTATTGGGCTAGTTGGGTTTGAGTCCACTCGTCCAAAACCAGAAGTGCTCAAACCTAGTCCCTACAATATTATTTCTATTATTATATATCTATTCTATTAACTATATAAAAAGAGCCAATAGGTCAAAGAATAGTAACTTTTGGTTTATTCAAGTTTTGGAATTATGCTACTTTCTAAAGTGGCTTTGGTTTGGTGAGCGGACATTTGTTTCTTTTTATCCCAACCATGTCTAGTGTGTTTGAGCTCTTTTTTTTTTTTTTTTTTTTTTTTTTTAATGCGGATTTGGGTTTAAGTGTTGTAATGTTGATAAAATAAATTGTCACAATATCTTAATAATCGTTGAGGTGTTACTTCTTTATTTATCTAAATAAAATAAATTAAAATAGTAGAATATGAGATTGGAACCAAACACAATTGAAATAAAGATATTGTGAAAATGTTGTGACTTTGGTGTCAGTTCTTATAGATCAAAATAAGATAAATTAATAAAATATCATACTGGAATCCACTACAACTAATAATAAAGGTATTGGATTATTAAAAATCCATAAAATTTTGTTGCCATCACAAATATTATTACAAATACTGAGCTGTAAGTTCCTTATAGGTTAAAATAAATATCATATTGGAACCAACCATAACTAAAAATAAAGGTATGGTGAAAACAGAAGTGCCACATCTACAACATTTCTCACAACACTTTCATAACAAATCATAGGTCGTAAATTGTTATTGATTCTAATTTAAACTTATCAATGAAATTACTTTTTTGCTAATCAATAACAACCTGTAACAACCTACTACTTATGATTTGTTATGAAAATGTTAAGACATTTTCATTAAAAAAAATGTTATGTCCACGATATTTTCACAACTGACTAAATAAATAAATGACTAAAAACTAACTAAATAAATTAACTAAACTGAGTCAACTGAATAAATAAATAAATAACTAAAAACTAAATAAATAAATAACTAAAAACTAACTAAATAAATTAACTAAACTGAGTCAACACACCAAAAAGTAAAAACTAAATTAAATAAATAAATAACTAACTAAATAAAAACTCAATAAATAAATAACTACAAACAACTCACACTCACACCGTCACACGCACAACTCACAGTACACTCACACGCATAAGGCATAAATAAGTATAACTATATAAATAAACTAACTGAGTCAACACTCAACAGACTCAACACACTCACACAGTTTCTCAAAAAAAAAAAAAAAAAAAAAAAAAAAAAAAAACACACTCACACGCATGGCATGACTCTAACTCAGTTTTTAGTTATTTATTTATTTAACTCTAACTCTAACTCTAAGTCTCTAACTCTAAGTCAACAACTAACTCCATCTCTAAGCTCTAACTCTAACTCCAAGTCTCTAACTCACTTCACTTCCCTACTGTACTGAACATTGAACAACAGTCAACAACTCACACAGTCACACTTACACGCACAGCTACAAACAGTCAAACACAATATCTCTCACTTCATTTCCATTAAAACCAAAAGAAAGGGGCTGAATTGATGGCTTACTGTGGTTTGCTGCGAGGACCTGCTGCTACTGCGAGGCACGACTCAAGCCGGCGAGACCACAAGCGAGAGGCTACTGGCTAGAGGCAAGGCGGCTGGGGCGACAGCGAGAGAGAGAGTTAAGGGTCCCCAAGTGAATAGGATGAATTTATAGTGAGGTTACTGATCTGAAAACCTACATAAAACGGTGTGTTTTGTGTGTTTATTTTTTTTATTTTTTATTTTTATAATAACCCAATACGACGACGTTTTACTAAAAAAGTTTAAAAGATACACACCTAAACGACATCGTTCCCCTAATCTCTAAATTGAAAATATTTCTGTGTGTTTGTATCAGTTTGGTTCGGCTGAAATCGGTGATTTGCTTACGTCTCCGATGTCCTCACCGTTCCGGCATCGAAGCTCTTTTCGCTTTCCGATTGCTGGCATCGGCTCCGTCGGTCGGTGCTAATGGCGGTGCGGGAGGGTCGGTGTAGTCGGCTCCGGTGATAGTTTGCACGCCCCTAATATTAATGGGTCCCTCCTTAGAAAGTACTGCTTTTGCTTACCGTTAAGTCAAGGTCAACAATGGATGCTTATCTTAATAGGTGTTTAGCCTTTATTCAGATAATTCAGGGTATATACTTGTTGGATTTTGCGGATCTTAGTTGTATTTGATTTGGTTGATAATCTAATTTGAAATAATGTTGCATGATTTTTAATGGGAAATTTTTTAAAGGATGAAGAATGGGCTCTTTTTGACAGACAGGTACTGGGAGTCATTAGGTTAACTTTGTCTAGGTCTGTTGCATACAATGTTGTAAAGGAGAAGACCATAGCAAATCTAATGAAGGCTTTGTCTGATATGTATGAAAAGCCATCAGCAAACAACAAGGTGCATCTGATGAAGAAACTGTTCAATTTGAAAATGGTACAGAATACATCAGCAGCACAATATCTAAACGGATTTAACACTATCACAAATCAATTGTTGTCTGTAAAAATTGATTTTAATGATGAGATCTGTACATTGATCATTTTGGCTTCTTTGCCAAACAGTTGGGAGGTAATGAGGATAACAGTAAGCAATTCTACAGGAAAGGAAAAGCTCAAGTATAATGACATACGAGATTTAATTCTGACTGAGGAGATTCGTAGAAAAGATGTAGGTGAAACCTTAGGATTTGGTTCTAGCTTAAACCTTGAGACAAGAGGCAGAGGTAATGACAGAAATTCAAATTGGAACAGATCAAAATCCAGAAATTCTAATCGGAACAGAAGTAAATCTAGATCAGGCCGACAAGTACAATGCTGGATATGAGGGAAAACGGGTCACTTTAGGAGGTAATGCAAAAGTCCTAAGAAGAAGAATGAAGATGATTCTGCTAATGCTGTAACAGAAGAGGTGCAGGATGCATTACTTCTTGCAGTAGACAGTCCACTTGATGATTGGGTTTTGGACTCAGGAGCTTCGTTTCATACCACTCCATATTGAGAAATCATATAGAACTATGTTGTAGGTGATTTTGGTAAGGTGTATTTGGCTGATAGTATAGCCTTAGATGTTGTGGGTATGGGAGATGTTCAAATATTATTTCCCAATGGGTCTGTTTGAATATTAGAGAAGGTTCGACATATTTCTAACTTGAGGAGGAATCTAATTTCTTTTGGACAACTTGATGATGAAGGGCATGTAATACTATTTGTTGATGGTACTTGGAAGGTTACAAAGGGAGTTAGAGTATTGGTCCATGGAAAAAAGACTTATATTCTATATATGACCTCAAGTCCAAGAGACACAATTGCAGTTGCTAAAACAAGTACCGATACAAGCCTATGGCACCGTAGACTTGGTCACATGAGTGAGAATGGGATGAAGATGCTGTTGTCAAAAGGGAAACTACCAGAATTGAAATTCGTTGATTTTGACATGTGCGAAAGCTGCATCTTAGGAAAGCAGAAAAATGTGAGCTTCTTGAAAACTGGTAGAACATCAAAGGCTGAAAAATTGGAGTTAGTACACACAAATTTGTAGAGGCCTTCTCTGGTTGCATCCCTTGGAGGTTCAAGGTATTACATCACTTTCATTGATGACTCAAGCAGAAAGGTATGAGTTTATTTTATGAAAAATAAATCTGATGTATTTGAGACTTTTAAGATGTGGAAGGCTATGGTTGAGATAAAAACAGGTCTGAAAGTAAAATGTTTGAGGTCAGACAATGGAGGAGAGTACATAGATGGAGGGTTTAGTGAGTATTGTGTTGCACATGGAATTGGAATGGAGAAGACTATTCCTGGGACACCATAGCAGAACGGTGTGGCTGAGCGCATGAACAGAACTCTCAATGAGCATGCTAGGAGTATGAGATTGCATACTGGATTACTAAAAACTTTCTGGGCTAATGCTGTTAGTACTGCAGCTTACCTAATAAACCGAGGACCATTAAATCCCATAAAGTTCAGACTTCCTGAAGAGATTTGGAGCAGTAAAGAGGTAAAGTTTTCACATTTAAAAGTTTTTAGTTGTGTTTCTTAAGTTCATATTGATTCTATTGCTCGTAGTAAACTTGATGTAAAGTCTAAAATATGTTTTTTCATTGGCTATGGTGATGAGAAATTTGGCTATCTGTTTTGGGGTGAACAAAATAGAAAAATCATCAGAAGTAGAAATGTGATATTCAATGAACAGATTATGTACAAGGACAGGTCAACTGTAGTGCCAAATGTTACAGAGATAGATCAAAAGAAATCCGAGTTTGTCAACTTAGATGAATTGACTGAAAGTATTGTCCAAAAAAGGGGTGAAGAAGATAAAAAGAATGTAGATTCATAGGTAGATCAGAGTACACTTGTAGCTGAAGTCTGTAGATCTTCCAGGACCATTAGACCTCCACAGCGTTATCCACCCGCTCTAAATTATCTCCTGTTGACTGATAGTGGTGAGCCAGAATTTTATGATGAAGCCTTGCAAGATGAAAATTCAAGCAAGTGGGAGTTAGCCATGAAGGATGAGATGGATTCCTTCTTAGGGATTCAGACATAGGAATTGACTGAATTGCTAGTAGGAAAGAAGGCTTTGCACAACAAGTAGGTATACAGAATAAAGAATGAGCATGATGGTAGCAAGCATTACAAGGTTAGATTAGTTGTCAAAGGGTTCCAGCAGAAGAAGGGTATTGACTACTTAGAAATAGTTTCTCTAGTTGTGAAGATGTTAACAATCAAACTACTACTTGGAATGATGGCTGCAGAAAATTTACATCTTGAATAGTTAGATGTGAAGACGGCATTCCTTCAGGATGATATGGAGGAAGACATTTACACAATTCAGCTAGAATGGTTTATTGTTTAGGGACAAGAGAATCGAGTCTACAAACTAATAAAGAGCTTATATGGCCTAAAACAAGCTCTAAGACAGTGGTACAAAAAATTTGACAGTTTTATATGTAAAATTGGGTTCAAGAGATGTGAAGCTGATCACTGTTACTATGTTAAGTTTTTTGGAAATTCTTATATTATTTTACTATTGTATGTGGATGATATGCTCATTGTAGGGTCTAGCATTAAGGAGATTAATAATCTAAATAAGCAATTGTCAAAACAGTTTGCAATGAAGGTTTTAGGATCTACAAATCAAATCCTTGGTATGATAATCATTAGAGATAAGGCTAATACTACATTGAAGCTTTTACCGTCATAGTATGTGAAGAAAATTCTCAATAGGTTCAACATGAATAAAACTAAACCAGTGAGCACACCTTTGGATAGTCATTTCAAACTAAGCAAAGAATAGTCACTGAAGACAGAAGAAGAAAGGGACCATATGAGGAAGGTGCCCTATGCCTCAGCTATTGGTAGCTTGATGTATGCTATGGTGTGTACAAGGCCAAACATTGCACATGCAGTGGGAGTTATGAGCAGATTCATGAGTAGGCTAGGAAAGCAGCATTGGGAGGTAGTCAAGTGAATTCTGAGATATCTGAGAGGTTTATCAGATACATGTCTTTGCTTCACATGTGTAAATTTGAAACTACAGGGTTATGTAGATGCTGATTTTGTTGGTGATATTGATAGTAGAAAAAGTACTACTGGGTTTGTATTTACTTTGGGTGGTACAGCTATATCATGGGCTTTAAATTTACAAAAAATTGTTACTTTGTCTACTACAGAAGCTGAGTATGTTGCAGCAACTGAAACTAGAAGTGAGATAATTTGGCTACATGGTTTCTTAGATGAATTGGGTAAGAAGCAGGAGATGGGCATTCTACACAGTGACAGTCAGAGTGCAATTTGTTTTGCTAAAAATTCGGCTTTTCATTCAAAGTCAAAGCATATACAGACAAAATACCACTTTATCCGTTACCTTGTTGAAGATAAGCTGGTAATACTTGAGAAGATTTGTGAATCTAAGAACCTGGCAGACATGTTGACTAAGGGTGTCACTATTGAGAATCTTAAGCTGTGTGCAGCTTCAGTTGGTCTTCTAGCTTGAGGACAGGAGGATGAGTTGCAGGGATGAGGGATTGTTTTTGGAAGAGTGATTGAACTAGTCTCCAAGTGGGAGATTTGCTGGGCTTTGTGCAGCCTAGTTGTGTTTGATTCGGATGATGACCAAATCTGAAATAATGTTGCGTGGTTTTTAATGGGAGAAACCATTGTTTTGGTGATTAGGGTTTTTCGGATGTTGTTTATGAGAGAGAGAAAAAACTGTACTGCCGCACTTTGTATTTTTCTCTGATAATAGTGAAATTCCTTCAACTCCGTAGACGTAAGCAAATTGCCGAACTACGTAAATACTGTTTTATACATGTAATTATTTTTCTTTGGTGTGTGTTTTTTTTATTTTGTTTCTTATAGGTTTGGAAATTTCGTGTTAATTCCTTACATATACTAATATACTTATCTAGCAGTCCGTACTCATTTTAATGGCATTCAAGATCTTCGGTTTTCTTGAAATGAAACTTTGTTGCTCCCAAGAGTCGAGGGAACAGCATATATAGGGCCATAGAAAAACGAAAAAAGAAAGTGGTGGACAAATCTTTGGCTTGTCGGCCCAGTCTTATGCACAACTATATGCATATTAACCGTATGGGCTGAAGGAAGGGACCCAACTACTTTAGCAATGAGTTCTAGGACCGACACAACTTGCTGACCCATCATGTGCCATTGCCAGTTTTGTGCTTGGGGAAAGAAGTTATACTCTCTTATGTTCTTCCTCTCTGACTATTTTAATCATCCTCCCTTCCTTCATGGGGCTTCCTTTTAATCCTAAATAGTCACTCACACTCTTAGAGCATCTCCAGCAGCCTCTCTAAATTTTCTCTAAATTTTTATCAATTTGGAGAATGAATAGTGATATTTAGCTTTTAGCTACCCACTTTTTCAAATACACTTTCCAACAGACTCTCTATTCTTTCTCTATTTCATTTAAATATTATTTCTTCATTCATTATTTATTCTTTTTTTAATCATCATTTATTCTTTTTTTAACAACTATATTTTTCAATGAGAAGTGCTATGTTCACAATATTTTTGCGCAATACTTTCACAACAAAATTTATGTAAAAAGTTGTTATTAGTTCTATTTTGAACCCATCACTGAAATTATTTTTTTACTTACTAATATTAACTAATAACAATTTATTATTTAAAATTTATTGTGAAAATATTGTGAAAATATTGTGATAGTATTTTTCAATTAAGATTTTTTATTTTTTCCTTATCTTTTTATTTTTTTCACCCACACGTTTGTTTTCTTTTCTTTTCTTTTTTTCCTCTTTTTTCTCCACCACACCTTTCCCTTTATCCCTATCTTCTGGCACTTTCTAGAGCACTCTTCACTCTTCCTTTTTCCTTTTCTTTTTCCTTTTCTTCTCTTCGGCTGGAGCTCTGGGAGCTTTTTCTTTTTTCCTTTTCTTCTCTTCGGCTGGAGCAGCACTTCGGCTGGAGCTCTCTCTCACACATGAAGATCATCCGCTTGTCCTTCTCCCACCACCGCATATCCTCCTCCCCACCGAGGCTCAGATGGGTCAGCCGCTTTGCCTTTTTTTTTTTTTTTTTTTTTTTCCTAATTTGATTAGTTTTAAAATTATGATTTGAGTTTGTATTTTGATTGGGACTGAGTTTTGAGATGTTTGAGAGAAAAGATCAAGAATAGTTCTGTTGTTACCGTTTGGATTATTGAGTGAAAATTAAAAATTTTAATCAGTTGTGATTATTGAGATTGAATTAATTCTTTTGCTCATGTCTCTCTATTTTCTTTTTCATTTTTCTGATTTCATTTGGTTTATGAGAAAAATTGTTTTTTGTGCTTGGATTGTATTCTGCGTTTTGTAGCCGTTGAGATAAAGAAGAGAGACGGAGTGAAGAAGAAAGAGAAAGGAAGGAAAGAGAAAAAAATTTTTTTTAATCCAACCGGGTATTAGTTTATTGAGATATAATCTTTGCAGAGCAACAGTGATTGCTACAGTGCTCTTCATTCCTGAAGAGCTACTGTAGCAACTCTAAAAAAAATTTAGAGATGGAGAGGCAGTTGGAGAGGTTGTTGGAGGGCTGATTTTGTGTGAACAGTGGCTTTTCTCTCCAAAATTTGGAGATAGCTAGCCCTATTGGAGATGCTCTTATGCTCCTCTTCCAGGAAAGTTATAAAGAATACTCTCTTTGACTATTTTAATCGTTCACTATTACTATGCCGTTGTCAATGTGTTAGTTTTACAACGATAAATTAACTATTTACTATATCTATTACTATCCTATGTAGGACTTTTATTTATTTGTTAATTTTTTAAATAACTAAATTATATATTTATAGATATGATAAAATTTAAAATAGTGGGAATTATCTATTTGGTTCATGATTGTTGGTATTATTTATTATCATATCAAGATTCAAATCCAGGATTACATAAGAATACTCATACACATTTTTTTAATAATCATATATTTATTACATATCATGCCTTATATTTTAAATCAATTTAGGAGTGTGTTATGCTCCTCTAAATTGATATTTGTGAATCATTTAGCTTGCTTTTAGTTTATCTTCCTCCAAAACAACATAATATGCAAATAATTATAATTAATCTATTTCTCAAAATTAGTCGTGATGTGTTTCTAAGAGGTTTATATACAACAAATTATTCATTCAAAAAATATATATACATCAAATTCTAAAAGATTTGCACTAAATCAAATAAGTCTCTACCAATGGTATACAACTCAATTAACACTTAATACCATGTCAAAATTGCTAATTTTTATCATTTTCTCTAAAAGCAAATGTGTATTTTTTGACTGTATTTGATGACCATACATATAACTAGGAAGAGGAGAATGACTTAGGGTCTGTTTGGGATTCACTTATTTTGCCGAAATTGAAAATTTTTTTGCTGAAAATACTGTAGATAAAAGTAAATGTTAGTTGAAATAGTATAGTGGGACCCATGAATAGTAGCAAAAATAAGCTGAAATGTAAAAATAAGTTGGCAAAAAATAAATTAGCCAAACAGATACTTAGCCATGAAGTATGAACCCATTTGATGTTTCTCAAAAAGTGAAAAATATACAAAACGGCTACCTACCAAACTGCCACATAAAATTTGTTATGAAAACATTGTGAAAATATTGTGGACATAACATTTCTTTTCTATAAACTCAGTAGACCTATACTTTATTTATAAACCCACTTACAACTAATTGGTTGTTTCCTAGATGGTAAAGTCTGGTGCCTTACGAGTATTTACAGCAAAACATCTAAACAATTTAGCTTTTAGCAACTCAAAACACTACTTTATCTATTTTAACATCTTACTTTATAATACACCTAACATCAAAACTTTTATTTTAACATTTAATACATTAGAATAATATAAACAATACAATAAAATAATATATCCAATACAATAAACAACAATCACAACCATCAACACATTAAAATACTACTTTTTTTAACAACCCACATTATTTTTTTTATTTTTTTTTTTTTGAGATTAAGTCACAGTGAGCTGCTATCTCTAGCAGCTCACTATAACTCAAAGTTAATTTTTTTCAGTTTATCTACTTTGATATAGCCACAATTTTAAGGAATTGGTTACTAAATTCACTTTTTAGCAAATCTCGTTGAAAAGCATTTCCCACCCTAATGTTTTCACCAAAAAAAAAAAAAAAAAAAAAAAGAAAAAAAAAAAAAGAAAAAAAAGGCAAGATTTGAAAAGATGTCGTACATTAGCTGGATCCCATATAAAAAAAGGGCAAGATTTGTTTCTGAATCCTTGGCAGTTAGGGAAAAAAAATATATATATATATATATATTCTAGGCACATATGACAAGAGCGCCGCAAAATTGAGCTGATGTAGCACAATGATTGATTTTGTTGGTTTTATCTGTTCTGTTCCAAGTAGTGAGGATTGCGTCTTACGAGGCCCACACCCGAACTTAGAATAAGAAAAGGAACACACGTGACTCTGGCATTTTGCTCATGGACCTTTCGGATTTGGTCTGTTTGATTTTGGACTGACACTTCCTCTCTCAATTTATCTGGATTCAGATTCCTCATGCAATAGCAATATATGGTTCACATTGAAAGCTTAAAAAAGAAATTTTTAACTTTAATTATAGAACAAAAAAAAGTAAAAAAAAAAAGTGGTAAAAATTAATGTAAGTAGGTGTAGTGTAATTGCACCCGGTGCAATACTAGATCTAAATCCAATTTAGCTAGAGTAACTGTACAGTATACAGGTCCTACACGCATTTCATTTAATCAGCTAGGCTGTGACATTTGTCATGTAATCATTGGTGGATCAGGTCAGTTAATTAGATATTTTGTTAGTAGCCGTTACTCTAATGTTAGGACTTTTCTGTTTTAGTTCCTACTTCTTGAACATAAGAGCAAAGTAATGAAATATTCATTCCTAATCAGAAAGTCTATCACTTTTCTCTCATCTAAGCTCCATTGTTGAGATCTTCTACTTCATTTCATTCTCATTTTAACACTTATCACTGTAAGTCCACAACATTTAGGGTCGACTCTAGACATTTTGAGATCTTAGGTGAGAACTAGAATGAGGAATTTTTTATATTTATAATTTAATTAAATTAATATTTATTTAATATTTTTATATTATAATATATTTAATTTAAAATATAATTTTCTTGTTTTTTGAGATGCAAATTGACTAATTAAATTTTTATATTCAAGTTCTTTTAATATCTCTTTTTAATCTATAATATAGCTAATCCACTTAATCTTTCTTGGGACATTGTCGATCTTAGCTAAATATGATTTTATTAATTTTAATTTTGAAAAAATTCTTTTTTCGGAAGCAACTGTAACAAGTATTGTTAGTAAAATTCTATAAGAAATGCATGTATTTGGAAATGAATCTAACTGTAGGGGCCGGATTTGAGCACTACCTTTATGGGGTGAATGGACTCAAGCTCGGTTAGCCTGATACAATGAATTTGTAGAGCATGGGTTCAAGAACTAGGCCCTAACAAGGATTGCAACAACTAAACAGGGTAGTGTATGGGTTAGACAACAAGAACACAAGTTAAAGAGTAAGATATGGTTCCTCGACCCTCCTCTTAGAGGCAGGAAGTTCTTATTGTTTCTTCAGTGTTTGGTTACAGGGTTTATACAAGTGTTACAACATTTCCTCTCTCAAAATCCAGTCCCCCTTTCTGGGGGACTTCTTACATTATATATCTCTCATTTGGTTAATCTTGGCCCTCTATTTGTTGGTCATGCAGGTCACCACTTGAGTGCTTGTCCCATAAGTCACCTTTCCCCTCTTTCTGTGGGTTGCAGCAACTATGGCAGCACTGCTCAGGAGCTACTTCGTCATTAATGCGGCCAGAATGTATTGTGGGCATTTAATGTGGAGGTGATAGTTTCTCCTAGAATTGCTCCTTTACCATGCTTTCGTGGCTGACTCATTGTACTTGTCCTTTCTTTGCAGACGCTTTAAAGGGCTACCTCTGATTGTGCTTTGTTCTTCCTATCCATTGTCTCGGCTGGCCGATGATAGGATTGTCCTCGACAGTGCTTCTTGGTAACTGAATCTTTTTCAATTCGTCCGACATTTCTTCCTCCTCGGCGTGGGCCTTGGGCTTAGTATGAAGTGGGCCGGGTTATCAAAACCCTGTCCCCACAATAGCCCTTCAAAATCCTGTTGTTAGGCTCCTCGGGCAGAGAGGAGGATTTTGATGTCCTCGGGCCTTTACCATAGCTTGCCAAGTCTTGTCCTCCATCATCGCCAGAGTCTTTTCATCTGTCTAATGCACGTTCTTGATGCTTCTGTATGCGGAGCGCGCTTTCATTAAATTTTGGTGGCATCATGCTCCCCACGTTCAACGATGTGATGATGATCGAACGGTAGTAATTTTCCTGACTTTATGGGCGGGAAAACTCACACGGTTATTTTAATTGGGGGTATAAATACCCATTTGAACTGGTTCGCCTCTTTACTTTTGCATTCAAGAGTTTTTGCGCACATACCCTGAATTCGGTCAAATCTCTAACCAAATTCACGACTCCCTTCAGCATAAAAAGCCTGTTCGAGGAGCTTTTCCTTTTTTCTATAAGTCTTCTTCTTTCTCTCTAAATTGCACTCTCCCCTCTTCTAAACTTTTTTCTTCATGTCTCTTAGTTGTCGCTAGGGATGGGTAGGTTCAAGAAACTGGTTGAGTCTGAAGAGGCGATGGAGAAGTTCATCACTGATTATAGGATACCCAGTAACGTAGGTCTAAGGTACTGTGTAGAGGGAGAGTGGAGACTTAAGAGGCAGGAGGGCGAGATGGTGATTCCCATAATCGCCTTCTTAAAGGGCGATATGCGGATCCCCATGGGTTAGGTTATGATGAGTTACCTTAGGCATTTCCGGCTAGCCTCCACCCAATGTAGCGTCAATATGTTTAGGATTCTGGGCTGTGTAGAGGCCTTAAACGAGAAGATGGGGCTGAGGTTGACCCATTATGATGTGAATTGGTGTTACAACCTCCAGCACCTAAAGAGCAAGTCTTACCACATGAAGACGAGGGATGATAGGGTGCGGCTTATCCAGTGCCTCCCTTCGTCCAACAAGGGTCTGGATAAAGACCTCCTTATTGTGTCTGGAGAGTGGCACGACGGCCTCCACTGTCCGATAGAGGAGGGGACACCAGGTGGGGTGCCTTAGAATAGGAGGGGGTTTAATATTTTATGCTATCAAAGTTTGCAGTGCTTGATTGCTGACACACACACTTGCCCTCTTTTTTACAAATCCGCACGCTTTTTAGCGGCACTTCCATTTAGTAAATAAGGCGGATTTGGAGATTGCATTAACGGCGGAGATCTTTGTAAACAAGGCCAACAACCAAGTTAGGGCTGCTCACAAGATCCTGGGATACGACCCCATTCAGAAGTCGTTCGGGGCGCCGAAGTATGTGATCAGGGCAAAGGATCCTCAGCTTCGGAAGATTGCTGTATTCGAGGACGGTTTCTCGATTCCGGAGAAATCTTCCACTCCAGAGGGTACCCCATTGGCGAGCTCTTTTGCCACCCACCAAGCCGCGGATGTTGGGAGAGAGGATAGAGAAACGGAAGAAGGAGCTGCTGGTTTGGGTCTGACTAAGGACGAATTTGGCGTGTTCGAACAAGTCCACCTGTCTGAGGATCCTTCCAGAGACTTGGGTGATCCCAACCTAACCGAGGTAGACTTCTTATTTGCGGAGACTTCTCATCGGTCAGAGATGGGTTACAAGCGGAAGCCCCAAACTAATTTACTTGGTTTGATTGAGGGGTAGCTAGGGAAGTCTCAGCCCAAGTTTCCTCATCCTTCTCCCAAATCTCAGCCTGCCCAGCCCAGGTCAACTTCTGCCCAGCCTAGGCTTCCACTTCCTCCGCCTCAGTTGAGCTTGCCACCTAGGCCAGAGCCCATTGGTCCTATGCAAAGGAAGGACAAAGCCAAAAGGACTATGGAAGGTGACGAGTCTCGTTCACCCTAGGGGGAGGACAAAGCTCGGTGGCCCCCAAAACAATTGAAGATAGGGCCCCAAGGCCAGGATAAGCAGGTCTCCGTCCAGTCTGAGGTTCAGGCCTGGCTTCCCGCCCCAATGCTCCATGGGGAGCCTTTGAAGGACGATGCCTCTCTCAGGGAATTTCGAGGAGGCGAAGGCACGTACGTGGCAGACGCATTGGAGAGGTCCCTACTGCTTCCTGCGGATATGGCTGAATTGGGGGGCTTGAGGAGTAAGGAGGTTTTCCTCGACCTTAAGAGGTACTTAGGCATGGTAAGACTTTTGACACTTGGCTCCATGGATTTTATTCTTGGGTTGTAAACTAATTGCGTGCTGGTTTTAATTGGTAGTCTGTACAGGCCACTTTTAGGCTGGAGGAGGAGGCTAACTGCTAGAGCAAGGCCTTTGATAGTGAGCGTGACAAGTGTCTGGACGCCTCTCGAACCCTTAAGACCTCCGAGGTCGACCTCAAGAAGGCCAAGAAGGCTCTTAAGGAGATGACCAGGGAAAGGGATAGCGCCTTGTTAGGCTTGGATGGCGCATAAAGGCAGGCCGAAGACCAGACGAGGCACTTGCTCGAGGCGGAGGACCAACTGAGGATCGCAAGGGAGTAGATCACCGATCTGAAGGAGAAAGTGACTGAGGTAGAAAGAGCTAAGGACATTGCAGAATTTTCCAGGGACGAAGCTCTAAGGGCTAAGGACGAGGCAGATTTTGGCAGAGCTGAGGCCCTGGCTTCTAAGGAGAAGGCCGAGGAGGCGGCCTATGACTCAGGTGTGGCCGAGATAGAGGCTGCCTGCAAGGCTCAAGTGCTTGGTGTATGCCGACTCTACTGTTCCCAAGTTTGGAATGAGGCCCTCAGGCAAGCTGGCATTGAGGCTTCATTTGACCTGTGGAAGGTGGAGAATGTGTACTACCCACCGGCCATCCGTGAGGTTGCCCCATCTAGCTCCGAGGCTAAGGTGGTTTTTGAGGAAGTGGGGGCTGCCTTAAATGAAGAGGCTGAGGAGGCTGTGGTGGCCACGGAGGTGACTACTACCACTTCCGAGGGTCCTGCTAAGGAAGCTAATCCTCCTGGGGTAATTGAAACAGCCGAAGGTCCTAATGAGGAAGCACTCCAGGAGGCTGCAAACCCCTCGTCTGACGCCTAGGCCCCTCCTACAGAAGGGACAGTTCTCTCCGCGTTGCCTCTGCAAGCCATTTCTTTGAGCCAAAGCCCTGAGGACCTCGATGTGGCCAAAGACTAGCCGAAGAAGGTTTAAGCCGAAGAAGTAGGCTCCTAGGCAATTTTGCCTTATGTTAGTTTTTTTATTTTTTCCTTCTTCCTTTTTTTTTTTTTTTTTTGAACAATGTAACGGAATTTTGCCGTATGTGTATTTTTTTTTTAAAACATTGTAATGTGACCCCTGTTGGGTAGCTTTTGTGGACTTAATGTAGTGCGCGCTTTATTCTCCCTTGCTTGCGTTATTTATCATCTTTTCTTGCCCAATCGTAACTCTAATTGTGCCTTTGCCTATCACAGATATAATTATGATAACACGAGTATGTTTATGTCAATGAAAATCTACTCCTCTTTTGCTTTTGAATTAGAGCCAAGGTCGGCCAAAGTAACGAAATCCTTCGGCCCTCTAATAAACATTCAAGGTTATGGAGAGATGGAACCCCCCAAGCGTGGATTCAACCAGGACCAAGTCCATAGCATCCTGAAACACTTTAAGTGATGCTCATGGGCTTAATTCCTTAGATTTCGTTATAAGAAAGATCATCATCGTCAAAGCAGATGACCTAAGGACCAGGCATGGTTCTGATTCTATCCCATAGTTAGGTTCTTCTTGAAGTAATTAGTTTTTCCATAGGCTTGAGTCCGAGGACTATGCAAGGCCTTGGTTCTGTCTAACACTTAGAATTTTCTTGAAGTAACTAGTTTCCCCATAGGCTTGAGTTCGAGGACCATGCAAGGCCTTAGTTCTGTCTAGTACTTAGTTTTTTCTTTTCTAAAGTACCTAGTTTTCCCTCAGGTTTGAGTCTGAGGACTATGCAATACCTTGGTTCCGTCTAGGACCTAGTTTTCTCTTGAAGTGACTAGTTTCCCCACAGGCTTGAGTTCGAGGACCATGCAAGGCCTTGGTTCTGTCTAGTACTTAGTTTTTTCTTTTCCGAAGTACCTGGTTTCTCCGTAGGTTTGAGTTCCAGGACCATGCAATACCTTGGTCCTGTCTAAGACCTAGTTTTCTCTTAAAGTGACTAGTTTCCCCATAGGCTTGAGTCTGAGGACCATGCAAGGTCTTGGTTCTATCTAATACTTAGAATTTTCTTGAAGTAACTAGTTTCCCCATAGGCTTGAGTCTGAGGACCATGCAAGGCCTTAGTTCTGTCTAGTACTTAGTTTTTTCTTTTCTGAAGTACCTAGTTTCCCCTCAGGTTTGAGTCCGAGGACTATGCAATACCTTGGTTCTGTCTAGGACCTAGTTTTCTCTTGAAGTGACTAGTTTCCCCACAGGCTTGAGTCCGAGGACCACGCAAGGCCTTGGTTCTGTCTAGTACTTAGTTTTTTCTTTTCTGAAGTACCTAGTTTCCCTACAGGTTTGAGTCCAAGGACCATACAATACCTTGGTTCTGTCTAGTACTTAGTTTTTTCTTTTTTGAAGTACCTAGTTTCCCCACAGGTTTGAGTCCGAGGACCATGCAATACCCTGGTTCTGTCTAGGGCCTAGTTTTCTTTTGAAGTAGTTAGTTTCCCCACAGGCTTGAATCTGAGGACCATACAAGGCCTTGGTTCTGTCTAACACTTAGCTTTTCTGAGGTACCTAGTTTCCCCCACAAGTTTGAGTCCGAGAACCATGCAATATCCTGGTTCTGTCTAGGACCTAGTTTTCTTTTGAAGTAGTTAGTTTCCCCACAGGCTTGAATCCGAGGACCATGCAAGGCCTTGGTATTGTCTAACACTTAGTTTTTCTGAGGTACCTAGTTTCTCCACAAGTTTGAGTTCGAGGACCATGCAATACCCTGGTTCTGTCTAGGACTTAGTTTTCTTTTGAAGTAGTTAGTTTCCCCACAAGCTTGAATCCGAGGACCATACAAGGCCTTGGTTCTGTCTAACACTTAGCTTTTCTGAGGTACCTAGTTTCCCCACAGGTTTGAGTCCGAGGACCATGCAATACCTTGGTTCTGTCTAGGACCTAGTTTTCTTTTGAAGTAGTTAATTTCTCCACAGGCTTGAGTCCGAGGACCATACAAGGCCTTGGTTCTGTCAAACACTTAGCTTTTCTGAGGTACCTAGTTTCCCCACAGGTTTGAGTCTAAGGACCATGCAATACCCTGGTTCTGTCTAGGACCTGGATGGTTGTCAGGGCGTGAGACATACAATCATAAAAGACTTAGAGTCTGGATGAACAAAAATGCTTTTATTAATAATAATACCTTCGCAGGTTATTTACATTCTATGGACAGGGTACAGGTTTCTCATCTAAGTCTTCTAAGTAGTATGTACCCACTCCTGCCACTGAGGTAATTCGGTATAGTGCCTCCCAATTAGGTCCTAGCTTCCCATAGGATGGATTCTTAACAGCGCCCACAACCTTCCTCAATACTAAATCCTCTAGCGACAGTGGTCTTAACTTCATGTTGGCATCATATCCCTGTTTGAGCTTCTGGTGGTAGTAGGCCAGCTGGATCATTGCCTTTTCCCTTCATTCATCAATTAGATCTAGGCTTCCCTAGCAGCCCATCATTATTGCTCAGGGTGAAAGAGCTCGTCTTTAGCGTTGGGAAGTTTGCTTTTAGTGGGATGATAGCTTCAGCCCCATAGGTCATGGCAAAAGGTGTTTCCCCTATTGACCACTGTGGCGTAGCCCGATAAGTCCACAAGATGTACAGCAGCTTTTCTACCCATCTTCCCTTGGCGTCATCCAGCCTCTTCTTAAGCCCATTGACTATGACCTTGTTGACAGCCTCGGCCTGACCATTTCCCTGGGGATAAGCTAGAGTTGAGTACTGGTTTGTGATCCCTAGTTCACAACAGTACCTTCTGAAGGCTTTGCTGTTAAATTGGAGCCCATTGTCCGAAATGAGGGTATGTGGGACCCCGAATCGGGTGACAATGTTCCTCCAGATGAACTTCTTAGCATCCACGTCTCTGATGTTAGCCAATGGTTCGGCTTCGACCCATTTGGTGAAATAATATGTGCCAACCAACAGATATATTTTATTTCCTGGTGCTTGGGGAAAGGGCCCACAATGTCCAGGCCCCACTGGGCAAAAGGCCATGGGCTGGATAAAGGGTTAAGTACCTCTCATGGCTGATGGATATTTGGGGCAAACCTTTGACATTGGTCACACTTCTTAACATACTCTAGGGCCTCCTTCTGCATCCCCAGCCACCACTATCCCTGGGCGATGGCTCGGTGCGATAGGAATCTTCCTCTTGTGTGGCCCCCACAGATCCCCTTGTGCAGCTTTTCAAGCAGTAGTTTTGATACCTCAGGGTGGATACACAGTAGGTATGGTCCAGAGTAGGAGCGCCTATACAGTTTGTGGCCCTCGGACAGCCAGAACCGAGGAGCATTCCTCCGTATTTTATCAACCTCTGATTTCTCCTCAGGCAGAGTACCATCTTTGAGGAACCTCACTATAGGGTCCATCCAACTGGGGCTCACCCTAGCTTGGTGGACGTGAACCATGCCTTTTGCCACCTCATTCGATCTATCCAGGTACTCGACAAGGATAATCTGAGGCAGATCTCCTACTGGGGAGGTAGCTAGTGTGGCCAATAAATCTGCATGGGTGTTCCCACTTCTGGAGACATGTGACAAGCTGAAAAGATCGAAGTCATATTGCAGGCGTTTGACTTGGCTTAAGTACTCTTGCATCCTCACATCCCTAGCTTCCAACTCTCCGTTCACCTGGCCCACGACCAGTCTTGAATCTTAGAACACATCTACTGCTTTTCCTCCCATTTTTTGTACCATGGCCATCCCTTATAACAAAGCCTCGTACTCAGCTTCGTTATTTATGGTCGAGAACCCAAGTCTTAGGGACTTCTCTACAACAGACTTCTCAGGGTATATTAGGACTAGGCTCACTCCAGACCCCCTTTGATTCGCGGCGCCATCAACGTACACTTTCTAGCATGGGGGCCCTGGAATGGAGATTGCCCCAACTAATTTTCCACCCATGTCTTCCTCTTCTGCTATTGTTTCTACTAGTGGCTCGGTGAATTTGGCCATCAAGTCAGCTAGAACCTGGCCCTTTATAGAGGTCCGAGGCATGTATTTGATGTCAAAAGCCCACAGAATTGTGTTCCACTTGGCGATCCTTCCAGTGTAATCAGTGGTCTGCAGCATAGACTTTAAGGGTAGTTGGGTTAGGACAACTACTGTGTGAGCCTGGAAATAATGGGGAAGCTTTCGTGTAGCATGGACCACGGCTAATATGGCTTTTTCCAAGGGTAAGTACTTGACCTCAACTTCGTGCAGTGATTTGCTCATGTAATAAAATGGCTTTTGGATGCCATTGTCATCCCGTATTAGCACAAAACTCAACGTATGAAGGGCTATGCGATATACGCATATAGGACTTCATCGACATCAGGATTAGACATGATAGGTGGCCGAGACAGGTATTCCTTGAGCTGCTGGAAGGCAGCGGTGTACTGCTCGGACCACTCAAATCCTTTCCATTTGTTGATCAGGAGATAGAAAGGCCTGCACCTATCAGCCGACCTGGAAATGAATCGATTCAGGGCCGCAACCATTCCAGTGAGCTTTTGGATTTCCTTGGGGTTTTGCGGTGGCTTTAGGCTATGAATAGCCTTGATTTGGTCGAGATCAACCTCAATCCCCCTGTAGGTAATAATGTAGCCCAGAAACTTGCTGGACCCCACGCCAAACAAGCATTTGGAGGCATTTAGGCGCAGCTTGTGCTTCCTCAAGACGTCAAAGATACAGCCGAGGTCTCCTAAATACTCAGATACCACCCTACTTTTCACCACCATATCATCAAACATTCTCGTCATCATCCTTTAATAGGTGGACCCTGCGTTCTTCAAACCAAACGACATCACCTTATAGTGGTAGTTACCAATAGGCATCACAAAGGTTGTATTCTCCTGATCCTTCAAGGCTAGTGGTATTTGATGATAGACCTGAAAGGCATCTAAGAAACTCATCCGAGGATGTCCTGTAGTCACATCCACCAACTGGTCTATCTGAGGCATAAGGAACGGATCCTTTGGGCACGCCTTGTTTAAGTTCGTGAAGTATACACAAACCCTCCATTTTCCACTTTTCTTATTGACTACAACGGTGTTGGCCAACCATTCAGGGTAGAAAACCCCCTTGATAGCCCCTGATGGGAACTTCACCTTCTGGTGTAAAGAAGAGGACACAGCCCCTAAGGTGTGGAGCCACGGCCTGCCGACAATGGCTGTGTACGGGGAGTAGGTATCCACCACTATAAAATTCACCTCCACTACCTCTGGGCCAGTCTAGATAGGCAACCTAATTATTCCTTTCGGGGAAACTAGTTTCCCATCGAAGCTCATCAAGGGGGAGCTATAGGGTGCCAAATCTTCTGATTTTAGCCCCAATCCCTTGTATAGGTCGGGGTACATGACCTTGGCCCCACTACCATCACCCTTTTCACGTCGTAGTCCCCGATTCTAAGAGTGATCACCAGTACATCGTCATGGGGTTGGATAGTCCCAACCTTGTCATCCTCTGAAAAACATAGGGTCGGGTGAAAGTTCCTTCTAACCCTCTTCGGCTCTGGCCGGGTCTCCTCGACAGGCATTTGGGCCACGGACAATACCTGCGAAGGGAGCGTGCCTGTTCTCCCTGGTGCAGCTAATATTACATTGATCGTTCCTGCGGGTGGCCTTAGTGTGGCGTTTCTTCGGGGCTCTTGATGAGTTTGGCTTTGATGACCACTGGAATAATGCAGGAGGTGTTTTAGCTTTCCTTTTCAGACTAGTTGTTCCAAGTGGTTCCAGAGGTGCCTGTAGTCCTCCGTCGCATGTCCGTGGTCCTCATGGTATTAGCAATAAAGGCTCTGATTGCGCTTCGTGGGGTCCCCCATCATCTTATTTGGCCACTTAAAGTATGGCTCATTCCTGATCTTTTCCAACACCCTGTGTACTGGTTCTCGGAATATAGCATTGACGGTTTGAACGTTGGTCACCCCAGATTGGCCTACAAAATCCCTTCTCGGGCAATTGTTGTTATACTGGTCCGACTTGAAATCCTTCCTCTCTTGAGGGATAACTTTCTCCTTTCCCTTACCCTGCAGCTGATCTTCCTCTACCCGTTTGTACTTGTCGATTCTATCCATCAGCTGGCGCACACTGGTGGTAGGCTTACCAGTCAGAGACTTCCTCAAGCTGTGTCCAGTTGGAAGACCATTCTTGAAGGTGCTGATGGCGACATCATCGTAATTACCGTCCAATTCGTTATACACCTCCCAATACTTGGCTGAATAGACCTTCAAAGTTTCTCCATCGTGAATGGATAGGGATAGCAACACATTCAAGGGCCGAGGAGGTTTACTGTTCGTAACGAAGCAGGAGCCGAAGGCTTAGGTCAGCTGTCTGTACAAGTCTATAGAACTCGTCTCTAAGCCATTGAACCATTTCATTGCCACTGGTCCCAGGCTAGAGGGGAAGACCTTGCACATCAGCTCTTCGTTTTTAAAGTGGACGGCCATCCTTTGGTTGTATTGTCTCACATGCTTCACGGGGTCCATTTTGCCATTATAAATGGTGAAGGCTGGCTACTGGAATCGCCGAGGAAACTTAGCCTCTTCTATATGGTGTGTGAAAGGTGATTTCGAGAGTTGATCCAGTGCCTTGCTCATGACATCATTTCCCAAGCCCCTAGGAGCCGAGTTGCTACGTTTACTCCATCGGTGGTGTTCTTCCTCATGAGAGAAGGTCTCGCTTGGAGGAATTCTTGATCTTTGCCTGTAGTCATTGTCACTTTCATTATTAGAGGGCATGTTAGGGCTGGGACGAGGCTGCCCTCGCTGTGCGTGGTGCAGCCTTCTTTTCAAATCGTCTATCTCTTGCTGCATGGCCGCCTTATCATCCTGTCTCTGGGATGCGTGACTTTTAACCTCTTTTGGTTGCCTGGCCTGGTCGTTGTTTTGCCTTCGGGGCGCATGACTGCCCCTACGAGTGTGGCTTCCGCTGGTTTGTGAGGTGTGCACGTTTCCCTTTCGAAGATTTTCATTCTCTTCATTTCGATCTCGCCCAGGGTTGAGAAAGTTACCCTGTTGTTGTGATCTTGCCGGTTCAGGCTGGTGGGAGCCTGCTTGATGAGGGCTTGACCCTGCCATGCTTGATCGTTGCCCTTACTAATGCACAAGTTCTCCCCACAGACGACGCCAATTGTAGGGACCGAATTTGAGCACTACCTCTATGGGGTGAATGGACTCAAGCCTGGTTAACCCGATACAATGAATTTATAGAGCATGGGTTCAAGAACTGGGTCCTAATAAGGATTGTAACAACTAAATAGGGTAGTGTATGGGTTGGACAACAAGAACACAAGCTAAAGAGTAAGATATGGTTCCTCGGCCCTCCTCTTAGGGGTAGGAAGTTCTTATTATTTCTTCAGTGTTTGGTTACAAGGTTCATACAAGTGTTACAACATTTCCTCTCTCAAAATCCCGTCCCCCTTTCTAGGGGACTTCTTACATTATATATCCCTCCTTTGGTTAATCTTGGCCCTCTATTTGTTGGTCATGCAGGTTACCACTTGAGTGCTTATCCCATCAGTCACCTTCCCCCTCTTTCTGTGGGTTGTAGCAACTACGGCAGCACTGCTCAGGAGCTACTTCTCCATTAATGCGGTCAGAACGTTAGGTGTGGGCATTTAATGTGGAGGTGACAGTTCCTCCTGGAATTACTCCTCTACCATGCTTCCATGGTTGACCCATTGTACTTGTCCTTTCTTTGGAGATGCTCTGAAGGGCTACCTCTGATTGTGCTTTGTTCTTCCTATCCATGGTCTCGGCTGGCAGAGGATAGGATTGTCCTCAGCAGCGCTTCTTGGTAACTGAATCTTCCTCAATTCGTCCTCGGACATTTCTTCCTCCTCGGCGTGGGCTTTGGGCTTAGTATGAAGTGGGCCGGGTTATCAAAACCCTGTCCCCACACTAACAATTTTATATAATTTAGTATGTCAATTGGAGTATATTCTTTTATTTGTAAAATTTATTTTAAAACTTTTAACTCTGAAAATAAATCTAAATCATCAATATCATAATAAACATCATGTTTGGGAAAAGATTCAAGTTTAAGATAATATTTTTCCAAACTATCATCATCTAGTGATTTCAATTTCATGAAGTTAAATAGAAAACCAAAAATAATTTTGTTAGGTTCTAAAGACTTAGAATTAATGTATTTAGAACTTTAATTTGTATTGTTGGTAAACCATGATCAAAACAGTTTGTTTAGTCTTGTTTAGACTTGCTTAAAGTTGTGTTTTTTTATGTAAAGTTGGAATCAAGCTGATGCAGAAATCACTATGCATTTCGGCCTGGCTCGATTAATCGAAACTTAGGCTCGATCGATCGAATCTCAGGCAGAATGTGTTTTTCTACAGAATTCCAACTCAGCCCTAGCTCATTTAAAACGTTTAGGGTTTTATGTTTTGTCCTAGATATATATGGCAAACCCTAGCCACGTTTTAGAGGTTGCTCATATTGCTATTTATGTGATTCTCTTGTGAGATCTGAGAGGAGTTTTCCTTCACATAAGCTTAGAATTATCAAGGAGGAGATTTCTTCAAGAACTTGATGATCATTCAGTTGTTGCTATAAGAGTTTAAAGATACAGAAGCAGGGGTGCTTGTACTTGTTGGAGAATCCAAGAAAGAAGGAGTCCGTGGATTTGGAGCTTGCACGTGGTCATGTCAGTAAGTTTTATTGGTGGGTAGTAATAAAATGTTAGTGGTCTAAATTCTATTGTACAAACTTTAATTCTTTCATATAGTGGATTCAAGTTTACCTTGAGGATAGTTAGGTTAAATCCTCCCCAGGTTTTTACCGGTGTAGTTTCCTGGGTCATCATATCATTGTATTATTTATATTTCCGCTGCTATATACCTGATATGATTGCTTGATTGTAATAACCTAGAATTGCATAATTTGACTAAGTTAATTACTTGGCTAATTAACTAGGTTAATCCAATTTGTTGTTTTAAGGGGTCTAAAAACTCAACAAGTGGTATCAAAGCGGGTTGCTCTCTTGTTTTAGATCTTTTGATCTCTGAGCTGATCCTTGACCCCTGTTGTCATGGAGCACGGACACTCTCTAGTTATTCCTCCTCACTTTGATAAGAATAATTATGCCTATTAGAAAGTAAGAATGAAAGCTTTCCTGAAATCCATTGATGATAGAGTTTGGAATTCCGTCGAGTACGGATGGGAGAAGCCCATTGCTCCTGTGAGTGAGTGGCAAACTTCTCAAAAAGAAGCAACTGTGTTCAATAGCAAAGCTATAAATGCTATCTTTAACGCTGTTTCTATGGAGGAATTTAAGAGAATCTCTAATATTGAGGTTGCTCACATTGCTTGGAATATCCTTTAGACTGTGCATGAAGTCACAAAGGTAGTTAAAATAAATAAGTTGTAGTAATTGACTACTAGATTTGAGAGCATTAGGATGTCTGATGATGAATCCTTTGATGAATTTTATGCTAAACTTAATGACATTGTTTCTTGCATACAACTTGGGTGAAATTTATTATCAACCTAAAATTGTTAGGAAGATTCTTAGATCTTTAATTGAAGATTTTAGACCTAAAGTGACTGTCATCACTAAAAGCAAGGATGTGGACTCCATCCCCGTTGATGAACTTGTAGGATCTCTTCAGTCCTATGAGTTAAACCTACCAAAAACTAGCAAATCCAAATCAATGGCTTTTAAGTCAGTTGATGATGTTGAGGTTGGTGGATTTGATGATGAGCTCTCTGCTACTAAGATTGCTTATCTTGCCAAGAACTTTAGAAACTTTCTTAGGAATAATAACAGAAGGGTAAGAGGTACGAACACTGCTGAACCTAGAAACTTTAGGAAGAATGATCCCATTAAGGTTAACAACAATGAAAAACCTAGAGAAAAAGTTGGTCAATCTTCTAATAATTCTATGGGTCCTTAGTGTTTTGGATGTCAAGGGTATGGTCATGTGAAATCTGAATGTCCAACATTCTTAAGGTCTAAGAGTAAGGCTATGGCTATAACCCTTAGCGACAATGAAGTTTCTGACGATGAGTCTGGATGTGACAAGGATGAAAACTTTATTGCTTTCACTGCTACTGATGTAGTCAATGAAAGCTTGTCTGTTGAAGAGAACCCTTCTGATGGGGAACTCTCTGAGGATGCAGATCTTCAAGAGGCCTACAAAAAACTTTGTAAAGTTTCTGCAAAGGATGCTATGAATGTTGAACTTGGCCTGAAGAAAATTGAAACTCTTGAGCTTGATAAGAAAAATTTGCTTGTAAAACTGTTTGATGCTAATGAATTTTTGAACAATGTGAAAACTAAGAATATGCTATTGCTTGATAAAGTTAAATCTTTGGAACTTGATTTATCTGTTACTAGATCTGCTAGTTCTAAACTTGATCAAATGCTGAGTGTTCAAAAGTCTCCTTCTGACAAATTTGGATTAGGTTTTGTTGAAAGCATCTCTGTGTCTGCACCACATTTCACAAATTTTGTTCCTTCATCTTCTTCTGAACCTTCTGTGAGTGAGGTTATGAGTGAAACTGTCAAACCCCCTGTGAGTGAGGTTGTCAAACCCATAGAAGTTTCACCATCTAGGAAGATTAGGGTTGATCTGAAAGAGTTTAAACCTAAGGAGTCTACCCTTTCTAAGGACAAGATGCATGGTAAGCCCGCTTGGGTTTGTCATTTTTGTGGGAATTCTGGACACAATTGTCCAAAGTGTTACAAGCTGCAAGCTGCTAAGAGAGCAAACAAACCAAAAGTGCCTGTACCTCAAACACAAGATCCTATGACACTTATTGGTGAATTGGTAAAGGTCCTCAACCTTTATTCCAATCATGGAGTTGGAAATCACTCTAATGTGAATAAGAACTTCAATGCTCGTTGTGCATCTAAAAGGTTTTGGATGCAAAAGACTCGAATTAATTGTGTCTTTCTGACATGGTCCTTGTGCTTCATTGCTCTATCCTTTGTGACCATTGTTCTTTGGTTTTTGTTTTTGTTTTTGTTTTTTTTGTTTTTTTTTTTGTTTCTAGGATTTGCATTGCATAACATTCATGCATTTCATTCTAGGATTTCTTTTGTTTTCTCTTTTAATCAATAAAAATAAAAAAATTTAAAAAATTAAAAAAAAGGGGAAGCAAATTGTGTTTTGAATATATTTTCTTGGTTTTGAAAATAAGGTTGGTCAATTTATTTTCACATAACATGTCTTTGTACCTTGTTTAGCTTGGATGAGCTTATTTATTGCACTTTACTAGTTTGAGCTTTGTAGTGCATGTTGTGTGGGAAAGATGTTTATGGTTTTTGATCACTCTGTCTTGATCTTGATGTCACATGTCTTTGACTGTCGGACTTAATCCTTTTGAGAAAGGCATAAATAACCATCTCACCACTGTTCACCACATAAGGTATAGTCTCGGTTTAATTGCTTAAAATTGGTGTGTACATTATTGGGTTTAAAGCTAAATCAAATAAATAAAATTGGTGTGTACATTATCCCGACTATTTAATAAGTTTCTAAACATTTACAATTTGTGTGTATATTATGAGGCAAAATCAAGAAACTTACATGATTGCAAACTTATGATCTAGGAGATGTGGGAGTTATATGATGTAACTTTTTTGGTGATAGTCTCTTTCAAATTCTATGTGATGAATTTTGTAGACTTTGTGTTTGATTTCTATTCACATATCACCTTATATGTATCTCAAGCTTTTACTAGTTGCACACATTACACAAGTTACTCTTTGCTAAACTTTGTATATGTTATTTTGTGTGTTTTTGGTTTGACCAACCAAGTTTGAAAATATCTTGAGTTTTATGCAAAACATATTTGTTGCTTGAGAATTTAAGAGAATGTTTGAAAATCTTAATTTTAGGAAATCTGGGTTTAAAACTTGTGTTTTTGAAAAACATTTCATCCCATACTCATGCATTTTATTTTGAAAATTCAATGCTTTGAGAAGTTTTTGTACAAAATTTCTTTGTTTTTCAAAAATTTGATTTTTCCAGAATTTGTCTGTTTCGATCGATCGAACCTATTGTTTCGATCAATTGAAAATTGCGAATTAGGTTTTTAAAAAACTGAGTTTGACTTGTTCTTCATACGTTTTCAAAAAGTTTTCAAACTTTTCTCTCTCTCTCCAATTCGGACTAGGCTCCACATCAATTTTTTGTCGTTTTCCTCCCAATTTTTTTGCAAGGTTTTTCTCTCTCCAAGCTGGTAAGTCCATTATACCCTTCCTTTTGAGTTTATTTTCAAGTTTTATGCATTTTTTCATGCTTTTTAATTGGGAATTTCAAACCTATGCATATTTGGGGTTTTTGATGATTCAAGCCATATTTTCTAAAATTGATCAATGAGTTTTTGTTGGGGGATGATATAAACATGATCTCCGATGTTTAATTTGATCCATTTTGTGATTTGTGAGAAATTGGAAATTCTAGGGCTTGTAATTAATCTGAATTGGGGATTTTGTTCAAATTGGGTTTAATTGATGAAATTGGCTTGTTGAATTGATGTATTTGACCATTCTAAACTGTATTCTACCTTGTGTGATAATCAATTGCTCAATTGTTTTTATAAAAATAAACAAGTGGTTTTTCAAATTTTGGAGTTTTTGTTAGAAACTCTATGCTCAAGCCAATTTTGTGAATTTGAACTTAAATTGAATTTAGTTTCATTGCATTAGAGCATGTATCATGACATTTAACTGTTCATCCATCGTATAGATTTTTATTCTATTTTTTTTTGCTAACTTGCAATCTACCCTTGGTTTTTTTTTTTTTTTTTTTTTGGTTCTGCTTTGTGTCTGTCATTTCCTTAGTATCATGCCTAGGAAGACTAGAGCCCATAGGACACCCTCCACTTCTTCTGAGTCTCCCTTTAGGAGTGAGTTGTTTCGGAGTGACAAAAGCAGAGAGGCCTATGAGAAGCTGAACATTAAGGCTGTGTTTGTTTTGGGTGAAAAGCATTTTCGGAAATGCTTTTCAGTATTTACGGGTGTTTGGTTGCGCATGGAAAATCAGTTTTTCGAAAATTAATTTCAGTTGACCAATGGTCAAGGCCGAAAATCAATTCCCCTTTCATTTTCACTTCAAATCCAATTTTCCGGAAAAGAGAAACAGAGCACGAAGAGAGAGAGAGAGAGAGGAAGGAAGAAACGAAGAGCCCAGATCGAAGAGAGAGAGCCCAGCTCGCCGGTGCGAGTTCGCCGGTGAACCCATCTTCACGATCGCCATGACCCACCGATCTTTGAACCAGAGCCGGCGACCCACGAACCCAAAGCCCAAAGTGTTCGACCCAGACCCAGGCGTTCCACCTAGACGTTCGATCTATCGCCTTCGACCTTCGACCGACGACCCAGACCTTCGACGACCCAGACCTTTGACCCAGATGTCATCGTTGACCCATCGCCGAGACCCAGACCCAGACCCATCTTAGTTTTGTTTGTTTAAAGTTTGATTGTTGTTGTTGTTGTGTTGTTGTTGTTGCCGGAATCAATTTGTTGTTGTTATTGTTGTTGTTGTTGTTGCGTTGTTGTTGCCGGAATCAATTTGTTGTTGTGTTGTGTTGTTGTTGCCG
Source organism: Quercus gilva (assembly GCA_023621385.1). Taxonomy (NCBI): domain Eukaryota; kingdom Viridiplantae; phylum Streptophyta; class Magnoliopsida; order Fagales; family Fagaceae; genus Quercus; species Quercus gilva. The sequence goes on along the minus strand of CM042477.1, from coordinate 2,988,646 downwards.
GAATCAATGTGAAAAAATTGTAGGAAAATAGCATTTTCCTAATACAACCAAACACATGAAAATATTTTCCACAACAATTTTCATAATTCAACCAAACACTTAAAAATATTTTCCTTTTCCGGAAAATAGCATTTCCGAAAAATATGTATTTTCTGGAAAACGTTTTACACGAAACAAACACAGCTTAAGAGAAAGATTTGGGCTGAGAGGAAGGTTGTGTTAGATGAGTTGGATCTTGCCATTAGGGCTAATTTTGAGAGAAGGGGCTGGTTGTCTTTGTTGGAAATAGATCATCCACCCCCGTCTCCCCTGATTAGAGAGTTCTATTCGAATCTCTCTTGCCACATCTATGATTCCAACACCTTAGTTAGGAGTTGGATATGAGGTGTTGAGTTCACCGTTACCCCTAGGGTAGAGGCTGAGGCTCTTGGGATTCCGATTGTTAGGCAGCCCGTCTATCCTTATGAGGAGTCTCCACCCCTTGATGACGTTATGTCATACATCACTGGGTCTTCTATCCAGTAGGGTTCTGATCCTCGGATCACGTCTGCTAAACTTCCCGAGACTACCTATCTTTTCCTTAGGATAGCGTGTCATTCTTTGTGGCCTATGAAATCACCTTCCCCCTCTTTTTGTGGGTTGTAGCAACTATGGCAGCACTACTCAGGAGCTACTTCTCCATTAATGCGGCCAGAACATTAGGTGTGGGCATTTAATGTGGAGGTGATAGTTCCTCCTGGAATTACTCCTCCACCATGCTTCCGTGGCTGACCCATTGTATTTGTCTTTTCTTTGGAGACGCTCTGAAAGGCTACCTCTGATTGTGCTTTGTTCTTCTTATCCATAGTCTCGGCTGGCCGAGGATAGGATTGTCCTCGGCTGTGCTTCTTGGTAACTGAATCTTCCTCAATTCGTCCTCGGACATTTCTTCCTCCTCGGCGTGGGCCTTAGGATTAGTCTGAAGTGGGCCGGGTTATCAAAACCCTGTCCCCACACTAACAATTTTATATAATTTAGTATGTCAATTGGAGTATATTCTTTTATTTGTAAAATTTATTTTAAAACTTTTAACTCTGAAAATAAATCTAAATCATCAATATCATAATAAACATCATGTTTGGGAAAAGATTCAAGTTTAAGACAATATTTTTCCAAACTATCATCATCTAGTGATTTCAATTTCATGAAGTTAAATAGAAAACCAAAAATATTTTTGTTAGGTTCTAAAGACTTAGAATTAATGTATTTAGAACTTTAATTTGTATTGTTGGCAAACCATGATCAAAACAGTTTGTTTAGTCTTGTTTAGACTTGCTCAAAGTTGTGTTTTTTATGTAAAGTTGGAATCGAGCTGATGCAGAAGTCACTATGCATTTCGGCCTGGCTCGATTGATCGAAGCTTAGGCTCGATCGATCGAAGCTTTTAATCTCGGGCATAATGCGTTTTTCTGCAGAATTCCAACTCAGCCCTAGCTCATTTAAAACGTTTAGGGTTTTATGTTTTGCCCTAGATATATAAGGCAAACCCTAGAAGTAGTAGTCAGCAGCCATTTAGGCCTATTCTCCAAAATGCACAACTTTGATGGCAAAAGCCTATGACAAGGTTGTTCAAGTTGGGGTTTGAGTTCCTTCTTGGTTTACTTATTCTATGGGGAGATTCAATGTTTGATTTCAATTGCAAATATATTTGATTTCACTCGTTAGAACTTATATCTACTGTATTTAGTCATTTTGCTGTAGCACGTTTTTATCATGTTTGTTGCTTCAGTTGTCCTGCTGTGGTATCTTTACTTGCTATACTTGTTATTCTGCTGTAGCACTTTTTTTATTATAAAACCATGTTAGCTATTATACTAGCTAAACATTTTCTACTAAAGCTTTCCTATTTCTTTGTTATTACGTGTTTTACTTTTGACACGAACTAATCATTATCCTGCCATAAGTATATATACATATACATTGTAGCTTATGTTCTGCCATATATTTTATATGTGTATATGTGAATACGTATAAGTATATATACGCATATATGTATGTATATATATTTGAGAATATGCTAACCCATTTAAACTAACATTTGTTTGATGAGTATTTTCTTTGGGTTTTGGATTTGTTTATGTGCATGAAGTAGAAAAGTATTTTTGCAGTAAAAAAAAAAAAAATGAAGAGTAGTCATTCACATTGCAGAAAAGTGTAGAAAGCTTTACTGCACAGCAGAAGGTGTTATTGCACAGCAAAAAACTTTACTACGCAACAGAAATCTTTATTGCACAGCAGAAGGTTTTACTGCACAGCAGAAAGGTTTACTGTGCAGCAGAAGATTTTATTGCATAGCAGAAAAGTCAATCCGGTGGTAGAAACTAGAGAAAAGTTCCTTCTGTTGTAGAAACAGAGGATAAGCCCACTTTGCAGCATCTTCCCTTGGACTTGGACTCAACGTTTGCGCACAAACTGGCAGCGGCAGAATGCTACTTTGGAGCTCATTTCATGGAGCGCCAGGCCCAACTTCCTTCTTAGAAAAAGCCTAGAATAAGCGTTGTCCAATAATATCAAGACACGTGTCTAAGGTACAAGAAACGTAAAAAGAAACACCGAAAAATTTCACAATAATTTTTTTTTTTTGATGTAATATTTTCATTGTAACAAAAATTTGTTGTGCTACACACTTACACTAGTATTTAATAAAATCTTTTAAGAACACCTTGTTGAGGAAAAGTCAATCCGGTGGTAGAAACTAGAGAAAAGTTCCTTCTGTTGTAGAAACAGAGGATAAGCCCACTTTGCAGCATCTTCCCTTGGACTTGGACTCAACGTTTGCGCACAAACTGGCAGCGGCAGAATGCTACTTTGGAGCTCATTTCGTGGAGTGCCAAGCCCAACTTCCTTCTTAGAAAAAGCCTAGAATAAGCATTGTCCAATAATATCAAGACACGTGTCTAAGGTACAAAAACGTAAAAAGAAACCCCGACAAATTTCACAATAAATTTTTTTTTTTTGATGTAATATTTTCATTGTAACAAAAATTTGTTGTGCTACACACTTACACTAGTATTTAATAAAATCTTTTAAGAACACCTTGTTAAGGAACTATGTTTATGTTCATATAAATTAGGATGAGAAGAATGTCTCACATGCATTATCAATCAACAAATAGTTAGAAGATTTAGTTTATTAATAGTACAATTCTTAAGCCAAAATTGGCTGCCCATATATTGGTCTGGTCCATTTAACACATTTTAGTTCAATAAGTTTTTTACGTGGATCTGATCTAGGAACAATTCCACATTGAAGCTAGGAAAGTCACAAGACTATCCTAACCTGGAAAAACAGATAATGATTATATTTAATTTAAAATGTTTATGATTTGTTTTACCTTTAAAAAATATTTGTGACCACCATAAATATTTTTAGGCCAAACATAATTAAACTATGGACATAATAACCCTCATGAAAAACATTCTTGGAGTTGGAAATATCGTGTCGTTTGGTGTGGGGAAGGGGATGAAGAATTTCTGGGCAACGAAGGTAAAGGAAGAGATGAAAGTGAGAAGTGAGAAGAGAGGAAAAAGGCAGTGGTTGATTTAGGAGAGAGAAGGTGAAAGGGTTCAAATGAGAAATAGAGAGAATAGTTAATTCTAACAATTTTTTCTAAAGTAGATTTGACCTGTATTTTTAGTTGACATGGTTGTGCCAGGTCACCTGCAACTAATGCCAATTATGCAATCCGTTTGCCATATTGGCATTTTCTGTTAATGAATTAATGGCAGGGATCAAATTAATTGTAAATTGAAAATGACAAGGATTAAATTGACTGCTACCAAAATGTAGGGACCAAATTGATTGTGACCCCAAAACATAGGGACCCAAATAGTGTTTTTGCCTATTGAAATCACGTTAGCTCAAAGAAGTTCGAGTTTTTTTTTTGACCATTATACTAGAGTTATGCTACGGGATTGATGATGTGACATGCTCTTAACATTTTATTATGGAAAAAAATGTTACGATTAATTAAAAAAGAGTTTTTTCTTAAGAGAGAGAGAGAGAGAGAGAGAGAGAGAGAGAGAGAGAGAGTTGGAGTACTGAAATTGCTCTAAGGATTTCATTTCAATGCTAGTAATAAATTTTTCATGCCTTTAAGTGTAATATAGAGATGGGCTTATAACTTGGCCCATTAGACGTTTATTTTTAATAGAGAAGGTCTATTCCATGCTCTTCTTCAGAACGCAGTCCAACTAGCATACAGTAGAGATGGCCAACACAAAAATTTTCATAAAATATTTCACAAATGTTAAGGTCATTAAGTTTTTAATGATAGATAATAAAGTATTATCAGTAATTGGTCTAAATAAGGACCAATAAAAACCTGCAAATTTAACTGTTGTAAAAATTTTGTATCTACAACATTATTCAATAATCACCCATCAGGCCATCACCGCTAAAAAAGGGCCACCTAGCCAAGCCACATAGCTAATGAAGCCTTATCTATATTGGCTCCTTTTTCTTGGGAACTAATTTCAAAAGCGAGAAATGTGACGTAGAACGTAAAGTGTAGAAAAAAAGGGTTAGTATTTGTTCTAGATAAAAGCAAAGAGATATTTTAAATCCATAAATATAAACTCCCCAATTTACTAAAAATAAAGAAAATCTCAATTTTATGGAGAGTGAATTGTTCATTTTTATTTTACAGCCTATTTAGAAGCTTCAAAACTTAAAACAAAACCATTTAACAAATTCAATTCTTGTGGTACCACGAAAACTTTGTTTTAAGGGATTGAAAATCGGTAGTTTAGTCTTTTCATGTGGTGCCACATACGCAAAAGGTCACGTGAGTTGCACATGATCTTCTTTTCCATCCAAGTTAAGAGACAAAATATCTTTGGAATGTGAAAAGTTTTTCTCAAGGAAACAGGAGTTGCTAAACCATAAGACCTCTAGAAGCTAGGCAAAGATACTACCTACATCACCAAACCCTCCATGTATGGTAATTATGATGAGCAGAACCAATAGCTAGAATTTTATCCATATGTTCAAATTAATCTTTGGGACACCATAAAGTTTGACAACAAATCTCCTTTTGTCATCAAGGAGAATATACATTTTTCATTGGGGCATAACTTTTTCTCTTGAACTTTCGTGAGCTAGCTCACACTTGACTTCCATTTTTTGGTTACTTTTCTAATTTTTGTTATAGTAATTAGAAGGTAGCATTACCTCTATGAATTACACGTTTGAGGTGCGTGCCTTTGTCATTACTCATCAAAGCTTCTCCAAATTAATCTTTTTTTATTTTTTATTTATAACTTACAAAAAGGATGCAACTAGGAATGAGCTATTTGCAAATTGTCTCAATCGATATCTTTACAAGATTTCTCAAGAGTTGGAAAAAATAAATTAAAATCAAATATACCTAGTATTAAACCTTTATATATGTGTGTGTTTTATTATTTTTAAATGCGTCAATGCCTATGCAAGAAAAAACTTACGGACAATAATGATTTGAATCCTACAATGAATTTCTTGGCTTTTCCTTTTTCAAATTTTTTGGTGATATAATTTAACCTAGTCAATAATGTCCAAACTTTTTTTTTTCTTTTTATAGGAAAACTTCTATTTTGTTCCATTAAAATTTTGAAATTTTAAAAGTTTCAATTAAGTTATGTAAGAGGTCACAATAGAGATGCATTCATTATTAGCTTTGAGTCTCCCTAAGAATCTCTATAGTACCTATTTCCAAAGAAAATTCCAAAGGTTTCACCACTACCACAGCTTCAACTTCTGCAACTAAACGTGGAAGAGCCGCTGTCTGAGACAACATGACTCATCCTAGTCAATAATGTCCAAACTTTTTGGTTTTGGTAAACTTCTATTTTGTTACTTTAAAGTTTCATTAATTTCAATTGGATTGAAATTTTTTAAAAAGTATGGAAAGCCTTCTAAGTATGAGCCCCAAATTCACCCAAAAAAAGATAATTTTAACACCGAGCATATGAAAATTTTACCTGTTACTCGTTGATCCGGATCATTAATAGTTATAAGGCCCGTAATTGTCGATAAGTTAACATATCTTTCTTAAATGAACATAGTCCCTACTAGAAATCCTTCTACATTTGAAAATATATAGAAAAAAAAAAAAATCCATCATGTCTATCTCTAAATGAACATACATTTGTAAATGACTAGTGCATCTATCTAGGATTTGAAAGCTCGATATTGCAAATAACTAGAGCTTGTTTAGACTCCCAATTTTCATTATGGCTTGATTAATAGTATGCTTAACACACTTGATGCGGAATATACGTGATTAACAAATTAATTAATCGAAGCACTCAACAATTGCATGGATGAACAAATAAGTGCAAGCTAAAATGGAAAGGGCAATAAATAAAAGAATAGCAAACCCAAGATAACCCGGCGATGTGTTATCAAAGAGGAAATAGAAGAAGTCGGCAAAAAACCTATCCGTGACCCTCCGAGTCGAAATGATCCACTAGTAAATAAATTGGAGTACAAGGATATCAAAAAGACTCTCCAAGCCTAATTAACCCAAAGTACTTGAGCCCTCCAAGCTCCAACTACCAACGGACTTCTTGAAGTCTTGTCTTCACTAGCTTCTCAGATTCTGCAATATTGCCCGATTGCACTGCCAAGCCTCACTGGCTTATTTTGGCAAATATCAATGCTTCTCAAGCTCTGAAACACTCTCTACAATATGAATAGGTGCGGGTTGTGTTTAGGTACAAATTTTCTCTCAATGGTATAACAATGGGAGAAGAGAAGAGAAGAGACTAAGGATTTCTCTCTTAAGGATGTGTAGCTCTTTCTAACAAGGTGGATGTATTGTAGAAACCTTTCTAGGGTTTTCTTCTAAATAGTCTCCTTACAATTTTGTGGGTAATGAGATTATATATAGTATGAGTGAAGGGTATAAGAGTCACACTTAAAATCCCAACTGTCAGTACATTTCGCGGGTCATCTCGCGAGTTGGTCAAATCGTGAGATGAGTCACAAAATTCATTGACTCTTCAACTTCCGGCATGTGCTCTTCATGTGACCTTTAACTATTTTGATCAGATTTTCACCAACTTAATACTAAACTTATTACAATTAAATCCCATAAAATACAAGGAAATAAATTAATGAAATTACAACATTTTTTTCATGAGATAAAGTGAACATAAATGTTATGTAAAAAACCATAACTTAACAGGATCCATCCCTGAAATTGTAACGTCATTGATAGAAATGCTTTCCATCTTCCTTTTGGCTACCATAGTCTCTTCTACAACTGTTTTCATGAAAAAAGCTGGTTGTTTTTAGGTAGGTAGTTGCAAGGATGGACCCAAGATTTCAAGTTACGAGCCCCCCATGAAAAAAAAAAAGGTCCAAATGAACAATAAAGAGTCAATTTCATAGTTGAGGTTGTTTCGGTTTAATTAAATGAATGATATATTTCGATTCCGATTAGTGCCAATATATTATTTTGGAGTTATCACTATATATATATATATATAATAATAATAATTTTAATAAATCACTAAACGGAATGTAAATATTTTTTTTTAATGATATCTCAACCACCCACCAACAATTTTATTAACTCTCTCTAAACTCCCTTATTCTTTTTTTTTTTTTTTTTTTTGATGAACCGAGAAGGGGGGCGGGGGTGACCATTTGTGACTAACCCTCCAGGGCGTGACCTAATAGGGGCACCCTCCTGCTAGGAAATGTTGGATTGAGCTATAGTTACTGTGACCGAGGCGCCACAGACCTTACCCTAGCACCCCAAGAGAGCCGGCAAGAGAGGCGCAATGCAAGCTAGGAACCCTCCTCCCACACGATACTCGCCACGACTCGAACAAGGGACCTTGTGCTTGCATTCAGGATCTCTCTCAACTGGGCCACCCTTCCTGGGGCCTAAACTCCCTTTTTCAAATGTTAAAACTTAAGCCTTCACGCGCCTACTTTAGTCTACGTACTGTGGTTAGCATTCCTTTTGATTATGTTTTATCTCTTTTTTATTTATTATCATTATTTTTTTTGCTCTCAATTTTATTTCCTACACATTTTGCTTTCTTTAATTCTTGTTACTTTACTTCAATTTATTGCCTTGACGGAAGAATCATCAGTACTCACTACTCAATTTCAAGTGAGGGTAGCTATCTTTGTATCAAAAATTCATTTGAATTCAATGGTATAATTAGTTTAAAGACACCCAAAACAAAACAATAATAAAATAAAAAGAAACAAAATGCTAAATGTAAAGTTGTGATTTACAACTGTGTTTTTGTTGGCTTTTATTTCGTGCCAAATTTGATTGTAATTATGTTCAATCGTTTAAAACCCTGTATTTGTTGTGGGACTTGTTGTAAGGGTTGTGTGATAGAGAGTGTGTTTGAAGACTCAAGCATTTGAAGAACTGAAGAATTCTCGCGGGTATCTCGCGACCAAGCATCCCGCGAAGTAAACCATGTGCCAGGCACATGCTGGAATGTGAAGAGTCAGGCCAGGTGGAGACAACTGTGTCTCGCGAGTATCTCGCGGGTAAGGCCTTCCCGCGAGACACCCGCGAGACTAGCTGTTCTGCCAGCCTGTACTTTTTGAGTCACACCTTTTGCACCTCTCCTATATATACCATCATTACCCACAATTGTTGAGGAATGCTTCAGAGAGAAAACCCTAGCCAAACACATTGGTAATTAGAGATTGTCTTCCCCACCTTTCTCTATACATTTGCTGGTGGTAATTCCTCAACCCTTCCCTCTCCATTATCCATATCTTAGAGAGGTTGATAGCCCAAACACTTACCACACCTTGTGAGTGCTGTGTGACGTTTTGGTGCTGCTGGGAAGCATTGGAAGAAGCCTTGAATGGCAGATGCAACATGGAGCTTGTTGCGGGATCCGGATAACTAGGACAAGACACGGTTCCGAGAAGCCTTGTTGGAGTAGGAGCTTGGAGGGCTTAGGTACAGCAGGTAGACTAGGCTTGGAGGGTCTTTTGCTAACCCATGTATCCCAACTGATTGTCTAGTGGATCGATTTCCGCTTGGAGGGCGGCGGAGAGGTTTTTCGCCGAGTTCTTTGGTTTCCTCTTCGAGAACACGTCTTGGTGTTTTCTGTGTTTGCATCCTTCTTCCCTACTCTTGTTTAATTCCATTATACTACTGTGTTGCTTAGTTTATGGATTAGAGTAGCTTACTTGTTCATCCGCTCGCTTTTACACTATTCCGCACTTTGTATTAAAGTTGTGTAAAATTTATCGAGCCGTAATTTTTATTTGGGGGTCTAAACAGCTCTTGTGTTTTTCAACACATTTTCGAGCTTTCACTAAATAAGAGAGAGAGAGAGAGAGAGAGAGAGAGAGAGAGAGAGAGAGACGAAGAAGATGTAGAACGGTGGCCAGAGAAAACCAAAAAGAAGAGGTGCGTAGCAAAGAAAACACAAAGATGAAGAAGAGGTAAGATTGTGATAAGAGAGAGGAACTGGATCTTGAAATTTAGGGGAGAAATCTTATCTTAGGTGGGGGAAAATCACAATTTTCTGACTTTCTTTGCTTCGACTTGCTGTCTTAGGTTAAGGATTTACATAGGTTCGGAATAGGCTAAATAATTTTTAAGATTAAATTCTATAAGGATGAGGTGTAAAATTCATGTTTTACACCATCCAATAAGTGATTGCCACATTAGCATTTTACTTAAAATTCAATATGTCATACCATACCTAATAACATCTCAATAAATTCCCAATTTGGTTGGATTTATATATGGGTATTAGAATTGATTGAGTGTGATTGTATTTATTTTTAAATATGTGATAAGATGATGTGGTATGTTGGAATTGGAGGGGTAAAACATGGGTTTTATACCACGTCCTTATATAATTTAATCTCATAATTTTTATTTTTATTGTTACTAAAAAAAAAAATTTATTTTTATTATTTAGGCTTTTATTTATTTTTATTTATTTAAAGGGTTAAAGATTATGTTTGAGGGGCCAAAATTATTTTTTGAGAAATACTACGTCTATAATATTTTCACAACGATCCTACATGACAAGTTGTTATTGACAGGTAAGAAAGTAATGTCAATGGTTGGCCCAGTTTAAAACCTGTAACAACTAGTCACATATAATTCATTGTAAAATTATTATAAAAGTACTGTGGATGTACATTATTTTATTTTTGTTGAACCCAAATTCTTGAAATTCTCAAGTTGGGTGGTCAATAACTTTTTGTAGAGTAGATAAAACAATTTAGTTTAAAACAAATTGTTTATATAAAATATTTTTTTGCAAGAATGATTTTTTTTTTTTTTTGGCAAGTCAGGGTGGTCTTGTAACCACCCTCGCTTAGTATTTATCTTGCTTTCATCTTTGAAATTGTAACATCATTTATGGAACAATTTTCTGGCTTAATTTCAAAAACCTCTAATGGTTTTTCTTGAACAACGTTGATAAGATATGCAGGTTGTTTTGGAGGAAGGAGTTGAACAGTTTCACTTGAAAGCATAGTTGCAACATCTAGCATGGTAGGTCTATCTGTTGCCTGGTCTTGTACGCATAAAAGACCAACATGAATGCATCTCAATATTTCAAATGAAGGGGATGACTCATCTATTATTGCTGGGTCTATTAGCTCCAAACCTTTCCCTTCATTCCATAACTGCCATGCCTAATACAAGACCAGTTGTACACACAATGTTAACTATTATATTCAAAATCTCGTGTATAAATTTAGAAGAGTTAATTGAGAAACTTACATATCCTATAAGGTTGAACGGATACTCAGAGTAATAGCAACTATTATTTTTCTTGCTGCTCACGATTTCCAATAGTAGGACTCCATAGCTGAATACATCAGTTTTTATTGAAACAACACCATTCATGGCATACTCTGGAGACATATAACCACTGAAATAATAATTGACCAATAAAATTTAGTGTATGAATAAGCACATATACGCATACACTCAAATAGAATTAAATTTTGCTTACTTGAAATGCAATGAATACTTACTATGTACCAACAATTCTTTTTGTGTTTTCTTCTAATCCTTTCAACCCAAATATTCTAGCCAAGCCAAAGTCAGAAATTTTTGGATTCATATCCTCATCAAGCAAAATATTGCTTGCTTTTAAGTCTCGGTGAATTACTCTTAGTCTTGAATATTTGTGAAGATAAAGAAGTCCTTGAGCAATGCCTTCAATGATGTTGAAGCGTTTTTTCCAATTTAATAAAGACTTTTTAGTAGAATCTGACTCAAAGTAGAAAATAATAGCAAGCAAATGATAAGTAATAATTGATTGTGTATAATAGAAAAACAAATATCCAATAAGAAAATTTTCCTTGTAATGAACATACACCCTACCAAAGAGGAAGAAGTCTAAGCTTTTGTTGGGCATGTACTCATAGATTAGAATTTTTTCTTCTTGCTGAATGCAAAGCCCTAACAATCTTACAAGATTTGTGTGTTGGAGTTTGGCAACAAGAATAGCTTCATTCTTGAACTCTACCAATCCCTGTCCAGAACTTCTTGAGAGTCTCTTTATTGCTATTTTCTGCCCATCATATAATTCACCCTGAAAATATATTTCAATAGTGAAATCTCACTTACGTTATCTTAAATCAGTTTCCATTTTTATTATTTAATTTTCTATCAAGATTCTACCTTGCCCTTGGCCAAAACTCTAGTTCTTAAGTTCAAATTTTGTACCAGAAAAATAAATAAAGAGAGCATTGGGTCAAGGTGTTACATTTAGTTTGAATAATAGTTAGATGGTGTAAATTCTTAGATTTCTGCATAAACTTTGTGTATGGTTGATAATTTATAATAGTATTAAAATATGTTGTCTTGATTTCAAAACTTATTTTCACTATCCATCATACCACCCATTTAAAAAACTTAAAAATCATTTAATTGTTTAATCATATTCAAATTTAATCATACACACAAATTGTGTAACGCTCAAAAAAAATACTAGTCACATTTGCACTTACATCTCAAAAAGTCTAGTCAAGTTGTAATTAGGGCTCCTTGTAATTACTTGTAAATTGAACATCTATCTTGCAAAAAACTTGATATGCGACTCAACCTATGGCCACATAACACAACTCAAAAAATCTAGTCAAATCAAATCCACACAATTTGGGATATAACAATCTCCCTCACTTAAATTTTTGATGACCTTATCAAGGCCCACATTGTATTGCAATGACCCTAAGCCATATGATGTTATGAAGTTTACTTAGTTTCTTTGATATCATGTGTAACAACTTGAGAAAAGCACTAGCCACATCTACTTTGACACTCCAAAATGGTTAGTTAAGTTGCAATCGAGGCTCCAGATACCCAAGATCCACTTTGTAAAGACCCAATATGTGACTCATCACACACCTGGACAATACAAACTTAAACAATTTAATCCAATCAAATCAGCACAATTTGGTGTATCTCACACACACACACGCACACAGAGAGAGAGAGAGAGAGAACCTTATAAACTGGTCCAAAACCACCTTCTCCTAATATATTTTTAGTTGAAAAATTCCTTGTGGCAGCAGAAATGGTTTCAAAGCTGAAGATTTGCAATTCATGGCTATCTTGCCTGGCATTATTTCGTTTCTTCACTTCGTCACGTACAGTGGACGATATTGCATTACCTCTAAGTTCTTGTAGAAGTATCTTTTGTTTCTTCTTTCTCTCCCCTAATTAACAAATATGCAAAATATAATTTGAAAATTTTTTGTTGCTTTATCATCAATAATATATCCAAAAAATCTATGGTAAGAATATCAATTACCTTCCGCTATGTGTTTTTTCACTTTTGCATAGCATAATAAGCACAACAAGGCGATGATGATTCCCCCTACTGCCACAATGAGCCATATCCACCACTTATTTGCTCGCCACCTGTTCGTACTCACGTCCGTAGCGCCATCTATGATTAGTCATATAGAGAAATTATGTTACATGACTTCTAATACTAATATACAATTATATAGTGAAAGAATGACATGTACAACTCAAAATTTAATTTTAAAACAAACAATTATAGTAGATTGTTAAAATAATATAAAATAAAATAGCAAAATAAATTTCAAACTTATAAAAACACTTACTGTGTTCTATATAACATAATGGAAAATCATAAGTGTAAAAATAATATTAAAAAAAAAAAGAAAGAAGAAGTCATTGACTTGTTGCAACTACACCATGTATGGCAGAAGTTATATTATGTAATATATGATGTAATATGATTTGGATGTTAACCTGTAGGGGTGATAGGTTAAGGAGTACATATCTATATATATATTGAGCCAGGGGCTCAATCTAAGGACATTAAGCAATTTGAGAACGGGTAAACACCTTCCTAAGAATCCATGTTGATAATAAGTAAAGAGATGAAGTCTGATCATGATCATCCCATAAGGTAGTTCGAGGAGGAGTGCTTCCTCGGCTGAGCAAAGCTGAGGTCAAAAGGGGCAGTCTAACATCAAGAGCAACATTCTGGACGATTCCACTGATGAGGATAAGCATTAAGAAGAAGTAGGAGAGATGGAGGATACGAAATATCTAAGCTGCTACCACCATATTAAATACTCTATAGCTAACTCTATGGCTGCATTAACGAAAAAGTGATACCTGAATAGGAACTTTTAGCCTTACAACTACTACTTAGAGATTTCAAGAAAGTGCTGATGGGACAAAGATCAACATCAACAATCTAATCTACACGTGGAGGGTAGAGATGAAAGAAAAGGATAGTATAAAATAGAAAGAAGACCCTAAGGGAAAGGGATTGGGAAATTAAGAGAAAAATACTATAGCAATTAAGAATTGAACTTGTAATCAAATTTGAGAGAAATAAATAAGAATTGATCTCCTCAGACTATGCCGAGGACGATTTTCTTCAGATTAAACCAGTCTATATTCATTTTCTTGTCATCTAAATCCACTTTATTTGTTGTCCAACTTATTAAAGCCCAGTTTTCCAACCACTCTCTACAAATTCATAATTGTATTGGACTTTTTGGGTCTAAGTTCATCCATCCTTTGGGTTTGGGAACCAAATTGTGTTTTTACAAAACCTATATGAAGTTAATTTGTTAGTAAATTTTGATGACAACAATTGATATTATTATATAATTTCACAATTCTTATATTGTAATTGTACAATAATGGTCTTATAATTTCACCTAGAATGATTTTTTTTTTTGGTATACCTTTAGATAGGTTTTAGTCACAATTTATGTGAATATTGGTTAATTTTAGTTAATAGTTACTCACTGAGTGCGTGGATTTAATTGATTTAAAATTTAATGATTTTAATTAATATGTTTTATAATTTAAAGTTTAATTAGAAACCACTCCAAAAATTCAAAATAATTATATAATTTAAATAAAGGGAATTAACTTGGCTTAAAGTGAATATAACCACTTGTCATAGAGAAAATATTACCACTTTACGTGACTAGACTTCCAGTTTGCTATTTTTATTATATTGTTGTACTAGTTACTAACTCATGCAATGTACGAGAAAGTTCTATAAAATATTTTATACGTGATAAATATTTTGTTAATAAATATAATAAATAAAGCAGTCAATAGAGAGTTTTTATAAAAATAACTTAACTAGTTTAGTTTTAATTTACTTAGAAAAGATCAAAAGAAGTTAATTAGAATTTTTTTAGTGTTGGGTGCTTTGTCCAAAAATATGGTGAATTCTAATTAATTTAAACATAGTTGAATACTATTTGAAACTCTAAAAACCAAACTAAAAGTTATATATCAGAATGATGATGTGCAAAGTGGTAAATCTTCAAAAGATTTTGCCACTACATTATAAAAAGTTAAAAAAAATCAAAAGTTTTCATTTTATAGTTTAACAATATTTGCTAACTAGTGCAGTGCAGGAGAAAGTTCGACAATATTTATATATATAATAAATTTTTAAATGATAAGTATTAATATCTACAGAGTCAAATTAGGGAATTTGTAAAAAAAAAAAAAAAAAAAAAAAGGAGAAGAAAAGAAAAGAAAACAGAGACAAAAAATTATCTAATATAATTAAAATTTGTACTCAAGATCAAACCTAATTTACCAAATTTATTTAATGCTGAGATGCTTTATCCAAACAGACAATAATTTTAATTATCTCACTTATAAATTCTAATTATTAGATAAAAGTAACATGTTTTTTTTTTAACCAAAAGAATTTTCAATTCTAAAAGCAAAATTATATATATATATATATATATAAGTTGAGCATGAAGTAATTAGACTTACCAATTGCTGAATTAAGGAAGTACATGTCCGTGTCACAACAATTCCCCAATAATAATTTTCTTTCACTTATGCTTCATTCTTTGTAATAAAATTTGTAACACTTTTGATATATTTTTTCTTTGAATGATTGAGAATATATATTAGATTTACCTGTAGTATATGATTGTAAAGAAACGCGCTACAAAAAGGGGAAAGTATCACAGATGAATTGCTGAATTTGGTTGTGAAACTAAATACAAAATAGTACGCTTTGCTCTAGTAAATCTGATATTCTCAACTATTTCAAAGAACGAAGCACCTAGAATCTCAACTATTTCAAAGAATGAAACATTTACATAATTGATGGTCATAAGCCTAAAAATATATGCAGATTTCGAATGATTTACAATCCACTAAAGCCAGAAAAAAGAAAAAGAAAAAAAGAAAATAGCGTATTACAATTATTCAACTCTAATTAAGAAATCAACTGTATATTTATATGTTTTTGCACTATAATTAGATTATGATCATTCAAGATAAAAAGTGAAAAGAGGGATTAGAATATTTGTTGTACAATATGACATCAACGAAGGAATAGAAAAATCCAAAATTGTAAAAAATGTCTTCTTCTACTTCCTCTTTTTTTTTTTTTTTTTTTTTTTTTTTTTTTTTTCTACTACCATAACTTTTGTATTAAAAATTTTACCATAACTTTTTTTTTTTTTTTTTTTTCATAAAAAGTTTATCTCATCAATTAAAATTTTTAAGTTTTAATTTTTTGTAGCATAAAATCATTCATAAAAATTGAGTTTATGGATTGAATATATATATATAAAGGTTGAGTTCAACTTATATATGGTGTAATTCTAAGAAATTTTACACTATCTAAAAAGTTTATACCAAAATTCATATTCTTAAAATCTCACAGTTTGATTACATGTTTCATATATATTCTTTAGTATATATTTTGTTTAAATGTCAACAAAAAAAATCATGTTTTAGGTGAAAGGAATAATTCAATACCATATGAAGATAATTGTTTTTATTTATCTTATGAACTTTTTAATTCTATATGTAATTTTCAATAAATAACTTCTTAACATTAAGAATTTTATTTCTTAACATTATGAATTTAATCAGGTATTAATCTTTCATACAAAGATTGTATAAAACTCAATAGGAAATTGTCATACAATGAGAGTTTAAAGACTTCACTTCTATACTAAAAAGAAAAATAGAATTATACTTTTTATATTGGTCTTTATGACAAACCTATCATTTGTTCGCTCATGTATTTCTCAATGTTTCCGTTCAACTTTTGTCTTGTTTAGCTCAAATCAGAATAAATTTCTATCAACCTCAAACTTTTAATACTTTAAAAAGGAAAAAAAAAAGAAAGAGAATAATTAGATAAAGGTACTTACCATCTCTTGAGTTGGTTGGTTCGTGTAGATCAAACTGAGGAATTACGGTGTGAAGCTCAAACGCGTTGAGGATGGGAGGAAGGTCAGACCGCGTTGTTGCACTAATAGCAAATCTATAATGGCCTTCGATTCTCTGATTGACACATATGGACAGTGGCTTTAAATAGTCAAGCGTTATTGGCTCTGAGGTATAGGTATAGGTATCGGTTCCCCCATACACATAAATAATGAATTCTTTTTTCTTTCCTTGAGTAAGTTTTGAAATTTCAGCAAAGTGAAAGCAAAAACACCAGTTTCCAGTGTTATAAGAGGGCGGGCTATCATAAATTAAGGAATTATCACCATTAGATGGCTGGACAGCAGTTCTCAATACTTCTGGTGGTAGTCGATAACTATCATTGTTGTTCTGTACGTCAATATCTGAGGAGGTATTGATCGGAACTGAGTTTGGCCACTTCCTATAAGCATACCACGTGCGATCATAAACATCGTTCTTGTATCTTAGATAGGACATGGAAAAGTTGATTGTCTCAGAGAAGGAGACATTTTAAAAAACAGTGTTCAAATTTGACATAATATGAATAATATATACAGGGTAAAATATAAGAAACAGTGAAACAATACTTTCAAAATATTATCAAGTATTATCAAGGCTTTTAATTACTAATTCTACAGTTTGAACCATTTTCTCATCTAAACCCTCAAGCACTTTGTGCATCTCAATTTACTTTTTTTTCCTTCATATAATTCTTTAATTTAAGGAGTATTTAGGTCATATGTTCATAAAAACATGTAAGTACTAATGACTCTCTTTATTTATTATTTATTTTTATCTTAGATAGAATTCAACTTTAAACTAATCTAAATATATGTGTGTGTGAAACTCTTTTTTGAGACTTGAACCCTGACCCTTACCTCCCACATCCCACAAGTATTATAATAATACTCATTTAAAGTATTACGGTCTTTTTTTTTCTTCTTCTAATTTTTAGTTTGTTTTTTGCCAAATATAACTCATCATTTTAGGAGTATTTAGAGCATATGTTTATTAAAATATTGAAGTAAGCAAATCTCTTTAGAAAAGTAATTTTTATTTCCTTTAAAAAAAAAAATCATTTCTTTTTAGGATTTCAACTGATTTTCATTTTACATGTACTATTTTTGATTTAGGGATATATGAATGCATACTCTTTTTTTTTTGTTTGGAAAAAATGCTATGAATTTTATGGTAAAAAATTTGGGACATATTCTATTTTTTTCATCTATTAATATATATTTTCTAGTAATTTTTATTATTATAATATTTCTCTTATATTACACTGCATAGGTTAAGGTATATTAAAGTGACATAACTTGTCTCCTAGAAAAATTTTCAAACTCCACCACTGCCCGGGAATGTTTTAGCCAACAATAAATAAATAGAAGCCAAAGATAGAGAGGGAAGAATGAAGATGAGAAGAATTTTCAAATAGTGTTAAGTGACTTTAGTGGGAAGAGAACAAATTGAATATTTTTAAAAGTTTTGATATAGTTAGCTTTGAGCCAAACCTCAGTTATAGTTTTTGTACTTTGACATTTTAAATAAAAGGAAAATCAAAGAACAAAATTGTAATTGATTTACCTGATAAATTTCTCTTGTTGACCTGTGGTTGTGCCCAAGTCATTTTTTTTTTTATAGAAAAAATGCTATGAATTTTAAGGTAAAAATTTTTGGACATATTCTATCTTTGTTATTCATTAATATATACTAGCTTGTAACCTCATGTATATGCATGGATTTACTTAAAGATATACAATAAGATGCATAATATAATTCATATATATATATATATATATAATTTAAATAATATTGATAGTCATTTTTATTTTGTTAACTCTTTAAAAAATTTTGTAAGAATATTAATAGGTATAAAATGTAAATTATCTATTTTATTTCTTTATTTATTATTGTGAAGCGCTTTTTTTTTTTTTTTTTAGATTCATTTACTCTAAACTCTTTGGTTTTTATACTTAATAACTCATATGCATGAATATTTATAATGTTACCCCACATTTGATTCTAAGATTAAGAAACAAAACTTTTTAAGAATATATAATTTAGGACACATGGTACAAAATTGAAACTTTAATTTGAAATTCTAATTTAAGTTTCTCTCAATTTCACCTATTATCATAATATCATATATATATATAGATATTCTTGTAATTTTTATTATTATAATATTTTTCTTATATTACACTGCATAGGTTAAGGCATATTAAAGTGACATAACTCGTCTCTCGTAAAAATTTTCTAACTCCACCACATGTGAGGGAGTGTTTAACCAACAATAAATAAATAGAAGCAGAAGACAGAGAAAGAAGAATGAAGATCAGAAGAATTTTCAAATAGTGTTAAGTGACTTTAGTGTGTAGAGAACAAATTGAATATTTTTAAAAGTTTTGATATAGTTAGCTTTGAGCCAAGCCTCGGGTATAGTTTTTGTACTTTGACATTTTAAATAAAAAGAAAATCAAAGAACAAAATTGTGATTGATTTACCTGATATGTTCTGGATCTGTGGCTGTGCCCAGGTCATATCGCCAGCTATTTGTTAACGCTCTAAAGTCAAATGGATAAAGGGACTTGTCCAAAGGACGTAATTCCAAGGCAGAAATAAAAGGTATTCCAGACCCAGTGTTTATCAAACATACGTATATGATGTCTGACGTGGGGACATAAATCACATCGAAAAGATATGTAGAATATACCTCAGTGATATATGTTGTGGCCATATAATTAACCCCGACATACACGTCGAACTTTGGAATTTTATTCTTGTTGTCATAATTTCCATAATAAAAGAAAAAATTAATGAGATAATTACTATTTTTGCCTTGTTCAGGTTTCAAAGTGTAACAATTCTTTTTTCCTTGTGGAAAGCTTCTTAGGTTTCTTGTTAGCAGCCCAAAATCCGGATTTTGATCGTAGTGCTCGGGGGATATGTTGGAATTTGTCCCAGTATCTATAAAACCTATATCTGACTTGTAGAATATACCAGTGACATCATCGAAGTAATCTTCAGTAGCCCCACAATCAATGCTTATGAATCCTAGATATAAAATGCCAAAGAAGAGAGATATATATAAATTTAGAACACACCAATCAATAAGGAAAAGTCAAGAAGAATTTGAGTTTGAAATTCAAAATAATTAAATTTTAAAAAAAAAAATTGCGATAGATTATGCAGCTACCCTTCCATATGCTTTTTGCGAAAATTTGCTATCCCTTTTAAGTTCTAAGCACAAATGAGTAAATGACAAAACTGCTCAAAACATTATTTATTTATTTTTTTCATAAAAACTTTTTAAAAATTGATTATTAATCATTACTCTAAGGGTATTTGTTAGCATTTTCCTTTAAAGAATTATAATATTTTCATGAATATTTTTTTTGGGTCATGTAAGCATGATATATAATTCCTCTCTTACATAATATCATAGTTACACTTAACACCATTTTCTCTTTTAGGGTCACTTATTTTCTTAAAATGATGAAGTGTTTTTCGGGTTGTCATTTGTATTTTGGTTTCTGCTACACGTGTTTAGATAGATAAGAAAAGAAACTAGCAACATTTACATATATGTTCTTCTTGCATACGTATTACAGAGGTCCAATGGCAAAAACAAGATTGTAGTATGTAGGCACATACTTTTAATCAATGTTTTCAAGGAAAGGGGAAGGGGAGCTATAAAATAAATAAAAAGTCCGTAGGCACATGAAGTGAGTGCAAGTTTTGTGTTTTGGCTGGTTCCAATGAAGTGAATGTGTGATAGAGAGTTTGTGATTTTTTTTTTTTTTTGGTGAAAATTTTAATGTATATACTATATATAGTAAAGCTTTCTAATTTTTGAAAAATTTGAAGGAAAGTACATGATAACATACTCATATTCTGCTACGCAATGGAGTCTCTCTCTCTCTCTAAAAATTAAGTATATATGTTTTATTATAGTTGTTGCAATGTATAATATACAAATTACATTATATTGATGCAAAAATTTATTATTATTATTTTTAGATAAATTAATTTATAATCAACATACAAAGCTACCAATGTGTTTTTTTTTTTAATGTATTTTTCAAAA
This sequence comes from Quercus gilva, assembly GCA_023621385.1. Lineage (NCBI taxonomy): Eukaryota > Viridiplantae > Streptophyta > Magnoliopsida > Fagales > Fagaceae > Quercus > Quercus gilva. The sequence goes on along the minus strand of CM042477.1, from coordinate 2,967,836 downwards.
AATGAAAAAACTAGTAGGATCTTACAATCCTTGATCCAATCTAGTCCAACCCCCCCCCCCCCCAATGATTTGACATAGGATTCCGATTTTAACAAACTTGAGCTAATAAGTGAAATCTCTATCATTAAGATGGTAAGATTTTTGAATAGTTGTCAACATCCTTGCAACTCAGTGGCATATTATTAGAATTACGTAGTTAAATAATTAAAATTGTTATTTTTCAATAGTTTAAGCTTTTTGGAAGAGCAATTTAAAACATATATAACCTAACCTCTTTTATTAAGAGAATCAGGATTTAAATCTTCCTTGATCCATTGTGTTATTGAATTATAAAATTTGAAAAAAAAAATCTTAAAAAATCTCATGGATGTATACTTTCTGCCATTTTATTAGAAGCAAAAATAAAATAAAATATTTATGGCTATTTACAAGAATAGGTTCAAGCAAGCATGTCTAAAAGCTAGTTTCTGAAGAGAGAGATAGAGAACTGAATGAAGTTTCAAGATGAATGACATACCTGGAACATTATCAACAAGTTTTCTTCCAGCATGCTCATTGTCTCCTTTAGCTACATTCCAATTGCCAAGAATACCAATCACCAAAACAAACACACGCCATGTTTTCAAAACAAAAATTAATTCTAGGGTGTAATCCATGATGATCTTTATGGGCATATTATGCTCTACCGAGAAGGAAGATGTATACTATTTAAGGCCCAAATTCTTAGCTACATCGATTACTTGTGTTACTAAAAAACGACTTTTAGTCATTGCCAATTAATTGCCTGCTTTTATTCATAGGAAAGAGATAGAGGATGACCCCACCCATATATTTCTCTAATTTCCAGTGGCGGCTCTAAGAAAGGGTAATCATTAAAAAAACTTAAATTATAAAAAATTTAAGAAAAATAATTTGAATATATCCACATCACAAAATATGCATGCAAATACATTAAAGTTTTATAATTTCATTCTACGAGTTTTAATATTTTGAATTTGTTACATGATACTTTCCTCTTAATATATAGTAGTTTTTTTTTTTATTTATTTAAAAATAAAAACCTTTGTAGTTCACAAAATGTTGTTTAAAAGACTGTCTATTTTTTTTATTATTAAAAAAAAGAAAATGTTAATGAATGCCCTGAAGATATTAGTTAAAGAATTATTTTTAAAAATATTTTATGGGGAAAATGATATAATAATTAAATTTTTTCTCATGAAAGTGGTTTTAAAAATTTCTTAATATGGTTTATTATTAATTTCTCTAAAAGTACCTGTTAACATGATTCTTAAAAAATAATTATCTATTTATGTTATTTTATTTATTTATTTATTTTGGCCGAAGGTCTATTTGTGTTAGTATTACTTGGTGGAGGACTAGGTATATCGGTCAATTTTAAATAGGACTTCCAAGTTGCAAGGCAGGAGATTCCTGGGCCTACATTCAAAGATTCCCATATCAAAATGTTGAGGATAAATCCCAAACGCTGGGGGTTTAGCGTGATTTGGGAACTTTTTTGAAGACTATAGGACAATGTTTTGCTTTCTTCCTTTTTTATTTTTTTATTTTATTTTATGTATTTATTTATTTATTTTTTGTTCTGGAATGCCGAGTCCGAGTCCAAGAATAGGATAAAAGTCATACGAAGCAAACATCAATTCTTGACTTTAGGTTCCAGGCCCAGAGAGTAGCTTTCAGCTCGACATTTATGCATTTAAGTTGAAATTGTTGTCGGGGCCCTTATATAAATTTACCAGGTCATTGGGTCTAGGGTGTGTGGTTAGAAGTTTGAAATTTGATGCTGAGTAGGGACTACAAATGAGAAGGAGAGGTCTGAATCACAAATTTTTTTTACATGCTATATATTATGTTATGTTATATACTTTTGTAAAAAAATTATTAACATGTTCAACATGAAAAGAAGTATTTTATAAATTGATAGATTTATAAACCCTATATGTATCAACTATCAAGCTTAATAAATGTGCTAATAGTAACAAAAATATTACATTTTTTACCTACCAAAATTAAAAGCAAAGTGTGAAAGGAAAAATGAAGTATCATGGCTTAATCTCCTAAGCATAGTCGATTCCCCCCTAAAAAAAATATCCTAAGCATATGGTAAAAAATGTGAATTTATTTGACATTTTAGTTAAGTAATGAGAGACACATCATTTGAAAGTTCAAAATAGGTATAAAACACCCTTGAACGTTTAGACCCCAAAATACAAAAATACCAATTCAAGTTTTATATCAAACAATTAATGTGCGAAATATGATAACAAGCTTATAACAGAATTGATACCACAATCTAAGCCAAATATAAATACATCCATAGCAGTAAATATAAGGCAAAGATAAGGGAAAGAAAGATGCAAACACACGGACAACACACGATGTGTTATCGAAGAGGAAACTGAAGTCCTCGGTGTAAAACCTCTCTGCCGCCCTCCAAGCAGTGATAAAATCCACTAAAGAATATAGTTGAGATACATGAACAGCAGAAGACCCTCCAAGCCTAATCTACCCAAGTACCTAAGCCCTCCAAGCTTCTTGCTCCAATGAGGTTACGCCGAACCTATTTCTTCTTTAGCTTTCCGGATTCCGCTACTTGACCATAGCATCAACCAATGTATATTGGTTCCTTCCAAACTGCTTCCCTCAGCACCAAATAAATCTTCTCACAGACGTGGGTGTGGTGAGATAAGGATTTGGTAAAAGACCTCTCAAGGTTATGACAATGGAAAGGAAGAGAGTAGAGGAATTTGTAGAGTTTCTTAGATGAAGATTGGGGATGAGGTAATCTTGTTTTGCTCTAGGGTTTTCTCTCACAAAATTCTCTCTGGAAGCTCTCTCAAAATGATGGGTATAAGGGTGTATATATAGTAGGGTGAAAAGGGAATGCAAAACGTCAGTTTTTGCCAAACAGGGCAATTTGGCGACTTGGTCTCGCGGCTTGTCCAAGTCGCAAGTTCCAGTCGCGACGTAACAGCCTGGCCAGCCTGGGACTTTTGTCCTGTAGCGTGACAACTGGCGCGACCCTTCAGCGCCCCCATATGCCTTTCACGTGCCAGCTTTTGGCGGCTTTCCAGTCGCGATCCACCCGCGAGCCCTAGCCGCGAAGCTCTGTTTTCTTGCACACTCTTGAGCTTTTCTTCACATCTTCTCACACACTACCCTTACAATTTTCCCACCTAAATACAGGGTTACTAAGTGCTAAATTACAAGCAAATTGGTCACGGAATAAAGCCAATTAGATGGTTGATAAAATTCAACCTTACATCATTTTAGTTTACTTTTAAAATATCATAAGTAATTGGAGTTGAGAGTCAAAACAAGATTGTGAACTACGAACCATTATATATATAATAATAATAAAAATACACACACACACAATATAAGGGATTTCAAAAAAAAAAAAATCCTCCCTTTTTTCCTCATCTTCTTTGTAACAGTGAAAGATTATTAAAGCAGTTCCAAATGATTGAAGATGATTCATAGAATCCTATTCCAATAGTAAGATCAAAACAATGTCGTAAGAATTTGTTACTCATATGCAAGTTTAGGGGTCTTTTGGTAAGTTTACAAGTTTAGGGATATTTTAGTTATTTAGAGGTTTCAGGAGTATTTTGGCATAATACAGTTAATGCTAACGCCATAGGACGTTTTAGAACATAAGTAGCAAACCCTCTTAAAAGAGGAAACGCTAATGTTTTAATCTTTCCCTAATCCGTTGGATTAATAACTAGGATCCCACATTATAAGGGATAGTTAGTTAGATAATTAAGTCTCTTAGGGACTGATGTAACAAACTTATTTTCCCACTCTTTCTCTCTCTGTTTTGCTAAGCTATAATGTAAAAGAGAGAATACTTGTAAAGATTTAGATTAGCCAATTGCGATAATAGAATTTCCACTTTTCTTGAGAAAACTTTTCAATACTTTTCAATCATTGATAGTAAGACAACTTATTGAACGAAAATCTTTTACAGTAATATTTACCCAAAAAAAAAAAACTTTTAATATTTTCCAATTTGTTCCATTTCCCTTATTTGATTTCCCTGCAACACATAAGAACCTCTCTAAACTAATAGAAGTTGACATATTCTTATTAATTCTTATATAAGCTAAATATTAACACCATTTTATTATTTATCATTAACAACTTACTACCTCAGATTTACTTATTTAGAATGAGAATATATTTTAGTATTAGACCATGCAAATTACTTTTGTAGGTCAAAATCAAATTCACAACCTCACTTTGTTTAAAAACATATACCACTTGAATGCAAAAAGTCAATACTCAAAACTCATTTTTTAAATAAAATATAATAATTTAATGAGTGTTAGAACTAGAAATAGAGTTGAGGATTATGGTTAAAAGAATAGTTAATTGACACTGAGATCGTAGTTAAGTTGAGTTATCTGCAAATATTATGGATTGAACAAAGCATATATATATATATATAGTAATTTTCTCAAAGAATAGGACAAATTTTTATTTTTGTTTTGTGTGTGTGTGTGTGTTATTGGTTGCTTAATTCAAAAGTAGAATAAGTCATACAAAGCAAACATCAATTATTGTATTAAATTTAGCCCTAGAGAGGGGTTGAGCCCGACATGAACGTAATTGACATTACAATAAATGTAGGGGCCCTTATCTCTAGACCCAAATACACGGTCATGAATATCACACCAACTTGTTTTTTTTGTGTGAATATAAGAAAAGCCATCACATTGTTGAGAATATATGGCATGAGCAATGCTACATGTATAATAGTTTTCACAATAAATTTTATACTTTTTATGTTCATATTCTTATTAATTCTTATATAAGCTAACTATTAACACTACTTTGTTATTTATTATTAACAACTTACTACCTCAGATTTACTTATTTAGAATGAGGATATTTTTTAGTATTAGACCATGCAAATTACTTTTGTAGGTCAAAATCAAATTCACAGCCTCACTTTGTTTAAAAACATATACCAATTGAATACAAAAAGTCAACACTCAAAATTCATTTTTAAAATAAAATATAATAATTTAATGAGTGTTAGAACTAGAAATGGAGCTAAGGATTGTGGTTAAAAGAATAGTCAATTGACATTGAGATCATAGTCAAATTGGGTTATCTGCAAATATTATGGATTGAACAAAGCATATACATACATATATATATATATATATATAGTAATTCTCTCAATGAGTAGGAACATGTTTTTTTTTTTTTTTGGGTATGTGTGTTATTGGTTGCTTAATTCAAGAGTAGAATAAGTCATACAAAGCAAACATCAATTATTGTATTAAATTTAGCCCCAGAGAGGGGTTGAGCCTGACATGAACATAATTGACATTACAATAAATGTAGGGGCCCTTATCTCTAGGCCTAAATACACAGTCATCAATATCACTGATGGAAATTTAGACCCCTTAAAACAACAATTGAATTAACCTAGTTAATTAGCCAAGTGATTTACTTAGTCAAATTATGCAAATCTAAGTTAAACACAATCAAACAATCATATCAAATATATAAAGCAGCGGAAAAATAAATAACACAATGATATGATGACCTAGGAAACCACACGGTAAAAACCTGGGGAGGATTTGACCTAGCTATCCTCAAGGTAAACCTGAATCCACTATGAAAGAATCAAAGTTCATACAAAAGGACTTACAAGCTCCTCGCTTGACTTCCTAGTGCTACCCACCAGTAGAATTTACTGACATGACCACGTGCAAGTTCCGAATCCACGGACTCCTTCTTTCTTGGATTCTTCAATCAGCTACAAGCTCCCCGCTTGTTTATCTTTAAGCTCCAATGGTAGCAACCGAGTTGATCATCAAGATGTTGAAGTAATCTCCACCTTGAAAACCCTATGTTTTGTATAAAGGAAAGCTCCTCAAAGATCTCACAAGAGATTCACACAAAACAGAAAAGTATGAGCAACAATACAATAGGAACAACTCTAAAAAATGTGGCTAGGGTTTTGTTTAAATACCTAGGGCAAAAACATAAAACCCTAAACGTTTAATGAGGTAGGGCTGAGTTGGAAATTCTGTAGAAAAAACAATCTAGCCGACTTTCGATCGATCGAGTCTATTCTTCAATCGATCGAGCCAGGCCGAAAGTCATAAAGACTTCTGCAGCCACTCGATTCCAACTTTACAATAATTAATCAACTTCGAGCAAGCCTAAACAAGACTAAACATATTGTTTTGATCATGGTTTGCCAACATTACACATTAGAGTTCTAAATACATTAAATCCTAAGTCTTTAGAACCTAACAATCACACCAACTTGTTTTTTTGTATGAATATAAAGAAAAACCATCACATTGTTGAGAATATCTAGCATGAGCAATGCTACATATATAATAGTTTTCACAATAAATTTTATACTTATTGAGTTGACATATTCTTATTAATTCTTTTATAAGCTAACTATTAACACTAGTTTATTATTTATTGTGGGGGAGGATTGTTCCAAGCCTGTAAGCAGTTTGTCTGGTCTGGGGCCGAAAGACCCGCGCAGCTTTGTTCCTTCAAGCGACACGAGCAGTTTTTGAGACTTGCTCCCACATCGAAGAAAGATGCGCCCCACTCATGCCTTATAAGCCTTAGCTGAAAGCAAGAGTGTACCACTACTACACATGTGTAGTAGTGGTATAGGCGTGCCCTGCAGGGTAACAAAGCCATGTGGTCAGAGCAAGTCTCAAAAACTACCACCCAAAGCGGACAATACCTTTGATGGGCACTGCCCTCAAAAGTGCCTTTTTGTAGGGGACGATTGGTTCAAGCCCGCAAGTAGTTTGTCTGCTCTGGGGCCGAAGGACCTGCACTGCTTTGTTCCTTCAAGCGACATGAGCAATTTTTGAGACTTACTCCCACATCGAAGAAAGATGCGCCCCACTCATGCCTTATAAGCCTTAATTGAAGGCAAGAGTGTACCACTACTACTACTTTCTACCTCATACATGTGTGAAATTTGTTGTCAAATTTGATGTGTTTTTAGACTTATTATATTGCCGGGTAGATTTGGGAATTTTCTCCTTTCCTTAATTTTTTTTTTTTTTTAATTTTGTCTTATAAAAAAAAAACAAAAACAAAAAACAAAAAACAAAAAACAAAAAACAAAAAACAAAAAGAGATAGAGAAACTTTAATTGACTTTGCTGAATCCAATACTAGAATTGGTCAAATGAAACAAACATCAATTATTGAATTGACGTTCACTCTAGAGTTGGGCTTAGCATTCATGTAATTGAATTTTCCATTGTGTCACTGTTAACTCATTTAGTAATAAGACCTGGCAAACGAATTGGGTAGATTGGATTTGGATTTGACTTGATCGGATTTGGCTTAGATCAATTTTGACGTTCACTCTAGAGTTGGGCTTAGCATTCATGTAATTGAATTTTCCATTGTGTCACTGTCAACTCATTTAGTAATAAGACCTGGCAAACGAATTGGGTAGATTGGATTTGGATTTGACTTGACCGGATTTGGCTTAGATCAATTTCAGATCCAAAAAAAAGTCTTCCTAAACAGTTTATCAAGCTTATGAATCTAATGAAATATTATTGATGAGGATAAAAATCTAAATCGTTTACTAATAAATAGTCAAGATTTGATGAACTCACTACAAAAAAATGGGGCTATCCTAGCATTTGTAAAACCATTGGGATAGCCTCAGAAAGTGCCAGAAAAGGGTCAAAATTCCTATCCGGGTGCTTTTTTTCCCGGTGCTTCAAACTGCCACGCAGTGATAGTCGGTATAGGGTTGCCGGACCTGTACCAGTGCTCTTCAAAAGCGCTAGGATAGGTCTCGGCACTTTTCAGACCCTGTTCTGGCGTTTTTACTTGTGTCGGGACAGCCCTTACCAATAGCTTCGAAGACTTGTACTGGTGGATTTCAAGGCCTATACCGGCGCTTTTTTTTTTTTTTTTTTTTTTATTTATTTATTAAAAAGCGCCAATATAGGTCTATCTATACCAACGGTTTTATAACCGCCCCTATAGGGTATTCACGGAAATACGAATACAACCTATACCAGCGCTTTTGAAAGCGTTGGCATAGATAGTACCTATTCCAGCGTTCTTGAAAGCGCTGGTATAGGTCTTCAATGAATATAATTAAAAATGCCTATACCAGCGCTTTTGAAAGCACTAGCATAGGCAGTACCTATTCAAGCACTCTTGAAAGCGCTGTTATAGGTCTTTAATGAATATAATTAAAAAGGCCTATACCAGCGCTTTTAAACTGCCAAAATAGGTTCTGCCTATGCCTACGCTTTCAAAAGTGTTGGTATAGGGTGTATGCCCATACCCTATTCCAGCGGTTTTTAAAGTGACAAAATAGGTCTTTTTTTTTTTTTAATAATTTTTTTAGCACTTGTAATGTACCTACAATACATATTTTCCAATACATATTTTATAGCAACTGTAATGAACCACAATTTATATTTTCCAATAGCAAATACAATACCACATTAAACCAAAAAACTAAATATATTTAATTACACCTGTAGGGTCAAAATTTGTTGGGCCAGGCACCAAAACTTTATATGATGAGCCCACCAAATTTCCCACAATAAATTTGTAGAGAATGAGCCAAACAACTGGGCTAATGGTGGATTTAGCAACGGTCCAGATGAACAAAAACTAATAACAAAGAGATGGATTGAGTCAAGCCTTTAACGGGATGAACCCCTGTAGTCCGAAGAGGTTTTCTATTTCAAGGCTTAGTAAATACAATTTTTTCTCTCCCCCACTCTGCGAGACTTGCTTCCCTTATATAGACCCCCTTTTCCCATCTTCACCGCACACTTGTCCTCCATCCAGACACCCACTTGAGTACTAGTCACATCAGCCGTCTGCTTTAACCTGCAGTGAGTGGTGGTGGGTGAAGACGCACTGTTCAGGTGTCTTCTCCACATAAATGCGGCCAGGAAAGTTGCTGCAGTGCATTAAATGTGGCGGTGACAGCTTTATTGGCAAGACATTTCGTGATAGCTACGCAGTTAGACATGCTCGAAGTTCCGTCCTGGGAGGGAGACCTTCAGCATAGCTACCCGATCAAGTTCTGGGCTGCTCCATTAAGTAGGATCTCTTCGGCCATACCAGGTTGTCTTCGGACGGAGCGTTTTTTTATCTACGGGCTGTGCTTCCGCCAGAATGGCAGAGCATTGATACATTTAACCTCTTCGGACAGTGAGTCGTATTTGAACTGGGCCTCAGGCCCATCATGTGGCGTCGGGCTTTCTCACCCACAACACCATATCAATAATTACATCCCAAATGTCTAGAATGTTATATACAAAATAATACATCCCGAGTGTCTAGAATGTTATGAACAAAATAATACATTCTACACAACTATGTAGAATGTCTTGCACACTGACCTAATCTGAACTAAATTGAATTAGATTGAACCCAGTCAAGGTGAATGTGGTAAATTAAATGAACAATTTAGAACATTTTAAACTTGGCTTTACACAATTCATTTACAGCTTTGTAGCTGAATCGATTTTGTTAATCGATGAAGTAAGGTAAGCTATCATTCTCCTTGGGAAATAACTTCTGTAAGGTTAAATTTATTCAATCATGTGTTGGTTTTATTTTATGCCAAATTTGCTTGTATTTTAGCAATTAGATACCTTGTATTTAGGTGAGAATTATGTAAGGGTTGTGTGTGAGAGAGTGTGAAGAAAACTCAAGATGTGTGCATACAAAGGAGCCTTGCGATTGGATCTTGCGACTGGCAAGTCGTCAAAGTGGCACATATGTGAAGCATGCAGGGAACTAAAGGGTCACAACAGCTGGAGCACTACAGGACAAAATGTATAGTCTGGCTAGGTAGTTAGCTTGTGACTTAAACTCGCGACTTATTCCACTCGCAAGATTGAGTCGCCAGAATGCACTGTTTGGATGAAAACTGACTTTTCGCATTTCTCACGTACACTATTATAAATATCCTTACACCCACGAAATGTTGAGAGCTTTTAGAGAGAATTTTGAGAGAGAAATCTTAGAGAAAAATAAAATTGACTCATCCACAATATTTTATATTTGATTCTCCAAATTCCTCTATTCTCACCCTCTCTATTGACATATCCTTGAGAGGTACATTTGCCAAATCCTTATCTCACCACACACATATCAATGAAGAGGTATTTTGGTGCTTGGGAAGCAGTTCGGAGATGACCAATTTACTTGGTTGATGCAATGGGCTTATTGCGGGATCCGGAAAGCTAAAGAAGACACGGTTAGGCTTAACCTTGTTGGAGTAAGAAGTTTGGAGGGCTTAAGTGCATTAGATAGATTAGGCTTAGAGGGTCTTCTATTATTCATGTATCCCAACTTTATTCTTTAATGGATCATTTGACCACTTGGAGGGCGGCGGAGAGGTTTTTTGCCGAGTTCTTCGATTTCCTCTTCGATAACACGTGCCGGTGTTATCTTTGTGTTTGCATCTCTCTTCCCTTACTCTTTACCTTTTAATTGCTGCTGTGTTTGTGATTAATTATAGTTTAGAGTGTTTTACCAATTTTGATATAGCTTATATTCATCATTCCGCACATATATTATTTGTGTATAAGCTTGTGTTGGTATTGTTGAAATTGGGGGTCTAAACATTCATTCGTGTTTTACACACTAATTGAACATTCAATTGGCATCAGAGTGGGTGCACTTGCTATGGTTTCATTACTTAAGTGTGATTCTAGACCCTTTTGGAGATGGATCGATCTCAATCGCTTAATGCTCCTCTATACTTTGATGGGAGCAACTATACTTTTTGGAAAGTCCGTATGAGGGCATTCCTTTGTTCTATTGATGATAATGTTTAGGACACTGTCAAGATAGGATGGACTAGGTTAAAGGCCGCTAAATCCACATGGGATAAGATAGCCTTTGCGGCAACTAATGCTAATAATAAGGCTTTAAATGCTATTTTCTGTGGTGTTTCTCCTGATGAATTTCACAAGATCTCTCATGCTACAATTGCCAAGGATGCGTGGCAAATCTTGGAGACGGCCTATGAAGGCACCAAAAAGGTGAAGGACACCAAGTTATAAATGCTTACCACACGCTTCGAGGAGCTGAAGATGAGTGAAGACGAGTCATTCGACTCATTTTATGGAAAGGTAAATGAAGTGGTGATTGGAAAATTCAACTTGGGAGAAAAGACGAAGGACTCTAAGATTGTGAGGAAGATTCTACGATCATTACCGGAGAGCTTCCGTGTAAAGGTCACTGCCATCGAAGAGAGCAAAGACCTTGATGAGATTAAAATTCAAGAATTCATCGGTTCTCTTCAAACCTATGAGCTATCTCTACCATCACAAAGGAAAAACAAATCTCTTGCACTCAAGACAATCAATGAGAGATCGGAAGCTCAAGACTCCTCGGATGAGGATGAGGTTGAAAAGGAAGTGGTGTACCTTGCTAAGAAATTCTGCAAGTTCTTAAAGTTCAAGAGAGATGGGAAGTCTTTTGAAAAGGGAAAATTCTCGAATTTTAAAAAGGACAAGAAAGACTTCAAGAAGAAGGATTCAAAAGACTCTTCTCCATCTCAAATGGTCATGTGCTTTGAGTGCAAAGGGCATGGGCATGAGCATGTGAAGAAAGAATGCCCCACTTATTTAAAGGCAAAGGGTAAAGTATTTGCCACTACCCTTAGTGACTTAGACAGTTCAAATTTAGATTCAGGAGAAAGTTGTGATGGAGAAGGAAACTACTCCGCATTTATGACCATTGTACCTGTGGACTCTTTAGAAGATTCGCATGCACTAGTGGAAGAGCTCGGTGAGCGCACCAAAGTGGAGTCAATAGGAGTCGGGGAGGAATTCAATGATGAAGATGAAGAATGTGTCTATGAAGGAACAAATGGATTGTAAGACACTTATAATTCTCTTCTTGAGAAGACCGGAGAGTATGCAAAAGTGGCTAAAGCAACCATAAGAAAAATGAAGAGAGCAAAGAAAGATTACAAAAGTTTTCTTGTGCGGTACAAGGAGACTAAATGCGAAGTTGAGACGCTGAATGGAGAACTAACAGAAGCCTATTTTAAGATCAAGTTTCTTGAGCTTGAAGTGATTCAAGCTAATGCTAAAATGGAGCGGGTTGCCTCCAAAAAATTTGACGAAGTGCTTGCCCATCAAAAGGCCTTTTCTGACAAAAGCAGCCTAGGATTCACCGGAGAGAGTAGTTCAAGCGCCAATGTGTCCAAGGAGATGAAGTTTGTTAAAGCAAAGGAACCAATGGTAGTAATTCCAACTGTTGAGAAAGTGAAGTTTGAGAAGAAGCCAAAGGTGATTGCTCAAAGGGTTTTGACAAAGCCTCCAAACCCAGTAGTGGTGAAACCCAAGACTAAAGAAAAATCTCTTCCGAAGTCACAAAGAGGACCACAAACTTAACACTTTTGCCACCACTAAACCTAATTGCCATAATTTTCAGGCATTAAAGAATGCTAGCTCTCAAAGGTCAAGAGGACAAAGAAATGGCAAGGACAACCTCATGCAATCAAAAGGGAGAGAAGTTGATTCTGATAATGGTGATGTGATAAAGATGATAGACACCATCACATCTTGTTTGGCAAACTTCACCCTAAGGTTTGGGAATCATAACTCAAGTACCCAATCCTCTAAGTATATCACCCAAAATGCAAGTGTCGTGTGGGTGAAGAAAGGTACACATGCATAAGCATTAGAATATGTCCATGCATCAATTCTTTCTATATGTTGTGACTTTGTTTGGTTATTTGCTTAGTTATCATTCTAGCATGTTTTGACAACTTTTGTTTGTTTTTAATAGCTTTGAATGTTTTCTTTTTTTATCAAATAATTTAACACACTTCAAACAGTCTCAGAACTCATCAAACTCACTCATGAAGAAGGAAAAGACGTTAATCTGCTTGCCATGATCATGTGGACAGTGTGGTATCGCCAGAACCAACTCAGAACCACTAATAAAGAATACCCAGTCAGCCAAGTCTCCACGAATGCCCAACAAGCACTCACCTACTATCACCAAGCAAACCAGGTCATACCGCCCGAATCTCCAGTCTACACTCATCCTCAGGACAAATGGAGCCCACCTCCTGCAAAAAACTTCAAGGTGAACTTTGACGGAGCCACATTCAAAGAGATACATAAAGCTGGCCTCAGCGTTGTGATCCAGAACTCCCTAGGACAACCGATTGCTTCCTTATCTGAATTGGTGAATCTGCCATACTCATCTGATATTGTTGAAGCAATGGCTGCAGCTAGAGCCATTTACTTTGCTCAAGAAATTGGCTTAACATCTTTTATCCTTGAAGGCAATTCTAAAGGTGTGATCAGGTGCCTTAGAAGTGACGACGACTCCTTTTCTCCTTACGGGCATATCCTTGCAGCAGCCAAAGTGACCACAGAGACCAGCTGTTGTATTTCATTTTCCCATATTCGTAGACTTGGTAACTCTGTTGCTCACATCCTACCTAAACATGCAAGACATGTTAGAAGTTTTTCGGTCTGGATGGAGGATGTTCCTCCACACCTTTAAGCTGTACTTTTAGCCGATAATGGCTAGTTTTTCTTAATGAAATTTGCTGATGTTCTTTCTCAAAAAAAAAAAAAAACACCCTTTGAGGTGACGAAAAGAGCACCCCCCACACTTGAAAATAGATTTCCAGGATCAAAAGCACAGTATATCTGATGCCCAACCTAACAAACTGCATGGTAGTAATGCTCAAATAAGACTGATATAACCAAACGAAAAGGCTCTAAAGCAAAAAGTACAGTTAGCTCAAGTATAAGCGAAAACCCAATTTATGCCAACAATATGAAAGTATGAAACTGACAAGAATTAAAATGAAGAGTGCAGATTGAAGAATGGGGGCACCACAAGGAGAACGCAGAGTTGTTAGCATCCTAGCCAATTTAAAATGTCTTGCAAATATAGGTCTCAAATTCATAATGCAAACATACAGCAATACACCGACACTGCAAAACATGAGCAACAAGTAAAATGCAAAACCCCACAAGAAATTTAATGTTAGAAGAAAACCATGTCTGACAATCACAAAGAGAGTTTTCTTTTGTTTTTTAAAAGTTTAAAAGAGAACCCCCAAAGAGAGATGCTCACCAATGTTTTAGAAACATTTCGATCCACCGTTGATTTCCTTGCATACAAATCATATCATTGTAATTTGAAAGCAATTAATTGCATCAAGGTCAGGGATATGATTGTGAATAGAAGTTTGTGAAGAAAATTAAACTCTGAAGTAAACTCATCACCTTAAGTCCACAACACCAAGTCACCCTAAAATGAATTGGTCCAACTACCATCAAACTACACTAACGGATTAGATGTTCACATCACATATCAAAGCAACAACACTTAAAACCAGTTTCTAAAATACTTATCAGTCTATCGTATAGAAGAATTAGCCACGTTCACTAAGCCAAACTGGCTTTACCCAAAATTCAAAAGCAAATATCACAACACTCATAAAGCCACTCATTGCTATCCATTAAACACCATACATGGACAGGCCAATGACCTTTATATCAATTGGCACTTCTTGGTATTTCCAAGAGAGATGTCTAAAGTTCAAATCTTCCTTTGTCACTTGAGATGAAAAAAAAAAAAAAAACCCCCCAATAATGAACAGAGTTGCTTGTATATTCATCGACTTATCTTGAACTTTTGTATGCTACTCGTCCAGCTATCCAAATTGCAAAGTTCAGAACTTTGTTTACCTTTTCTAAACAACCAAACATAAGATGAGGATTTAAATGTGTGTGTTTGATCACATAAGGATAATGTGTTACCATGTATAAGCCAAGAAACACATATCAATTAGTTTTAGCAAAAGATTAAAACGGCTCAAAACATTTCATACTGCCCAAAAGTACAAAAGCTCTTGAACAGCAAAATTCAACATCCTAAAACAAAGCAAAGCCACCTTGATTCTTGACTAGTCTTCAAATGACAAAAGCAAAAAAAACAGGGGAACCAAACTATAGTTGCCCAGTTGCCCACCAAAACAGTCAAAGCTTATTTTTAGAGAAACCAAATGGGAGAGTCTAATTATGCTCCATCAGCAACCAGATACACAGACTACTAAAGGCTGCAGCTGTTTAAATTATTAAAAGCTGTAATTAAATCAGTAATATATATTACCTCCAAAAATCAAATGAAGTATATGAGAATGAATATCTGGTTATAATCATAAAAACACTCAGAAAATCAAATAGTGTAATTTAGAGCTGAGAAAAAGGGAAAAAAATTAAAAAAAAATCATTTAAGAAAATATAACTCTCGCACCTAACACAGATAACCAAGATAAAACAAATAAAATAAACAAAAAACAAAACACAAAAACAAAGAAACACAGCTATAATGATGATAAACAAACCCAAAGAGCTGCAAGACAGAAAATTTGGCATCCAAAAACGACACAAAATCCAAATATAAATATGTTAAGCTGCAAATATGATGCACATAAAACGTGTTTTCTGAAGATTTAAAGAATGGATTCTAAAAGGTAGAATGGTACTAGATTTAGCAAGGAAAATGCTTGATCTGATGAGTGCAACTCCAACTATCTCTGCAACAACAATAAATAGTTGTGATTTCTAACGTGAGGGTTGAGGAAAGAGTGATAAGAGTGCTCGTTGAGCCATCTATAAAAGCGAATCTGAAGGTCAGCTTTGTTAAATGGGACGCCGATTGCGGACACGTATATGAACTGCACCCGTTGGATCCGTTAGGATTTGACACCTGTGGTTCTTGGTATCACTGAACTTGTTGACCACTTTGTTTTGTTTTGGACTTCTGCTGCAAAAGTGAGTCCGCTCCAACATATTCTTTAAAAGCGAAACTTTTTCAAAACTTTTTTAAAGTTAATACAGTAATTCTTGATATAGATGAGTTACGCTAGGGCCACCAAAATGGAAATTAATTAGAAGTTAATGAATAGGAATAATAATATCTTTAATTAAGATTAGATATAATTTTTTTATAGAAAAAAAGGGATACCGGCAAGTTAATGGATATTAATTATTAAAATTTAAGGGATAATTTAAGGAATGATCTCTTAAATTAAAAGTAAACTATTAACAAAAAAAACTCTTGAAAATTTTGAAGATTAAAAATTTAATCGGGAAAAGTAAGATTAAAAAATGAAGATTAAGGAACAATATATTTGGCTGAAATTGAAATTTTTTTGTTGAAAATACTATAAATAAAGGTAAAAGTTAACTTCATAAATAGTACTAAAAGTGCAGTGGGATCCATGAATAGTAGAAAAAAAAATTGGCAAAAATATTCTATGCCAAAAGGATGAAGATTAAAAAACAAAGAAAGGAGAATTAAAGAAAGAATAAAGAATGAATGAAGAAATAATATTTAAATAAGATAAAATAAAGATAAAGATAAAGAAATTGTTCACCATTTAAACAGTATAAAAATTTGAAGAGATTGCTGGAGATGCTGTTAAAATGCGGGCATTAAAAAAGAGGTCAGGTCCGAGCATCAAAAACCCACCCCAAACCTGACTTGTTGCCCTTTCTAACTAGTACTCAAAAAATGACCGAAGAAAGCAATTCTGAGTTGATTATATTGTGATATATAACTCTTGTGTGTGAGGCCGTATATAGGACCTAACGACCTTATGGCCTTAATCCTTATGACCTTATAACCTTATGACTATTTGTTTGGACATGATAGAGATGGAAATTAGTGTTTCATGGGACCTTGTTCATTCGTTTTGGATTCATGAATGTTTCATAATCTAATAGAGGCAGGGATGGACCCAGGATTTGAACTTGGAGGGGCCCAAAGCAAAAGGGTCAATTTCATACTAAGGTCATTTAAGTTTAGTTAAGAAGAGAAAAAATGATATATTTGGGTACCAATTAATCCTATGTACCTTTTAAAGTTATCGCTTTATATATATTATATTTAATTTGTTTATAAATTAGAATCCCACTTTTTTTTTTTAAGAGCTTTTAAAAATTGTAAATTCATATAATATATTTTTAAGCCATAAATTCACATATCTAACTTAATAATATATTGCACAAGACATATTTTGATTTCTATTACAACTCATTAATATGAAAAAAAAAATAGATAAAAGGTAGGAAAAAGAAAGATATGGAGAAGTAAATCCCACGTGTAGAGTAGATGGACTCTTGGACAAAATACAATAGTAAAAACCACATGTGTGTCTGACATTTTTGACCAAAAGCTTAAAAGTAGATATAGGGAAAGTAAAAAACCTCTTAAGAAAACAAAGAGACAGTGGGCTAGTGGAGAAATCGAAGTAGAAGAAAGAAAATAATAGAGGAGGATTTCAGCAAACTGGGGGAGAAATCTAAGCCAAAGAAGAAGAAAAAAATAGAGGAGGATTTTTGTTGTTCAAACAGCAGACAACATCAACCATAATAGTATGACAATCCAGGCAAGAAGAACTAAAGAAGCATAAGGATTTAGGTAAAAACTGACGGTTGTTGGAGGAAGAATAAGAGTTGAGAAAGTGAAATTGAGTGAGAGAAATTTAAATGGGTAAAAATGGGAATTTATGATTTCTGTTTTGTTATTTCATATTTGTGGTATGATTATATTGTGTATGCTTTTTTGCTTAGACCAAAATTTTGTTCTATTTGAAGGTTTTTCTTATTACGGGTTGTTGACTATTGTGATCTCTTTGGGCTAATTTGATTAAATTTTGATGGTGGGGGCCTAGATTTTGGAGAGAGGGGGGGAAGGGGGGGCTGAAGTTGTATGTGAGTATCTAATTTCATTCATATATTCCTGCTATTTTTTTTTTTTTTTTTCTAAAGGTCAGGGGGGTTTGGACCCCTTTAGTAATGTCTTGTGGACCTTACAAATTATGTTTATGATAGGGATACATAAAGTGTTTCATAGAGGCCTTTTGTTCATTTACCTTGTGGACCTTATGAAAGACATGCACAAGTAGTGTTTCATAGGGGGGCCGTTTGGACCTTTTTAAATGTTTGATGAGAGTTATAGAACAAAGTTTCTCTCCAACCTTATTTGGAAAGAGACTCTTCAAACTTTTCATATATCTATTTTTTGGGTGTGAATTTTGTAAATCTAACCATTGAATTTTATATTCCTTATATTCTTAATATGCATATCAAATTTCATTCAAATCGGATATTATTTATTATTCGATCAATAAACTTATTTGGTATACACAATTTTAGATCATAAAAACTTGAAATTTTAACATTTGTTTGATGACATAGTAATTGATCTTTGATCTTCTTGAAATTTTGCAACCATGAAAGATATAACAAGAACATGTAATCCTCCAGTTAGAAAGCACTTAACGCATCTTTATCACTTGACGCATCTTAAGACAATATGAACACGGTTTTATAAATTTTATTATATTTTAATGAAAAAATTAACAAATGTTCTAAGGGTATTGGTCTAAGAAATATTTTTAAAATTTATTTATGAGTAAAAAAAAAAAAAAGCAATTTTTTGACAATTTTTTTATATTTCTCATGAAAGTAGTATCAAAAATTTCCTTACATGGTCAATTAACAAATGTTCTAAGGGCACTTACTAACTAGATATATATTTGAAAACTACCCTGTCAATGTGTTAGTTTATCAAAGATCTATTAACTACTCACCTTAATTTTTCCTATGTAGGAGTTATTCATTCAACTAACACGACAATTTAAATGTGAATATTCTTCTTTTTATTATTATTTATTTTTTATAAATATGATAAAATTTGGAAACTACAACATTTTAATTTATGATAATTGTTCTTTATTATCAAATCGTATTATGTATAAATACTTATAGGGTTCGATTAACTGGTGTCTTTAGAGTATTTGTTAATTAACAATTTTAAGAAAGTTTTGATACAATTTTTATGAAAAATATAATAAACTGTCAAAAAAATGAAAAAGTTTGACTACAAAATTTGTTAGATAAAGCATTTATAGTGAATGAAACAATCCATCACTTTTTTTTTTTCTTTTCTAATTTTCTTTTCCACTATTGCATTATTTTGTTATTTATTAAGCTAACCCATCATCAGGGCATTGCTTCTTCATCCTTTATTTCTTTCTAGTTTCTAGTGGTTTATTTATGGTTGGCAATAAATACGTAAAAAGTATTTTTCTTTAGAGATTAAATTTGTTAGAGATTACCCCTCCAACTCTAACATGCCACATCACCTTATCATATATTTAATAATAAACATGACCATACTCAATCAATTCTAATATCCATATATAAATCTAACCAAATTAGGAGTTTATAGAGATGTTATTAGAAGTGGTAGAATGTATTGAATCTTAAGTAATATATTGATGTATCAATATTTTATTGGATGGTATAAAACATGGGTTTTACATCCATCCTTACCAAATCCAAACTCTCTTTTTTCACTATGGTTATTATTTTTATGATCAAATTGGCAATTAATTGATTGGAATAATTTTTCTCCCAAAAAAAAAAAAAAATGGAATAGTGTGGGGGGGGGGGGGGGGGGGAAATGATTTGTACTCTTAATTGTTGGTTTCTGGAGAGTTAAATGGCCCCAAATAAATTTTCTAGTTGGGTCAAAATGTTGGTCAACCCATTAAAACTAGAGGACTTCAACTCTCATCTACCAAAGATGTTAATTTTTTGGGCTATTTAGTTGCATGTATTTGGGTCAATCAAATGGTTTGGACTCGAAGCTTAGGACTATAGCCCATAGGCTTCACTCGCTTCTCACTCCTAAATTTTATGCATTTGTATTGTATGGCCACTAACTCAAATTTGGCATTTGGAAATGACTTCGTTATACCACATAGGAAAAGGCCCAAAGGAAAAGATGGCTCAAATGGACAATGCAAACTTTTGGTTTGTCAAAGAAAACAAAAATGGAAACCTAGTTCTAGATCATACAAAAGAGCAATTAGATCTACATCAATCATAATCCATGTTGATTGGTGATTAGGAGAACAACTTAGAACCATTTAAAAAAACAAAGATGAAAAAAAAGTGACCTATCCATGTTGATTTGGGGCTTCTATAAAAATCCATACAAATCCACATCTTTAGTAGACATGGCAAAACGGGTCAGAATTTTCTGACCTGACCCAACCCGACCCGAAAAATACCCGACCCGAACTCGATTTTTTTTTACCCGAAGCAAAAACGGGTTGACCCGTGACCCGACCCGTGTTTTTTGCGGGTCAACACGACCCGACCCGCGACCCGACCCGAACCCGAACCATTTTTTTAAAACTTTTTTTTTTTTTGGGTAAAAAAATAGTAAAACTAAGACAATATTGGTTTAATTGTTTATTGTGAACTTTAAGGAAATAATTGATACATTTACATAACCGCATGCAAATTAATTGAAAGACAAATGACTAAACAATCTGTAATGAGTAAAGATTTTTAGATATCAAATAGCAAAGTACATGCTAAGATAATCTGGTTACAACAGAGTTAAAAACATAGATTTAAAATTGTAAACACGTGTGAGAAACATTCACAAGTGTGAAAATAGTGAAGCTAAAGTATCAACTTAGCATAAATTATGAATACTTAGACCTATTTTTTTAATAATTTATGTCCAAAATAAACGGTTTTTCAAAATAAATTATGATATTTTCTAGAGTGTGTGTTACTTAATAATAATATGATATTCATAAAAGATACCATGTATAAATAAGTAAGCAATCAAATTTTAAAGTATATCTCAAATTGAAATAGAGTGTCAACCACAATTGATAATAGATTATAAAATTAATTTTCAAGATTGTAAATTTCTTATATGTTTTTATTTTTTATCAAATGAGTTATCCAATGAGTCATTTGTAATTTTGTTTTATATTTTGGAATGTTGATATTGTGTAAAAATAAAACTTGTGTATTTGTTTTACTTATCTTTGTGTTATTTTGTTTTAGATAGCAATGTTAGGCTTTGTATAATTTTAAAATTATTGAATAAGTATTAATAAGTTTAACTGAGTTCATTCTTGATATAAGTGGTAAATTCAAAATAATGCATTTCACATCAAGTAATTTGTTGCATAACTTTCCAAATGGCAAATACATGTTGTTTTCTTTATTAAAAAAAAAAAAAAATTTCATGTGAAAAATACGGGTCAACCCGACCCGACCCGCAACCCGATTTTAACCCGTTTAAAATGACCCGTTTTTGACCCATGACCCGTTTGACCCGCAACCCGTTTGACCCGACCCGAACCCGACCCGACCCGCCCGTTTTGCCATGTCTAATCTTTAGTTTGTGAGCTCAAAAAGGAAGATTTGGTCTTGGAGGCCCAAAACAATTTCCCCTATGAAAACTTCCCAAACATGCCAGCAGAAAGGTGAAGGCCCAGATCCACACTATTATTCATAGACCTCAACAAGTTTTGGCGGAAAAAGAAAAACAAAGCATGACTTGTACTAATACAATCAAAAATCCAAACAGTTCAAATTTTCATAACACCTTAAAAGAGGATTAAAAAGTACAGGAAAATTCAATTCAAGCAACGTAATTCTAACAAACCAACGAAAACAGAGCGTGGATCATAGTATATTGGAGGCTCAGACAGCGTTTAAGTTCAGAGCAAGTTGGATATTGTCATAGTTGCTGCTGTTAGTAATGCCATCGGTGCTAGCAACGTTGCCTTCAGGAAGTGTTTGGATAGCATTTCCAGTGTTGTTAGTTGTAAGCCTGCGAAATGCGAGAATGAGTGCGATGATGAGGAGGAGCAGGCTAAGTATTTCTGCAGCAAGCTTAACGATTGAAAGCAACGAGGTTTGTTCCCTGCATCAACAAGAGGAAACTAATTCTATGAATTACTTTACTGGAACCAACAAAAATAAAATTACAAAATAAATTGCTAATAAAAGAATATGTAGCTATTGTCACACCTGTTTGGAGGAGAAGACAAAGAGGACAATAGGGTTGAAGGAAAAGGAGCCAGAGACGATGGAAAGAGTTTTGCCATGTTTGCTATAAAAAAAAAAAAAAAAGGATTGAATAGAGCAATTTTGAGTCTCGTATATCGTGATATATATATATATATATACTTTTTATTGCCCTCATATGGAGTCCCTCCCTACTTTGGCTCAGTTATTGCGTTTCCGTACTCCTCCGTACTTTGGCTCAGTTTTGTTTGTTTGAATAAAGCCATGAGTTTATGTCAAAGTTGTTTAGTTTTGTAACGCGGAAATAGGTAACTAATTTTTTTTTTTTTTTTTTTTTTTTTTTTTTTTTTTTCTAACTATCTAGTTATTAGTTAAGGTTTTGAAATTATATTTTTTACTAGCATTTCGAGTTTAAGAGACTCAATTTAGGGTCTATAAATCGAGTTTTTGAGATTCGATTTTTATGGGTTGTTCACGTCTGATATGACATTTTTTTCACGTGGTAACTACGTGAAAATCGAGTTTTTGAGACTCGATTTATAAGAAAACCCTATTAAAAGTAAAAATCTTGCATCTTCTTCTCATCTTCTCATCAGAACAGAAAGAGAGAGGGGGAAAAAAAAAAAAAAAAACCAGAAACAGAACCTAGAAACAGAATACCGGCGCTGCCCTCAGCTACATCGCGCGATCTAGGCCAGCGCAACCCAAGCCGCGCAAGCCCAGGTCACACGAGAGCACAGGCCGCGTTGGTGAGGTAAGCATCTGATTGTATTTCTGGTGAGGTGAGCTTTAGATTCTTTCTCTCTCTCTCTGATCTGATTGAATTTTTTTTGGGTATTTCGGCTTGTACATGGGTGACTTGAAACTTCAAATGTTTTTAAATTTTTTTGGCTTATAAATTGAGTCTTAGAGACTCGATTTCCAAGTGGTCACCATGTGAAAATATATGCCATGTTGGACGTGATTAAACCATGAAAATCAAGTCTCTGAGACTCGATTTATAGGCCAAAATCGAGTCTTTTAAACTCGAGATGCTAGTAAATAATATAGTTTCGGAACCGGAACTACTAACTACATAGTTAGAATTTTATGATTATTTACCCATTTTGTCCGTTTTGTAATGTTAAAGCCATGAGTATTGTTATGTCAAAGCCATGAATTTTGTTTGTTTGAATACAGGTACCATTTTTGTAGGACGTTTTTGCCCTCTGCCCATTCGTCAAAGCCATGAGAAATTGTAAGCCAAGCAGTTTTGTGAATCTTTTAACTTTCTTATATTTTGAAATTACCTTTGTCAATGAGTTAGTGCTAAAAGATATAGGGCGTTTGGTACATGTGTTTAAATACATATTTTCAGTTTTTAAATAACATTACACGTATTTTCATACACTTTTCAACCATATGTATTTCCAAAAAAACTAAAAACTGTTATTTAAACACATATACCAAACGGGCTCATATTAACCATTCATATGTGTTATTACTATCCTATGTGGGACATAATCATTTAACTAATTAACTAGGTAATTTACACATAAATTTAAAAATTAGAACATTCATTTATGATATTCTTTTTCATCATTAAACCAAGACAATATATGAATATTTATATGTATTCTTCTTTTGTATACTCATATAGTACCATACTAGTATCTATTTCAAAACATTCCAAACATTTTACATCAATTCAAGATTGTGCTTTGTTCCTGTAAAGCAATATCGATATTTATCAACCATTTAGCTAAAATATAAATGATTATAATTTATCTATTTCTCAAGATTATACTTGATGTGCTTTAAGAGATTTAATGTTCAACAAATTCTAAGAATTCACAGTAGATTAAATAAATATAACTCTCTGTGAGTGAGGCCATATATTGTGGTTTTATAGGACCCTCTGCTGACTCAATGCATTTTGTGAATTCTGCCTTCCATCTGCTGCTGACTCAACACGTTTTTGCCCTCCCTCTGCGGAGGGAATGCATTCTAAGGGGTGGCAAATGGGCGGGTTGGGTTATAAATGGGTTGGGTCATAAACGGGCTGGGTGTGTAATTAACCATTTATCCATTTATGACCAATTTATATATAAATTAATTATCCATTACCCGCCCAACCCATTTAATTAGTAACCCGCCCATTTAACCCAATATGATCCAAATACTTATAAAACTAGCTAAATACCCTGTTAATTTTCAAAATTACCAAAATACCCTCACTCCCTCACTGGAGCTAGCTAATTCCACAAAAGAGTCAAATTTGAAACTTTCTTTCCTAAAGCTTTCTCGGCCACCAAACAGTCACCAAAGCTTTCTCGGCCATGGAAGACAATCATGGAGCTTTCGAATCCAATACCAACGAAGTTACCACCGGCAATGACCATGGCTGGCAAAAGGTCACGTACGCGAAGCTTTAGAGGAAAGCCAAGCCAAATTCTTCCGATTCCGCCTCCAACAAAATCGTTTCCAACGGAGCTGTTCCCGGCACCGACAACGTTTTTCGGTCTCTGGAGCAGCAATTGGCGATTCGCCGCCTCCAAATTCTCGAGGAGCAGAGATCCGTTGTTGCTGTGGATGCCGATTTCGACGCTCCGGCAACGAGCACGATAGCAACGATGAGGAGAATGAGCGGTGGTGGAGAATGGGAAGGCTGAGGAAGCCAAGGAAGTGAAGTCGAAGAAGCCAAAGGTTTTGGTCTTTGATGTAGCCGTGAAGATCGACGCCGATGATCTCTGGGCTTTTCTCGTCAATATATCGGAGAGTATTAGCTTTTCAATTTCAAAGTTCATACATTTTTATTTTATTTTATTATTCCTTATGCATGTGAATGTGTAGTGAGAGAGGGATTTGGTTTGATCTGTTTGATTTTGGATTTCTAATCAATGTTTGGTTCCCGAGAAAACTAAGAAAAAAAAAAAAAGAACCTTGAATATTTTATTTAATTTTAAATTTTAGATGGGTTTAGTGGGTATCAGTGGATTTATCCATTTAGACTGATCTAATTAAATAATCAAATGGGTCTTTACCCATTTAACCCAAATATTTAAATGGGTTGGGTTAAGACTTATCCAAATAAGGTGGGTAATAGGCGGATTCATGGATATGGATAAAAATTGCCACCCCTGATTCTACTACCACTTTTTATTGTAGGATGTTTTTGCCCTCCCCCAACACGTTTTTGCCCTCCCTCAACAAAAATAAGATGCTAATAAAAGAATTCACAGGACATGTCGCACGCCTATTGGTGTCATATCTGATTATTTGTCACCATTTTATTGGTAAGGCGCTTTTTCGAAGAAACGATTCATTTTTCACTCTGAATCCCCCACCAAATTACGAATATAAAGACACCTGAAAAAGAATATAAAGCTAATGCTATTCATGGACGTCTTTTTCTATCTATTTGCATTTTAGGACCACCTTTCTCCACTTTACCACTATAGGAAGCGTATACAAATGTCTTTAATGCATTTTCAACAAATGGTACAATTTAATATTCTAATTTCACCTCCCCTTATATTGGTTTTGCGCCATGCTTAAATGTGTGATATTGAATTGATCTCTAAAATTTCACAACAATTTTTTTTTTTTTTTTTTTTGATGTAACATTTTTATTGTAACAAAAATTTGTTGTCCTCCATAGTTACACTAATATATTAAAATATTTTAAGAACACCTTCTTGAGGAACTATGTTTATGTTCATATAAATTAGGAAGAGAAGAATGTCTCAAATGCATTATCAATCAACAAAAAATTAGAAGATTTAGTTGATGAATAGTATGATTTTTGAGACAAAATTGGCTGCCCATATATTGGTCTAATTGTGCACAATGCTTAAATTGTATGTTGAATTGATCCCATTAATTTCATAGTATTTACGTTTTTTTTAGACATATATTTCAAATGGGGGAGGAAAATTTGAACACTGGATATTTGAAACACTCAAAGGTGCCAAGCAAATTGACCTATAGGTCATTGGTATTTTGGTGCAAATTTAACATAGATTTTGTTGTTACACAATAAATGTTTTGAAATACTTTAACACATGCCAAAAGTCTTTAACTCATCCATCCCCCAATTATTGAATCATAAAATAAAAAAATTGACACAATAATTCTACCACATGTACACACATATATATATATATACAAACATATAATTACACACACGATTTTAATTTTTATATAGAGATAAGCCAAAATTCAAGTAGATACCTTGGGTTAGGTTTATGACAACCCTTTGAAAAGCATGTTATCTTGCCTATGAGTTAAACCTTTGATACAATTCCTTAGGTGTGTTGTACATTATGTTTCTTATTTAAATTCAAACAATTGATTACAATAAATGTAATTGTTTTAGGGAAAATAACATAATTTGTATTGTATTGGTCAATTTAATTATGTATTTGATTTTAATTAAGAAACCTAAAGTAAAACAAATAAAAAATAGTACCTAAGTTTGTCATTATATATAAACAGATTCTAAAAAAAACACCAAATTAAATAAATATATAGTTACTACTTACTAGTAAAAATACATAATTAAATCAGTATTGCATTATAATGATTAATTTTAATCCTTTTCTAAAATTAGCCTTGTTGGCTTATGTGAAAAGATGTCAGTGAAGTCAAGCCCATCCTGTTGAGTGTAGTCCTTGGCCACAAGTCTTACCTTATATCTTTCTACAAACTTAATTCACTTATACTTTTTCTTATAAACTCACTTACAACTAATTGGTTGTTTCCTAGAAGCTAAAGTCCGGTGCCTTACTTATACAGTTGAACTTTTGGCATGTTGTTTTATTCATTGAAAATTTTAGTAATACGTTGTGTTTTGATCTTTCTTATACCTTATGATTTATCAAGGTGCAAGGAGATTGGAAATTTTATGTGCCATACTGCCATTTGGAAATTTCAATGTACAACGACTTGTAAAATTATACGAAGAGTTAGAAAGAGTAGGTAACTGTTGAAGCCATTGAAGCTTTTGCTGCTAATGCAGTAGTTCAGTTTGCCAAGGATCTTAGCATTCACTAGCTTGAAATTAAAGGGAACTCATTGTTGGTCATCTCGGCCTTGAGAGACAACAGACCTTCCTATGCTTTGCATGGACATTTTATGGAAGAGACAAAAATCTTGTCAAAATCTTTACAATGGTTTAATTTTAAGCATGTTAAAAGGGAGGGCAACTGTTTAACCCACGCCCTTGCTAGAAGAAAGGTACATAACCTTCTCTTTGGTGTTGGTCACTACCCTATGGCCAATTTGGATCCACAATAATAGAGTAGTGTTTGAAGGAATTGTTGTTAATGCTTTATCCAATTTGCATCTAATTTTAAATCTACAATGCAAGTACAAATAAGTTGTGCCAATAGGAAAGGATAGCAAGAGGCCTCACCAGAAAGCACAGAGAGACGGATTTACTGCTACACGTTAACAGTGGAATTGAGAAGCATTTCCCACTCTAATCAATTAGTTTAATTTGTTACAAATTCTATTTAAAACAAATTGTGGATGACTAAATTTCTTAGTTCGAAATAAATCAAACAAGTAAAATAGTTGCACAAATGCGAATTTGTATTGATGATTGTGTGGTACAATTCTCTGTGATTACAAAAGAGTTATCCTCTGATTCGATCTCCTTGAAAGACTTGTTGATTGGAATTGTAATAATGTGATTTTGATTTAAACACAAAATATCCTTCAATTTGGCTAAAGAATGGATCGAAGATTGTTAAAACAGAATTACAATGAATCTCTGGCTATGAACTCGTTAGAAATCCTTTGTTCTTCACGTTCTTTGCGTTCTTCGTGTGTTCTTCGTGTTCTTCGTGTGTTCTTCGTCTTTGAAGATATGTGGTGGAAATTCTTCGGGGCTTTAGGGGCTTGAATCCGTTGAACTTCACTGATTTGTGGTTTGTGAGGTTTCTGGAGGCTTTTGAGCTTGATTCCAGTGAACTTTGATATGTAGGAATATGATTTGGATGATTCCTCTTTGAATGTTCTTCGTATTTGAAGGTTTGTGGTGGAAGTTCTTCGGTGCTTTAGAGGCTTGGATCCGTAGAGCTTCGTTGATTTATGATTTGTTGAAGTTTCTAGAGGTTTTTGAGCTTGATTCCAGTGAACTTTGAGATCTAGGCAGATAGTTTGGATGATTCTGCTTCGAATGTTCTTCGATTTTGAGTTTGAAGTTCTTGAAGTTGCTGGAGGCTTCAAGGCTTAATTCCAGCAGAGCTTCTGGACTTCTGAATCTTCTCCGATGCTACTTGTGCTTCAGATGGCTTGGTGTCCTCCTTCCAGCCTTAGGAAGGCTTCTATTTATAGGAGTTTTGAGGTGGATGAGCGACACGTGGCGGAGTCTGACTGGTGACATATGTCACAATCTGATTGGTCCGCTTGTGTCATTGCTTACACGTGCGAGGTTGCTTGGGTCATCGCTTACACGTGCGAGGTTGCTTGGGTCATCGCTTACACGTGCGCTGATGCATGATTGGTTTTTTTGCATGACACTTGGCAAATTTCCATTGGCTTCTGAGTAGTAATAGTAAACCCTAGCAGCAATACGTGGCACTTTGTAATTGACTGTATTTTGTGGACTTGGTAGTGTGACATGTCAGCTTGTGATAGGTCGGGAATTTTCCCTCTCTACACAAATGCAAAGCCATCTTGACTTCTCTCCAAATAACACACACGTACAAATTGAGGAATCAAATGCAACTGCCTACCTAAACAATCAATCATTGAATTACATTTGGACATTTGACACTGGCTCTCCAATCTTTATCATCTTAAATACAAGTAGTATTCTGAAATATTTTACAAAAGTAGTCCCCTATTACTATCTCTTTTTACTTCAAGGGCAACATTTTGAAGATTCTGGAGTAAAATTTACAATTAGAATAGCATGACAGAGGACATAGTTATCTAATTCTAACTTGTCTCGGCTAAATTTAATCCTCTCAAAACAACCAAGCCAAATGTCATGCATGTTGGAAAAACGGGTTTTGCATCTCATACAAAATACATAGCAGAAGCAACAATCACGAATCTACTTCATTCATGAGAGATAACATGTAACCTTGAATTCTAGAACAAAGAATAGAAAGCGTACCTTGATGCTGTGAAATTCAAAACCAGGACTTGAGAATATCTTTAATCTTCATCTCAATTCCACATGGTGCCCAAGAAGTGTGGTTTCTCAATCAGTATTTATTTACGTTGATTCTCAAAGAAAGTTCTTCTTCTCATTCTTGTAGAGAAAAAACTGTTTTCTTTTCTTTTTATCATGCGTACATACTAACTACCTTGGTAGTTACTTTATATAATAACTCTTATTAAATAAAAACCGATTATCTAATTAGGTTAGCCTTTTGGGCCTACCCAATTAGGTTTTAGTTTGTGGCTTGAGATAGGACCAAAGGGAGCAAATAAGATTCTAGCTTCAATGGGCTTTGGGTTTTTCTGTCAACTCTTGACAAGTTCAAAGTTACCATTAATTATATTTAATACCACTATATAAATATAATTGCACTCTAGACTTTATTAATAAATTATATCCAAAGACTCTAATAATATCATTTGACCCCTCCATGAAATATCCATAGTGAACAAAGTCATAATAAACTGTCAGTTTGTAAACAACTATTTTATTCTTGAGTACCCAGTTTAATATTTTAGTTATTCACATTTATTGAAATCCAATTTCAATAAATATAAGCTTTAGTAACTCCTTACCAAAGTGGGCGCTCTAAATAACCAATTCCTATTAAACTTATCCCAAGGGGATATTTCGTGTCTCTACAAAAGAGATTATGGATTTCATCTTGAGAATATGTATTCCCTTAACACTACATGTGGTTACCCAACATACTGAGATTTTGACCGTGAATATTATATCTCACTTTTGATATATCAAAGTAACCTACATTTCATAATCAAGTCCACTAGCCTCTCAGGATTGAGAGTCTATGAAATTAGAAGTCGTAAGATTAATTATTCAGGTGACAGTTGTTGATTGAATAATTAATCTCACAGCAGTCCAGTTCAACATGTCTTAACTCTTAAGACACATCAACACATCAACTAGAAGTCTCTACTTCCACGATCAAGACAAATCATCTTAGTTGATATGTTATAATTTTCGTAGATGAAATGCCTAATTTCATCACCGACTACAAACTAAAATTCTGAGTTTAAAAAGAATTTGTGATTTATATCTTCTGTGACTTTTCATATAAATCACATACTATGCATCTCATGGACTAAGATAATGTCCCATTAGTTCATTTATAGATAGTCTCATATAATTAAAAAATTTAATTATTTATGACATGCCATTAAATTGGATTTTAGGGCATAAACCCCAACAATGCGATAGTTAAATCAGTGAGTATATAGAGTTTCTCTTGGAATCAAATAAAGTAGATGAGATTTAGCAGAATGAACATGTAACACTCCAATGGTAAACAAAAATCAAATAACTTAACTTAGAGGTGAGAAAAAGAAAACACCCATGACCCATTTAACAAAAATGATATTAACTCTCACACAAAAAAAAAGAAAAAAACTATTTTTTCTCCCACCTTCACATTTCTCTCTCACGTTAGTTGTCAAGTACTAATACAACTTCTTCTTTTTGAAAAGAAAAAAAAAACTGTTTTTTTTTTTTCCACAAATGTACCATTTTTTTTTATCACTAATTTTTTTTTTCCACCTCAACATTTCTCTCTCACATTAGTAGTAAAGTAATAAGACAACTTAATAAAACAAAACTGTTATGAGTAAATTGTGTAAACCCAAAAAATAAAAAATAAAAAGCCTCATCACATGTGCGAAGCGCATGTGATGAGGCTAGTATATTATTATGGATTTCTTGTTGTGTAACATGAAATATAAGCAATATATTAGCATGTTTCATATCATGAAAATTCACATAGAAATTGGCTTTGCAATTGGAAAGGTAAAGTGATTCAACGTTCCTCCTCAAACAATTCATTTCTTTGCCAAAAATGGCCTAAAAAATTTTGCTGCTAATCCACGACCAGAACGTTGCATCATTAATATCATGACCACACATTGCAAGTCATTTGGAAATTTTTTGTACTAGGCTAGCATGGGGTGATGGAATTTTTATGCAATATCAAGGTGCAAGGTGATTGGAAATTTTATGTGTCACACTGCCACTTTAAAATTTTAACATAGGACCACTTGCACAATTTTACAAATTTTTGTTTTATTTTTTTCCAACACAATTATACAAGAGTTAGAAAGAGTACTAGAGTAGGTAACAGGTTAGAGGATTCATGGCTCATGCTCATCAAAAAAATTATACAAACAAATATTCATTGCATTATTCCCATCTCATTCCTCCCCCTCTCAATTAGGCCTTAGGAGTCATTGGCACTATAAATCTTGATGAGAATTCCTATATAATCCTAATAATTCAATTTTTTTTAGGCAAAGCAATGATAGTGAAAGAAACAAACTATTAGTTTTTTCTAATTTTCTTTCTCACTATTGTATTTTTTTTTTTTCTAGTGGTTTATTTATGGCTGGCAATAAATACGCAAAAAGTATTTTTCTTTATTATGGCTATTATTTTTATGATCAAATTGGCAATTAATTGATTGGAGAAAAAATAATAATTGGAATAGCATTTGGATTATTTGTTGGGGGAAAAAATGATTGGTATTTTTAATTGTCAGTTTCTAGAGAGTTAAATGGCCCAAAACATATTTACTAGTTGGGTTAAAATGTTGGTCAACCCATTAAAACCAGACATCTTCAACTCTCATCTATTGGATGTGTTGCTTTTTTGGGCTATTTATTTGCATGTGTTTGGGTCAATCAAATGGTTTGGACTGAAAGCTTACGAGTATAGCCTATAGGTTTCACTCTCTTCTCACTCCTAAATTTTATAAATTTGTATTGTATGTCCACTAACCCAAATTTGGCATTTGGAAAGTACTTTGCTGTACCACATAGGAAAAGAGAAATATGGCTCAAATGGACAAGGCAAACTTATCCCGCAAAAAACCCCTTATTTGGTTTGTCAAGAAAACAAAAATGGAAACCTAGTTCTAAAGTAAAAAAATAATGAATTGTGATTAGCTTTGGAAAAAAATAATGAATGGTGATGAAGCGGGCATAGGAGGGACCAGAGAGACGGTTAGGTGGTGCTTAGAGACTTATTAGCCATGGATGGTTGTGGGAATTTTCACTCTATCTTTTAGGTGCTGTGGCCAATCCGAATCTGTTCTGTTGTATTTTTATATCTGTTTTAGAATTGTAGAGACAAAAGAGAAAGTGTTGTTTGACTAGTGCGTGAATGGTGGTGAGTTTAGGTCGAGAGAGAGAGAGAGAGAGAGAGAGAGAGAGAGAGAGATAAGCATTGGAAACACGTCTGAGACACTTTTTATGAGAAGGTGCGATTGTAATTGAAGTTTTAAATCATCAAAGTTTGAAGGCCGGATTGTGTGATTATGGCTCTTCGTTTTCGCCCTTTTTTACCAAATCGGGAACAATAAAATACTATACTAATAATAATAATAACTAAAAACAATTAATATAAATATTGTGCATTTTTTTGCACATAAGTAAAATATTGTACACTTTTTTGTTTGATAAGAAATATTGTACACTTTTTTTTTTTTGAGAATAATATATATTGTACACTTTTGTTTAGTTTATTAGGTAAGATTTACTTTCATGGCACAATATAAACTTATAATTATCTTTAAAAAATTTATATGATTCTTTTCCTTTTAAGGTATATTGTTTTAGTTTTTATGACTAGCCAAATACTTCTTATGATTTTTAGTGAAACATAAAAATGTAAATATTTTAACGTTTTAAGAATATTACCTTATTTTAGATTATTTTTTATACATCCATAATTGGGAGCTGAAGATTTGAATTGTAGATGTCTTAGTTTAAAATATTAGAAAATGCCAGTGAAGCTACAAAGCTTTTGGTACCCTATTTAGATTTTAGTTAGTTTAAAGGATAATTTTTATTTTTTCTTAAATAAGAAATTTAAAATTGTTGACTTACCTTTTTCTCAAAAAAAAAAAAAAAAAAAAAGAAATTTTAAATTGAATATCCTCTACAAGGCTTAATGGTAAATAGAATATTAACAAATGAGCACTTTAACTAGCGCGTAATACTATTTTTATAATTATGCAATTTAAGAGCATCATCATTAGCTATTGTAAAATATATCATTCTAATAGATCAAAAACTACTTTATTATTTTTGAACGCCATTTTTGTTTAGATCTACATCAATCTATGTCGATTGGTGATTAGGAGAAGAAATGATGAAAAAACAGTGACCTAACCAGGATTATTTGGGGCTTTTATAAAAATCCACATCTTTAGTTTGTGAGCTCAAAAAGGAAGATTTGGTTTTGGAGGCCCAAAAACATTTCCCCTATGAAAACTTCCCAAACCGGCCAGCAGAAAGAAAAAAGCCCAGATCCACACTATTATTCATAGATCTCAACAAGTTTTGGAGGAAAAAGAAAAACAGAGCATGACTTGTACTGATACAATCAGAAAACCAAACAATTCAAATTTTCATAACCCCTCAACAGAGGATTAAAAATTACAACAGATCCACAGAACATATATTCTACAAAATGAAAAAAATAATACATAACATAACAAGAAGTAAATTGCAAACCTCATACCACAAGAAAATTCAATTCAAGCTACGTAATTCAAACAAACCAACAAAAACAGAGGATGGATAACAGTACACTCTATTTCAACTTTATGCATATTAAATGATGTGAAGCCAACTTAGTATATTGGAGGCTCAGGAAGCGTTGAAGTTCAGAGCTATAAGTTGGATATTGTTATGGTTGCTGCTGTTTGTAACACCATTGGTACCAGCAAAGTTGCCTTCATGAAGCGCTTGGATAGCACTTCCAGTGTTGTTAGTTGTAAGCTTGCGAAGTGCAATGATGAGGATAAGCAGGCTAACTATTTGTGCTGCTAGTTTAAGGATCGAAAGCAACGACATATGTTCCCTGCATCAACAAGAGGAAATTAGTTCCATGAATTACTGGAACCAACAAAAATAAAATTACAAAACAAATTGCTAATAAAAGAAAATGTGGCTATTGTCACCTGTTTGGAGAAGAAGACAAAGAAGTGTTGGGTTACACATGTGAGTGAAGTCTCTTATTGAATAAAGATGAGAAAAATAAGTAGTTAATATAATATAATTGAGCACATACCCATTGGGCTTAGGCCTTTTGGGTTAAAGTGTATCTCTATATGTTATATTAATTACTCAAGGAAGCTCTCCAAGGTGATTATCTCCCCAACAAGTGGTATCAGAACCCATGGTGGTGTGCAGCGAAGGTGGTGAAGTGTTCAAGGTTCCTATCCAGTAGAGATAGACAAAGCCTAAACGGCCCACACACAAAGATCCTGGAATATTGCTAATGGTGTTAAATAATGGTGTGATGCGAGGTTCCCATGCATATGGATGTGTGGAGTTCCCATGGATGTGCGTGCGGGGTTGACACGTGGTTCCCCTGGATGGCGTACGAGAGACTCATGGATAACACGTTGATGAAGTGAAAAGCCCATTAGTCAAGGGGGAGTGAGTAGGACTTATTCATAGCCCACAAAGAGGTCTTAAAGCCCATAGAGAGGTAGACTCACACGTGAGGGGGAGATTGTTGGGTTACACGTGTGAGTAAAGTCCAACATTGAATAAAAATGAGAAGAATGAGTAGTTAATATAACATAATTGAGCACATACCTTTTGGGCTTAGGCCTTTTGGGTTAAAATGTGTCTCTATATGTTATATTAATTAATCAAGGAAGCTTCCCAAGGTGTTTATCTCCCCAACAAGAAGACGATAGGGTTGAAGGATGAGGAGCCAGAGAATATGGAAAGGGTATTGCCATGTTCGCTTAAAAGGACTGAAGAGAGCAATTCTGAGTATTATATATCGTGATATATTACTCTCTGTGTGGCCATATATTGTGAAGTTGGTGGGGGTGGGGGTGGGGGAGGGGGGGGGGTGTTTATAGGACCCGATGCCCTCATTAACTAGAGATGTTCATATCAGTTCAATTTTTTTTAGTTGTTTGTAGGATCTGGGTTTGAGTTTTAGTTCCTTCAAATTGTTTTTAGTTTTTGTAGGACCTGAATATCTGAATTCAGATTTTAGTTTTTGTAGGAGACACGATTGATGTTGCCCTCAAATTTTTGTCACTGGATGATATCTAACTTGACTTTCTTATATTTGGAAACTACCTTTGTCAATGAGTTAGTGCTACAAAGATATATTAACCATCCATACGTTACTATCCTAGCTATGTAGGACTCAATCATTCCATTAACTAGATAACTTACACTTAAATATAAAGATTAGAACATTCATTTATGATTATGATATTTCTCCACATCATCAAACCAAGGCAATATATGAATATTTGTGTGTACTTTTTTGTATACTCATATAGTACCACACTAGTATCTATTTCAAAACATGCAAAACATTTTACATCAATTCAGGATTGTGCTCTGTTCCTGTAAAGAAATATCAATATTTGTCAACCATTTAGCTAAAATATAAATGATTCTATTTCTCAAAATTATGCTTGATGTGCTTTAAGAGATTTATGTACAACAGGAATTCATAGTAGATTAAAGAAATATATAGCCACTGCTAATAGTATATAACTCAATTAATACTACATTAAAATTATTAATTTTTATCATTTTCTCTAAAAGCATATATGTAAAGTTAGTTTGAATATGTACATATGTTCATATCACTGTAAGAAGTGTATACAGATGTCTCTAATGCATTTTCAACAGCTGATAGTACAATTTACGATTCTAATATCACCTCCCCTTATATTGGCCTTGTGTCATGCTTAAATGCGATATTGAATTAATCTCTAAAATTTCACAATAATTTTTTTTTTTTTTTTAATGTAATATTTTCATTGTAACAAAAATTTGTTGTGCTACACACTTACACTAGTATTTAATAAAATCTTTTAAGAACAACTTGTTGAGGAACTATGTTTATGTTCATATAAATTAGGATGAGAAGAATGTCTCAAATGCATTATCAATCAACAAATAGTTAGAAGATTTAGTTGATTAATAGTACGATTTCTAAGCCAAAATTGGCTGCCCATATATTGGTCTAGTCCATTTAACACATCTTAGTTCAATAAATTCTTTACGTGGATCTGATCCAGGGACGACTCTACATTGAAGCCAAGGAAGTCACAAGACCTCCTGACCTGGAAAAAAAAAGATAATTATTATATTTAAATTTCAAAATGTTCATGATTTTTTTTACCTTTAAAAAATATATGTGACCACCATAAATATTTTTAGGCCAAACATAATTAAACTATGGACATAATAACCATCATGAAAAACATTCTTGGAACCGCCATTGATCTAATTTGATCTAAATTGAATTAGATTGAACTCAGTCAAGTTGAATGTGGTAAATTAAATGAACAATTTAGAACATTTTAAACTCGGCTTTTCACAATTCATTTATAGCTTTGCGGCTGAATTGATTTTGTTAATTGATGAAGTAAGGTAAGCTATCATTTTCTCCTTGGGAAATAACTTCCTATCATTTACTTATTTCTAGTCGCTTATTTTGGTAGACACTAAAATATGTAAAAGTACATTACTAAGGGATGTAATTTTAATGATCGAATTGACAATTACTTTATTAGAATTTATCAATTTTTGGATGTTTTTGTCAAAAAATGTTTTTGAAGTTTTAGGTTTCAAGTTCAAAATCCAAAATAAGCTTGCAATATGGAAATTGGGGGTGTAGTGAACATTTAGTCATCAATTCTAGGATCCTTATCCTAACTACCATCGTAATCATCATCATCATCTATTTCACAAGGCTTTTCTGATAGTTTTTGTTCACATTTTTAACCCTTTAATATTGTCTAGTGCCAATTGGGTCGTTTCTATCCATGGAATTGATTGGGCTTCTGTTTTTCAAGCCCATCTCAAGTAAATTTAGATTTTTGAAATAATTGTGAAGCTATGATGTTGTATAATTCCATTTACCATATCAATATTTTCCATCCATCATATCTTAGTAAGTAGCATTTTAAAAATATAGCAAAAATAAAAGTTAAAAGATTGTTGGCTACTCTTAAATATTAGGCTATGGAGACATTCAAATTTGGTGATAGTGGATCCCCCTCCCAAAAAAAAAAATGGTGATAGTGGTTTTGCCCACATTCCTCATCATAAAAATGGTCCAAAGCAAATGCTACGGGATGAACCAAAACCAAAAATAAATATGCTAGTTGCATTTATAAATTAAAAAGAAAAAGAAAAAAAAGAAGAGACTGTCAGACATGATAAAATATTGGGCTACTTATCTGTTCCTGTTTTTAGTTAAACCTAATATTTTGGATTGGATGCTATCTTTATAGGCAACACGTTATATCTGCCACTCCCAACTTTTTTGAACTTGTATTGAATGTCCATAGACCAAAATCTAGCATTAGGAAAGGACTCTTGTACCACATGAAGACTAGCGTAGATGCCAAATCGACAAGTCAATCATGACCAAGAGACAACATGGTCCTTTGTTAGGGAAAAAAAATGGAAACCCTGTTCCAGAATCCAAATCATGCGAAAGAGCAATTTAGATCTGCATTAATCATCATCTTTCTTGGTAAATAGGAAATTTTGCAATAAAGAAGATGAAAAAGGTGACCCCTCCATATTGATTTGGGCCTTCTATAAAAATCCATCCAAATCCACATCTATTTTGTGAGGATTTGGTTTTTGAGGCCCAAATCATTTCCCCTATGAAAACTTCCCAAACTGACCAGCAGAAAGAAAAAAGCCCAGATCCACGCTATTGTTCATAAACCTAACAAGTTTTGGAGGATAAAGAAACACAGATCATGACTTGTAGTAAAAACAACCAATTTTCATAGCCCCTTAACAAGTATTGGACTAAAACATTTTATTCACTGAAGACTATAGTACAACAGATCCACACAACACACACACACATAGATAGGAAACCTTACAGGTTAACACCAAAAACTATTTATACGACGTAATTCAAAATTTCAAACAAACCAACAAAAGCAGAGCATGGATGAGAAGGAATGAGTGGGGCATTAAAGTGGTTGGATTTATGTGGTAACAACCTGCAAGTTTAACGTCTGAAAGCAACGACATTTGTTCCCTGCAGTACCAAGCGAAAATTAACTGTATGAAATACTGAAACCAACAAAAGTAAAAATTGGTAAAAACAGATATTCAGCTATATATTCTCACCCGATTGGAGGGTAGAGGTAGAGCATGATTGGGTGGAAGATATTGGGTGCTCAAAAAGGAACAGGAGTCGAGCTTGTGTTCAATGTGTCGAAGAGGCTTGGGAGATAATTTTAGTTTATTTACATAGGGAGAGATGACTGAACGTTTATGTACTCTCATATTCTGAAAATTCATTTGTAAAGTCGCAGAGTAACATTACATTTTTTATTCATTCATTTCTTTTCTTAGTAGAGTTCTTTGTTTTTTGTGATTATTTTTTATTCATTAATTTCTTTTCTTTGTGATCTAGTAACATTTTGTGATTAGAATAGTCACTTCATTCTTTGTGATATATTTTTTTTAAAATTACATTTTTTTATTTCTTCTTTGTGGTCAGAATAGTAACATTACATTTTTTTTATTCATTCAATTGATTTCTAGTAAGATTACATTTTTTATTCCCGTATAGAGACAAAAGAGCGTAAGACTAGAAACGTCCCCATCAAAGAAGGAATCTAACTTGAAACTACCTTGTCAATCCATTAGAGCATTCACAGCAGTGTAGTTATAATACTATATTACTAAAATTTAGTTCCACAAACACAAAAAACGCGCTGTAGTAGTGGAGACAAAAGTTAAAATTTTAGATGATTTGCTACGGTGCACATCTAAAGCTCCACAAATACAAAAAACGCGTTGCAGCAGTGGAGGCAAAAGTTAAAATTTTAGATGATTAGCTACAATGCACATCTATCTTTAGATGTGCACTGTAGCTCACAGGTAAAAAAAAAAAAAATTTATTAACTTCTCTCTCTTCTCACGTTAATAAAACATTTTCTACTCTCTCTCTCTCTCTCTTTCTCTCTCTCTGGCTTCTCCGTTCTTCTTTCTTCCTCAAAATTTTTTTTTCCCTCTGGTATGCTCAGGCCAAAATCCAATCGGTGGAGCTTGAAGAGCTCAAAGCTGCAATAGCATTCCGCCAAACCAGCTCGCCGACCCTCCCCAAGCCCTATCGCCCAATATTTTCCTCTCTCTCTCTCAGTCACTCTCACCTCTCTCTCTCAACATCTCTGACCCAAGCCTCCGCTGGCCTTAACGTCACCGGCCCAAGCCTTCACCGGCCTTAACGTCTCCGACCCAAGTCTCTTCTCACCTCTCTCTCTCTCTCGTCGATCTGTGATTGAGTTTTTTTTTTTTTTTTTTTTTTAATGTATTTTCATATGGGTTTGGTGGCTATGGTGGTGGTGGTTGATTTTGGCTATGGTAGTGGTGGTGGATGATTTTGGCAGTGGGTTTGTGAATTTTGGTTGTGGCGGTGGTGGATGATTTTGGCTTTGGCAGTGGGTTTTGTGTATTTTGGCTTTGGCAGTAGCTTTTTTTTTTTTTTTTTTTTTTTTTTTTTTTTTCCTATGTTGTGTTGTGGCTGCCAAAGTAGAGTGGTGGTTGTGGCCGGTGGTGGTGGTTATGGGTGTGGTTGTGGCTGTGGTTGTGGTTGTGACTGATGGTAGAGGTGGTTGTGGTTGTGGTTGTGGTTGGTGCTGTAGATGTTTTTGTGGGTAGTGTGATATATTATTTTATTGTAAGAGATATATTATTTTATTATGATGTTTATATTATTTTATTGTATTAAAAGTTAAAATAGATTCACTGCTGTAGCATATGTGTAGGTAAAATAAATAAAGTGACTTTTTGTGCAGCTAAATAGCTAAAATTTTAGATGCACTGCTGCGAATGCTCTTAGTGTTACAAAGATATTTTAATCATTCAACGGATTTATTACTATTCTATATGGG
Source organism: Quercus gilva (assembly GCA_023621385.1). Taxonomy (NCBI): domain Eukaryota; kingdom Viridiplantae; phylum Streptophyta; class Magnoliopsida; order Fagales; family Fagaceae; genus Quercus; species Quercus gilva. The sequence goes on along the minus strand of CM042477.1, from coordinate 2,927,828 downwards.
ATTTAATCATTTAACTAACTAGGTAACTTACACTTAAATTTAAAAATTAGAATATTCATTCACGATGTTTCTTCTCATCATCAAACTAAGGCAATATATGAATATTTACATGTGTACTTTTGTATACTTAGATAGTAGTATCTATTTCAAAACATGCATAACATTTTACATCAATTCAAAATAGTGCTTTGTTCCTATAAAGTGATATCAATATTTGTCAACCATTTAGCTAAAATATAAATGATTATAATTGATCTATTTCTCAAATCATACTTCATGTGCTTTAAGAGATTTATGTACAACAAATTCTAAGAATTCACAGAGATTAAAGAAATATATAGCCACAGCTAATAGTATATAACTCAATTAATACTGTATTAAAATTATTAATTTTTATCATCTTCTCTAAATGCAAATACGTAAAGCGTAAAGTTAGTTTGAATATATATATATATATATATATATCGCCATAGGAAGAGTATATAGATGTCCCTAATGCGTTTTCAACTAATATAGAAGATTTAATTCATTAACGGTACAATTTATGATTCTAACTTCACCTGCCCTTATATTGGTCTTGCGCCATGCTTAAATGTTGATATTGTTGTGCTACACACTTACACTTGTATTTAATAAAAATTTTTAAGAGCACCTTGTTGAGGAACTATGTTTATGTTAATATAACTTAGGAAGAGAAGAATGTCTCAAATGCATTGTCAATCAAAAACAGTTAGAAGATTTAGATGATCACACACACACACACACACACACACACACACACACACATTTAAAATGGGAGAGGAAGATTTGAACACTAGATATTTGAAACACTCAAATGTGTCAGGCAAATTGACCTAAAGGTCATTGGTAATTTGGTGCAAGCTGTTCAGTTTAACATAAATTTTGTTGTTACAAAATAAATGTTTTGAAATACTTTAATGTATGTCAAAAGTCTCAAACTCAAGTAGCACTTCCTGACATTGAAATCACCCATCTCCTAATTATTGAATCATAAAAAAAAAATTGACACAATAATTCTAACACATGTACACATATATGTACAAACAAATAATTACACACATGATTTTAATTTTTATATAGAGATAGGCCAAAATCCAGGCAGATATCTTAGGTGAGGTTTATGACAACCCTTTGGAAAGCATGTTATCTTGCCTATGAGTTAAACCTTTTTTACAAATCCTTAGGTGTGTTGTACGTACATTATTTTTCTCATTTAAATTCAAACAATTGATTACTGTGGGGCCAAGGAATTAGGTAACCCTGGCCCATTTTGTACCAAGCCCAAGGCCCATGCTGAGGAGAAAGAAATGTCGAAAGACAACGCAAAAGTCCGGATCACCCAGGAGGACCACCGAGGATAACCATGTCCTCGGCTAACCTCTACCAGAGGAGGGGAGTCAACATCTCATCAAAGGCAGCCTCCCAGAGCACTCCAAGAGAAAGAACGAGTATAATGTGCCGTCATGGGAGGACGGTGGTAGAGCAAACCCGAGACAAATTGTCATCTCCACATTAAATGCCCGACGCTGGTGCTCTGGCCGCATTAATAAGGAAATGACCTCTGAACGCTGCAGCCTTGGTAGCTGCAACTCATAGAAGGATGGAAGAACGGCTGATGGGACAAGCACTCGAATAGTGACATGCCTGGTCGACAAATGTAGGGTTGGGATCACCTGAAAAGAAATATATATATATATATATAATGTAAGAAGTTCTCCAGAAAGTGGAGGGGAGATGGGAGGCCAAAAAGGTGATACTATTGGTATCATTTCTGTAACTAAACACTGAAGAAACAGTAAGAACCTCCAGCCCCTAAGAGGAGGGCCGAGGAGTAATATTTCATGTTTTAGCCTACATTCTTGTCGTTTAACCCATTCACCACTATGTTTAGTCGTTGCAATCCTTACTAGGGTCTAATTCTTGAACCCATACTCTACAAATTCATTGTATCGGGCTAGCTGGGTTTGAGTCCACTTCATCTAAAGAAAGGTGCTCAAACTCGGTCCCTACAATTACATTAAATGTAATTATTTTAGGAAAAATAACATAATTTGTATTGTATTAGTCAACGCAATAATGTATTTAATTTTAATTAAGAAACCTAAAGTAAAACAAATAAAAAATAGTCCCTAAGTTTGTCATTATATATAAACAAATTCTAAAAAAAAACACCAAAATAAATTAATATATAGTTAATACTTACTAGTAAAAATAAATAATCTAATCAATATTGCATTAGAAATTATTAATTTTGATCCTTTTCTAAAATTAGCCTTGTTGGCTTATGTGAAAAGATTTCAGTGAAGTCAAGCCCATCTGGTAGAGTGTAGTCCTTAGCCACAAGGCTTGCTTTATATCTTTCTATAAAGAGAAGTGATACGTCTACAATATTTTCATAATAAATTTTAATTAGCAAGATGTTTTAGTTTTTAATTTGAATTCACTACTGAAATTACTTTTTTACCCACTAGTAACAGCAAGTAATAACCTGCCACATAATTTTTTTTTTTTTTTTTTGAGAAAGTGCCACATAAAATTTGTTGTTAAAATATTATGGACATAATATTTTTCTTCTACAAACTAAATAGACCTATACTTTATTTATAAACCCACTTACAACTAATTGGTTGTTTCTTAGAAGGTAAGGTCCAGTGCCTTACTAGCATTCACAGCAAAATATCTAAAAAAATTTAACTTTTAGCAACTTATAAAAAAAAAAAATAATAATAATAATAATAATAATAATCAATCATTGTGCTTCAGCTCAATTTTGCGGTAGTGCTCTTGTCATATGTGCCTAAAATTCTTTTTTCTTTTTTTTCCCCTAACTGCCAAGGATTCAGAAACAAATCTTGCCATTTTTTATATTGGATCCAGCTAATGTACGACATCTTTTCAATTCTCCATAAAGAAAATCTTGCCTCTTTTTTTTTTTTTTTTTTTGGAAAACATTAGGGTGTGAAATGCTTTTCACTTCTCAATGAATAAAACAACATGCCATAAGTTTACCTGAATATCCCAGCGAGATTGCTAAATTGACAAAAAAGTCAATTTAGCAACCAATTCTTCAAAATTGTGGCTACATCAAAGTAGTTAAACTAAAAAAATTTAACTTTGAGTTACAGTGAGCTGCTAGAGATCTCTAGCAGCTCACTGTAACTTAATCTCAAATAAATAAATAAATTAATTAATTAATGTGGGCTGTTAAAAAAAGTAGTATTTTAATGTGTTGATGGTTGTGATTCTTGTTTATTGTGTTGTTTATATTATTTTAATGTGTTGAATATTAAAATAAAAGTTTTGATGTTGGGTGTATTATAAAGTGAGATATTAAAATAGATAAAATAGTGTTTTAAATTACTAAAAGCTAAAATTTTTAGATGTTTTGTTGTGAATACTAATAAGGCACCAGACTTTACCTTCTAGGAAACAACCAATTAGTTGTAAGTGGGTCTATAAATAAAGTATAGGTTTATTGAGTTTATAGAAGAGAAATGTTATGTCCACAATATTTTCACAACAAATTTTATGTAGCAGGTTAGTATGATTGGTCGGTAGCCTTTTGTATATTTTTCACTTTTTGAGAAACATCAAAGGGGTTCATACTTCGCGGCGAAGTCATCCTCTTCTTCCTAGTCAAATGTATGGACATCAAATACAGTCAAGCTATACACATTTGCTTTTAGAGAAAATGATAAAAATTAGCAATTTTAACGTAGTATTAAGTATTAATTGAGTTGTATACCATTGGTAGAGGCTTATTTAATTTAGTGCAAATCTTAGAATTTGATATATATATATATATATTTGGATAAATTCCATTAACCTCCTCTAAGGTTTGGACAAATACCACTCAGGTCCAAGATATTTTAAAATTAACCAATTAGATTCCTAAAAGATAACTTAATCCCTAACACCCCTAACACCGCCACCCCTCCGTTACTATTTTTCTTTCCCTCATTCTCTCTCAGATCTCTCTTATCTCTCTTGCCCCATTTGCTTCTCTTTTTTGCCCTACATCACCGCAGTTCATACCCACACCGCTACATGAAAGCCACACTACACAGTCAGCCATATTGGACTCCTCGACCCAGTTCAAAAACCCACATTTGTACCATAAAAGCACAAAACCAAGCAAACCCAATTAAACCCACAAGCCAAAACACCCACAAAAAAAAAAATAATAATAATAAATAAATCCAAACTTTCTCAAACCAAAGATTATCAAAACTCACCCAGCACAGCCTCGGCCTTATTGGAAGCCTTAATCCTTCTAAACCCACCAAATTCAGCAAAATCTTCATCAACCACAACTAGGTCCCACACCTTCCTCTTGTTGCAACGCTGTAGGGGCAAGAAAACTTACCCCACCCCAGAATCCAAACCTTATCATCAACATCAATTTCTTTCAAATCCTCAAACCTGGACAAGGAAGACACAGAGGCCCTAGTGCCATAGACCTCACAGCCAAATTTGCTTCATTGTCTCTTGAAGAAGCACTGCCCAAATTTGAAATCCAAAGGTAAGATTTGGGTTTTGTTGTGGGTTTGGCTAGGATTTTTTTGAATTTTTTGGATTTGAGTTTTGTTGTAAGATTTGGGTTTTGTTGTTGTGGGTTTGGATGGGATTGGGTATGGGTAAAATTGGAGCAGATTTAAGCTTAGAGATAGAGATAAGTGAAAAGTGGTATGAGGGAGAGGAATGAGAGAGAAGAGACTGGTGAGAAAAATGGGAGTAACAAAGGGGGTTATAGAGTTAGGGGTGTTAGGGATTATATTGTCTTTTAGAGATCTAATCGGTTAATTTTAAAATATCTTGGACCTGTGTGATATTTGTCCAAACCTCAGGAGAGGTTAATGGAATTTACCCTATATTTTTTGAATGAATAATTTGTTGTATATAAATCTCTTAGAAACACATCACGACTAATTTTGAGAAATTGATCAATTATAATTATTTGCATATTATGTTGTTTTGGAGGAAGATAAACTAAAAGCAAGCTAAATGATTCACAAATATCAGTTTAGAGGAGCAGAACACACTCCTAAATTGATTTAAAATAGAAGGCATGATATGTAATAAATATATGATTATTAAAAAAAATGCATGTGAGTATTCTTATGTAATCCCGGATTTGAATCTTGATATGATAATAAGTAATACTAATAATCATGAACCAAATAGATAATTCCCATTATTTTAAATTTTATCATATCTATAAATATATAATTTAGTTATTTAAAAAATTAATTCCCACGTTAAATTTCTATAAAAAATAATAGATAAATAAAAGTTACACATAGGATAGTAATAGAAATAGTAAATAGTTAATTTATCGTTGCAAAACTAACACATTGATAACGGCATAGTAATACTGTAATAGTGAACAATTAAAATAGTCAGAGAGAATATTCTTTATAACTTCCCTGGAAGAGGAGCATAAGAGTGTGTGACTATTTAGGATTGAAAGGAAGCCCTGTGAAGGAAGGAAGGATGGTTAAAATAAACTCGATTTTGGAATGCTAAACTCAAGTCCATCAGACTCGTTTTTTGTAAAATTGAAATCAAACCTTACAAACTCAATTTCAGTACTCACTCAACAAAAACAAAGACAACAAAGAACATCAAAGAACCAAAAATAACATCAAACCCAGAGAATCTAAAAATAACGACAAATGAGTTGCTACAACAAACCCATTTCCAAAAAATCTTTTTCTCAAACAATCAAACATAACAATCCATTTCCAAATACTCTTCTTCTCCAACAGTCAAAAACAACAACCAAAGAGAAACAACGAAATCAACAAACTCAAGCAAACCCAAGACCCACCTGGGGTATTGCTCGGATCAGATCGAACCTAGGTTTTGTTGGAGTTGCTTGGATTGGATCAAAACTGTAAGGAAGGTTTTGCTAGAGTTTATTGGATCGGATTAGTGGTTCTCTCTCACTTTGTCTTGTTCCATATCTCTCGTTCCCCATCGAAGCTCACTTGGGTTTTGCTCGAATCAGATCGGTTTTGAGTTTTGTTGGAGTTTGTTGAAGGTAAAAACTAAAGTTGAATTCTGAAATTTAACGAAATTGAGTCCAATAGGCTCAAAGTCGATGACGGTCCAATGTTGAAATCGAGTTCATTGTACTCGGTTTAGAACACTGAAATCGACCTTATTGCACTCGAGATGTTAGTTTTCAAAATAGTTTTGAAAACGTGCTAACTGATAAAATTATTTGAAAATTAGTATTATTTCGAAAAAAAATCCAATTGAAAGGGGGAAGATTGAGAGGGAAGATCAATAAGGTTTACTAACAATATATATGCCTGTCAGTTGCAAAGAGGTCTTGATACATTGCTGTCCAATAAAATCTGCTTACATACTTTGTTGCGGTTGCAGTGGGTAGGGGATTGACAGTATTTGCTTTGAAAACTACAAACTATGGATTTGCTTTGCAATTGAATCTTTAACTAGTTTGATGAGACAAAAGACAAAACCATACACATAGTCTAGTCTAGGTTATTGGATGAATTGTCTACCCAAAGTAGCCACAGTTTCTCTTGTCCAGTTGCAAGTTCTTACTTTCCATTCTTACCATTTACCAAGTTTCTTAGCAACTTGCAGAAAGAAATGTTTGCCCAGTGGCAATTCATGTACTACAACTGTAAATGAACAGAGGAAGATGGAGTACTACAACACAAAGATGGAGTACTACAATTGTGAATCTTATGGATCTTTCCTCTCGATCTTCCCCCTTTCGATCTCTCTTTCTCCCTCTTGATCTCTCACTTTCTCTCTTTTCCCCTCTTTCATTTTGGGTTTCTCGGATACCGGGTGGATGGGGTGGGGATTATTTATTTATTTTTTTTATATATATTTAAAGTTTTTCTAAAATTAAGAAAAAAAATTCAAAACAAAGTTTTTTTTGTAAGTTAACGGCAGCAACAAACAGAGAACTTAATTGGGAATGAATGAAATTTGGAAGACTGAAATGACAAAACTCAAATTTAAAGTACTAAAATGAAAAATAATGAAACTTAGATAGTGAATTTTGCATTTTGGTCTAATATTTTTGTTGGGGTAAAAGTTTACATTGTACTAGAAATGTAAATCTTACAATATTGTAGACACTAGACACAGAAATGTGCACATTATGAACATTTACGTGTTTACCAAAAAAAAATGTAAAGTAAGAATTTTTTTTTATTGATGTAAAATTTTTGTCGTAACATAGATTTGTTATGTTACACACTTAACACGAATATTAATGATAATAAAATTTCTCTATGAGGTGCTACTTAGGCCACTAGCGAGTTCATCTGACCAATATATATATTTTTTTAAATCATTTTTGTTCATTTGATTAGATCAATTTTTCCTTTTGGGAGATCGGATTATATTTTTGATGCTCAAACATTAAATTCTTGAGAATGTGTGTCTGTAAATTATAAAGAAAAATTCAAAATTTTGAAGCAACAATATGACTTCACCACTGAGTCTTTCTTTCGTATCATTCTGATAATCTAAAAAATATTATAGAAAAAATTAAGTTTCTTTTCCCTACCTTTCATATGATTCCCTCCTTTCTCGATAAAAACAAGTGATTAAATTGATTAAATTTGAAAGTTTGAACAGAAAGGAAATGATAGATATTGATAATCTTGTAAATTTTTCTATCCTTTGTTCATACGCTCCCAAGACCATATCTTTGTTTAGTGATAAATTGTAAGGTGAAAATGAGTGGAGAGGATTATTTATAAGACAAGGGCAAAAAAATGCAATTTTATTGATTAAATCCTATACTTAAGAAACATTAAAAAGAAAATTGAAAATACATTAAATTTCGCTAAAATCAGATCCCTTTACTTTCTCCTTCCCTTTTCCTCCCTCCCCTCCACCCCCTAATACCCTAAACTTTGTTTAGAATTAGTCTCATATTAGACAACAGTCCCAAAAAGATTTTCTTTCCATCTACAACTTTTTTGAGAATTAGTCTCATATTCAACAGTCCCATAAAGATTTTTTTTTTCATCTACACCTTGCATGATAGACAAATAAGACTAATGCATTATAGATGTGGATTGTGGACCATGTGGTATCCTCTCTAATAATTCATTTTGGTTTGGTAAAGCAGTGATAGTGACAGTAGAAAAAACATCTCTGAGTTGCTTAATTGCTTTTGTTATTTGTGAAGGACCGAAGGAGGGTAGGCCATCATTGGTTCATTTCTTAGGGCATTGCTTCCCACCATTTATATTTATTTATTGTTGTTCATTTTTGGCTAACACTAAAAATTTGTAAAAACATATTTTACATTTTTGCTATGGATGTAATTTCAACGATCAAATCTGGCTTTTACTTTTTCTATTACTAAAAAAATTGCCAACTGCTTGATTGGAATCTGTTAGTTTTTGGATGGTTTTATTAAGATTTGTTGGTTAAATTGTATATTTGGGTCATAACCATTAGTTTTTGTTTTAAAATCATTATTATACTTTAGAATATTTCAAAAGATCCTTAACGGAATTTGATGGATAAAAAATGTTAACGTATAAAACAAAATTCAATAAATCAAGGCTTTTGTGAAGCTAGAGATGTGGTATAAATTCTATTTTTCATAGCAACATTTTCCATCCATTTTATGCTAGCAAGTAGTGTTTTTTTTTTTTTTTTTTTTTTTTTTTTTTTTTTTTGAAATTTGAAAACATAGGAATTAAAGTGAAATTAAAATAAAAATAAAAATAAAAATAAAAACTCTGAAAAAGAGAGGTTGTTTGGTTTTTTTTTTTTTTTTTTTTTTTTTTTTTCTTGCTAATGAGTCTCTTCAGAGTTTTTTTATTTTTATTTTATTTATTTTTGTACAAGTCTCCTGAGAGTTAATACTAATAGTACATTCGAATTCGTGATAGTGGGTTGGCCCACATTTGTCATCATAAAAGTGGCCCAAAACAAATGAATATGCTCCAGGATGAGCCGAACCAAACCCAAAACAAATATACTATTTGGGTTAAAAAAGATTGTAAAATATGAACTATTTTTTACTTATCTACTCTTGTTTTGGGTTAAACCCAATAATTTGGACTGGATGCCATATTTATAGGCCCCATACTATATCCGCCACTCCCAACTTTTATGAACTTGTATTGTTACTATTGTAATTTGTATGTCCATGCACTAACAAAAATCTAAGCATTTGGAAAGAAATCCTTTGTAACGCATGAAGACAAGCGTAGATGCCAAATTGACAAGGCAAACATGACCAAAAGACAACCCTTATATGGCCCTTTGTCAGTGAAAAAACATGGAAACCCTGTTCCAGATCATACAAAAGAGCAAATTGTACATATGCACCAATGATCTCAGATTGGCGATATTGGGTCAGCCTTCTATAAAAATCCATCCAAATCCAAGTCCACATCTTTATTTTGTAAGCCCAAAACAAAAGATTTGGTTTTGGAGGCCCAAATAAATTTCCCCTATTAAAACTTTCCAAACCGAGCAGCAGAAAGAAAAAGGCCCAAATCCACACTATTATTCATAAACCTTGGAGGAAAAAAAAAAAAAAAAACACATGGGGATGACTTCTACTAAAACAATCAGGAAAACAAACACTTCAAAGTTCAAGGCCCCGTTTGGTAGAATTGTTTAACAACATGTTTTCAGTTTTTAAACAATATTACACATATTTCTATACACTTTTTCACCCACATGTATTTCAAAAAAATACAAATAACATTACTAGAATAACGTTATCAAACACCCCCAAATTTTCATAATTACTCTTCAACAAGTATTTGACTAAATGAGAGTTTGGATAGAGCTTATCAGGCGTTTGCGTTTGCGTTTTCCTTTTTTTTTTTTTTTTTTTTACCAGAAGTGCGTTTCACATGAGACACAGTCGTACTAGTAGGTCCCGTGCACTGTACACGTGACCTACTACCTCTTTGAACATCCAATTTTTTCATTGGAATGGCACTGTTAGAGGGTCCTGTGCACTGTTCACGGGACCCACAAACACCTTTTTTCACCAAAACTTTTATTAAAAATGGGTCTCATGACACTATTCACACATTTAAAAATGATTTTGCTAGAGAGTTTTCAGCTTTCAATTTTCAGTTTTCAACAAAATTAGCAGTATCCAAAAATATCGCTTTCTTTTTTTCACTGAAGCATAAAACCTTAAAAAGTAAGACACATCCACACAATATATATATATATATATATATTGCAAACCTCACAAAAGAGACTATTCATAACACGTAATTCAAACAAACCCACAAGCAAAAAGAGAGCATGGATAACTAGGAAGCCTTCTTAGTACATAGTACACTAGAGGCTCAGACAGGGTTAACGTTCATAGCTATCATTTGGAGATTGTCTTGGCTGTTGTTTATAACGCCATGGTCGGTGGCGAGATTGTCGCCAGGAAGCCTTTGGGTAGCATTATTGGTGTTGTTAGTTGTAAATCTGCGTAGTGTATCAGAAGGGTTAGCTTCAAGCTTTAAGCTACAAGTTGCAATATGAGCAGGACAAGCGCAAAGAATCAACTATTGGTTCTGTCTAAATGACCTGTAGTACTGTCTTGTAATTCTTTATGCCACTGGTAGTTTAGTGGTAGTAAACAGTGGTGATATTTATGGACACATGTAAGTAGCTGATAAGTACTGTTAGTTTTGAAGGGAATAGATCCGTATAATTTGGGATTAGTTAGGACTCCAACCTTGTATAAATACCTCTGTTTGTACAATTTTTCATTGAGAAAATACAATTCATTCTTCATCAAAATCTCATATGGTATCAGAGCACTCTGAGCTTTTCTAGATTCTTCTTAAGTTTCTTTCCAGATTTTCTTTCACTCTTGAATTTTCTCACAAGCTTTGCTTCTGAGATCTTCTAGAATTTTGCTTTAGATTCATCTTGGTTTCATTCTGAAGCAGATTCACCTCAGATTTTTCTCTTTTAATCTCGAATTTTTTCCTTCAGAGTTACACCAGATTTTCCTTCCAGGCTTGAATTTCTTCAATGGCGACCACTGAAGCTTCTGCCCCTATTACCAAAATTGATGAATCACATCCTTTCTTTTTGCACTACGGAGAGAATCCAGGCACGATTCTTGTTGCTCAGCCTCTAGTCAATGATAACTATGCTATTTAGGCTAAATCAATGCAAAGAACTTTGGGGGCTAAGAGCAAGTTAGGGTTTATTAATGGAAGTCTTTCATTGACTCATTCCATGGTGAAAAATCCATTGCTTGTTCAAGCTTGGACCAAGTGCAACAACATGGTTGTATCTTGCATACTGAATTGTGTTTCTCCAAAGATTCTTGCAAGTGTTGTTTACAAGAACACTGCTTTAGAGGTCTGGATTGATCTTAAGAATCGGTTTTCTCAAAAGAATGGACCAAAGCTCTTTCAACTTCAGAAGGAGTTTGCAATGATTACTCAAGGAGATCTCTCTGTCACAGACCATTTCACTCAGTTGAATGCTCTGTGGGATGAAATTGAAAATTACAGAGCTTTACCATGTTGTACCTGTGGTTCTTGCACTTGCTCAATTAATGAGAAATTGACACAATATCAGTTGCAAGATTCAATTATGTAGTTTCTTATGGGACTCAATAAGACATATAGTCAAGTTCGGGGGAAAATTTTGTTGATGGATCCTCTTCCTTAAGTCAATAGGGTGTACTCTTTATTGATTCAAGATGAGAGCCAAAGATCAATTGGTCATTCTACTAGTGCCTACATTGAATCCACTGCTTTGGCAACCAAGTCATCTGCTAGAGCTGTTGGTTTTGGAAACACTTATGGCAATAATTTAGGTGCTAAGGGTAACAAGAACAAAGGAAATGAGAGGCCAGTGTGTAGCCATTGTGGGGTCACAGGTCATACCATAGAGAAATGCAACAAACTCTATGGCTATCCTCTTGGTTACAAACCCAAGGGCAACACTGCAAAGGCTAATCAAGTTGCAGGACCTAATTTTGGAGCAAACTTTGGTGTTATGGAGCCAGATTCTGCTTCTGTGCCACAATCCTTTCCTTCCCAAGCTTTCTCTTTTACTGTAGAACTGTGTCAAAGGATTTTGGCTATGGTTAGGGGTTCAAGCACTAGTCATGGTAATATGGGAACACCTGAAGTTATTCCCACTACAATGGCCAACAATGTCACAACCACTACTCCACTTGCAGGTACTTCCTTCAACTTAAAGCATTCTCTTTTTGCTGCCAAGGTAGCGAATGGAAATGCTTTTAGTTGCAATACTTGGGTTTTAGATACAAGTGCTACTAATCATATAATTTGTTATGTGAACTTATTAACCTCTGTCACCACCTTAACTCGATGTGTTGTGAAACTGCTCAAGTGACTCACATTGGCACAGTCAAGCTTTCTGCAACCTGAATTCTTGATCATGTTCTTTGTGTCCCTTCCTTTTCTTTCAATTTGTTGTCCATTAGCAAACTGACTCAACAATTGCCATATTGTCTTGTTTTTCTCTCTCAATTTTGCTTTATTCAGGACCTTTCATCTTGGAAGACGATTGGAATAGGTGAAGTGCATAATGGCCTCTACTTGTTGCAAAGATCAGATTGCATCAGTCCTTCTTCCTTGGCAGATCATCTTCTCAAGCATAAGTCTGGTCATTCTTTTTCTTCTGTTAATTCTGTAACTAGCATGTGTAGAGTGTGGCATTTTAGGTTAGGTCACCCTTCCATGAATAAGCTGCTATCTTTGCAAGATAGCCTATCTATTTCCTTCGATACTTGTAATGATGTTTGTGACATCTGTCCTAAAGCAAAATAGAAAAGGCTACCATTTCCCTTTAATAATAACTTTTCTACTTCTGCATTTGATCTTGTTCATGTTGATTTGTGGGGACCTTACTCTATTCCTGCTCATGAAGGTTTTAAATATTTCTTATCCATTGTTGATGATGCTACTAGATGTACTTGGATTTACCTTTTGAAAGCTAAATCTGAGGTTAGAGGGTACCTTATTTCTTTCCATAAATTCATTTAAACCCAATTTGGTGCCAACATTATATTTATTAGATCTGATAATGGACAAGAGTTTCTCCTTACTGATTTTTACTCTGCTCATAGCATCATACACCAAAAGAGTTGTGTTTATACTCCTCAATATAATTCTGTTGTGGAGAGAAAACACCAACATCTTTTGTCAGTCGCTAAAGCACTTAGAATTCAGTCAAATGTTCCTTTGTGCTATTGGGGAGACTGCATTCTCATTGCAACTCATATTATTAACAGATTACCTTCTCCCATTCTTCAAAACAAATCTCCTTTTGAGCTTCTTTTTCATAATAAACCTTCATATGACCATTTGAGAGTTTTTGGTTGCTTGTGCTATTCTTCCACTATTTCTGCTAATAGAGACAAGTTTCAACCTAGGTCCCAAACTTGTGTTCTATTAGGTTACCCTCCTGCCACAAAGGGTTATAAGCTTCTTAATCTCACTTCTAGAAAGATTTTCATTTCTAGGGATGTGGCCCTCCATAAGTCTATGTTTCCTTTTATTTCCTTAGATTTTGTATATTGCACTCCCTCTAATACTTCCCTTCCTCCTGTGTCAAATTCTACTTCTACCACCTTACTTTTTTATTCTAACTCCTCACCTGTGTTTCATGATTCCTTTATTAATGATTAGCACTTTGCATCTGATGTTGATTCAGATTCTGATATTGATGATGATGCTCCTAGCTCATCACCATTTGATTCACTTCAGGGTGTCCATCTTGCTGATCCTATTCTTTTAGCTCCTTCATCCACTGTTCCTGCTACTACTTTATCCAATGACTCACACATTCCTCAGTCCACTTTACCTGTTGCCTTCTAGCCTGTTGCCTTAGTTACTACTTCTTCTCCTAAAACCTCCACCCAACCTGTTCCTTCAATTGAGCCATCATTGGTTGTCCAGCCCCAACTTCCCGTCCAAGGTCTTAGAAGGTCTACCAAGGTTTCCCACAAACCATCCTATTAGCAGTCTTATCATTGCAACCAGGTGAGTGCTTCACCCTTCCGTTCCACTCTTCCTAAGAAAGGTACTTCTCATCCACTTCAAAACTTTCTCTCTTACTCTAAACTTTCTGCCACCCATAGACATTTTTGCAATTCTATCTCTTTTGTTATGGAACCTACTACCTATGCTCAGGCTATTCAGGATCCCAAGTGGAGGGAGGCTATGGCTACTAAAATTGCTACCTTGGAAGCTAATAATACTTGGTCATTGACTTCTTTGCCTGCTCATAAGAAGCTTATAGGCTGTAAATAGTTGTATAAAATCAAACATAAGGCAAATGGGAGTATAGAAAGGTATAAAGCTAGACTTGTTGCCAAGGGGTTCACATAAAGGGAGGGTCTAGACTACTTCGAAACTTTTTCCCCAGTAGCTAAAATGGTTTTTGTTAAGGCTTTACTTGCTGTGACTACTGTGAAAGGGTGGTTTTTGTCTCAACCTAATGTGAATAATGCTTTTCTTGATGTGAATAATGCTTTCCTCCATAGAGAGCTCGAAGAAGAGGTTTATATGGTTTTACCTCCAGGCTTTCACAGCAAGGGGGAGGCTGTTTGTAAGCTGAATAAGTCTTTGTATGGTCTCAAGCAAGCATCTAGGCAATGGTTCTCTAAGTTTTCTCATGCTTTGGTCCAGCTGGGTTTTCAACAGTCCAAGGTAGATTACTCCTTTCTCATAAGAAGCAATTCTAGTAATTTTATTGCACTATTGGTGTATGTGGATGAGGTTCTTATTGCTAGTGATAATGTGAAGGCAATAGATGAACTTAAGGTGTTGTTGGATAGACAGTTCAAGCTTAAGGATGAATGTTCAATAAGTGTGTAAAACACTATGAACGTTTAGACCCCAATTTACAAATTACCAATTCAAGCTTAATATCAAACAATATATGTGCGGAAAATGAACATAAGCTTATAACAGAATTGATAAGAAATCTAAACCAAATAAAATCACATCCACATCAGAAATTAAATGGCAAAGATTAAGGGAAGAAATATGTAAACACAAGGACAACACACAATGTGTTATCGAAGAGGAAACCGAAGCCCTCGGCGTAAAGCCTCTCCGGCGCTCTCCAAACGGTCAATAATCCACTAGAAAATGTAGTTGTGATACATGAACAGTAATAGACCCTCCAAGCCTAATCTACCTAGTGTACCTAAGCCCTCCAAGCTTCTTGCTCCAACGAGGTTACGCCGAACCTTTGTCTTTTCTAGCTTATCGGATTTTGCTATAGCCCATAACATCAACCAATATGAATTGGTCCCTTTCTAACTGCTTCCCAAAGCACCAAAAAGCCTTCTCACAGATGTGGGTATGGTGAGAAAAGGATTTGGGTAAGAACCTCTCAAGGATGTAACAATGGAGAGGGTGAGAGTAGAGGAATTTGAAGAGTCTATATGTAAGATTGTGGATGAGTCAATCTTGTTTTTCTCTAGGGTTTCTTTCTCAAAATTCTCTCTGGAAGCTTTCTACATTTCGTGGGTATAAGGGTCTGTATATAGTAGTGTATGTTTGGAATGCGAAGAGTCAATTTTCCAAAATAGAGCTGGCTGGCGGCTTGGCCTCGCGACTTGACTGAGTCTTGAGTTCAAGTTGCAGCTAACTGAATGGCCAGTCTGGACTTTTTGTCCTGTAGTGCAACAGTTGGCACGATGCTTCAACTACTTTGCATGCTTCACTCATGTGCATCTTCTGGCGGGTTGCAAGCCGCGTGTCATCCGCGAGATCCAGCCGTGAGTCCCTGCTTCACTGCACAATCTTGAGCATTTCTTCACACTCTCTCACACACTACCCTTACATGATTCCCACCTAAATACAGGGTTTCTAAATGCTGAATTACAAACAAATTTGGCACAGAATAAAACCAACAAAATGGTTGATTAAATTCAACCTTACAAAGGACTTGGGTGACTTAAAGTTCTTTTTAGGCTTGGAGGTAGCCAGATCCAAAGAAGGGATACACTTGTGTCAAAAGAAATATGCCTTAGAGCTTCTGGAGGATGCAGGCTTGTTAGGTTGTAAGTCAGCAAAGACACGTATGGAGCAAAATTTGAAATTGAGTAAGTTTGAAGGGAAGGAGTTGAAGGATCCTAGTGTATATAGAAGATTAGTTGGAAGGTTGCTTTACTTAACTGTCACAAGACCTGATATCACATTTGCAGTCCATAAGCTAAGTCAGTTTATGGCTAAGCCTAGATTGCCACATCTTCAAGCTGCAAATAGAGTTCTACACTATATCAAAGGATCACCTGGACAGGGTTTATTGTTCTCTAGTCAGTCTGAGTTGCATATCAAGGCATTTGCTGATGTTGATTGGGTTGCATGCCCTGATACCCAAAGGTCAACTACAGGCTATTGTGTCTTTATTGGGGATTCACTTGTTTCTTGGAAATCTAAGAAGCAACACACTGTCTCAAGATCATCAGCAAAATCAGAGTATAGAGCAATGGCTGTTGCTATTTGTGAAATTGTGTGGTTGATTAGTTTTCTTAAAGACATTAAGGTCTCACATTCTAAGGCAGCTCTGCTCTTCAGTGATAGTCAGACTGCTTTACACATTGGGGCAAATCTTGTGTTCCATGAGAGGATGAAACACATTGAAATAGACTGCCACATTGTCAGGGATAAAGTATTAGCTAAGGTGATAAGGTTATTACTTGTTAGAACTAAGTCTCAAGTTGGAGATTTGTTGACAAAAGCTCTCAGTTCACAACAGTTTCATCATTTGCTATCCAAGATGAACTTGTTGAATATACATTCCCCTGTTCCTCTTGAGGGGGAGTATCAGAATGGTCAGCTTCAAGCTACAAGTTGCAATTAGAGCAGGACAAGTGCAAAGAATCAGCTATTGGTTCTATCTAAATGACCTATAGTACTGTCTTGTAATTCTTTATGCCATTGGTAGTTTAGTGGTAGTAAACAGTGGTGATATTTATGGACATGTGTAAGTAGCTGATAGGTACTGTTAGTTTTGAAGGAAATAGATCCGTATAATTTGGGATTAGTTAGGACTCCAACCTTGTATAAATACGTCTGTTTGTACAATTTTTCATTGAGAAAATACAATTCATTCTTCATCAAAATCTCATATAGTGCAAGAACGAGAATGATGATGAGGATCACCAGGCCAAGTATTTGAGCTACAAGTTTAAGGTCCGAAAGCAATGACATTTGTTCCCTGCAGTAAACAAAGAGGAAATTAATTCTATCAACACTGGAACCAACAAAAATAAAATTAGAAAAAAAATTATTAATTAAATGTGTATAGTCTGCTATAAATTCTCACCTGTTTGGAGGAGTAGATAGAGATAGAGGATGATTGGGTATATATCATGTGGGGCCGTATATTGTCGAATATGGTTTTTTTTTTTTTTTTTTTTGAGGAACCGAATTATGGGGTTTTATAGGACTTTAATCTACTGCTTTGGCGTTGTGCACATGCTATAAGTAGTAGTGTACTTGATAAAGGCTCAAACATAATTGTCCACTGTAATCGTTGCAACTTTGCAAGTTCATTCGAGTGTCCATTGAAGTTTCCTATCTAAATCTAAATGCTTCTAAGTTCTATAACTTGTATTCGGACTGATTAATATCGGCTAATAGTGGTATTTCCAGGTTCTTTTTAAAAGAGAAGGTTTAGTCAGGGGTTCATGATTTGAACTCCCAAAAAAAATATAAAAATTGACCCCTCTTCAAAAGAAGAAAACAAAACAAAACAAATTTTTTTTTAAGGAACTTAAAAATGTTTAAACAAGATTGTAATATCTCATAAAAAACAATAAAAATTACCAATAGATTATAAAACTTTTATAAAAAAGTCCACTTAAATTCATCATTTATTGAGGTAACAGATGACAATTATTTAGTGGTTGTAGTACAATTATATTAAATCAATGTGGCTAAAGAAATCTCATTATCAAATAAAAAAAATAAAACACCTGATATGAGTAATAAAATGTTGTTTAAGAAGTTTTAGGTTTTGTTGTATATATGTTTGTTATGCTTAGTTTTTATAATTTTTTTGAGCACTCATATATTTTTATTTACTACTAATTTTTTCTTTATCTTTGAGATGAAAAAGAATGCAAGTCACATGAGATATCAATTTGGAAGAAAAAAAAAATTAAGAAAATAATTTGAATGATAGTTTCTTTAAATGATTTTTTATTGGCATATTGTTTTGTTATTTATGAGTCGAATGATTATTATATATATATATATATGCTAGACATCTGGTGTGTTCCACAAGTTTCTTTTGTATATATTGTGAGTGCTCAATGAAGTTATAATTCCCTTTCAAAAAAAAATGAAGTTATAATTCAAAGTAAAAATTCAAATGTTTAAAAGGTTAAAAGTTTCAATAGAATAAAATTTATTTCATAACATGTGAATAAAGGTAATAATAATTATGGATAATATAAATGCTCTATTAAATTTTTATTTATATAAAACTTAAAGATATTAATTACTAAATAATATCTGAATTTCTATATTAACAAAAGTTATGGTTTAAAAAATAAAGTAAATTAAGAAATTTCTCTAAATCTTCATAAAATTGCATCTTGGTCCTAGTGGTCTCATAAAAAAATATTTCTAGATCGATCTCTGCCTACAGGAGAAGGAATACTTTTTAGTTTGATGATAATCTAGCTCTTGTTCAAAATAAAAAATCCTGAAATTTTGATACTCAACTAAACTCATTTTGTTTTTAGCCCTACTTTGTTTGAGTTGCTTTTGCTATCCATGAAGGAGGCAAGCTGTTATTTCTTCGTTGGCCCATAGTTTCCCATCACTTATTTATTTACTTTTGATATATACGATAGGTTTGAACCTATGACATCGATTTCACTGATGAATCATTTTCATTATCAAACCAAGACACTAATTAATTTTTAGTGTAAATCTAATTTGAATTTAAGTTTTTTATTTGATGACAAAAATTTATCAATTAAGCTAATTTATCAATTAGAATGCACACCATTTATTGATTTCTAGTTGTTTATTTTTAGCTAGTGCTAAATTACATAAAAATTCTTTACTATGGAAGTTATTTTTAGCTTTTAGATCATTTTTGTTAGAAATTGTTTTGTACTTATACATGTCTATCTCTTAAGAGTTAATTATATGTTTGACTTGGGGATTGGGTGTTAGTAGGTTTGCTCACATTCTTCATTTCCTAAAACAACCCATCCATTTAGGAAAATAACTAAGAACCATTTCGAAAAATTAATGAAATAAGAAAAAGGTAACCTCAGCATGTAGATTTGGGGCTTCTATACAAATCTATCAAAGCCCATATAGCTTATTTTGTGAGCCCCAAACGTTAAATTGTATTCAGTGGCCCAAAACTCTTGCCTTTAAGAACTAGATTCCCACTCGGGCCAAGAGAAAGAAAAAGGCCCGAATCAACACCTTTTTCTATTTTAAATGAATTCACTATTATTCATAAATTTAAGCAAGTTTTGTTGTAAAAATAAAGAGTAAGTTTAGTACCATAACAAATTTCACTATTTTATCATAATTTTACCACGTGATCAAGGTTTTCAGACCCGGACCGTTCATTGAACCGTAAAAGGGAGAGGTTCAAGGTTTTTGAGGTCGAACCGAGGTCGAACCGGGGTCGAACCGTGATGACGTCATAATTAATTTAATAATTAATTAAAGCCTAAATATAGATATTAAATTTATAAAACTAGCAAAATTGACTAATATATCTATATATGTGAGGGAAATTTGATGATTTTCAAGCATATATTTAATAATTAAATAAGAAAGTTAATAAAATAAAATAATAACCATGAAAACATTAAAATTTATGATTAATTTTTAAAGTAAAGTTGAATATCTTTGAAGGATTTTAATTATAATATTTTTTTTATTCCTTGTAAGAAATGGATAATTTAATTAAGTAGAATAAAATTGTGTTAATTTGTTTTTATAAAAAAAAAAAAAAAAATTGCTAAGGGGTTGGACCTCACGGTTCTTGCGGTCCAACCCCGGTTTTAGGGGTTCACGGAATTGTCACATATGCCCGGTTCTTGAAGCTTAAAAAACCGGTTTCCATCACGGTTCACGGTTTTCACGGTCCGACCTCCCGATTCGGTCCGGTTCTGAGAACTATGCACGTGATGACTTGTGAATGATAGAATTATGGACCCACCACATGGACTTAACATTTTATTTCTACCTCTTACAATCTACCATATAGGTAAATTGTGGCAAAAGTTGTAGAATTTATTGGGTAGTAGACTTACTCAAAAATAAAATAAATGCATGAAAGGACAATGAGAAATATAGAGACCAATGATTCTCCACAAAAAGAGAAAAAAGAAATATAAGAACAATTGGAAATTTGGAGTTAAATTACCTTGTTCACTATTCAATAAGTTTTTCTTTGTTTTAACTTTTATGAAAGAACATGATTTTTTGCAGAAGAAGCTTAGTGACTGAAAGCCTATATGATAGTATATTGGATGCCATTGATATTTTTCAAGCCTATAAGTCGGTTAGTGTCTTGGTTGCCAGTAATGCAGATGCAGTTGTCACTAACAACCATATGCGAGGTTAGAACTAAGTTAAGTTCCATTTTGAATTATTGATTGTCTGTTCAAATCATCTCTTCTTGTATATTGTTCTTTTACTCTACTAGTAGCAGAGGCGGACCCAGGATTTCAAGCTAGGAGGAAGGGGGCCGGAGATAAGCAAAAAAAAAAATTTCAAATACACATCCATATTGTATTAATAAACTATCAACCAAGACAAATACCCAAAAATCATTGTTTCTTAATATATTAAGATACAATCATCTACCAACAAAAATAAAAGACACGAAACACTATTGTTTCTTAATACAATCATCTATGAAAAGGGAACTCGACGCTCTTTCAAATCTTCAAAATCATCTATGATTGAATCCAAACTAAATATCAAAGCTATATCCTTTTCAATGTATAACATCAAAGAGTCCATCAAAAAATCAATTTCCATTTTGTTTCGAAGGTTAGTTTTTACAACTTTCATAGTTGAAAATGCTTGCTCTGTAGTAGCAGTAAAAACTGGAAGAGTAAGTACAAGTCTCGTCATTCTATAAATAAGTTTGTAGTGTTCTGAGTTTCTAGTTCTTACTAACCATTGACACAACTCAGATAAACTGTTCAATTTTTTGAACTCTAGATCCTGGACTACATTATGCTCAAAATGATAAAGCTCCTTTTCCAACACTTGTGGATAGAAATTCTTTTCCAACAAACAAAGATCACTACTTCTAAAAGATTTTAATGTATCTCGAGGTTCTAAAGCTGAGCTAAGCCTAAGTAACTTCATTCTATTTTCACATTATCGCTTGTATAAAAAAAAAAAAATTAAAAAGTAAATAAGAAAAAGAAAAGAAGAATAGGAAGCATTATTTTGCATGATGTGTTATAATAAAAGGAAGCTTGTAGTTTCCAACAACTCCAATGTCTCTTTGATTTGGGCCATTGTCATAAAAACTAATCATGCAAGAGTCTTGCGTGATTAGTTTTCTTTTCTTTTTTTTTTTAGATTTACATGGGCTTTTGAGTCTTGATTGGGTTGGCTGGCTGGGATAGGGGGGCCCAAGTTTTTTTTTTTTTTGGGCCGGGGGGGGGGGTGGGGAAGCCCCCTTAGGCCCCCACTTGGGTCTATCCCTGGTAGATGGTTTATCTTTTCTAGTATTAATATTTATCAACAAAAATTTTGTACTTTTTCTTGTAAACAAAAAATGTGAGATAATTGAAATTTTAATTTTAATAGGTTCATACTTTTAAGGAAGCAAAAGTTATCTTGTAAATGAGGTTGAAGATAATAGGAGTATTATAGGGACAATACAAATGTTTAATTTTCTTATTTATATATATATATATATATATAGTGTTTAGCTATTTTGGTTTTTTTTTTTTTTTTTTTGAAGTGTTTTTGATGCTTGCAACAGGGTATTGATAAAATTATTTTGTTTGAAAATTTTAAAATGGTCGAGTTGTTTTTTTAGGTAAATTGAATTAGTTAATTGAGCTTAATTTTTTTTAATTCATATTTTTGCTACTGAAAATTTTTATTGATAGGCTAATTTTTCTAGACAAGTATATTTTGTTTTAAATTTTAGATTTATAAAATTTTAATAGCCTTTAAAAGGAGGAAAATGCTAGAGTTTCAAATGTTTTTTTAAATTGCTGATATAATTAGTAATTATTGTTATGTAAAAAAGTGATATAAGTGATGGACCCAAATACAAATTAATAAGAATTTGTTACCACAACTGTTTATAAAAATGGTGTAGAAAAGTTTTGTGGTTGTAGCACTCTCAAAAGGGTATATATTGCACTTCTATAACAACACAAATCAAACGTGTATATATTGCACTCCTATAAATCAAACGTAATATTTATAAGTCATAATAAGCAAATAAAAGATTCCAATAGACCCCATCATACCTATTAATAACCACATTTAGTTTTTTTTTTTTAGAAAGTCTTTAGTTATTTCTTTAAACACCTTACTGAATCAAAAGTGTATATATTGTACTTCTATAACAACACAAATCAAACGTGTATATACTGCACGCCTATAAATCAAACGTAATATTTATAAGTCATAATTAGCAAATAAAAGATTCCAACAGACCCCATCATCAGGCCACAAAGGATTGACAATTAAATGATACTAGAGGAAATTTTTTTTTTTTTTTTTTTTTTTTTAACTCTTTACTTGGACTCCACAACCCAAACTCACTAGAGAAGAGAGGAAAAAATTAAAAACAAAAAAACTAATTTGTTATTTAAAGAAAGTACTTTTTTTTTTTTTTGGGTGTGTGTGGGGAAAAAAGGACATTTTATTTTTGTTATTTAGAGAAAGTATTTTTTTTTCCTTAGAAAATACAAATCGTGAATAGAAAAACTTTTAGAGATAAAGCCAACAGAAGTTTCCCTTCACCTTCCCAGCCTCCACGTAATTCATATTCCCACCTGCGCACAAAAGAAAACAGCCAAAACTCTGCTATCCATTGTATGATGTGTCATGTGTGACGTGTTCATGACTATGGATTCAGAATATGACACTGACCCAATTTTTCTCGTTCTGTTTTTGAAGGGTACAACGTATTTCAACAACGTTATTTCCTTATTTAAACAAAAGTTTGGTTGTGGTGGGGAGGATCAAGATCAGGTGGCGCAATCGGTGTACAAAAGTTTATTTTATTTATTTTATTTTAATTGTTTCACATCTAATAATATTCATACTATTTTATATTAGACTAATAGTCTTAACGCAAATCCTTTCATTTTTTTTAATATTTATTATCGAATAGGAACGCAAAGCTTTCCCTTATTAATGACTACTTGGGTTTCTTTTTTTTTTACAAGATATAAATTTTATTCTAACCTAATCTTAGTGTATATATATGTGAAACTCCCTCTTAGAGACTTGAACCCCGGCCCTTACCTCCTACACTCCACAAATACTTATACTTGTAGAGTGACCATCGCACCAAGGGTGCGCGGTGATAACTACTTGGTTTCATTATTGATGATTAGATGATGCTCATATGGATCAGTATTTCCTCGTCTTTCTTTATTTTCTACCTCATACACACACAACTATTTAAGGGGTTCTCCTATTTGGGATCCTCACTTTTTTTTTTTAGTTCAAAAATGCTCTTACACTCGTATGTTTAAGTAGAGACAAAACTAAAGGATAATCTGATAAAAATACAACTTCTACTCTCACTAAAACATTGCCTAAAAAATAGGGCTACTCCCCTGTTGATTTCAAATTGCTTTATCATCTTATAAATTAGATTCTCAAAATAAAAATTATATATATAAAATAAAAACACTGGTATTTTTTTCTATAAAATAAATGTGTAATATTTTTTCATTTTTTGAAGCTAGCCCTATGACACTCCTCTTTGTATTAATAGTTTTAAATGTGTAATATTAATGAGAAAACGTGTAAATCTCAAATTGGAATGAATAAAAAATTATGACACTATAAAAAATAAAAATAAAAAAAGCCTAATTGCACGCGCGAAGCGTGTATGATGAGGCTAGTATGTGTGTGTATATATATTTTTTACTTTTACTTGGTTTTGCTCTTGATGACATTGCTCCAATTAAATTAAGAACAAAGTTAGTTGTAGCCTAAGGTTACAATCTTAATATCTTTTTATAAGGTGAATTTTGACAAATTCACCATTGGATTACATTTTCTTCTTATATCCTCCATGCTTACAAAATTTCTAGAAAATTAAAGATTAATAGTTATTTCATCAATAAATTCTTTAAATTACAAGTTTTGCAGTTTAAAATTACACATAAAATATAAGTTTATAGATCATATAGTAAATAATATCTGATTAATGCAAAATTTGATAAATGTAATAAGAGCATAAAGAACATATCATCTAACGGTTAGATTTTAATTTTAAAATATGTAGTAATATTCATTTTTTCAAAGGAAGTTATAGCCTTAGACTAAAACCAATTTTTTAGATAAATTTTGTCCTTAAATTAATGGCCCTCGAGTTCGAGTGAGCTGAGCGAGAAATATAATTACTAATTAGGATAAGTGGAAAATTTTGTTCTCTCTTTCCTTTAGGAGGACCATTTCATGTTAAAAAGGGAATCCAACCGAGCCGAATTGAATGTTGCTTTTGCTTCATCCAATCAAGTTGCTCCTAAGATCCTCTCCGGTAAGCTCGTGACCCTTAACGCGACAAAGAAAATTGAGAATCAAGCCAACCTTTTAAGTTTCAAGTAGGAAACAAATCGGAAGCCATAGGGAGATTGGGTTTAGAGAGAGATTGAAAAAAAAAAAAAAAAAAAAAAAAAAAAAAAGGAGAGAAACAGTAGGCCTGAGCAGAGAAAAATGATTAAAAAAAAGAGAGAGAGAGAGAAATAAAATATGTTTTTTTAAAGAGACGAAGGGAGAGAACGCTTTAAAATAATATATATTTTTATAAGATAAGGCTACAGTAAGCTGTCAAAGATAACAGCTTACTGTAGCTAGGTGTTATTTCTTTTAACTATAGGACTTTTGTTGTAATCTATTTTTTAGTGTTTTAGTCGCAAATATAAGCATTTTAGCATTTATATTGTCTTTGATTGGATTCTACTGGCCGCCTTTTACAATTTTTGGGTCGTTTTCCATTGTCAAACAAGGAGGCTGTGGGCCCTAGCCACTGACCAATAAATTATCCATGAGATCACACGTTTCACACCGTCCGAAGTTGTTGATAAACGCTGTGGGGCCTAGATACTGTTTGAAGTTGCTCTATAAAATACGGTTTATTGATTATTTTCACTTCTCACACTGAAGTAGTTACTGAGCCCTAACTACGGTGAGACTGGTGGACTATTTTCCTCCTCCTCAGAAGGGGTATGTGCGTAGCTTTTATTTATTTGTATTGAAATTTTGATTTGTTTTATTTTTACTTTGTGATATACTGATATTGATACCACTTTCCCTCTTGTACCAGGGTAGACGTGCTGCTTTGGATCCAGGTTGCTAATGCCACAGTTGGCCTAGGGATCGCTCTTATCTCTCCATATCTCGCTATACGGAGGTGTAGATCCAACAACAATGAAGCACCTCCCACAATCGAACTTCAGGATGCAATTCTGGGCTGCAACTTTGGGAACGTTGTTTGATAATATAAGAAGAAAATGTAATCCACCATTAGATTATATTTTCAAAAATTTTTAAAAATTAAAGATTAATATTTATGTTTAGACAGAAACTCCTTTGAGTTGGAGTGTGAATATTTGTATTTGTTGATTAATTATACATTGATGCATAATCAACTAATAGGATTAGATCACTAGAACAACTGATATCTAGCACAACTGATATCAGTTGTGCTAGTGATCTAGTCCTTTGTTTTTATCCTTTTTAGCTTTAGCTATGTGTTGATGCCTAAGGAACCACAAAAGGGCCGGGAGGCCAAAGTACTGGACATGGGTATTTATCCTTGTTGTGGTGAAGATTATGTGGGTGGATTTTATGTATTTCTGTATTTTTCCACTATATATTGATAAGTGATGTTTGGTTTTACAAGGATTTCACATAGGATTCTGAATTATCACAAACATGTTTTAACATTAATTTGAAAACAAGTCTATATCGTACGTATGTGTATCCTTTTTTCAAAGCCCATCTTGAGCTTAATAATAGTACAAAATTTAGAGAGGATCTCAAAAGTGCAGCACCTATAAATTTAGAGGTTATTCCAGTTGGGTTGTGTTTTTTTATCCTCTTTTAACTTTTGCTATGTGATGATGTCTAACTAAGGATCCACAAAAAAAGCCGAGAGGCCAAAGTACTGGACATGGGTATTTTTCCTTGTTGTGATGAAGCTGTGAGTGGATTTTGTGTATTTCTGTATTTTTCCACTTCATATATTGATAACTGATGTTTTGTTTTAATTTACAACGTTTTTAGATGGGATTTTGTATTATCACAACAGGGTCATCGCGAACTTGTATTAGCATCAATTTGAAAACAAGATTTTGTGGTGCGTATTTGTGTTTTTTTTCCCCAACCCGTCTTGAGCTTAATAACCATAAAACAATCATACTTATCACACAAACAACTATAATATAGATGAAGAATGATTTAATCTAGTATTTAAGTGCCAGCATGCAAAGAATTCTAACGAAGAAAATCTCATGGATTTTGTTAACACACCTTGTTACACACCACGGTATATAGAAGTCCTCTGTCCAAATGTATCACTGGAATTTTTCGGCACTGCCTCAACGTCAGATGAGTCATCAGGAGGCAAGTGTTTCGAATTCAGAAGGAGATAAAGCTCTTGACTCTCATGTGTGAAGATCTGATACTATCTAGTATATGAAAGCCATAACCAACCGAAAAAAGATACTAGCTCAGTCATGCAGAAGTATTCGAAAAAAGATATATCCTTCACCATTTCTTTATGGAATTTGTCCATTTATATCTCATGCATGCGTTGCCTGACATGTAAACCAACCGAACTATTCAGGTATATAATTAAGCCGCTTTGTTGAAATTGGATTAGCCATGGACTATCTAGCTTTTTGAAAATTTTCTTGTAGTATCTTTATGATGCTTCTCCGGACTTTCTATATCTAGTTAGGCCATGCATGTGTGCAACACATCGTCATTGTCAAATTATGAATTCCAAAAATAATGCAGTACGTAACGTGACATACCAAAACAAATGCAACAAGAAACTTCCCATTAATTAGCTGTCCCTTAGCTTGAACGTTAGCTCTATTCTCCTTATCTCGCAGTGGCTCAAGACTATATAAATCCCATTTATAAAAAAAGCTCATGAACTGGGTTCTGACTGACACAATAACTTGTGTTTTTTGCCAAATTTGGTCACAAAGCATATCGAGACTCATGCCAATTATTTATTTATTTATTTATTTTATTTATTTTTTTAAAGTTATAAGAATATCTGTCATATAGGATGAGAAGTGAAAAACAAAAGGCTAATACAAGACTACCAGTTGTGAAAACCCTAGACCGATAGTTGGGATGTCAACTGGCCTAAGGCTCATTGGAAATTTCCTCCATCATATTGGCACCTTTTTGTTTGGTTAAAAATTGGTTCTTTTGAGGCCAGTAAGTCTGAAATCAGATTTCATTATTATAAAAAATTTTGAACAGCTTTTTAAAATGTCCCTCTTTATAATTTTTTTTTTCTTATGCTCCTCTTCATAATATTAAAACCAAGTATTCTTTTGCTCAAAAAAAAAAAAAAAAAAAGTATTCTGAATCATTTTGAAAGATACACGCATTGCTTAAACAGACTATTCAAATACCACTTTTTGAAGAATATGGTCTAAATTTTACAAGAAGTCTGAAATTAGATTTCATTTAAAAAAAAAAAAACAGAAATTCGATTTGAAAAAAAAAAATAGAAGAAGAAAATGAACATATTTATTGAACCCCCCACCTCGTTTGAAATTAGATTTGAAAAAAATAAAGTAAAAATAAAAATTATCTTAATAATTTCAATATTATTAAAAGTAATTCCGAAATTAGATGCCATCTAAAAGTTAAAATTTAATTTCTTTACTCTCTAGCAAGCTTTTGTGGCATATGTGCAACAGCGTTTTTTTCCCTCTTTGTGTGAATTAGATGGAAATGTTGGAACCGAGACAGCTCCTCCTTAGCTTCCTAGACCAAATGGCCAAGGAAGAACCTTGCAGTTCCATCTAGGGATGGCCATACCCATTGGATAATGGATATCCAACCCTACTCGATTCAAATGTTTCGGGTAATACCCGGTTTTTCATGGATAGAGTTTAATCGGGTAGGGTATGGATATTACCCGAATTGTTCGAGTAGGGTATGGATATTATCCAAACCCGACCCGTATTAAAAAAAAAAAAAAAAACCTAAACCTCTCTCACCATCACTCACACTCTCTCTGCCTCTCCTTAGTCCTCACCGTCACTCTCTCTCTCTCTCAAGAGCTCTCCAGTCTCTGCCTCTCTCTCAAGTTGCTACTAGAAGAATAACTGAAGAAAAGCGTGCAAATGCAGAGGCTAAACTGAATGAGAAAGCTGTGAGAACTTCTGAGAAAGCAGATTATATAAGAATTACCGGTCACTTGCCCACCAACTTCTCCTTCAAGTTGCCTTCTCTTTGATGGTAGCAACTCTGTTGAACATTTACATGTAACATTTGCCAGTAATTTTTTAATTATATGTTAACATGTGGATTAATTGAGAAGCTTTATATGCTACCGCTGGAAAATGTATTCATATGGTTCCTTCAATAAATCTCAGACACCCATTTTTGGGTTAGTCTTCTTTGAGACAGTTTGATTGATCATAGGAGCTGGGGAGGTAAATTAGTATCCAGAGTCATAAACCGGCCATTGCAGATAATTCTTATTGGGGTTGAATATTTTTTTAAAATTTTTTATCTAATAAAATTTCTATCTCTATCTCAAAAAAAAAAAAAAAAAAGAAAAAAAAAAAAGAAACAGATACAAACTAACCAATAAAATCTTTTTAAAATTTTTTTATTGATTAGTTTTTCCTTTTTTAAGATTGGTTAGTTTTTACGTTAAAATGTTTTGGATTTAAAAAAAAAAAATTAAATGGGTTTCGGGTTTCGGGTAGGGTATGGATATCCATGGATAATATATTCGGGTAAGATTCGAGTATGGATACTAATGGGTATTGATAATCGGATATCCATGGGCAAACTTTTCGGGTAGGGTATGGGTATACCCGATCCATACCCTACCCATGGCCATCCCTAGTTCCATCTCCGGTTTGCTGACCAATGCTCGAATATCTAATGTCCACAAACAATATTGCTCCTTCAAAATCTATTGATCACTGCGTTTCTTTGCTACTAAATTTAACAAGTTTCTGGTATGGATGAGTCCTTTAAATGCAGTGTTTAAACACCCTAAATTGAGAATTGTGACTCAAATACTCCTAAATAAATACTCTTACCAAACACTTTTTTTTTTTTGGTCTATTATTTTTAGTGTTTAAACATTGAAAACTATTATTTGAAATTGCTAATTACTAAACAAGCCCTTATTTTAATGGCATTCAAGATCTTTGGCTATTCTTGAGATGAGACTCTGTTGCAAAGAGTCGAGGGTGCCAGCATAGGGGCCCAAGGCCTTATCCCCCTAACAAATTTTTTTTTTTTTTTTTAATTTATAAATTGTGTACTCCCTCCTTTCACATTCATGATTAGTTTCATCATAAATGTGAGAGAAATGAGTACTACATCATATATTCTGGGAGTATGTAAGAGTTTTTTACATATCCCAAACAAAATAAAAATGTCACACATACTAAAGTGTTAGAACTAATAATTTGGGAACAAATAAATTAATAAACTAAAAACTAATTAATTAATTATTTGTGAACTAATAGGTTTTTAAATTGGAAAAAATAAATTTAGTTTGTCCATAATGCTTGGCGATAGATATAGTAGTAATAAATTGAGAGCAAATAAATTTATAAATTAAAAAATAATAAATTTTTAAAGTGAGAGAAGTATACAATGACAAATTTTGGTGACTCGTTCAGCCCCCCATACTCAAAATTCTAACTCTGTCTCTACCAAAAATAATCATGGTAGGATGATTTTTCTTATTAACATGATGAAATAATTCATAATATTCATGGAATGATTAGAAAAATGTTCCCCATTTGTATGATTAGTTTCCAAAATGAGACACATAAATTTTGATAAAACTGATAATTTATTGATTAGTTCTTGTGTAATAATGTACTTATTATAAGTGCACAAATTTTCATGCGTCACTTAAAATTCTTGAAAGAAAAAATAAATCGTAACCCTAGTAGTTGAGATGCTCACTTGCTAATTTGGTTTTAGTACTCAAGAGTTTTAAAATTTAGTGAAATTATTTGATTTAATTTATAAAGAGAAGAGGGGTTTGAATTCTTCTTCCTTATTTATTGTAAAAATTAAATTATTAAAGTAAAAAAAAAAAACTAAAACTACAATTTTCTTCTCAAACAAAAAATTTACATATATATATATATATATATATTATATGCAATAGAGTAGTGTTTGAAGGCATTGTCGCTAATGCTTGTTGCATCTAATTGTGACTCTACAATGCAAGTATGCCTTCTTTCAGCAAGAATCATCATGTAAATAAATTCTTTGCAGGCTCTTTCAATAGACTAGCAGGAAAATGGCTTTTATGTTTTGTTGCGGATAGAGGGGGGTAGACTGCATGTGGCCGCGGCCGCGGAGAAAGAATATATGCAGTTGTGGGCCTTGTGGCATTTGGGTGATGTTTACAGTTTAGACTTTACACACTACAAAATAAAAAATAAAAAAAATTTGTTAGCTGGCGTAGAGTTGAAAACTTGAAATGTACACACCTTAGCGGCTGTTGGCGGTTGGCTACATGACAATCTTAGTATGCGTGGGTGTGGTATAAAGAAAATCGGTCATATTAATTGCTATTTTTAGGGCAATTTAATTTGTTAATATCCAAGTTAATGAAAAATTGAATAGACTGTTAAAACATTAATTTTTTTGGGTAAATTACATATTTGGTTCCTAATTTTTATACCACATATCAATTTGATTCATAACATTTCAATTGTGTCAATTTGGTCATTAATTTTTTAGTGTCATGTCAATTTAAGCGCTGCCATTATATATGAGAAAAAAATTGCTTGCATGGCAAATAGCCAAAATAAAAATTTTAGTTTATTACTAATTTTTTTATATTTATTTTGGTCATTTAACATGTTATCAATTTTTATTTAAAAGATAACGGTAATGACTAAATTGGCACGATACCGAAATATTATAATCCAAATTAACACAATTGAAAAATTAAGAATCAAATTAAAATATGGTGTACAAGATAGAGATCAAATATGTAATTTACCTATTATTTTTTCTCTTTTTTTATAAAAACTTTTTAAAATTAGTTTATTAACCATTATCCTTAATTTTTCAAAAAAAAAAAAAAGAAATTGATCGGGAAATGAAATCAAATAATATTAATTAGTTTAGACAGTTACAAATCACATCCAGACAAATACAACCGTCGACATTTGTTTCCTTTGACCGGGTAGTTAATGAGACGAAGACTCCTGCCCACTAAAAATCTAGTTAGAGAAATTACAGAAAAAAACAAAAACAAAAACAAGAACAAAAAAAAGAAAGTGGCGGAAAAATCTTAGGTTTGTCGGTCAACTTAAAGTATATATATACGAATTTTTCCCCTATTGATGAACTAGTCATATAAGTAATTTGCAGAACTTGTGCTTGATTGGTCTAGAGATGGATAAATTGCGGTCCCCTTTTTTAAGGAAGCGCCGTACCAATATTAGAAATGCCGTATCAACTTTTCTAAAATGCAGTTTCTTCTCCTCTTGCTAGGAGTGCTTTTTCTCATCTAGGGTGAGACTTTCTTCTACTTTTGTCAGTTTGTGTCCGTAGATTTACTATCCAACTTTAGTAAAGTATGTGGCCATAACTTTATCTTTTTACCTTTATTATTTTCTTTTCCCTTTTAATTTGTTCTCATAGTTTTTTCTTGTCCTTCATGTTTTTTTCTTCCCTTCCTATCTGTTCTCAGAGTTTCTTTTGTCTTTCGTTTTTTTCTCTTCCCGTCCTATTTGTTCTCTAAGTTTCTTTTGTCTTCACTGTTTTTCTCTTAACTTCCCTTTTGTTCTCAAACTTTCTTTGTCCTTAGTGTTTTTTACTGTATCTTGGTTCTTAGTTTTCTTTTCTTTCCTTATCCATCATGGATTCGGACTTTATTGAGAGACTACAGCGCATCAATTTAACCTCTGAGGAGGGTGAGGCTATTACAGTTCGTTCAGATCACCGTGAGCAGATTCTTGAAGAGTGTAACCTCAGTCTTATTGGCCGATTCCTTACAGCAAAACCCATCAATCTTCATGCAGCAAAGAATCTTTTACGATTTGTTTGGAAGGTTGGTCAGGATTTGAAGATTACTGATGTTGGAAATGGGCTTATTCAGTTCAAGTTTGCCATTGAGAGTCAATTATTATGGGTTGTCAACAATGGGCCATGGAGTTTTGACAATCACATACTGCTTCTTAGACGCTGGGAGAAAGGGATGACAGCATTTTCAGTCCAGTTTCTGCAGATCCCTATATGGGTTTAGGTATGGAGATTACCTTTTGATTTGATTAATGTAGAGGCGGGTAGGGATATTGGTAATGGTATTGGCCATGTTGTTGACATAGATTGTAAAGCTATGTCATCTGAACAAGCCCATTTTCTTCGAATACGGGTTGAGATGCCATTAGACAAACCTATTTGACAAGGGGCTCCTGTTATTAGTCCAAAGGGGGATAAAGTGTGGGTAGCTTTTTAGTATGAACGTCTTCTTGGGCTTTGTTTCAATTGTGGTTTTTTGGGGCATGAAGCAAAGGTTTGTTCTATGCCAAGATTTGGTGAAGGTAATGAAAGTCCATATGGTGGTTGGCTAAGAGCAGGTTTTCATCATCAGAAGGAAGCAAGGGGACGAAGAACACCTAGCCCACCCAGGGGGAATACAGAAGAGCATATTCACAGGGATAGAGATCCACCACAATCAATTTCAAAATCTGGAATATAGGACAATTCTCTAACTGTTGCGACGGTTACTGAACCTGGGACATCTAATGGTATTTCTTCAACTGCTATTACGGTTACAGAAGTTATGGATAATGATCTTGCAATTCTTCCGGGATTAGATGGCTATGATTCTCACCATCCGTGTACTTCGAAGATTAATGAAACAAGTCCTGAAATTGTGGTTCACACTGATGCTATTGAGATAGAGCACAACTCCGAAAAAAACAATGCCAGTTGGATTAACGTGCCAATTGTGTATGAGGATAATTTGCTGGATCCTAAAAAATCTTCTCTGAGGCATTGGAAACGCATTATTAGGAATTCAAACAACAAAATTGTAAGTATAGTTACTCCTAAACTTCCAAGTTTATCAAAGCGTATATCTTCACAGTATGATTTTCTGGATTCTCACACTCACAAGAAACAACTGTTAAGTAAGAAAAGGCTTGGTTAGAAGAATTTAAACCCTCTCTGTACAGCAGCTACAGTGTTGAGATTGGCTCTTTTGTTTTGTCAAAATACTAGTTTCTATAAGGTGATGGTGGAATGCAACTTTGCGGAACTTGTGAATCTCTTAGAGATAGTTTAATTATTGAAGACATTGGTTTAATTAGAGATAGTTTTTCTTTTATTTCTTTTCATAGTATACCTTTGTGATGTAATCGTGCTGCATTAGCGTTAGCTAGTGCTGCAAAAGAGAATGAGAAGGCAGAATGCCCCTCTTTCCTCTTCCCTATTGTACAAAGTGATTTAATTAAATAAAGTCTACTATCGTTTTCTCTCAAAAAAAAAAAAAAAAAAACTTTTCTAAAATGTATTTAATAAAAGCATATCAAGATGTATGAGTTGTATTAGTGATTTTTTGGGTATTTTGACGAGTATTATTGTTTTGGTTGGTATAGTAAAAAACAACAAATAATGTTAAAAATTAAAAATAAAATAAAATAAAATGAAACATGTTATTTAAGCTAAGATATGTTGTCTTATTATATTAGACTAATATTTGGACTTATAAAATATGTTGATTTCAATGATTATTATAATTAAACTTGTAAATATATAAATACATACAAGCATCTAAATATATATGTAAGTATATAAATAGCAATAACCACGAAATAGTACACTGATATTATTCTATACCAAAACATTTCATTATTCCGAATTCTGATCAAACTAAAACAGTTTGACTACTTCAATCATTTTTTAAAATTCTTAAAGAAAAGAAAATACAAGAGCTTTTTGAATAGTGCTCTATAAAAATCACAATAAGTTTGCAATTACAATTTTCCAAAAAAGAAAAAGGGATCTCTCTCTCTCTCTCTCTCTCTCTCTCTCTCTCTCCCCGCAACATATCTAGACTAAATTTTATTCTCTCTCAAAAAAAAAAGATCAAATATCATGCAATAATTAAATATGTGGCATATATTTTTTACTCATAAAACATTCTCCTCTCTATGTATGTGTGTGTGTTAAAATACTTAGTATTTTTAAAAGAAAAAAAAATCAAATCAATCACAAGAAAAAGAAAATAGTTTAACTTGTTTTTGGATAATGGCAAATAGTTTAGCTTAAAGGTGAAAAAAGAAAACATTCATTTCATAAAAATTATATAACTCTCATTATATATGCCTAGAATGCAGAAACAACTTGTGCCAAGTAGCACATATTTTATTGATAATTGTTATACTATATTTATACTATCTATAACATGAATTTCCTTTTTAAATTGGACTTTTATGTAGTTTAAAAATACTTTTATTAATACAAAGTGACTTCTCTCATTAATAGAGTTATAAATGCCAAACACCAAATTTAAAACACACATTTCTAGAACACCTATAGCTACTATCATGTTGAATTAAAAAAAAAAGAAAAAAAAAGAAGGAACTCCTTATAAAATAAATAAATAAATAAAATAAAAACTCCTAGAATTTAGGCTTTTTTATTTTTTTATCCTTCATGTTCATCTTCTTCTTTTCCCCCTAAAATTTAGCATTTTTTTTTCTTTTTCATCCGACTAAATTAAATATCTCCAGTAATTAAAAAAAAAAAAAAAAAAAAAAACCCTCTTACCTTGCTTATCTCAAATGTATCAAATTTAAAACACACATTTCTAGGACACCTACAGCTATTATCATTTTGAATTTAAAAGGAGAACTCCTAGAATTTAGAGTAAAAGAATTTAAGGAGTATTTTTATGAGAAAAGAAAAAAAAAATCATTAATATTTTGATAACTTTTTCTATTTTTCAAAAAGCATGGTATAAAAACTTTTAAAAAATGATTTATTAATAAATATCATAAGGGTACATAAGAGAATAAATTAAAAAAAAAAAAATACTCAAGAAATAAATGATAATAATACATAAATGAAAACATGTACCTTGAAAATTCCCTCAATAAACTAAATAACGATTGATAAAATCATTTATGTGTATTTTAGTTTTATAAACTATTTAAAGTACTTACAAAGATAATTAAACCTATAAAGTTTTAAGAATAATACATAGACTTTTAGCCAAAGAAAGATAAGTAAATGATTAATATGAAGTCTTCCCCAAAAACAATTGATATGAAGCCTGCTTATGACTGGGTTTGTGAGAAGACAATTGCCCAAAGAACCTAGAAGAAATGAGAGGAAATTAGGGAAAAAACGAAGAAGAAGAAGAAGAAGTAATAAAGAGTTAAGAGTTCAATTTTCACTCTTATATGGCTTGTATCACCAACAAAGTGATGAAGTAAAATTTTTCCTCTGCAACATTTTCTTTTCTAATCACTAGATCCACTCCAGAAATTTTATGGAAAATGAATTGAAAAGGATGAAGAGAACTAATGAACTGAGGTAAATGAGTCAAAAAAATTGAAATAAGAGGATTGAGTCTATAGATGAAAAGAAATAAAAATTAAAAGCACAAAAGAAAATTTTGTTGTTAAAAAATGAGTCGATACAATCAACTCGGGCTTACATGGTCAAACAACTTCACCCATACCCATATATTTTCCTTCAAGTTTAGGTGGGTGAATGGGAGTCCAAATCTTCTAACCCATTTTTTTCTTCTCTACAACTAGCTACCAGCTAAGTTTCCATAAAAATGAAGAATCCATAACCAAAAAAGAAACTCCCCATAAATCATTCTATTTTAACCACTCCCTCAAAGTCCTTTTCATTGCAAATCTCCAAGGAATTTTGTTAAGGTTGTTGTGTTTGGGCTTGGCATAGTGGCTGCCAATGCGGAAAGTGGTGGTTGGCTATTGATGACGTTGATGAAGGTCGGTGGTGGTGATGGCTAGTGGTTTAGGTCTTTTATTTATTTAGGAAACTAAAATAAGAAATAATGAAAATTAGACTTGAATTAAATGGGTGTACATATGAAAAGTTTTTATTAGTAGAGTATAAAGTAGATCAAGAAAAATGGGATAGAAAATCTGAACTTGGTGTATGGATTTGAGTTCAACTTAGCAAAAGTACATGCATTTTCCCTCATTATGGTTTTTAATGGAAGGATAGAAAGGAGGCTTGATGGAATATAAATATTTTTGCTTCCATATTAGGGTTTGTCGTGTTGTGCCGCATTTTGTATATTTTCCTTAAAAATAGTAAAAATCATTGTAACTCCGTAAACATAGAAAAATTGTCCAACCACGTAATTTTTTATATCATGTGATTGTTTTTTTGTGTGTTATTTTTGTTTTTGTTTTTCATTTCTCGCTTATCTAGGAAATCATGTATATTTCTAACACTAGAAAATACTGAGCACCATCAAATCTAATTTATTGTTTAGTACAATAAAAATCTTAGTAAATGACTCTTGAATGCATTGATGTGCTAATTCGGTGTGCGATCCGGCTAAACTAGTCTTAAGTTTTAACATTTTTTTTGCTAATCGGTTTTAAGTTTTAACTTATTCTCATTGTGTCATTGGGTATTTCCCAGGTCTAATGCTCACAAATCATTGTTGGAATATGTCAATTTTCAATCTTGGTCGTGACTTGGAGAATAACGAGCCCAAAAATGTTAAGAAGCACTGGGCTCCCTTTATGGGCTATAGGGAGATATGGACTTAAGGTCCTTCGACCTTTTAAGCAATATTGGGTAATTTCCAAAGTGTAACTGGGGACCTACAGAGGTTATAAAATTGTTCTCCACTCTATGAGTTTCAAACCATTTTTGTTGTCAGGCTTAAATGAGATTTTGTTGTCTATTTTAGTGAAAGCGGGTTGGTTTTGGCCCAACAGCAGCTCAAACGGATCTGACCGAATTCAGGTGGGCCGATTGCATTCTGGATCGACCTCCATTGCTGCCTCTATGCATGCAAAAATAAAGTACATGAGAATGTATAGTGATATGGTGTGATCATCGTCGTTTTGTTACATAAAGTACGTAGTCCTTTAAATTTAATTTTGCAACCCAATCTTCGTAATCCCAAGTATTCCGAAAATATACATGTCTACAGTATATAATTAATCACTGACTTGTGGGATTGTTGCTTGACTCTCACCTATTTATATATTTTTTAACAAGTGGTATTAGAGCAAGGGTCTTGTGGGATTGTTCTTGTATGAATTAAATGGAGTCTCAGTCTAGTACCATGCTTAAACTTATAGCTTCTAATTATTCGGTGTGGAAGACGAGAATATAGTGAAACCATTGTCTAAAACCGATGATGAATGGGATATTTTAAATAGCAAAGCCGTTGGACAATTTAGGCAATGGGTTGATTAGAGTGTTTTTCGGCATGTAGCCAAAGAAGTTGACGCATATAACATCGGGAAAAAAATTAGAGATTCTGTATGATTGCAAGATCGCTCAAAACAAAGTCTTTATGATAAGAAAGCTTGTGAACTTGAAGTATAAGGATGGGCAAGGGGTTGCCGAGCACTTGAGCGACTTCCAAGAGGTGTTGAATGAGTTTTATACTGTAAAACTTGTGTCAGATGATGAGGTGCAAGGCTGCTAGCACTACTTTTGTTGAGTTCATTACCAGATACTTACAAATCCGCAATTCAGCTCCTAATCGTTTGATAACCTTGAGTTTGGTGACACAGCTTTTTCAATGAAAATGCAAGAATGAAAGAACTGGGTGTACGTATTTCCTAGTCTAGTAAAGATTTCCAGTATAAAATAATGGGTTTACAACAATCTTCTTTTGAACAAATACTAGAGGCTACCAAAACATCAAGAACAAATCATTCTTGGTTCATTTTAAGCACCACCACCAGTTAACACAAAGCTCTCTTACATAATTTGAGTGGTTTAAATAAAAAAAAGTTATGGTTTAATTAGCTTAAGGGAACGTTCTTTTTTATTTATTGTTATTAATTTATTATGTCTATTTGATCCTTTGGCCTTTAAAAAAAATTGAAATAAAAGACCAATTTCCATATAGGGAATTAAATCTATTCTACTTCAACCAACTTGTTACATAATATCTTTTAAGAGAAATGCTACTAGTACTATAAATTTTACTACATTAAGTTTACAAACTAATATATTATCAATTACAAAAAGACAGTTTAAATTTCATTTATGTGGTAATTTCTCTAAAAAAAAAAAAAAAATTCATTTATGTGGTAGTTGAAGGTCATCCATTACATATAATGTCACATCAATTTATAAGTTTTAAATACTAAAACTTGTAATATCCTTAACATTTTCTACCGTCCAAAAGTGCAATTAAGTCTCCGTTTGGATTCAGTGATTTAGTTTGCGTTTTTGTTTTTTTTTTTTTTTGTTTTTTTTTGTTTTTTTTTTTTCACACGCGTTTCCAGCTTTCCCAGCCACTTTTTTTTACTGTAGCAATACTGTTGCGGTTACTGTTCATTGAACAATAGCCGCAACATTTGACTTTTCCACAAAATTTTACTGTGCACGGACCCACAATTTTCACTTTTCATCAACTTTTTCATTAAAAATGAGTCCCACGGTACTATTTACACATTTAAAAATTATTTTACTACAGTGTTTTCAGTTTTCAATTTTTAATTTTTAGCTGTATCCAAACGGACCCTAAGTAGGCACAGTCATAATCTCTGTTTGGAAATCCATTTGGCAAAAACAAGTCAACGCAATACGTAAAATGACAAATTAAGGCCAAAGCTGCAAACTTTACACCTGAAACAGTTCTTGCTAAAAGTTACAATATTTTTATCAGCGAATAACAATAGATCATGAATTTATGAAGTAATAAGAAATTTAACTTTGTGCATGAAGGCTATTTATTCCAAAGCAGTACCTCGTATAAAATACATTTGTTATATTATAATAAGTGACAGATAGGAGCTTAGACAATATTCAGAGCTGGAAGTTGGATGTTATCACCATCGCTGCCAGCATCCTTTTGGCCCCCAGTAGCGGTGATGACATTACTTTTACAATTGTGTAGTGTAAGGATGAATCCAACCATGACGATCACAAACACAACTTTTCTTCCCTGATACAAAGAGGACATGCTAAAACTATTACCAATTTTGCAGTAAAATTTTTTTAAGCTTTCGTGACAATAAATATAACATAATTATTGTAACATTAATAACTTAATAAATAGTAATGTGTAGAGTATACGTATAATAAAATTTTGTAGTAATATATCCTAACATTGCCAATGTGGCAGAGGAAAATTATTGTGTACTCCCGGAGTATCATAAATGCGTACTCCCTTCTCTCACATAAATGGTGGGTTCCACTAATTAAATTCATGGTAGGACCCACCATTTATGTGAGAGGAAGGAGTACGCATTTATGGTACTCCGGGAGTACCTAATAATTTTCCTGTGGCAGATGGCCTATAGTTCTAGAAAAATATTGTGTACTCTCGGAATACCATAAATACATACTCCTTCCTCACAGATTCATAGTGGATCCTACTAATTAAATTCATGGTAGAACCCACCATTTATGTGAAAAGAGAGACTACGTATTTATGGTACTCTGGAAGTACCAAATAATTTCCCTTAGTTCTAAGGGATTTGGGCCAACAAGATAACGGTCTTAGGTTCAAGTGTCCTCTCACTTGTAAGCGCATTGATGCTTGTTTTCTCCTTGGTTGTCCTAGGTGCATTGGGGTCACCCCATCCACCGCCCCTCTATGTGTTTTTTTTTTTTTTTGAAAAAAATAAAAACTAACAGAATCCTATTAAGAATGTCTACACAATAAAACGAAACTGCCAAAAACAAATAGATATTAATTGTTACCCGTTCGGGGGAGGAGTCGAAAAGGAAGAAGACAGAGCAGGAGGAACCGGAGTCAGAGGAAATGAAAATGAGTTGGGCATGTAACCCGCCATTACAGGGCACAAAATTATTACAAATAGAATTATTTGAGTTAGAGAGTAAGGCAGGGTGCTGTATTTATAAATATTTGACAGTGTGCTGTATTTTTATAACAAGACAGCTAGTGCTTAAAAAAAACAAAAATAAAAAGCGAGACGGCCAATCCTTTGATATTAACTCAAGTCAAACAAGCTACATTGTTGTAGGATGAGAAAATTTTCTATAGCTAGTCTTTTATTAAACCAAACAATGATTGGAGAATTTATATGGCTAACATCATCAAACCAAACCATGCGCAATCTATGAGTCAGTAGGGTGTAAACACTGTTGTTATGGAATTATATATTATGGAATTTACGTATTGGGATAGTAGCATGTCAATTTGTTTAGCTCGACAATGTTAAATTATTCGTTCTTCTTAATTATTATTAATATCCAGTAAGATCATGCGAGTATTTAACAAATCACATAATTCTCATATGAATATTCTAAGAAGTTTTTTGGTGTATTCATACCTCATACTTATAAGCAAAATATTTTAAATCAATTTGAGAGTGATCTCAAATGTTACTTTCGAACCATTTGCCTTACAAATTCTACTTTATTTCCTTTCACAATGGAACCAAAAGAAAATGCCCATAATTGTATTTAATCTATTTTTCAAAATTATACTTGAAGTATTATCGAGAGTTTTGTATATATACAGATTCTTCAAAAAATACACACACGCAAAGTTAAATGAACATACAGCTATCACTAACATTTTATAACTAAATTAATTTTGCATTGTGGCTGAGAAAGTCCAACGCCATATGTTGGGCCTGGGGCCCAATTTTGGTATCACTTTATGTCCGAAGAGGTCAAGGCGATCAGCGCTTTGCTACCCTGGCAAAAATGCAACCATAAAGAGATGAATGTTTCTTCCGAAGACAACCTGGCTGGTTCGAAGAGGTTCCACTCATCGGATCTCCGGAGAACTTGATCAAGTAGATATACTAAAGATTCCACGGTAAGGAGCGAGTTCTGGGCCCGCCTAAGTGCGAGAAGATCATTAAATATCTTAAAAATAAAGCTGCTGCCACCGCATTTAATGCACTGCAGCAACTTTCCTGGCCGCATTTATGTGGAGAAGACACCTGAACAGTGCAATCTCAACCACTACCACTCCCTGCAGGCTAAAGCAGACTTCTGATGTGATTAGTACTCAAGTGGACGCTTAGACGAAGAACAAGTGTACGATGAAGATGAAGCAAAAACGTGTATATATAAAGGGAATAGGTCTCACAGAAAAGGGGAGGATTTTTGGTCATTGAATTCTGTAAGCGTTAAACCTCTTTGGATTTAAGAGGATCCCTATGGAATACTAATCTGAACGTCACTTTTGTTCCTTGTTTTGTCTGTTTGAACCGTTGTTGAATCCATTTTTAGCCCAGTTGTTCAACCCACTCTCTACAAATTCATTGTCAAGGGTTTTATTGGGCTAAGTCTATAAAGTCCATACTTGGCCCAACAAAAATTGATCCTACATGCATTAACACTAACTAATTTTTATAAAAAATTAGTTAAATGATGTAAATATTATCGTATATATAAAAAGAAAAAATACGGACAAATTTTTATGATTTCCTCTAGAAGAAATGATGTAAGCTTAGTTTGAACGTGCTATATGTTGACATAGTTTTTATGATTTCCTCTCTAGACATATGTATATATACATACGTTGTGCACATGCACAACAACATAGAAATTATATCACATAATATGTAAGACTAATATGAAAAATAAAATGATACTCAATGTGAATATTATATATGTTTTAATGTTAACGGGCTATTGCGGTGGGTTTTTTGCGGTGGTTTCAAAACCTGCTATGCATCACATATAGCGATGTTTTTTTGAACCATCCATGTATGTGAGAGATAATTGAGGCATACCATTAGACCACTGCAATAGATATAGTCTTTTGCAGCGCTCGATAGTGGCGGTATAAAAAAC
Organism: Quercus gilva; assembly: GCA_023621385.1. Taxonomy (NCBI): domain Eukaryota; kingdom Viridiplantae; phylum Streptophyta; class Magnoliopsida; order Fagales; family Fagaceae; genus Quercus; species Quercus gilva. The sequence continues at coordinate 2,885,397 of CM042477.1, read as the reverse complement.
AGCCGCAATATATGTGTTTTAGCAGTATTTTTTTTAGTTATAGCGGTGGTATACTGAACTGCCACAATATATGCATTTTCGTAGCATGTTTTCTTAGTTATAGCTATGGTTTTAGCAATTGCTGCAATAGACATTTTAATTGCCCAAACCCATTTTTAGTCCAAATTTTTCCATCCCTTTTTTTTTCTCCTTTCCCTCGCCTAAACCTACTACTTTAGCGCCCAACCTTTTCATTTATCATCTGTTTGTCTCACTCTCAAATAAAAAAAAATAAAAAAAATAAACACACTCTCTCGACACTTTCAAAACCCAGTGATCGATCTTCCCACCACCGCCACGCATCCTTACTGCCACACATCCTCACTCTCAAAATCCAGCTTAGGTCTCTCTCAATTAACACTCAACGCCGCAGCTCACCAATTGAAGCCCCAAAAACAGCTGTCGAAGCTTGGACAAAGCCAAATGCTTGGCATTTGCCATTGACAGTGCCGACAAAGCAAGCTACTCTTAAAATCCAACTTGGGTCTCTCTTTATTAGCACTCACCGCCGCCACTCACCGATTGAAGACCCAAAAACAGCCGTCGAGGCTTGGATGAAGCCAAATGCTTGGCTTTTGCCATTGACAGCACTGATGAAGAAAGGTAAAAATTAGTTCTTTTTTCCTTTTTTAATCTCAATGATATCGGATTTTCTTTTTTGGGTAATTAGTCTTAGTTTTTTTTGAATTTTATTGCTAATACTCGAATTGGGTCTTAAGGAATTTTGCTAATAAATTGTAAATTAGTTTGTGTTATGCTAAATTTACAGAGCTATGTAGGTGTCTCATTTCTACTTTGGAGTCTTGAATTTTCCCCTTCCTAAACACATCTTAATATTTAGATATGGTTTGCATGCTTTTACATTTTTTTTTTTTATATATTACTTTATATTGGATATGCTTTGTTTAGCCTAGCTCTTGGTTGATGGAAACGGGTTAATCACCTATACTTGGACTAATCATATTAGTTTTGCTTCGAAGTCATATAGCCGTAAAAAGCATGGTTTAGGGTTCTAAACAATTTGCATGGGTTGCTATAGCATCTTTCACAATACATCATGGTAAACTAAAATTTAATGACTGAAATTTAATAAATAATGCATAAATCTTGATATTAGGACAATAAAACAAAAAACAAAAAAGAGGTTAACAATACAAAAAGGAAGTTTTCCCTTTATTTGACTTTTGACACAAGAAAAGATTCAACAAACACATCAGTTTGAGTTCCACGGATAGCAAAGATCATACTGTTTGGTATCGTAATTTAACTTACAAACACCATCAGGCCTAATCTTCCAAAAGCAGTTACTGCATTGAGGGTGATCTCTATCAAATAGGTAGATATCAAACCAATGGAAATTATTTGGCCATTGAAAATTACAATAATAATCGGAAGTGCCAAAAGCATTTGGTTTAAAGTTGAATTGATAGAAGCCATTTGGATACTGGATGAAATGAGACCCAAGATCGCTATCCCCAGATTTACAATGAACAGTAACATTCAAGCCCAAATCATTAAACAATTCTACATATACTCTTTTCCTTACGAAAAGCCCTCCTTTAACCTTGTGAAAACTAGACAAAAACAAAAACAAAACAAGGAAAATTTGCAACAATACAATTCTATTGATTGAAATCATACTGTACTCTTCAATGCTAGTTTTGTTCGGTAAAAAGACATTTTACATGCCTATCATTTTATAGAACCAAATATTGTCCCACATTGAATGCTATAATCATCAAATTTGGCAACATTTTATTACCTAGTTATGTTTTGCAATAGGATGCCTGCGCTAGCTCAACATTCTTTGTTTTGACATCCATATCTTCAACAAAATGAATCATTTTTAGGAAAATGAATCATTTTCCAAAAATCATTATCTAGAAAACTATGTTATTTTCCTTGGTTTGGTAATGAGTTGGAAAACTATATCTTAACTTCCCTTATTTAGTTTTGTGTGAGATACAATTTTCCTTATTTAGCTTCGCGTGAGATAGAGTTGTTTTCCAAAGACTTATTAGCGTAAAACACCTATATCTCATGTCAAGCTAAATAAGGGAAGCTAAGAAATAGTATTCTTTGAACTCTTTTTTTTTTTTTTTTTACATACTACAACACACAAGAAAATGCGAAAACTATCTTCACATACGTCTTTCCAAAGAAAATAAACAGAAAATTGGATTTGTATATTGCATAAGAATTGGGATTTGGATGAAATATTTCAGGATATGTTTAGGGCATTTGTAGTAGGAGATAGTTTGATTGTGATTGCTTATTCTGGTAATTTTAAAAGCATGAGTAAAAGGTTGATTTCATTTCATTAAACTAGAGTTAAAATTGCAGCCTTAAGCTAGAATTATTCCATTGAACAAGCAAAAGGAAAAAGGACCAGTGTCATGCTAGTAAACTCCATGAAATTCAGGATTTTGAAATCCGGACCGTTTAATGAACTGTAAAAGGGAGAGGTTCAAGGTTTTTAAGGTTGGACCGAGGTCGAACCGTGATGACGTCATAATTAATTTAATAATTATTTAAATATAAATAATTATATTAAATTAGTATAAATATAAGAATTAATTAAAATAATTAAATAAAATATAGAAATCTATCTTTCAAATGTATTTTTTTATATCATAACTTTCCCAAAACAAATTAGAAATATTAAATACTAAGTAAAGGTAGTGTAATACCCAGAAAAAAAAAATTTAAAAGGAAGGTTATTTAAGTAAATTTGTTTATGAGGTCAATTTTATAATTAATATTTCTAAGGGGTTTTTAGAAAATAAGGTTGAAACCCTAGCTATATATATATAAGCTTATTATGTCAATGTATATGAAGAAATATTTTGGAGATGTGAGACTACTCAAAGGACTGAAGTAGAGAATGATTGATTACACTCATGAGGTAAGAGCTTAAGAAATCTTATTCTTTTGTCAAATTTAGACTTTATGAGATATTAGAATATTTTCTTATGTGAGTATTTTGGCCAACAGTGAGACTTTCTTTAGCCATGGCTGCATGGGTGTGCTCTACGAAATTTTCTTAAGGAATTGAATCGGATTGATAGAGAAAAAAATAAATAAATAAATAACCGCTTGATGCAAAGAAGGAACGTCAACTTCTTTCTAATGTATTATAAATGTTTATTGTCTTCGTAGAGGAAGAATAGAGTTTAAATAAGCTTGTGCCAGAGATATGTCCTCATGCCAAGAGAAAAATAGAGGCGGCAGTGGCAAAAAAAAAAAAAAAAAAAAAAAAAAAAAAAAGAAAAGAAAAGAAAAGAAAAGAGAAAGAAGGAACACGTGTAGAACTATAGAAGATGGTCTAGGCAATGCTTTTGACTCTAAATGATTTTAGTTATCCTAAGCTTTATTAGTGGTAGCAGAGGATATATATATATATATATATAAAGAGAAATTATTGGATATTTTAGTAGTCTCTCTGTTGGCTGGGTACCGTTATAAGTCATTTTTTAAAATTATTTGATTATTGAGTAAAAATATTTGAACATTGTTCTAGGCGATATCTAAAGATTTTAGAGGAATTGTTAAGGAAAAGTTTCTTTTGGAATAGCTTTTGGAGGTAAGTAATCTTATCCTAATTGGTTTTATTTTGCGTGTTTTAACTACTGAAAAATTGTTTACAATTGTTACAATTTTATTTCTATTGTATTACTGATTTCAAGTAAATAATTATCACAAATACATTTGATTATTGAATATATGCTGTATTCTATTTAATTGTTTTAGCTATATTGATTCAAAGTAAAGAATAAAGAATTTTCACAAATACATATGAGCATTGAATATAAGAATCATTTTATTTAATTGTTTCTTTTTAGCTATATTGATTTAAAGTAAAGAATATAGAAATATCACAAATAGATTTGAATATTGAATATATATATATATATATATATATGTATTTGAATAAGATATATTTTTGTTAGAAACTATGATTTCTTATATATGATTATGGATAATCTGACTATGAATTGATTCTGATACCCAGCCAATGGGGTTTATTTATTGGTATTCTGATACCCAAACCAATGGGGATTATTCATTGGTACTCTGATACCTAGCCAATGGGGGTTATTCATTGGTATTCTGATACCCAGACCAATGGGGGTTATTCATTGGTACTTTGATGCCCAGTCATGGGGATATAGCGTGACCATAGTCATAAGATTATTAAGAATATGAATTACGTTTGAATATTTGAATTATTTTGAGTCCTTATAACTACAAATGTTTGAGTATTTGAACTATTTGGAGTCATTAAAACTGCTTATGTATCTTTTTGGAACGTATAGTTATAGCTTTGATATGTGAAAAAATTGACTACTTTCTAAATCATCTATGATATATTTGTCAGATTAAAGTATGTGATCTATTTGCAACTTATTATTTTAAGACTATGAAACTTCTTTAGTTATTTTTGAAAACCCATAGTATATTATAACTTTTGAAGACTCATATTACATCTTATTACTTTACAGATCTATTGTTTGATAGAACTTATTTGGATTTTGGTTACTTATTGAGTTGTCAGCTCACCCCCTTTTTCCCTCCAGTTTCAGATTGTGAAGAATACCAAGTTTTGGGAGTTCGATGTTGTGTTGTGAGCAGGAAAAGAAGCTTAGTGATTTTGGAATTGAATGGTCTTCTAATAGTTTTATATTTATTGGCCAATTGGCATTATGTACATGAGGTTTGGATTTTGTTCCTATTAAATTATTGGAGACCTATTCATAAAGGAATTTTTGAGGTATTTTAGATTTATTTGACTTAAATTTTTTTGAGGTTAAAATTTTAGTTGCTAAAAAGGCCTTGCACACTTGTAGGGTTCTTACTTTATAAGCGTGCGGCAGTTGTCACATGTCTATCTTTATAGTTGGGTTCGGGGCGTGACAGGTAGATACGGTATTCTTTATTTATTTATATGTTGATTAGTTAAATTTGTGATAGCAACAATAATATACTAGTTAGAAGGACACTTATATTATATTAAATAAAATAAAAATTTTAGATTATTTAATAGTTTTAAATTAAAATAATTTAAGAATCACACAATTGTAAATTTGAATACTTATCATTTATATATAAACCCATTGTTTTTCTTTACTAGCTACTCTTTATCCCGTCAGATTTACAAAAAAAAAAAAAAAAAAAAAAAAACTAAGACAAATTTCGGTATTAGAATTTTTCTTTAAAAAAAATTGTAAATATTAATTAAAAGTACTAAGAATGAAGAGAGTTGTCACATCAATTACAACCAAAAAAATGCTAAGACAAATTTCGGTATTAGATATTTACTTAAAAAAAATTGTAAATATTAATTAAAAGTACTTAATTTTGAATTAAGAGAGTTGTCACATCACGTTGGGAAGGTGAAAAAATTGAATGGTTGAAACTCTTCTGCCTTTCCAATGTAATCACGTGGAGGGGCTTTGGCAAAACACAAATAAAAAAAAATAATACAAAAAGTCAAAAACTAAAAGAGAGAAAGTGGAGACGGACAAAAGAAAGAGAAGGAGAAAAAGAAGAAAGAAGAAGAAGAAGAATAAGAAAAAGAAGAAGGAGAAACAGCAGCAGAGGATGAAGCGTTCACCAGCACTACCTCGTCCGCCACCACACCGCCAAACTGGGTCTGATCGGCTTGTTCTTCTTTTTCTTTTTTTTTTTTCTTTTTTTCTTTTTTTCATATTTATTTGTTCTGATTCAACTTTATTGTAAGAATTGGATTTTGTTTTGTGTTTTGTGTTTGGATTATTTGAGACGTTTTTTGAGAGTGAAGCAAAGTCAGATCGGCTTGTTCTTCCCGGCAGTTGTGTTTCTTTTTCTTTTGTTTTTCTGCGTTTTTTTTTTTGTTTTTTTTAAGTTCATATTCAAAGGGAATCGTGAGGAGTGGTCTGATCACGGTTCTCAGAACCGTGTGGTTGAACTGCGGTTTGAACGGTTTTCGGATTTTTTGACATAGTCCGGTTCTTAAGCTTAAAAGAATGGTGATTGTGAGAGGTTCACGGTTTTTCCGGTCGGACCGTACGGTCCGGTCCGGATTTCAAAACCATGATGAAAATACCAGCACAATAGCATGGTGACACAACATCAGGGAACGTCTTGGCTTGTTGTTTTTTAACCAAGGAGGGGTACTTTCTTGTAAAGCAATGCCCCAATTTCTCTTTCTAGTTTAAAGAAACCTTGATGAATAAAGGAAATATAGACTTAAAATCCATCATAAAACTAAGCAATTCTAATAGAAGTATTTTATTTCAATTTTCTAAAAATCAATTAAGATAAATAAATATTTATAGAAGTCATTTATGGTATTAGAAAAGCTTCATTAAAATTGAAAATTTTAAAAATATCATCAAATTTCATACAATAACATAAAAACACCAAATTACCTAAATAAGATAATTGAATTTAGGCATGAAAATAAGGATAATTTTTTTTAAAGGGACTGCATGTGGAATTTTGTTTTGCAGTTCTTGAAGGGGAATTTTGAAACCAATTGGGTCCATGATATATTTATTTATTTTTATGTTCACTACAAGAAAAACAGGCTATTGCAGGGCTGTTTTGAACCACCCCTATACATGAGATATATTGCGGTGTACCATTAGATGGCCACAATAGATATAGTCTTTTACGGCGCTCTATAGCAGTTGTATAAAAAAAAGCCACAATATATGTGTTTTAGCGGCATTTCTTTTAGTTATAGTGGTGGTATATTCAACCGCCATAATATATGCCTTTTTGCGGCATGTTTTCTTGGTTATAGCGGTGGTTTTAGTGACTGCTGCAATAGATCTTTTAATTGCCCAAACCCATTTTTGGTCCAATTTTTTCCCACCTCTCTCTCTCTCTCTCTCTCTCTCTCTCTCTCTCCTAAACCTATCACTTTAGTGCCCAACCTTTTCATTTATCATTTGTTGGTCTCCCTCTCAAAAAAAAAAAAAAAAATAAACACATTTTCTCTCACTCTCAAAATCTCTCGACTCTCTCAAAACCCAGTGATTAATCTTCCCACCACCGCCACGCATCCTCACCACCACACATCCTCACTGTCACACATCCTCACTCTCAAAATCCAGCTTGGTTCTCTCTCAATTAACACTTACCACCGTAGCTCACCGACTAAAGCCCCAAAAACAGCCATCAAGTATTGGAAGAAGCCGAATGCTTGGCATTTGCCATTGATAGTGCCGATGAAGTGAGATACTCCTAAAATCTAGCTTAGGTCTCTTTATTAGCACTCACTGCTGCCACTCATCGATTGAAGCCCCAAAAACAGTCGTCGAGGCTTGGACGAGGCCAAATGTTTGGCTTTTGCCATTGACAGTGCCAAAGAAGCAAGGTAAAAATTAGTTCTTTTTTTCTTTTTTAATCTCAATGATATCGGATTTTCTTTTTTGGGTAATTAGTCTTAGTTTTTTTTTAGTTGTATTGCTAATACTCAAACTGGGTCTTAAGGAATTTTGCTAATAAATTGTAAATTTTTTGGTGTTATGCTAAATTTACAGAGCTATATAGGTGTTCTCATTTTTGCCCAGAGTCTCGAGTTTTCCCTTCCTAAACACATCTTAGTGTTTAGCTATGGTTTTCATGCTTTTACCTTTTTTCTATATTGCTTTATATTTGATATGGTTTGTTTAGCCTAGCTCTTGGTTGATGGAAATGGGTTAATCACTTATGCTTGGACTAATCGTATTAGTTTTTCTTATAAGTGATATAGCCGTAAAAAGCATGGTTTAGGTTCTAAACAATTTGCATGGGTTGCTATAGCATCTTTTACAATACATCATGGCAGGAGAGTCAATTCTGTACCGTACCGGCCAGCAATCTGGTACGTATAACCCCCCTATTTCATACCGGAAAAAATACCGGCCGTACCGGTCATGTACCGGTTGTATTGGCCAATTTCGAGCAATATTGGCCGGTACCGGGTGTACCGGCCGGTACATAAATTTTTTTTTTTTATTTTTTTTTTTTAAGTTTTGTAATTTTTGAATTTTTGTTAAGGCAGAATGGTAACTTATTTGCATTAACTTATTAGTATTATTTATTTTCTTAGTATGCAATGGTAACTTTTAAGCTTTCTATTTTTTATATTGTGTTTTTTTTTTTTTCTTATAATTGATACTAAAGTCTAAAACCATGACTAATTAGTTCTGAATTGAGGAAATGTTTTATGGTAAACTTTTATATTTATTATAATATATATATATATATATATATTTATAAATATAAAAAATAGCGGTAAACCCGAAACGGTACACCGATATTGACCGGTATCCGAAATATATCGTACCGCTGGCCAAACCGGTACAACTTCCAGTACGGCATTGACTCCCTTGCATCATGGTAAACTAAAATTTAACGACTGAAATTTAATAAATAATGCATAAATCATAATATTAGGACAAAAAAAAAAAGAAAAAAAAAAAGAAAAGAAAAAGAGATTAACAATACAAAAAGGAAGTTTTGCCTTTATTTGACTTTTGACACAAGAAAAGATTCAACAAACACATCATTTTGAATGTTGCTTCTCATAACAACAAAGGAAACGTGCTTCAAGAAAAAGAAAAAGAAAAAAAACCAACAAAATAGAAGGCAAATAATTATATAGTGAGTAAGTAGTAGACATTGATTTATGAAAACAAAGGTGGGGCATGGAGTTAATTTGAGTTCCACGGATAGCAAAGATCATACTGTTTGGTCTCGTAATTTAACTTACAAACACCATCAAGCCTAATCTTCCAAAAGCAATTACCGCATTGAGGTTGATCTCTATCAAATAGGTAGATATCAAACCAATGGAAATTATTTGGCCATTGAAAATTACAATAGTAATCGGAAGTGCCAAAAGCATTTGGTTTAAAGTTGAATTGATAGAAGCCATTTGGATACTGGATGAAATGAGACCTAAGATCGCTATGCCTAGATTTACAATGAACAGTAACATTCAAGCCCAAATCATTAAACAATTCTACATATACTCTTTTCCTTTCGAAAAGCCCTCCCTTAACCTTGTGAAAGCTAGACAATAACAAAACAAGAAAAATTTTGCAATAATACAATTCTATTGATTGAAATCATAGTGTACTCTTCAATGCTAGTTTTGTTGGGTAAATTGACATTTTACATGCCTCTCATTTTATAGAACCAAATATTATCCCACATTCAATGCTATAATCATCAAATTTGACAACATTATATTACCTAGTTACGTTTTGCAGTAGGATGTCTGCACTAGTTTAACATTCTTTGTTTCGACATCCACATTTTCAACAAAATGAATCATTTTCTAGAAAATGAATCATTTTCCAAAAATCATTTTCTAGAAAACTATGTAATTTTCCTTGGTTTGGTAATGAGTTGGAAAACTATATCTCAACTTTCCTTATTTAGTATTGTGTGAGATAAAATTTTCCTTATTTTTCTTCGCGTGAGATAGAGTTGTTTTTCAAAAACTTATTAGCAGAAAACAGCTATATCTCATGTCAAGCTAAATAAGGGAAGCTAAGAAATAGTCTTCTTTTAACTATAATTTTTTTTTTTAATACTACAACACACAGGAAAATGCGAAAACTATCTCCACATACGTTTTTCCAAAGAAAACAAACAGAAAATTGGATTTGTATATTGCATAAGAATTGGGATTTGGATGAAATATTTCAGGATATGTTTAGGGCATTTGTAGTAGGAGATAGTTTGATTGTGATTGCTTATTCTGGTAATTTTAAAGCACGAGATAAAAGGTTGATTTCATTTCATCTAACTAGAGTTAAAATTGCAGCCTTAAGTTAGAATTATGCCATTGAACATGCAAATGGAAAAATAACCAGTGTCATGCTAGTAAAACTCCATGAATATACCAGCACAATAGCATGGTGACACGACATCAAAGAACGTCCTAACTCGTTGTTCTATAACCAGGGGGGGGGGGGGGGGGGTTACTTTCTTGTAAAGCAATGCCCCAATTTCTCTTTTAAACAAAACCTTGATGAATAAAGGAAATATAGACTTGAAATCCATCATAAATTTAAGAAATTCTAATAGAAGTATTTTATTTCAATTTTCTAAAAATCAATTAAGAAATATAAATATTTAAAGAAGTCATTTATGGTATTAGAAAAGCTTCATTAAAATTGAAAATTTTAAAAATACCATCAAATTTCATACAATAACATAAAACACCAAATTACTTAAATAAGACAATTGAATTTAGGCATGAAAATAAGGATAAATTTTTTTAAGGGGATTGCACGTGGAATTTTGTTTTGCAGTTCTTGAAGTGGAACTTTGAAACCAATTGGGTCCATGATATATTTATTTATTTTTATTGTTCACTATAAAAAACGGGCGATTGCGGCGGTTTCAAAAACTGGCGCTATATGTCACATATTGCGGCACTTTTTTAAACCGCCCCTGTACGTGAGATATATTGCAGCGTACCATTAGACATCCATAATAGATATAATCTTTTGCAGTGCTCTATTGTAGCGGAAAAAAAACAACCACAATATATGTGTTTTAGCGGCATTTCTTTTAGTTATAGCGGCAGTATATCGAACCGCCACAATATATGCCTTTTCACAACATGTTTTCTTAGTTATAGACTTATAGCCATAGTTTTAGTGACCGCTGCAATAGACCTTTTAATTGCTCAAACCCATTTTTGGTCCAATTTTTCCCCTCTTTTTTTTTTTTTTCCTTTCTCTCCTAAACCTATCACTTTAGCATCTAACCTTTTCATTTATCATCTGTTTGTCTCCCTTTTAGAAAAATAAATAAACAAACAAACACACTCTCTTTCACTCTCAAAGTCTCTCGTCACTCTCAAAACCCAGTGATCGATCTTCCCACCGCTGCCACACATCCTCACCACCACGCGTCCTCACTGCCACGCATCCTCACTCTTAAAATCCAGCTTGGGCCCCAATAACACTCACTACCATCGCTTATCGATTGAAGCCCCAAAAACAACCGTTGAGGCTTGGACAAAGCCAAATGCTTGGCTTTTGCCATTGATAGTGCCGATGAAGCGAGATACTCTCAAAATCCAACTCGGGTCTCTATCTATTAGCACTCACTGCCACCGCTCATTGATTGAAGCCCCAAAAACTATCGTCAAGGCTTGGACGCAGCCAAATTCTTGGCTTTTGCCATTGACAACGTCGACAAAGTGAGGTAAAAGTTAGCTCTTTTTTTATTTTTTAATCTCAATGATATCGGATTTTTTTTGTTTTTTGGGTAATTAGTCTTATTTTTTATGAATTGTATTGCTAATACTCAAACTTGGTCTTAAGGAATTTTGCTAATAAATTGCAAATTTTTTTTGTGTTATGCTAAATTTATAGAGCTATGTAGGTGTTCTCTATTTTATTTTTCAAAAGATTAAGAAATAAAAATAAAAATTAGCAATAGTAGAAAATAATATAAATGATAATTTCTTTTAGGATATAAAATTGGATTAGTCAACTTTTGTTTATTTTCTTGCATTTTCTCAACAACCAACACCAAAACCTATTGAGAACAAAACCTAGCAAACACCAAAACACCAAAACCCATTGAAACCAAAACTAAGCAATCAACAAACCCACCCCACGACTCACCACCTAACTAACTGTACAGGCCCAGGTGGGGCAGGCCTGTCTACGTGCTTTGGGCCATGGGCCTGACATCCGGTTCCCCCGGGGCTCCATCCAAGCCCACCTACGAACAGGCCCAGCCCAAGAGCCACCTGTGGACCCAACCCCTATTTGCCGAACACTAATGTACCTGCTGAGACTACTGCCCGACTTGTAATGCCGAACATTACTATATTTGCTCGATGGTACCTCGGGAATGCCGCTGCCGTACACGTTCGCTATAGTGGGGATCATTCCTAAAGCCACTCACACCTAAACCCCCACTAATCCCTCACTAGATTGGACCTCTCAATCCATTAACACTGAGATAGTTATGGTATTCCACTAGTAAACTACTATAAATAGGAGGATCAAAGAAGGAAGAGGGGTTGGAAAAAAAGAGGGAAGAAAGAGAGAAAAAGGGAGAGGAAGAGGAGAGAACAGAGGGAGTCAAGGGTTGTTATACTGAGTCTTCTAGCTGTGAACGACCCAAAGTAGGAATCACTATTCCCTCACACAAATAGGTTGTGAGTCAAGGTGTGGTGAAGCCCATTGGGCCTCATTACCCCCCTGTACACTAACCATCACCACCACTTCCACAACCACAACTCACCACTGGACCTAACAGATCATCACCACCATAGAGGGATGAGGTAGAAAGATAGGGACCCATCGAGAGAGAGACCCACTAAAAGAAAGACATTAATTTGAGCAAAAGAGAGAGAAGCACTTATCTTTGAGTGAGAGACATCGATTTGAGTGAGAGAGAGAGAGACCCACCGGTTTGAGAGAGAGAAATCAGTCTGAGAGAGGAGGAGTTTAAGACATTTGGATTTGATTTTGAGCAAAATTGAGAGATAGAGAGCAGATCGATGAGCAATGAGAGATGAGCAAAGATGGCAGTGCTCGGTCATGGAGTTAGAGAGAGATCTGATAGTTTTGGAAGAGAGAGAGAGAGAGAGAGAGAGAGAGGATTGACAATGTCATAGAAGAATTGGGGAACCAGTTTGAGAAGGAGGTTTTGGGGTTGAAGTTTTTCTTTGAGTGTGTGATTGTGTGGGAAAATGCTTGATAAAATGTTATTTTGATTAATTGTTATTGATCTAAGAATATAATTTATATTTTGGGAAGAACACAAAGAACATAAACATGTTCTTCCAAAAAATTAATAATAATGAAAGGAATAAAAAAATTAAGTTAATTATCTTATTTTATTTTTTAAAAAAAAATTAGAGATTCAAATTTTTTTAAAAAAAATTTTATGTGATTTATTATTTATTTAGATGCTGACTTGGAATTTTTAATATGCTAAATACGTTTTTTTAATAGTCATGTCAGCATTTAGTGTGCAAATAATGCACTCCGTTTGCCATGTAAGCAATTTCTGTTAGTGAGATGATGGTAAGGACCAAAATGGAATACATTTTTTTCATTTTAGGAATTAAAAAGGTAAAATAGAAAAATATGGACCAAAATAGAAATGACCTCAAAATATAGGAACAAAAAGTGCATTTATGTTTTATTTTATTTTATTTTATTTTTTTATTTTTATCCTTCCCACACAAAATTTCCCATGCCTAGCTATGTTTTTTTTGGCTCTTTCCCCCCAAATGTTTTTTTCCCTTCCCCAAAATTTCCCCAAATTTTTTTTCCCACTTAACATCTTTCATTTTTCACACAATAGTTTCATTTCTCACACAAAAGGGCCTAGAAGCCCCAGGGCATCTCCCTGGGAAAGGGCTTGACTGTGATGGAGGTGTGCTTATTAATTTATGTCTTCACATGTTTCATATGTTGATGTTGCTCCTATAGTTTATTTTACTTTTCTTTTTGCTAATATTTCCCTCAAGGTTTTCTAACATTGCTACCCATGAAGGGGTGGCACAATCAAACGGGGACCAAGCTTCATGAGGCAGAGGTCAATAGTTTGAATTTCCTCTTCCCCCTCCCTTTGGGGCCAGAACTTACTTATCAAAAAGAATTTATTAAAAAAAATGTTATTTAACACTCCTATACATGTCTACCACTCTCCCCCAATTACATTGGTCTCATACTTTGGTTTAATCAATAAGTACCTCAAGTTTAAAAGATTTTTAATCCCACCCTATGACATCATAGGTCTTATAAGAAGAGAATATAATATTAGGACCTTGATATGATATTTCACAAGTGTTCCAACAAATACATGTTACTTGTTTGCTAAAACGTTTTATAGAGGATACCTAAAATAAAGTGCTTATGCCATATTTGCTATGGGAAATGGAAGCAGTTTCTTCTGTAGTGGTATTGATATTGTAGGACTTTGTGATCTAGGTTTGGGGATCCAATGAATATAATTATACAACACCTAGACACTCACACAAATCTAACATGCATGCTTAAGCAGTGTTATGGGCCACACTCCCGTTAATTTAGTTATTCTTGTTTTGCCCAGCAATGTGAAACAACATTTATAACTTTTTAATAAGTGCCTGTTTGCTAGTTACCAATAGAGCATGAGTTTTGTTGGATTTTTTGTAAAATAATCCTGTTGTGGTACATATACAATTATAGATACCCATTTCAATAGTGAAGAAACACTCTCAATCTCTCAAACAAATCTCTCTTAATCTCACTGTTACTATATGAATCAAAACAGAAAGAAAAACAGAGACAAAGAAATGGTTGAGAGAGAACTCAGATATTATTGATATCAAAAGAATACAATACAGTGAGTGAGTATACAAGTGAATAGTTATATATATATATATATATATATGGATACATCAGAGAAGAGAGGAAGGAAAGTGATGCCCAAATAACGTCTGGTGTAACAAACTTGTAACGGCTTCACACGTACTGTAACAAACCTTTACACGTGCGTGGCTTCCTCAGGTCTTCAATAATTCTTACAGGTAAAACGACATCATTGGGTTTTAATGAAGAACGACACCGTTTCACTTTAGGTGCATTTTGTATCTAATCGTTTTACTGCACGACATGCCGTTGGAACAATTGCATCTCCTCCTTCAGTGTTTGATTCTAAACTTGCACTGTCAAATAGTGCTTTTTCTAGAGCTTGCTTTGTGTGATGTATCCCTTCATATACGTAAATGTTGCTTTGGGTTCAATAATCTTTTTCTTTTTTTGATTCTCAGTCTCAACCCTCAACTGTGTGACATGGTTGATAAAAATCCTCAATTAAGAGAAATGATCGATGCAAAATCCAAATCTTCTACGTCAATTAACTAACCCTGAGACAATGCAGGTATGACATTGTAGACATGGTCTCAATTTGTGTGTGGAGAAAGTGACTTACATGCTTGAGTGCATGTTCATTTGAACTAGTTGATATTGACATTTTGTTTCAAGTCTTGTCTAGGTGGGAAAAAACTCTTACATTTTACTTTTATAACATGAATTGGCCAGTGAGAATATTGTGGTTGATTGAATTTAGTGATCATGCTTGTAACATTTTTTCAAGAAATTTAATTGTCATTCACACATGCTTGATTGTCCTTCAGCTCCTTGGTGAGCAACAACACAACTTGATGGTAAAGGATCTGATTGATGTCCACACTTTCCAATGGGATAGGGAAAAAATACATGACCTCTTTGCACATCGGACACTTATGGAAATTTTGTCTATCCCGTTGCAAAGTAATCCGACTCGGGATGTACTGGTTTGGAAGGAAAACAAATCCCACTCTTTCTTGGTAAAGTCAGCTTATCAAGTTGCCATCAGGTTGCAGGAACAAAATCGGGTGGAACACTTCACAGCTGGAAGAAAATTTGAAAGCTGAATGTGCCCCGAAAGGTCCGCAATTTCATTTGGCGAGCCTGCTCAAATATACTGCCTACCAGGGAGAGCCTACATCGGAGAAGGGTGAATGTGGATGCCCGGTGTGAACTGTGCTGTCAACAAACAGAATATGCAGGTCACTTGCTGTGGGAGCGCCCTTTCGCAAGAAACGTATGGGCCTTATGTCCGGAGAAAATCCAAAAATGCCCAAACGAAGCCAATTATTTCTTCTTGCTGTTCAAAACGTCGGCACAGAGACTCTCCACATCTGAATTAGAAAAATGGGCAGTGGTATCTTGGGGAATTTGGAATGCACGAAATAAAGTATACTTTGAGAGAGTTCAACCCCACCCCAAAGCCATTTTGGTAGGGGCTGTTGGGTTCTTGCAGGAATACCAAAATCTCACCAACGCACAAAGGAACAATGGATAAGCTATCAGATTTTAGTGCCGAATATGAAATGGAGTACCCAAGCAGCGATACCCCTTCAGCTATGGACTTTTGTTTTAGCAGTTTTTAGGCTTGTTATTTGATACTTGTATTAGAGGTCTAACTCTTCCCCGGTTTCGGATGTGCCTGAACAGGGCTTATACGCTTTACTTGTATATCGTTTCTTCAAATCAATAATATTTCTATCTTTTACCTCCAAAAAAAAAAAAAAAAATCTCGCCACCAAATTCTTTCTTTCCTATTATTGTTAATAATATATTGTTTTAGTTTGTCATATAATTATTTAAGAATGAGGCTTAATGAAAGGACCTTTATATGTAAAAGAATTTTATTTTCAGTATGGCACAGTCAAAATAGAGCACCAATAATGGAAATAATAAGGAAGCAGGTGAAATCACCAATTGAAAGTGTTGGTTACGACTTACTAGCATTGCTCCTGTATAATCAAGGAAGTTGGCTACATATGAGGAATTTCTTCCTCAATTTTCAACATAGAATTAGAGATTGTTTGTGTATCTAGGAAAGTAGCTTCTGCCTAGTGTTTCTGAATTGTTAATCTTCTTGAGAGGATTTTGAACCTTAGTTTTAGCATGTCTCAAGCTCTGTCTGTATTTGTTTAGCCTTTTTTTTTTTTTTTTTGCTGGTTTCAACTTGTCTCTCAAATTCTCAATAGAAATTCAATTCTTGTTGAATATAAAAAGTAAGAATAAATATTAAAAAGGAAGAATTGAATCTTACGAAATTTGAAAATAAGCGTTTTGAATAAAAAATTTTTGGGATTAAATATATTCCATATCAACAACGTTGTTCCATATCTTCCAAAAGTGTAGCTAGATCTGCACAATCGTAATCTCTGTTTGGCAATCCGTTTCACTAAAACAAGTCAACGCAATATAATATGACAATTAAGTGATTACTAAAGGCCAAAACTGCAAACAGCAAACCTCGCACCTAAGACAGTTTCATGCTAAAATCTATATTTTAACTAACCAATAAAAGCATATCATGAAATTCTAAAGTAATATGAAATTTAACCTTGTGCATGAAGGTTACAATTTTGTATTTTTGACTAGGCACAGACAATATTTATTATTCAGAGCTGAAAGTTGGATGTTAACTTAGTCATTGTTGCCTATTGGCCATTAACACTATCTTTTTATTGGAAATATGTGCCTAGAGGATTAAATTTACAATATAATAATAATTTAAAATTTTGAAAATAATCGGTAATTTAACACCTTTTAGCCCAAAGTAGTGTTGATGGATTTTACTTTTATAATTGTGTAGCGTAAGAAGAAGTCCAACAACAAGAATCGCCAAAAAAAAAAAAAAATGTATTGCTCCAGCGAGTTTAAGGCCCAATATCAATTTATCTTTCCCTGATACAAGGAGAGATTATAAAAGTTTAAAACTATTACATTTTACAATGAATGTTTTAGTAACCTCTTTGTTACTTTAAAAAAATAAAAAAATCGTGACACTAAATGTAACATCAATAACATAATAAATAAAATTTTAATAATATATAAAAGTTAACAAAATGGGAGTGGGCAACTGGGCATGGAACCTGCCAATGCCATTAGAGGGCACAAAATTAATACAAACAAAATTATATGAGTTACAGAGGAAGGTTGTATTTGGCAGGGTGCTGTATTTTTTATTCTTTATTTTTTATATTTGGGGGCTTTGTATTGATATTAAGAGCCTGGTGGGATTACAAACCATCCAAGTTAGCACGTTCCACTGCTACTTGGGTCAAACCAAGCTATATATATTGTTGTAGGATGGGAAAATTATATATAGCTAGTCTTTTAGTGTGTGTGTATATATATATATATATATATATAAATCCATGATATTATAAATAAAGAAAAAATTATGATTGGAGAATTTTATATAACAAACATAAGCCATGCATAACCCATTGGAGTCACTGGGCAACATAGAACCATTGGTCCTGTTCAAGGAAAGGGACAGTAAGCTAGTTAATAGAATAGTAGTAGAACATAGAACCGTCAACTTTATTAAATTAAGGTCTCTCCATTAATTTTTGTTAATTGTTGCAGTTAATTGTCTAATTGTATAATTTTTTTTCAAAATTTTTAAATTAAAAAAATCTAATTAATGATTGAAAAATATTTTCCTTTATATATAAAAAAAAAATTAACAAAAATTCAAAGAAATTTTAATTGAATAAATTTGAAACTTAGAGAATTGAAATAAACGAAAGTAAAATTAGAAGACTGAAATAAATTTTGTGAAAGTTAGAGGATGGTTTTTTTCATTATTATTATTATTATTATTATTATTATTATTATTATGTGACTATTTAACAAATCACATAACTGTCAAATGCATATTATAACATGTTTGTTGTGTGTTTAAACCTAATATGGTTGTACATAATAATTTAAATCGGTTTTAAAATGTTCTCAAATGGTATTTTCAAGCCATATAGCTTTAATATTCTATTATTTTCCTTCACAATCGCACCAAACAAAACTACAACAATTGTATTTAATCTATTTTTCAAAATTATATGTGATCAATATATTATTAAGAGATATATATCTACTATATATTGACATTATATAACTAAGATAGTGTTGCAGTAACACTGACTAATTTTATTTTTTTTATTTCCTCTTAAAGAAAATAATGTAAGCTTAGTTTGACTATGTTCTATGTTCACATGACTAGGACAAAAGAAGATGTTTCATGCATTATGACTAGATGCCCAACCAAAAGATTTAGTTCATCAAGGGCATCATTTAAGACCAAAACTTGGCTCCCAACATCCCACTCTGTGGTAGAACCAAAATTTAACTTCATAAGGGACAAAACTTTTAATTCACTACAAATAAGTTGGTCTTCTTCAAGGGTCTGGAAGGTCGTGAAAAACACTTAGAAAATTTTTCCAAACTTTTTCTTTTAAGTGTTCTGGCGGCTGACCCTGGCAACTCGTTCGCAACTTGTTCCAGTCGTGAAAATCGTGTGTTTTGCGCTTTTAAGGGAGTTTTTCAAAAAATTTCAGTTTTCCCTCGAACTTTTATAACTATTCATTGTCTTCCCCATTTCTCCTCTCTCAAACTCACCATGTTACTTTCGAGAAACCTTCATTTTGGCACCATTTCTACTCCAATCTTCAAGAAAAAGGTATGGGCTTTCTCTCTCTCACTTCATATTTCATGTTTTGAGCGTTATTTTCTTGAATCTGTGAGTTGTGTTTTTGTTTTGAGATATGAGTGGATTCGAACATGGGTTGGATTTATTATTGTTGAGTGCATTTGTTTGTGTATTGTTCTGTTCATATCATTTCATGGTATAGGATCACAATGACAGTTATCTGTGACAGTGCAATGTTCATTGTTCAATTTCTACTGAATTGTTTTTGAACAATCATCATTTTTGGTCACCATTTAATTTCTCAGTTATTCATTGCATCAATGTTGCTTATTCAATTCTTTAACTAACCTAAATCTAATCAAGTTGTGTTCCATGTTTTGGGTTTTGCTCTTGGTTCTCTGCTGTGTGTTTTTCTTTTTTGCAAATGTCACGCCGTTCCGCTAAAGGAAAATACATTGTAATTGATGTTCCATCCCTTATTGCTAAGCGAACTCGTCGCTCGACTCAGTCGTCTCAAGTCTCAAACAGTGAAAGATTTAGGACTCCTATTGATTCACAAACCTACTCACAATTTTTTATAGATGCTCCTACAATTGTGGAACGTATAGTATGATTTGATTCCTTGGGAACAACATTTATCCCTAGGATTTTTGAATCAAGGGATTGGGCTAATCTGTTCAGGAATTTCGAAGACCCGCTTGATGAATTGGTTAAGGAATTCTACTCTAATGCTAGATACACCGGAGTAGAGTTGAAGTGTTGGGTAAGAGGAACAGAATTCTCCATCAATCCAAACTACATTGCTAAGGTTCTTCGCATCACTAGACTAGCAAATGTGGACCTCACTCCATATGATGATAGACTACTTTAGGTACAAGACATTCTTCAAGTTCTTGGACCTGATCATGAAGTTAAAAGCAAGGGCTCTTCCATAGGCACTGCACAATTTTCGCCAAAACTGACAACTCTAAAATTGATCATGTTCTCCAATCTCTACCCACTGTCTAACACTGCTTTCATCAATGTTGGAAGAGCACAATTTCTCTGTGATCTCATTTTCGGTGTACTGATTGACATCTGTGCCTACATCTTTCAAACAATTGGGAAAGCAGCAGCTCGATCAGTAGCCTGAACATGTCTTCCTTTTTGCAGTCTCATCATGAAGATTTTACTTCATGAAGGTGTCCGTTCACGAACAAATGGAAAGATTATACTGCGGTCTCTACCAATATCTATGATGACTCTTCAAGCAAGCAAGATTCACTCCTCTAGAACACCTAAGAGTGAGCCATCCACACATGCAACTCCACCAGCTCCTGCTTCAGTTACACCTGTGCAATCAACTGGCACTCCATCTGTTCCTCCTAGATTTCAAATGGCCAAGCAAAGCTACATGATTGAAAATGTGTTTCATCGGATCTCCAATTTGGAACGGCTTCTCCACTCCATCAACAACCAAACTCAAATGCGTCTCACAACTATTGAGACACAACTGGATGCTATTCAACGAAAGCTGGAAGATAGCCTTTAGCTATTTATGCCAAAAAGGGGGAGAACAGCACATAGTAAGGGGAAGAGCAGCACAAGAATGAGAAGGAGTGTGCATACTAAAAGGGGGAGTTGTGTGCTCAAAAAGAGCTGATATAGTTGATATACTCTCACACATATATACCTGTCTTGTTTATAGATATCTGTTTGCTAGTTTTTATAAACTCCTGTGTGGATATATTTTTAATACTTTTGGGAAAACTTGTGGTTAACTGGTATATATATATTTATGCTATGTTATTCAGTATTTCATTATGGTTTGTACATGTTGCTTTTGTTAGCTTTTAATAAGGTTTATGTACCCATGCTTTGTAGCCTTATTACTTGTTGTTAAATGTCATGCATTTTTCTTTAAGTACATCACTCTTGTGCCCTTTGTTGGATTTTTATCCTTAATGCAATTTCCTAGTGTTGTTGCATTGGTTGAGTGTTGGACATGCAAATGATACTTTGCATTTGAGCTTCTTAGCTTGCATGTCTAGATGTTCATTCCTTGTGTGAATGAGCATTGTGATCACTGTTTATAGTAATTGTTCGTTTTTGGTCAAGCCATGGTCTATTGCTTTACTTTATCTTTGCTTGATTGCATTGTGCTTGCTCTATATGCATTACAAGTTTTCTGCATACAATGATCATATTATGTTGTTGTGTTTCAGGAGATACTTGTTCTTATGATTCAAGAGCTTCACAGATTCTAGAGTTAGTATGAGTGAGTTTTGTTCAACTGTTCCCAACTCACGTGTTAAGTCTAGAGTTTGTTGTAGGGTTTTGTCACAGAATAGCCAAAGTGGGAGATTGTAAAGTTGAATTTAATCAACCATTGTGTTGGCTTTATTCGGTGCCAAATTTGCTTGTAATTTAGCAATTAGTAACCCTATATTTAGGTGGGATTCATGTAAGAGTAGTATATGAGAGAGTGTGAAGAAATGCTCAAGATTGTGCAGTGATGTAGGGACTCGCAGCTTGCGTGAAATCTAAACTCAAATTATTTCTTTCATTTTCTAGATGGGATTCAAAGATTTTCACCACTTTAAAATCAGTATCTTATATACCCTAAACATTTTTCTCACATTTGGACATTAAATGGTTGAATTGCGTGAAATCTAATATGTGAAACAGGTAAAATTGAACATCTGGATTCAAAATAATTAATTATAATGCTGCAAGCTATTTTGAAGCCAAGGTTGATTATTATGTACTCAAATAGAACACCTGTCAATAAGGCCGGAGGCGGAAGGGGGGGGGGGGGGAGAGGGGGCAATTAACCCCCTACCTCCACAAGATTTCATTATATATATATATATATAACACGTATTACATTACATTATTTGCCTCGTGACACAAATGAAAGGCAGAACTTACTTTTCTTAATATATTTAAAATTAGCTCTAGATACTCATGTATTGGATCATGACACCGTACGTACGTGAACCTTCTTTAAAGAACAACCCAAGCCTTTTGTGCAGATTCTCGTCCAATGACCAATTAAAGTTCAGTAGGTGATAGAGTTGAATTGATCAAAAGTAATGGTTGGTCTCGTTTGATGGGAGAGGAGGAAAATGGGAGCTTGATGTGCGAGATTTGCTGATGAATTTGATAAGATATTAGCATTAGGGGATGATGAATTTGATGTCATATTGCACTTCTCAGTAAAGAGAAGTTCATTATGAATGAAATTGATTTCCTTGATTCCATCCACTTGTACTCATAGGAAACACACCCACTTGTATAGTTGAAAATTAACACATGTGAATTAATTCCTCAAAACTTTACAACTATTTCTAATAGACCATGACTGACTAATTCCTCGCTTAAGGCTATCACAGACTAGTTTTCATGCTGAAGCTAAATGCAAGGACGGCTGATAATTAGACATAGCAAAACGGGTCAGAATTTTTTGACCCAACCCGATTGACCTGACCCAATTGACCCATTTAAAAATGACATCTTTTAACCCGCGACCCAATTGACCAGACCCGACTTGCCCGTTTTGCCACGTCTACCAACGTTGAGTAGATTGAGATTGAGGTGTAATTCTTATAAAATATTTACTTATTCTTCTTTACTTAATATGTTATGTACTCCATTATAGTTTGTCATTCTTTACTTGCCACCTTCATTTTCTCTTCCTACTTTAAACAGATCGAAGATTATACAAATATTAGCTTCTAGAAAGCTGGAACAAGAGTTGCACTAAATTTGGGTATCAAGTGTGTAAAGTTGTAATTTACAACTATGTTTTGTTGGCTTTTATTCCGTGCCAAATTTGATTGTAATTGTGTTCAATCGTTTAAACCCTGTATTTGTTGTGGGATTTGTTGTAAGGGTTGTGTGATAGAGAGAGTGTTTGAAGACTCAAGCATTTGAAGAAATGAAGAATTCTCGCGGGTATCTCGCGACCAAGCATCCCGCGAAGTGAAGCCATGTGCCAGGCACATGCTGGAATGCGAAGAGTCAGGCCAGGTGGAGACAGTTGTGTCTCGCGAGTATCTCGCGGGTAAGGCCTTCCCGCGAGACACCCGCGAGACTAGCTGTTCTGCCAGCCTGTACTTTTTGAGTCACACCTTTTGCACCTCTCCTATATATACCATCATTACCCACAATTGTTGAGGAATGCTTCAGAGAGAAAACCCTAGCCAAACACATTGGTAATTAGAGATTGTCTTCCCCACCTTTCTCTATACATTTGCTTGTGGTATTTCCTCAACCCTTCCCTCTCCATTATCCATATCTTTGAGAGGTTGATAGCCCAAACACTTACCACACCTTGTGAGTGCTGTGTGACGTTTTGGTGCTGCTGGGAAGCATTGGAAGAAGCCTTGAATGGCAGATGCAACATGGAGCTTGTTGCGGGATCCGGATAACTAGGACAAGACACGGTTCCGAGAAGCCTTGTTGGAGTAGGAGCTTGGAGGGCTTAGGTACAGCGGGTAGACTAGGCTTGGAGGGTCTTTTGCTAACCCATGTATCCCAACTGATTGTCTAGTGGATCGATTTCCGCTTGGAGGGCGGCGGAGAGGTTTTTCGCCGAGTTCTTCGGTTTCCTCTTCGAGAACACGTCTCGGTGTTTTC
Source organism: Quercus gilva (assembly GCA_023621385.1). Lineage (NCBI taxonomy): Eukaryota > Viridiplantae > Streptophyta > Magnoliopsida > Fagales > Fagaceae > Quercus > Quercus gilva. The sequence continues at coordinate 2,861,742 of CM042477.1, read as the reverse complement.
TGTGTTTGCATCCTTCTTCCCTACTCTTGTTTAATTCCATTATACTGTTGTGTTGCTTAGTTTATGGATTAGAGTAGCTTACTTGTTCATCCGCTCGCTTTTACACTATTCCGCACTTTGTATTAAAGTTGTGTAAAATCTATTGAGCCGTAATTTTAATTTGGGGGTCTAAACAGCTCTTGTGTTTTTCAACACATTTTCGAGCTTTCAAAGTGTTTAGTGGTAATCGGTAAATGGTAACAGTATCACCAGTGAGAATCTAATTACAGTTAAGAAACTCATAAACAATTGACAGATTGCATCTATTTCCCCAAAAAAAAAAAAAAATATGTTTGAAAAATACGGGTCAACCAGACCCGATTGACCCGCAAACCCAATTGACTCGACCCAAACCTGACCCGACCCAACCCGCCTGTTTTGCCACGTCTACTGATGATGAACAATTTCTTTTGCTGTTGAGCTAGCTAATGATGAGCAAGGACCGCCTACCATGTTGCACTTCGGCTAAAGCAACAACAAGTAGTGGAGCACTCAAAGGCTAGGTCAGACAAGTCAACCTGGAAGAAAATCTGGACATTGAATGTTCCCTAAAAGTCAGAAATTTCATTTGGAGGGCGTGCTCGGACTGCTTACCTACTCGGGCCAATCTGCATAAAAGGAAGGTTCATGTTGAGGTGGTGTGTGGTTTGTGTAAGCGGAAACCCGAGACCACGGGGCATATTTTGTGGAAGTGTCCTCTTACCAGGAATGTTTGGGCATTGGTAAAGGGAAGATTCAGAAGTGCAACAATGAGGCTCGGGATTTCTTCCTACTGTTTGGGTTCATGGTGCAAAGCTTAGATCAACGAGACCTTGAACATTGGGCTACAGTGGCATGTTCTATTTGGAATGCCCGAAATAAGGTCTATTTTGAACAAAAACAAACCCACCCAAGGACTATTTTGAGTGGTGCAAAGGGTCTGCTAGATGAGTACCAAAAGCTGATGGTGTCTCAAAGATAATTGTTTAGTATGGGTCTTTTCTCAGCTACGTTAGTGTAGCCTCAGTCTATGGCCAGCTGCATGTAGCTGGCCTTAGACTTATACAAGTTTCTTTGTACGTGTACTTCTTTTTTAGTTTAATAAAGTTTCTGACCAGTTCTCAAAAAAAAAAAAAAAAAAAGTGGATTCTATCTAGTGATTTGTAATTCTCTAGGCCACATTTGTTATTAAATTGTTCCATTTTTTTCATTAATATTTTATTTATGTTGTGATCTTAAGTATTCTGCAATGACATACTAAATCTTATTTGATGTAGTCTTCTTAATTCCTATGTAATGTTGGTAATTATAACTATGTGAAATGCCGTCTCCTTCTTTTGTTTGAATGGGGGACAAAATGGGCTTCTACCCTTTTTGGGCAAATTAAATAGGAAAATGCCCCCCTTTCCAAACTAAATAGGGAAATGCTCCTCTTTAAAACTCGATTTTCTCAAAATCGAGTTATAAAAAAAAAAAAAAAAAAATCTGAAGCCTATAGCGGCGTTTTTAAGGACCTATAGTGACGTTTTCAAGACCTATAGTGACGTTTTTTAATTCGACTTCCATTAAATCGAGTTATAGGCAATTTTTTTAATTTTTTTTTACCTATAACTCGATTTCATATAAATCAAGTTACAAAACGCCACTATAGGTCCTAAAAACGTCACTATAGGCTCCTTAAAAACGCTGCTATAGGACCTAAATCGATTTTAAGAAACTCGATTTTCAAAAGAGGGGCATTTCCCTATTTAGTTTGGGAAAATAAGTATAATGCTAATTAATTTGCCTAAAAAAGGCAAAAGCCCATTTTGTCCTTTGAATGGGTGATATTTTATTTCAAATTTTGATTATCATATATATATATATATATATATATTTCATATATTACATCTGAACCATTTACAAAAAAAATCTATTTATTAATATTGGGAAAAAGTGTAATCACCACGTTCAGAACTATTCAACAAGTTGAGTTTGAAAAAAAGGAAGTCAAATTTTTCTAAATAGTAAAGCACATGATGAAACTTGTCCGCCGTATATATGGGCCAGGGGTGTATATATTCTATGAAACTTGTCCGCCACCATGATACAAGGATAATTGACCTTACAAATATGGAAAGGACTCGCTTTTTGACCATATCGCGTACAATTTTCGATATGATTTTTTACATTAATACACAAAATGTTGAATCATCTCAGGGCTAGGTAAGGTCTAAGTCTAAGGCCTCCTATCCCAAAAAGCCCCCAAATTTTAAGTAACGGTTCGTTTCATAAAAACAAAAGAGAGTTCATTATTTCTCCCAATTTCAAGAAGGTCCCTTAAAATATAAGATCGATAGAAACACAACCAAATTCAAAACATACACTGTTTTGTAATTTTTTTTAAAAAAAATTGTTATAAGTATATAGAATTATTATATATTGAAAATAAACTTCTAACAGTTTAGAATTTTAATTTTTGTAAACCAACCTTCTATATAAATTGTTAAATTCACAAAGTCTTGGGACATAATTGGAGATTTTATATCATACTAGAGGGTGGAAATTTTACGTGTTACCAAAGGCATCACTACAAAAAAAACGTTCTGTAGCCACGTTTTTAAAACGCGGTTATAGGTCAAAAAAACGTGGTTATAGGTCAAAAAAACATGGTTATAGGACGATTTATCCTATAGCCGCGTTTTTTTAGACCGCGTTTTCAAATGTGGCCTAAACCCCATGACTATAGGCTTGAGGGGTCTATGGCCGCATGCAAGTCTATAATATATTTGGAAATGGAAACTCTGCAAAACGATGATTATTATTATTATCAGAGGATATTTATCTATAAAATCAAAATTACAAAAATAAATTAATATAATTTTTTTTTAAATTACTACAACAACAAATCTTTCCAAATTTTCATTTAAAGATTTCTAAATTTGAACATGTAAAAACTCTCACAAATTCTTTTGATACTGTGTATGCTGTTTTGAATCTTATTAGTGTAATAAAAAGTAATAACATGAGCTGTTTAAAGCTATAAGTATAGGAAACTTTCAGATAAAGTTTGTTTTTATTAGTGAACTCAATGGCTTTTCAAATGAGGATCTTTTGAAAAATCCTCATTTGACCAACAAAAAAGAAAGGACTGTCTACAGCTTACTCCTGGTTGGTTCCATTGGCAGTAGCAGCACCGTTATCGCCTAGGGGGCTGCTGGCAGCCTGGGAGCATCAACCATTGGGACATCAGACTCACCACCAGGATTGCTAACAGTCCTTGACCTAGTGCAATTGTATATTGCAACAATGAGCAAAACAATGCCTGTGACAGGCTAACTATTAATATTCATCAGATAACTTACATTAGTTATTTTGAAATAGGAACTTATAAACTGTTCAATAGTAATAATTTTTTAAAAAAATTATATGAATATTAATTTATGCATTTAAAACTTTTACAGCTTCATAGAAGTAATAAACTTTAATTTTCAATGCACAGGTTCTTCTTGGAAGCAGCGAAAGTATTAGAGGTGGTAAGGATTCTGTGATTCTCATTTGTTAGAATGTATAGTTTTTGTTGTATAGTAGTTTAGCTCTTTTACTGTATAGGAGGAATCAAGATATACTTGATCTTTGAGCACAGATGTAATTCTGAACCTTAGTTTGTTTTGAACCCTAGTTGTATGTCTTTGGGGTTAGGTTTGTAATAAGAGTTTTGCTAAACGTTTAACTATATAATATTTATATGAATACCTAATGTTTCAGCCAAATGGTAATCATTCCAAATTCAAATGAAATGAAGTTTCAAGGTTTTCATCATTTTTGTAGATTGTGGCTTTTATGCCAGTAATAAGTAAGAATACAAGAAACAATTCTTGATAAGCACCTTAAGTTTAGGTTGGTTCATGTTAGTATTGAGGTAAACTTGATATTAACATGTCGGTCATACTTTAAATTTTGAAGTACAGGTTTGGGTCGTGACACTAAGCTACTTCGACCATGGCCTAGTTATGTCTCATATTAGGGGTGTCAATCTTCGACCCAACCTGCGAACACGACACGAACCCGACACGGGTTTTTGTGGGTTAGGGTTGTGCCTTAATAGATTTGGGTCATAAATGGGTCGACCTAAAGCGATATGATAAGAAACGTATCATAAATGGGTCACCCGCATAACCGCAATAGACACATTTGATACGCCAATTTGTTTGTGTCAATCCAAAATGACCCACTTAACTCAAAAGAGCATTCTGATACTGTCAAGGAAGAGGTGAACAAGCTTAAGCGAGTTGGGGCTATTAAAGAAGTGTTCTACCCTGAATGGCTGGCTAATATAGTGGTAGTAAAGAAGAAGAGTAGGACGTGGCAGATGTGTGTGGATTTCACCGACTTGAACAAAGACTATCCAAAGGACCCCTTCCTTATGCCTTGGATTGATCAGCTAGTGGACGCAATAGTAGGCCATCCTCGAATGGGCTTTTTGGATGCCTTTCAAGGGTACCATCAGATACCTTTAGCCTTGGACGATTAGGAGAAAACAGCTTTTGCCACTCCTATTGGGAATTACCACTACAAGGTGATGCCTTTTGGTCTGAAGAATGTGGGGTCCACCTATCAGAGGATGATGATCAGGATGTTTGAGCTATAATTGGGAAAAAACATTAAGATTTATATAGATGACATGGTGGTCAAGAGCAAATTGGAATTTGAGCACGTTAATGACCTCAGGAATATCTTTGAGATCTTGAGGAGACATAAATTGCAACTTAATACTTCTAAATGTTCTTTTGGCGTTGGATCAGGGAAATTCTTGAGGTACATGGTTACACATCGTGGAATTGAAGTCAACCCTAACCAGATTAAGGCAATTAATAATCTATAGCCACCTCAAAATCCCAAAAAGGTCCAAAAGCTAACAGGGATGACCATTGCTCTAAACCGATTCATCTCTCGGTCAGCAGACAAGTGTAGGCCCTTCTTCAATTTTTGAACGAGTGGAAGAGATTTGAATGGACCGAGGAGTGTGTCCTAACTTTCCAGCAGTTGAAAGAGTATCTTTTTCGACCACCCATTATGTCCAGACCCAAGGTGGATGTGGTTTTGTTTGCCTACATTGCAGTGGCCTCCCACGCGGTGAGTTTGGTGCTGATACGGGTTGATAGTGGTGTACAAATGCTAGTTTATTATGTAAGCAAGTCACTACATAAGGCTGAGGTTCGTTACCTACCATTAGAGAAGGCCATTCTAGCAATGGTGCATGCTACATATATGCTCCCCCACTATTTCCAATTGCACACAATTGTTATCTTAACCCAGCTCCCATTCAAATCTCTACTTCAGAGCGCTGATTGCATAAGGAGGATTGCAAAGTGGGGTACGATTCTAGAGGTTTTTGATAACAAGTACATGCCCTGCACCTCTATCAAAGCTCAAGTCCTTGCCGATCTGGTGGCTGAGTTTGCTGAAACCTCATTAGAAGAGAGAGTAGAGAAGCAGAACATGGATGAAAAATCGGTTAGTGCAATCTCCTTACAAGAACCTTTTTCCTGGAAGGTATATGTTGATGGTGCGGCGAACCACAGAAGATCTGGAGTGGGGCTAATTCCAATGTCTCCAGAGAGAATTACAATCGAGAAATCCCTTAGATTGGGCTTCTCGGCCATAAACAATAAAGTTGAGTATGAAGTTTTACTGGTAGGGATGACCATGGTTTAGAAGATGGGTAGAAAAGCAGTGGAAGTATTCTTTGATTCAAGGCTGGTTGTGGGCCAAGTTCAAGGAGAGTTGGAAGCCAGAGATCTCAAAATGTCGGACTACTTGAACCAGGTTAGACACTTACAGTCTGGATTTGAATCTTTTAATTTTTCGCAAATCCCTAGAAGTATAAATACACATGCTGACTCTCTTGCCACACTAGCAACCTCCTCAGCACAAAGTTTACCTTGGGTGATCCTTATGGAAGACTTGTGTAAACCTATTAAGGTAGGGAGAAACAGGGTTCATATTCATCAAATAAGGGTGGGTCCTAACTGGATGGACTCTATTGTGTAATTTCTTAAGGAAGATGTCTTGCCCGAGATTAAGTCCGAGGCCGACAAGGTACAGAGGAAGGCTCCAGTTTTGGTTGTCCAAGGACCAAAAGTTGTATAAACGCTCTTTTTCTGGACCATATTTGTTGTGCATACACCCTGAAGTAGTTAAGCTACTCTTAGAAGAATTACATGAAGGGATTTGTGGAAGCCACACATGGGGCAGATCTTTGTCTCACAAGGCCTTCACTCAAGGATATTGGTGGCCAAACATACAAAGGGAAGCACAAGAGTACGTGAAAAAGTGCGATCAATGCCAGAGATTTGCACCAACCATTTATCAACTGGGAGGAGTCCTTAATCCTCTGTCCAGCCTTTGGCCTTTTGCTCAATGGGACTTGGACATTGTAGGTCCTTTCCCCAAGGTAGTAAGGAATAAAAGATATTTATTGGTTAGCATGGATTACATCACCAAATGGGTTGAAACTGAACCACTGGCAAATATCAGGGACGTAGATGCCAAAAGATTTGTTTGGAAAAATATTGTCACCCAATTTGGAATCCCTCATACACTCATCTCGGACAATGGACTTCAGTTTAACAGTAAAGCCTTTAGGAGGTATTGTTGTGACCTGGGTATAACAAATAAATATTCTACCTCGGCATATCCATAGGGGAATGGACAGGCTGAAGCTATCAATAAGGTCATAGAGAGTAGGCTTAAAAAGAGGTTTGATGACACAAAGGAAAAACGGGTGGAAGAGTTGCCACACGTCCTTTGGACATACAAAACTACACCTCATAGGTCCACTAGGGAGATGCCCTTTTCAATAACTTATGGGGCTGAGGTTGTCATTCCTATGGAGACTGGATTCCCCACGCTAAGAACAAGATCTTTCACTCTGAGCAGCAATGATGGGCTATTAGAGAAAATCTTAGACTTAATTAAAGAACGAAGAGAAAATGCCATGGTCCAATTGATGTACTATCAACACAAGCTCAAGTAGGGGTACGATTCAAATGAAAAGCTAAAGCCACTTGCACTTGGAGACTTGGTCTTAAGAAAGGTTTTAGGAATTGCAAAGAACCCAGCACGGGAAAAATTGGGACCCAACTGGGAAGGGCCATATTGTATCACATTAGTGGCTAGAGTAGGTGAATATTATCTTGAAGATATAAAGGAAAAGGCTGTACCACGCCCCTGGAATGTAAATAACTTGAGAAGATATTATTATTAATGAAAAATTTCTTCACCATATTTAGGTTTATTATATTGCGTGTCATGCATTCTACTATCTATCTAAGTATCAAACAAAACATTGGTCATGCCTGCCTCTTCGAACAACATACCTTAGGTAAATTAATATCTTTCAATCATTGTTATAAGTATTAAACAGAATCTTAGCTATGCCTGGCTCCTCGAACCACATGTTTAAGTAAATTAATACTTCCTGACATCTATCTAAGTATCAAATAGAACATTGGTCATGCCTGGCTCCTCGGACCACATATCTTAGGTAAATTAATATCTTTCAAGCATTGTTCTAAGTATTAAACAGAACCTTAGCTATGCCTGGCTTCTCGGACCACATGCTTTGGGTAAATTAATACTTCCTAACATCTATCTAAGTATCAAACAGAACCTTGGTCATGTTTGGATTCTCGGACCACATACCTTGGGTAAATTGATATCTTTCAATCATTGTTCTAAGTATTAAACAAAACCTTAGCTATGCCTGGCTCCTCAGATCACATATTTTGGGTAAATTGGTACTCCCTGACATCTATCTAAGTATCAAGCAGAACCTTAGTCATGCCTGGCTCCTCGGACCACATACCTTGGGTAAATTGATATCTTTTAATCATTGTTCTAAATATTAAACAGAACCTTAGCTATGCCTGGCTCCTTGGACCACATGCTTTGGGTAAATTAATACTTCATATCATTTTTCTAAGTGTTAAACAGAACCTCAGCTATGCCTGGCTCCTTGGACCACATGTTTTTGGTAAATTAATACTTCCTATCATTTTGCCAGGTGTTAGGGCAAAGCCTTAGTTATTCCAAACTCTTATGACTACATACTTAAGGCAAACTAGTGCTTCTTATTGATTACTTTAATGTCAAGTATAATTAGCCACTCTAAACAGCAAAGATTTTTACTGTGATAACAGGCCCAAGTAGATGCTCATGAGCATCACTTAAAGCATTTGCAGGTATACCTGTATTTGTTTGAGAATTAATTATCCCTCTGGCCCTTTAAACTTACGGATGAGTAAGGAACAAAGTAAGTTTAAACCTATATGTATGCTACATTACTGTGTATATTCTTGAAGTTAAAATTACGCTTTGCCGAGATGATGGACTTAGTAGATTTAACTTGTTTTGTTGCTGACCATATGAGATTGGATAAATTTTCTACTACTTATGTAGATTAATGAAAAGAGTTTTACCTCATTACTACAGTCATTAGGTATTAGATAAGATGGAAATTATATCAACACCAGTATGTGAATCATAGGAAGAAAGAAAATGCATAACTTTCATTAATAAAAGCCCTGAAGCAAGGCAGACTGAATACAAAGCGGCGACTTGGTTACAAACTATGAAAACCAAAACAGAAGTTGAAAAAAAAAAAAAAATGAGAACTGTATTAAATTCTACTTCTTTTTAAAAAAAAAATGAGAATTGTATTAAATGAGAACTGTATTTCCTTGAGGCGAGGCCTAGTACTATGGGACTATAGCATCTGAGGATCCTTAGGCTATGCCTTTGGAGTCACCTTTGGCAGGTAGTGGAACAATTGCAAGAACAATCTCCATCCTAGGTGCCTCATTGTCTTTAGTAGGATCCTGGGGAGCAGCCGAGGGCTTGGTGGCATCAGGAGCCACTCCCTTTATCACCTCATCCCCTTTTCCATTCACCCCAGGCTGCTCGGCCACTTTTAGAGGGTTGCCAGAGAGGGAGAGACCTTACTAGGACTGCTCTTCTCAGGATCTGCTACCTCGAGAGGGGTGTTTGCCTTGGAGCTGCTGAAGGAGGAGGCACGAATGGCTTGAGAGTAGTAGACACTTTCTGCCTTCCTAAGCACAGAAGAATCCTCAACCCCAGCTTGGTTGAGAGCTTCATTCCATACTTGGAAACAATAAGTCCTATATACCCCTGAGACCTCAGCCCTAAGGGTTTCCTCAATCTCAGCCACTCCAATGTCATACCCTTGTTGCTCTACCTCCTCCCGAGCTTTCTCTGCCTTCTCCCTGGCCGTCTCAGCTTGATCTTTAGCCTTTTTGACCTTTTCAAATCTTTTCTTCAGGGCGATGATCTACTCCTTGGAGGCGGCCTATTGATCCTCGACATTGCGAAGAAGCACCCGTTAGCCTTCGGCTTGCCTTCAACGTTATCCAAGACAACTGCAGTACTTTTTCTTTCCCGCTCTGCCTCAATTAGCTTAGCCTTCAGATCCTAGTTGCTTTTCTCAGCCACATAGAAGGCGTCCACAGCGGCAATTCACCTCTCCTCCTCTTCCTTCATCATGCAATAGGAACTGTTTACTATCTTCTTGGCCCTAAAAGTGGCTTGAATGGCCTGGAAAGGAGAAGGTACATGATTAAAAAAAAAATTACCATGGCCAGATCCCTCTTCAAGCCTAGGAAGACCTCATGCTTCCTCATGAATCTGAGGTCGGCCATATCTTTGGGTAGGAGCAGGGGTTGCCCCATGGCATTGGCTACATACCCAGTCGTGCCCCCCCCCCCCTAGAAGTCTTAGATGGAGGCATCGCTAGAAAAAGAAGCTCTATCCAGCTCCAAGGGTGGGGCCCAGGCTGGGGTTGTAACTCGATGCTCACCCCTCCTCTCTTCCTTATGGGCTAGCCTTGTCTGCATACCCCTGGGTTGCTTGGCCCCCCTCTGGGGCTCGTCTTCTGGGGAGGGATGGGTTTTTCCCATCTTCATCACCTCTTTACCCTTCTAATCCCTCTTCCTTTTATGGTCGGCGGGATTAGCTTGGGTGGGTGAAGGGGGTGGTAGGGTGGGAAGCTTTGTCTGGGGTACCTTCCCACCAGGTTGGGACTCTAAAAGCTCCTGGAAAGATGATACTTTGCTTGCGCTGAATCCCCATTTCTTCAGGGATAGAGATGTCTTCTAGGGAGTTGTCTGCTTAAACCCAGGAATGGTGGCAAGGATCGCCGACCTGAGGCTCTAGAGATAATGGCTGGTTGAAGATTGCAAATTCGTCTTTAGAGTCAGTCACCTCAACCAATTCTTTATCTTCTTCCTCCTCCTCCTCCTCCTTGGTGGTTGGTTATGATAAGGTTGCCTCATCAGCAATGCGTGGGAAGGGTAGTGCTATCCTTGGTATGCCTTCTCGGATACGATGGTGGCTAATGTGCCTTATGGAATTGGGCCAGTGATCAGGAAGCTGGGGGCAACAACTGATTCGTTGCAGCCGACGATCCTTAGCTTTAATGACACAATTAGGCACCTAGAAACTCTTGGATATTATAATGTAGTCCAATATCAGGTGAGCCGCCCTAAGTTGACCGTCTGTATGGACGAACACCTCGCCCTTTAGGATTTTATCCAAACTCACCTAGTTTATAAGGATAAAGTTGGGAATGACAGCGTTTTTGTCTGCAAAACCATTAGGAAAGACAAAAATATCATCTATAAAGAACAATGCAAATTAAAGAAAATTTCATGTACAAGTACAAGCAAAAGAAAGAGCACAAAAGGGATAACTTTAAAATAACCATCCTAAGTCTGAAACCCCACATGGTTGCCCCTCTCTCATCAGGTAAGGGAGGCTATTGTGCCATTCCCTTGACATGATCAAGAAATCATTTTTGAGGCCCTTGTTGGATTCGGGGAGGCATTGAATGAGCCTAACCTCGGAGTACCTAGATTTTAGGTAATACTGCCCCGTTAAGTGATGGAGATTGTAAACCCAATTGACATCGTGGTGTGTGAGGTTTAAGCCCATCCTCTCATTAAGCCATCTACAAAACCTAAGATTCTAAACATGTTGGGTGCACACTGGGTGGGAGCTAACCTATGGGCCTAAGGTAGTCCCTAGTAACAGTACCCATAGGGATTGTCATCCCTCCTTCTATGAAGTCAATCATCGGGATTACTACTTCTCCCTCTTGCTTGTCTTCGTGCCATTGCCCCTCTTTACAGTACCTAATGCCTACTCTTGGAGGGATCCTACACTGAACCCTAAAGCTCTCTATTCCCTCCTTTGAGTCTACCAAACTCTTGAATCTACCCATTTTTAGAAAGTGTTAGGTTTTAAGGTCTTAGGATTTTATGTATTTAGAACCTAATTTGTAATGTTGGCAAACCATGATCAAAACAATGTATTTAGTCTTGTTTAGGCTTGCTCAAAGTTGGTTTAATTTTGTAAAGTTGGAATCGAGAGACTACAGAAGCATTGGAGCTTCTCGGCCTGGCTCGATCGATCGAATGTAATTCTCGATCGATCGAAAATCGGCCCAGATGCGTTTTTCTGCAGAATTCCAACTCAGCCCTAACTCTTTAAACGTTTAGGGTTTTATGTTTTTGCCCTAGGTATATAAGGCAAACCCTAGCTACGTTTTTAAGAGTTGCACAAGTTGTGTTGTTGCTCATACATTGCGGTTTTGTGTAAATCTCTTGTGAGATCTAGAGGAGCTTTCCTTTACACATAACTTAGGGTTTTCAAGATTAAGATTCTTCTACATCTTGATGATCAACTTGGTTGCTGCCCTTGGAACTTAAAGATTAACAAGTGAGGAGCTTGTACCTGATTGAAGGAAGACAAAAGAAAGAAGTAGTCCGTGGATTCGGAGCCTACGCGTGGTCGTGTCAGGAAGTTACTACTGGTGGGTAGCATTAGGAAGTCAAGCGGGGTTGCTTGTAAGTCCTTTTGTAACAACTTCAATTCTTTCTTAGTGGATTCCGTTTTGCCTTGAGGATCGGTGGGTAAAATCCTCCCCAGGTTTTTTACCGGTTTGGTTTTCCTGGGTGATCATATCACTGTGTTATTTACTTTCCGCTGCTTTATATGTTTACATGCATGATATGATTTTGTAATTGTTTTAACCTAGAATTGCTTAATTTGACTAAGTAAAAACTTGGCTAATTAATCTAGGCTACGCAATTTGTTTGTGGTTTAAGGGGTCTAAACCCTGTCAAGTGGTATCAGAGCGGGTTGCTCTTTTGTTTGAGATTTTCATCTCTGAGCTGATCCTTGACCCCTGCTGTCATGGAGCATGGACACTCTTTGTTTGTTCCTCCACACTTTGATGGGAACAATTATGCCTACTGGAAAGTAAAGATGAAAGCTTTCCTGAAATCCATTGATGAGAGAGTTTGGAACTCTGTGGAATATGGTTGGGAGAAGCCCACTACTCCTGTGAGTGAGTGGTAAACTTCTCAAAAAGAAGCAGCTGCATTTAATAGCAAAGCTATGAATGCCATTTTTAATGCTGTTTCAATGGAGGAATTTAAGAGGATCTCTAATGTTGAGGTTGCTCATACTGCTTGGAAAATCCTCCAAACTGTGCATGAGGGCACAAAGGCTGTTAAAATAAATAAATTGCAGCAATTAACTTCTAGGTTTGAAAGCATTAGAATGTCTGATGATGAAACCTTTGATGAGTTTTATGCTAAACTCAATGACATTGTTAATTCTGCTTATAATTTGGGTGAAGTCTATGATCAACCTAAAGTTGTTAGGAAGATACTTAGATCCTTAACTGAAGACTTTAGACCCAAAGTGACAGCCATTACTGAAAGTAAGGATGTTGACTCCATCCCTGTGGATGAGCTTGTAGGATCTCTTCAGTCCTATGAGTCTGACCTTCCCAAGACTGTCAAATCCAAATCAATGGCTCTTAAGTCTGTTAATGATGTTGAAGCTGGTGGATTTGATGATGAGCTCTCTCCCACGGAGATAGCTTACCTTGCCAAGAATTTTAGAAATTTCCTTAGAAATACAAACAGGAAGGCAAGGAATACCAACACTGCTGAACCTAGAAACTTTAGGAAGAATGATCCCATTAAGGTTAATAATTTTGAAAAACCTAGAGAACAAGTAGGTCAATCTTCTAATAACTCTTTGAGTCCTTAGTGTTATGGTTGTCAAGGGTATGGTCATGTCAAATCTGAATGTCCTACTTTCTTGAGGAATAAGGGTAAAGCTATGGCGGTAACCCTTAGTGATAATGAAGTTTCTGATGATGAGTCCGGTTGTGACGAGGATGGAAACTTCATTGCTTTCACTGCTACTGCTGAAGTTGATGAAAGCATATCTGCTAAGGAGAACCCTGCTGATGGGGAACTCTCTGAAGATGCAGATCTTCAAGAGGCCTATAACAAACTTTGCAAAATTGCTGCAAAGGATGCTATGAAAGTTGATCTTGGCCTGAAGAAAATTGATGCTCTTGAGCTTGAAAAGAAGAACTTGCTTGTAAAACTTTTTGATGCTAATGATCTTTTGAATAATGTTAAATCTGAAAATATGCTTTTGCTTGATAAAGTTAGAACTTTGGAACATGATTTATCTGTTGCTAGATCTGCTAGTTCTAAACTTGATCACATGCTGAATGTTCAAAAGTATCCTTCTGATAAAGCTGGGTTAGGATATGTTGAAAGCATCTTTAATTCTGGACCCCATTCTACTGTCTTTGTTCCTTCTTCTTCTTCTTCTGAACCTCTTGTGAGTGAGGTTGTGAGTGAAACCATTAAACCCCCTGTGTGTGAGGTTGTTAAACCTGTAGGAGTTTCACCACCAAAGAAGATTAGGGTACACTTAAAAGAATCCAAACCTAAGGAGCCTACCAAACCTAAGGACAAGATGCATGGTAAACCTGCTTGGGTTTGTCATTATTGTGGTAAGTCTGGACATATTCGTCCTAACTGTTACAAGCTTCAAGCTGATAAGAGAGCAAAAAGACCAAAAGTGCCTGTGCCTCAAGCACAAGATCCTATGGCACTAATTGGTGAATTGGTAAAGGCGTTAAACCTTTATTCCAATTCTGGAGTTGGGAATCACTCTAATGTGAATAAGAACTCCAATGCTCGGGGTGCATCTAAAAAGTTTTGGATGCAAAAGACTCGAACTAACTGAGTCTTTCTGACATGGTCCTTGTGCTTCATTGCTCTATTCTGTTGTGACCATTGTTATTTGATTTTTGTGTTTTTTCTTTTGTTCTAGGACTTGCATTGCATTACATACATGCATTTCATTCTAGGATTTATTTGTTTTCTCTTTTAATAAATAAATAAAAAAAAAAAAAAGGGAAAGCAAAATCTTTGTTGAACACTATTTTTCTTGATTTCTTGAAAACAAGGTTGGTCATTCTTTTTACACATGTCATGTCTAGTGTACCATGTTTAACTTGGATGAGCTTATTTACTGCACTTAACTAGTTGAAACTTTGTAGTGCATGTTGTGTGGGAAAGATGTGTGTGGTTTTTAATCACTTTGTCTTGATCTTGAAGTCATATGTTATTTGACTGTCGGACTTGATCCTTTTGAGAAAGGCATAAATAACCATCTCACCACTGTTCACTAGCCAATCATGAACACCTTAGTGCATATCATAAGATTTGGTGCTCGAGAAAGTGTAGCACATGCACAAAAGAACATAAGGTGTAGCCTCAAATTAAATTAAAAAACTGGTGTATACTATTAGGCTTGATGCCAATTCACTTAATTCAAACCGGTGTGTACTATTAGGCTGAATGCCATTTCATATATAAATAAGAGGCAATAATGCAAGAAACTTACATGATTGCAAACTTTTGTTCTAGGAGATGTGGGAGTTATAGGATGTAACTCTTTAGGTGATAGTCTCTTTTAATTCTATGTGATGAATTGTGTAGACTTTGTGCTTGATTTCTATTCACATATCACCTCACATGTATCTCAAGTCTTTGCTAGTTTCACACACTTCACAAGTTACTCTTTGTTAAACACTGTACATGTTAGTGTGTGTGTCCTTAGTCTGACCAACCAAGTTTAAAAATACCTTGAGATTTGTGCACAACATTCTTGCTGCTTGAGAAAATTAATTTGGAAGAAAATTAAAACTTGTGTTTGAGAGATTTGGGTTTAAAATTTTGGGTTTTTGAAGATGCATTCCATTTCATACTCATGCATTTTGTTTTCATGTTTCAAGTGCTTTGAGGAGTTGTTTCAAAATTGGGTTTGCAATTTTTCAAAAGTATGTTTTTCTCCAAAATTTAGTGTGCCTCTGCCTATTTCGATCGATCGAATGTATTCTTCGATCAATCGAAAAAGTGCTTCAGAATGTGCAAAATTGACTGTCACATTCGATCGATCGAATGTAATTTTCGATCGATCGAACATCGTGAATAAGCTTTTTAAAAAGAGGAATTCTGACTTTTTCAAAGAACTATTCAAAATCTTTTTCAAGCTTTTTTCTCTCTCCGACAAGGCAGCCCAAAGTTCTTCAAGTTTTTGTCGTTTTCCTCCGAACTTTTTGCATGATCTCTCTCTTCTCAAGCAGGTATGTCATTTTTACCCTTCCTTTTCAAATTATTTTCAAGTTTTCATGCATTTTTCATGCATTTTATAGGGAGATTTTCGGAACTTTTCTTTTTGGGATTGTTGTTGATTCGGACCATTATGTTTGCAATTGATCATTGGGTTTTGTTGGGGACACCCTCTAGACATGTTCTTGAGTGATTAATTTGATCAATTTTGTGTTTTGTGAAAGACTCAAATTTCTAGGGTTTATAATTGATCCGAATTGGGGCTTTTTGTGCAATTGGGTTTAATTGATGAAATTGGCTTGTGTAATTGATGCAATTGGTTATTATAAATTGTTTGCAATAGTTTATAATGATTGGTTCATCAATTTGGTACAAAAATTTTCAAGTTGTTCTCAAATTTTTAGGGTTTTTGTTCAGAAACTCTATGTTCAAGCCAATTTTATGAATTTGAACTTAAATTGATCCTGATTACTGCATTAGTTCATGCATCATAACATTGTTAATGTTCATGCATCATATAGAATTTTAATTCTATATTTTTTGTGTGCTAACTTGCAGTCTGCCCTTGGTTTTTGTGTGTTTGTTCTTTTTGGTTTTCTCTTTGTGTCTCTGTCCTTTTCCTTAGCACCATGCCTAGGAAGACTAGAGCTCGTAGGACCCTTCCCATTCCTACTCCTTCCCCTCCCTCCTTTGATAGTGAGCGGTTCCCTAGTGAGAAAAACCAAGAACTTTATGACACTTTAAACATTAAGAGGAAGATATGGGCTGAGCGGTCTGTCTCTTTAGATGAGCTTGATCCTGCCATTAGGGCAAATTTTGAGCGTAGGGGTTGGCTTCCCTTGTTTGCTGTGTCTGACCCTCCTCCTCCTACTACCTTGATTCGAGAGTTCTACTCGAACATCTCGATCCGCGTCTATGATTCCAACACCCTTGTTCGGAGCTGGATACGAGGCGTAGAGTACTCCATTACTCCTCAGGTAGTGGCTGATGCTCTTGAGGTACCTTTAGTTAGGGATCCTGTCTATCCCTATGATGAGTCACCCGAGTTGAGTGATGTCATATCTTACATCACTGGGTCATCTATCCAATGGGGTTCTGATCCTCGGATCACTTCTGCTGAACTTCCTGAGACTACCTATCTTTTCTCTAGGATAGCATGTCACTCACTCTGGCCCATTTCTCATCTGCACACCATTCCTCTTAAGAGGTGTGTTTTTCTGTACGCTCTTGTTACAGATGCTCCTATAAGTTTTCCTCATCTTTTTCTTCGTTCTTTGAACGAAGTTTATAGGAGTTCATCTACTGCTCATGCTCTCGTCCATCCTATTTTCATTCATAGGATTTTATTATATCTAGGTTTAGAGGATTTCCCTGCTTCTGAGCCTGTTCATGTCATCGGTTCTATTGGTGCGTCTTTCCTTAGACAAAGGGCTGCTCATCTTCGAGCTGGTTCTAAACACCCTAGGTCTGATCCCTCTTCTAGCGCTCCTCCTCCTCCCTCATCTTCTACAGGTCTTGCTGGTGCGGATATTCCTGATCCAGTTGGTGATGATGCGGATGCTGCTGCTGCTGCTGTTCCTCCACCTCCTGCGGCCAACTTTGATGTTCGTCGTACTTTGGAGACTGTCATGACCGTTCAGGCGGCTCATGGTCAAATTTTGGTGGACTTGCTGGACGAGATGCGTGCTCTACGAGCTGATCTTGCACGTCTTCATTCACCTTCACCACCACCTTTTGATGGCGACTTTTGATTGCCCTTTGGCATTCCGTCACAAAAAGGGGGAGTGATTTTGACTTGTAGAGGAGTTTTGTATTTTTTGAGGAGATTTTGTAGTTAGGGGGAGACATATAGTTAGGGGGAGACATATGTTTAGCATGGGATATTTTTTGTGGAGTTTAGTAGATTGTATCTAGGTGCTTCACTTTGTATATCATTTTTGAGGATATTTATGTTAGGGGGAGTAACATTGATATAGTAACATTGATTGATATATTGATATACATGTTTTCTTTTGATTCTTGTTGACTTATGATTCATTGCTTATTGATTTATATTTATGAGTTGATTCATTGATATATATCTTTATTTTGAGTTGTGTGAATCTTACAAGAATATTATACCTGTTTATATACTACTTTCTGCCACACATGCGTTTATGTGTTTGTTGAGTATTTCAGGAATATACAGGTTGATTCAACAAAGCTGCTGTCTACACTTGCAACCGATGGATAGTAGTTAGGTTGAACTGAGTATTATTTTGTAAAGGGCTTTTATACTTGTAAACTTTGAGCTTTTGATTTGTGTTTTGTCACGGATTGCCAAAGGGGGAGTTTGTTAGGTTTTAAGGTCTTAGGATTTTATGTATTTAGAACCTAATTTGTAATGTTGGCAAACCATGATCAAAACAATGTATTTAGTCTTGTTTAGGCTTGCTCAAAGTTGGTTTAATTTTGTAAAGTTGGAATCGAGAGACTGCAGAAGCATTGGAGCTTCTCGGCCTGGCTCGATCGATCGAATGTAATTCTCGATCGATCGAAAATCGGCCCAGATGCGTTTTTCTGCAGAATTCCAACTCAGCCCTAACTCTTTAAACGTTTAGGGTTTTATGTTTTTGCCCTAGGTATATAAGGCAAACCCTAGCTACGTTTTTAAGAGTTGCACAAGTTGTGTTGTTGCTCATACATTGCGGTTTTGTGTAAATCTCTTGTGAGATCTAGAGGAGCTTTCCTTTACACATAACTTAGGGTTTTCAAGATTAAGATTCTTCTACATCTTGATGATCAACTTGGTTGCTGCCCTTGGAACTTAAAGATTAACAAGTGAGGAGCTTGTACCTGATTGAAGGAAGACAAAAGAAAGAAGTAGTCCGTGGATTCGGAGCCTGCGCGTGGTCGTGTCAGGAAGTTACTACTGGTGGGTAGCATTAGGAAGTCAAGCGGGGTTGCTTGTAAGTCCTTTTGTAACAACTTCAATTCTTTCTTAGTGGATTCCGTTTTGCCTTGAGGATCGGTGGGTAAAATCCTCCCCAGATTTTTTACCGGTTTGGTTTTCCTGGGTGATCATATCACTGTGTTATTTACTTTCCGCTACTTTATATGTTTACATGCATGATATGATTTTGTAATTGTTTTAACCTAGAATTGCTTAATTTGACTAAGTAAAAACTTGGCTAATTAATCTAGGCTACGCAATTTGTTTGTGGTTTAAGGGGTCTAAACCCTGTCAGAAAGATTTGGGAGAACTAAAAAGATTAAGAGGAGAAAATGGAACCGAGGAGAGGAAAAGTAAGAGAAAAGAAAAAAATATATGGAAAAACAAAATGTAAAGATTTGTGAAGACTTACAGAAAGAAGAAAAGTCTTCTCGGACAGGCTTTTGATATTTGTAAGGGCACAAGTAAGTTAGGAAAGTTGGCAGGATCAGTGTATGTGCACTAGAGCAAAATGAATGCTAAAGTGAGATGAGTGATTGATTTGAGTGGTATTTATATCAAAGAGAAAGTTAAAAGCGGGAAAATTCCCGCCCAGGTCCTAGTAGAATCCTCAGCTGTTGGATCTGCATCGCACCGTAGAACATGGGGGGACAAGGAGCTGTAAAAATTTAATGAAGGCGTGTCTCTTATGCTGAAGCGTTAGGAGCTTTTCTTGGGCAGTTAAAAAGGCGTCTACACAGGCAAAGGTGATGTATGATGAGCACAGACTAGCTTAGGTGACATCGAAATCTTCTTTTCTTTCCAAGGAGCCAGAAAGAAGGAGGGGCTATTATAGGGGTATTGGGCTTAGGAGCTCATTATCCATGTGTATATTGGGCCTGAGGCCCAAGCCTAGGACGAGAGGTCGATCGAGGAGGAGTAAATATTGTCAAGGGAGTCCGTGTTAGTAAATGAAGAAGTTAGTTTTGGTCATAATGGCCTAGGAGGGTGGTCTGCCGTCCAGGGGAGCATTCTAGGAAGTTCTGTTGGTACGGATAAGCAATGTAGAAACATAGGACGGGGGGGGAGTCCTAAAATATCTAAAAAGAAAGCTGCTACTACCGTATTAAATGCTCTGCAGCTAACACTCTGGCCACATTAATATGGAGGTGATACCTAAACAGTGGTTTTCAGCCTTACAACTACTACATAAATACTTTAAGAAGGAGCTAATGGGACAAGTATCAACACCAACCATCTGGCCTGCATGTGGAGAGTAAAGATGAAAGGGGAAGAGAGTATAAAAGAAGAAGGAAGCAATAAAAGGAGAGGAGGGAAAACGAAAGAAAAAAACACTGTAGCCATCAAGAACTGACTTTGTAATTAAACTTGAAAGAAATATATTAGAACTGATCTCCTCGGACTATGCTGAGGACGATTTTCTTTAACTTAAATCAGTTTATTTTCTTTTTCTTGCCACCTAAATCCATTATTCTTGTTGTTCAAACTCGTTAAAACCCAGTTTTCCAACTCACTCTCTACAAATTCATTGTATTGGGATTTTTGGGCCTAAGTTTATTCATCGCTTGGGCTAGGGACCCAAATTGCATAAGGATGGGGTGTAAAACCTATGTTTTACACCATCCAATAAGTGATTGACACATTAGCATTTTACTTATAATTTATTAAAATTCAATACATCCTACCACACCTAATAACATCTCGATAGATTTCCAATTTGGTCGGATTTATATATGGGTATTAGAATTGATTGAGTGTGATTGTGTTTATTTTTAAATATGTGATAAGATGATGTGGCATGTTGGGATTTAAGGGGTAAAACATGAGTTTTACACCATGTCCTTATAGAATTTAATCTCATATATAAAAGAGTTGGAGTCTCTCTCTTTTTTTCTTAATCCTAAAGTCTTTTTTTTTTTTTTTAACTAAATCAAATTAAAAAATATAAATAAAAAATGCCGATGTGAAAAATTGTGGAAAGGTTAACCAAGAGCCAAACCTTCTATTTTATCTATACTATATATAAGACAATTTCCTTCTTTCAACTGGACTTTTATGTGATTCAAAAATATCCCCATTAAAAAATGGTATCTTCATTTAGAAATATAAGAGAATTTCCTTCTTTCAATTGGACCTTTATGTGATTCAAAAATATTTTCATTAATGAAGGATATCTTCATTTAGAAATAGGGTCATAAATGTCAAATGACAAATTTTATTTTGAATTTAGAAAGAGAACTCTTAAAATTTAAAATTTTTTTCCCTTTCATGATTAAAAAGAAATTACAGTTACTACTTATCTTTAACATTTATCATTTTATTTTGTTTAAAAAATAAAAATATATATTTCTAAATTATATGGATTAATGGTTTAATCAATTAGAGCATTCTCATCAGGTGTGTCAAATGCCAAATATTTGGCATTTGACACACCAAACACCAAAAACCAACCCTCATCAGATATCTCAAATCTCAAAATTTTTGACACACGGCTACAGTACCGTCTCAGATTTGAGACGGTACGGACAAATGTGCTAAAATTTTTATTATTATTTTATATACTTTTTCTCTCTCCTCCCCACACATATCTCTTTTTCCGCCTGGTTCTCTCTCTCCATCTGGTTCTCTTTCTCAACTCTCATCTCTGTCGTATCTCTCTTTCCTCAGTCATTCTCAAACGCAAATGCAAACTCAAGGTCTCCCTTAAAAACAAAACACAAAAACTCTCTAAAGATCACTTAAAAACAAAACTGCCGATCAAAACTCTCTAATTCCCCATCTCTCTTCGACACTCCCTCTCAACCTTCGATCTCTCTAACTATGACCCAAACTCTCATCTCTGTCTAGCCCTCTCTATTGCTCTTTCACAGCCACGCTGATCTCACCACAATGACCACCACGCCACACCGTCGAGCTTGCCGTCCCATCCGCCACACCACGCCACACCGCCGAGCTTGCTGTGCCATCCACCCCCATGCTGCTGATCTCTCACAGTGTGAGACATTTCTTATCTTTTGTTTTCTGATGGTGGTTTTTTTTTTTTTCTTTTTTTGGTTGCCGTGGGTTTTATTGTTGTGGCTATTGGTTGATTTTCATGGGTTGTGGTGGTGGCTTTTTTTGTTGTTGCTGATAGGTTGTGAGGTTCAGGCTTATTTAGAGGGATTGGAGGTTGGGTTTGTTTGATTTGGGATGGGTTTTGAGGTTTGTGAATGTTGTGGGTTGTGGGTTAATTGTGGCAATGGTATTGTAATTTGGTGGTTGTGGTGGCTGTAGATGTTGTCGGTGTGGCCGTGGTTGTTATTGGTGGCCGTTGTGGCGGCAGTGGTGGCTGTGCCGTTGTTGTTGTTGATGATGATGAGAGTAGTTAATATATTATTTTAATATGTTGTAAATATTATTTTAATGTATAGAATTGAAGAATAGAACATCTGATAAATGGTATGTTGTAAAATGATAAAGTAGGTATTTGGTGTGTCAAAATGGCATTTTTTATGAGAGAGCTGATGAGAATGCTCTTAGCTGGGACGAAGCTACTTGATTTCGTGCGCCATGCACAAACCACCGACCATTTACTTGGGTTTTTTTTTTTTTTTTTTTTTTTTTTTTTTTTTTTTTGAGAAGATATTCTTGCTAATTAATTATACTACAAACAAAAGTGTTACATGAAAAAATTAACGGTACTACCAATTCTTATTAGGAACCAATGGCAGAATTGGATTTGAGTTAATTAAGGGTGGGCAATATATTCATCCAAAGTATTTGAGACCCATCTAATTAAGTACTTAAAAGTCATTTATGTGAATATCGTGTTTTAATGCAAAAGCAACCCGCAAAAGAATAACATATGCTCCCATCAAAAATAAATAAATAAATAAATCATCATATTTTTATATATATAATTTTTTTTACATCAATCAGTGTTTCAATTTTTTTTACCGTGGCTTTTAAGTGGAGTTGTGGTGTGCTTTTGTGTTAAAACCCCTTTCTCTCTCTCTTGTGTGTGTGTGTGTTTGTTTCTCAAAAAAAATTATTTCATAGTCAAATCTCACTTATTTCAGCAGCAACAATTGTTTTGGGGATTCAAGACAGATGCAGAGTGTTCAGACAGATAGAGTTTTCCCATATTAGGCGTCAAGGAAACAAACCAGGTCACCTTTTAGCTAAACATGCTTCTAGCATAGATGATTACAATACTTGCATTGAAGAGGATCCTTGCTGCATTTAACAAACTCTTATCCATGATGTACTTTCTCTTTCATGTTTGTAATAATAGTTTATTCAGATTTCCTATCAAAAAAAATCTCACTTATTTATATGAAATTATTTTTAGTCCAGCACAAGTATACCTTACATTAGTTATTTTGATTAATAGGAACTCATAAACTATTCAATGGTAATAATTTTAAAATACCACCACACATTTTTGGTGCATTGGTCACTCCATAATTAAGTATAAGTACTTGTAGAGTGTGAAGAGTAAGGGTCAGGATTCAAGTCTCGAGAGAGAGCTCCCCATATATATGCACTTAGATTAGGGTAGAGTAAAATTTCTATCTTGTATCAAAAAGAAAACTAATTTTAAAATAATGATATGAATATTAATTTATGCACTTAAAACTTTAAAGTTTCATAGAAGTAATCAAATTTAATGTTTGTTACCAAGAGTTTTGTAGCTCAACTAGCATGTTATGAATCCAACTTTTTTGTTTGGTTGCTTCGAGTGTACTAAGACTTCTTAATTTGATAATTGAACTACTTTGAAAGAATCCAAACTTCCACTATAGATTAGCTAACAATTTTGTAACTCAGAAATTTATGATAGTTCTTTTTTTTATTATCGATATCTGAATTTATATAATACATACTTCCAAATAGATAAAGATAAATATATTTTTTTATCTGTCAATAAAACTAATCCTAATACAAACTAATTTATTTTAATAAATATCTCTACCATTATTTATCCAATAATTCCAAAAAAAAAAAAAAAAAAACACATAATATGATACATCTTGATATTTTCAAAAGAAAAGTTGTTCAAATCTTTTCTCCTCCAATGTTTCTATCGAATTATAAAAATAAAAAAATAAAAATAAATAAATAAAATAACTCTAAGATTGGTTAATATATCTTTTAGTGTAGTATTAGGGTTTAATGTGAAAGAGAAAAGTTAAAGAGACAAAAGTTAAGATAAAAAACAGTGAACTTCATCTCAATCCAAAAAAAGAAGATAAGATACATGAATCATGACTGGTTACGAACTGATGGTGTTCACAAAGACAAGATGCGTTTTGCCAAGAACGTCAAAAGTTAATCTGTGTTCTCACCGCTCGTCACCATCGTCCCTCGCTTTTGTTTGGTCATATATCAGTTTCATAATTCTGGGAGGAAATGTTGGTATGCTTACAGGGAATTGATTGGAGGTGTACCCCCGTGGGCCAAGCACTGCATGTTCGACGAATCTTCGTTATCGTCTTCTATGGGTTGGCTATTCTGCAGGATTATTTTAGTCTTAGGGCGTTAGGAAAGAATTGATTTTACATATTAGAAAATTTAGAATAATACTGTTAACATGTAATAGGCTGTAGGCCTTAGGCTCACATTGTTTACTTTTATATAAAGGCACTCATGTATATTTATAACTTGAGAAATACAATACATTCATTCAGTATTTTTAACATGGTATCAGAGCCACTGCTCTAATTTTCTTGTGTTTTGCAATCTTGTCTTTGTTGGTATTTTTCACTGCCTCAACTTCTCCAGTTAGTAAACCTTTTTCAGTGCCCTCTCCTAACTGCCCAGCCACTGTCAGAGATCCTCAAGGTTGAATCTCCGGCACTAGAAGCTCGCCCATGCAAATTCATTGAAGGGCTAAATCACCTAGTCCCCAGCTTGGGTTATTAGTCTTTACGTCACACTAACATCATATGCATAAGTCAACACCACATCTTTGCTAATGTCATATTGCCTACATCAGTGTTGACTTCACAAGCAGCTACAATTGACTTTTTCATTGACTTTGACCTGCGTTGATAGTTGACTTTTTGCAATCTAGGTGCTCCTTGCCTAGCTTTTGGCGTAGATTTCATTTTTGCAATCCATTTTTGCATATTTTGCTTCTAAATGAAGAACAAAGACATGTCTTCTTCTTACTACAACAATTGTCATCATGTTGGCCATAATATTGAGACTTGCTATCATCATAATAACAAATCAGCTGTTTTCATTTTTATTGCTACTATTGCTAACACTGAGAGTATCCAACCAATGGCTCCCATCTCCACGAAGTCCAAGTCTTCTAGATCCACTATCACCATTTGCACAATCAACCTTCAAAACATCATCTTTAATATCATTTATATGGTTGGTAATGCATCTTATTCCTCTTCTCTCTTAGTTTTATCTGGTATGTCTCCTTCTTCTTAGCTTATGGATTTTGCTTGTTGCAATCACATGACACTTCACTCGTCCTTATTTTCTCAACTTGAACCTACACCACACCCTCTTAATATTCGCACAACAAATGGTTCTACAATATTTGGTTATAATATAAGTTCAATCTCAACCTCCAACCTCTTGGTTCCTAGGGCCTTTAATGTTCCTAACATTCTTACAATTTATTTTCTATTGGACAATTAGCTGAGTTGGGTTGTCGTATTACCTTTGATTATTTTGGATATACTATGTAGGATCCGAGGATGGGACAGGAGCTTGGGACCAGTCCTAGAGTTGGGCATATGTTTCTCGTGGACAACCTTCTTCTTCTACCTATTACTCCTATTTCTATTGCTATTGCAGCTACTGTAGTTTCTTCTATTCCTTCCTTTGCACTTTGGCATGCCCGACTTGGTCACGCATTTTCCTCTCGAGTACAACACTTGGCTTCTAGGTTTGTTAGGTTCAGTGTCCATAGAAAATTTTGATTGTGTTTCGTGCCAATTGAAAAAAAAAAAAAAAAAAAAAAAAAAAAAACCAGTTTTGCCTTTCAATAATAGTGAATTAATGTCTACTGATATCTCTGACCTAATTCATTTTGATGTTTAGGGACTTTTCTCTGTCTCTAGTATTATAGCTAGATTTTTCATATGAAACATCGTTTTGAATTATAGCAAGTATATTTTAATTTTGCAAAAATAGTTGAAACTTAATTTTCCAAATGCATCAAAAATTTTCAATCTGAGAATGCTCTTGAATACACTTAATATTCTTTTCAAGCTATTTTGCATTCCTATGACACTAGTCATCAACTAACTTGTCCAAATACCTCTCAACCAAAGTTCATACTCCTTTTTGGGGGCGAAACTTCTCTTCATGCTATTAATCACGTTCCTAGCACTGTCATCCAAAATCAAGCTCCACATGAGTGCCTTTTTGGGTCACCTCCAGACTATCACCACCTTTGCTCTTTCGATTCTGCCTATTTCATTATTCTTCAGCCACATGAGTATAACAAACTTGAGTCTCAATCTAAGATTTGTTGTTTTCTTGGCTATGGAGAAACTTAAAAAGGGGTATTGATATTATGATCCTATCTCTCATCGTCTTCGTATCTCCCGTAATGTTGTCTTTTGGGAACATCACTCCTTTGTTGACCTCTCTCACTTTCGTGCCTCTCTATTTACCTTCTCTATCTTAGATCTTTTTCCAGTTGAGCCACATATTCCTTCTGTAGTTGCTCCTAATCATCCTATAAACTTCTCTTTCCAACCACTAGATATTTTTTATGCCTCTCTTGGATCACCTTCTAATGAACAAGTGGAAGACAAATAGGTTGAAAACGAGCTACCCAACCTTAAGCTAAGGTCGAATCTTAGGTAAGTTTCCAATGAACAAGTGGAAGATAAACAAGTCGAATCTTAGGCAAGTTTCTAATCTGATTTTGGGGAGAGAATTGATCGTTGTTTTGGGAATCCATCATGGAGGGTAGCTTTCCCAGAAGCTTCCGTTACTCACTTGCTTCAAGTCTTCACTGATCACTACCCGATCTTACTTGAACTCGCTAAACCCCCTCCTATAAGCCCAAACAAGCCTTTTAGATTCCAAACTATGTGGCTAATGCATCCAGAGTTTCCTAGATTCGTTAAAGGCACTTGGGATTAGGATCAACCTCTCATTGAGGCTATCTCCAGCTTCACTAGAAAAACCAAGTAGTGGAATGTAGAAGTTTTTGGCAATATTTTTAGTAAGAAGAAAAGAATTCTTGCCAGGTTAAATGGGACCCAAAAAGTCTTAGCCATGCGGCGTAATGATTTTCTGATACAATTGGAAAAGGAGCTCATTGAAGAATATGCTCTTATTAAGAGACAAGAAGAAGAATATTGGACATTAAAATCTCGATTAAATTGGGCAACATATGGAGATAGAAATACAGCCATTTTTTGTGTCACTACCATGGTGAGAAGACAAAGGAACAAGATAAGGAGCATCAAGAATTCTGTAAGTGAATGGATAACAAAAGAAGAAGAGGTTAAGAAACACATTATAGCTGGCTTTAGCAGCTTGTTCACTACAAAACTTGAGTACTCCACTTACACTTTGGATGTGGCTAGTTTCTCTTGCTGCTTCTTGATAGAGGAGGAAAGGGAAAACCTTTGTATGGAGGTGACGGATGAGGAAATTAAAGTAGGTCTCTAGGCTCTTAAGCCTTTTAAAGCACCTAGGGCTGATGGACTCCATGCTAGATTTTACTTGCGCTTTTCGGTATGATGTGAAGAGCACAATTTGTATGGAAGTGAAGAATGTCTTTCAATCTGGGGTTATACTTAAGTATTTAAACAGAACACTAATTGCACTTATTCCCAAATGCATGAATCTTGAGTAGCTAGGCAATTATAGACCCATAAGCCTTTGCAACTCAGTATACAAGATCATCACCAAGATTATCATTGGCCGCATTCAACCATATTTGGATAAGCTCATATCCCTAGTGCAAGTAGCTTTTGTCCCAAGTAGAAGAGGGTTGGATAACATTCTGATTGCCCAAGAACTGATTCATTCCATAGACAACAAGCAAGGGAAGGAAGGCTACATGGCCATAAAAGTTGATTTGGAGAAAGCCTATGACAGGCTGGAGTGGAATTTCATTCATAAAGTCCTCCTTGCTTTTTATTTCCCTGATCAATTAATAAAATTGATCATGAGTTGTGTGTCTTCCATAAGTATCTCTATCCTTTTTAATGGGGGTTCCTTCGATCCTTTCAACCCCATTAGGGACATATGCCAAGGTGACCCATTGTCCCCATATTTATTTATTCTATGGAGTATTTGGGCACTCTCATTGAGAAGGAATGCTTAGAGGGAGATTGGGTTCCAATTAAGGCATCCCAAAATAATGTAGGGATTTCACATCTCTTTTTTAAGGATGACCTAATTCTTTTTGCAAAAGCCAGTGAAAGAGGTAGTGAAGCAATTAAAGAAGTGCTAGATTGCTTTTATGGTGAATCGGATCAAAAGATCAGTGCTAATATATTATTCGCAAAATGTTGAAACAAACCTCAAGGTTTATATATGTGCAAACCCGAATATTCAAGCCACTAATAACCTGGGCAAGTACCTTGGGTTCCCCTTGAAACGCAAAGGATCAACAAGGAATCAATTTCATTTTGTGGCTGATAGGGTCATCAACAAACTATCAGGATGGAAGGCTAATTTCCTTTCCTTTGCTGGTAGAACGATGTCGGTAAAATCAGTGATGGTTGCTATCCCAACTTATGTCATGCAAGGAGCAACTCTTCCATCACACCTCTGTGAAAAACTGGACAGAATAAGTAGGGAATTCCTATGGGGCACCAAGTCAGAAAAGAAGAGAATGCACTTAGTGGGGTGGAGTAAAATTACTAGATCCAAGGAGGAAAGAGGATTAGGGATTCATGCAACCAAAGCAAGGAATCTAGCATTGTTAGCGAAGCTCAACTAGAGGCTTTATCTGGAAAAGGATGCCCTATGGGCAAAGATTATCTTGAATAAATATTGTTCCCAGGCCAGAAGTAAATCCGAAGATCTTGATAAGTTACCCTGCTCAACAAACTAGAGAGCAATTAAGCACGGGTTTCCAATCTTTGCAAATGGAATTTGCTAGAATGCAGGCAGAAGGTCGAAGCTCAAATTCTAGTTAGATAACTGGGTCAAAGGAACCACAATGAGAGAATATTTTCAAGGCCCTCTGCAACACAACGAGGACAAGCTCACAATTGAAGACATGTTTAAGGATGGGGTGTGGAATTGGAGCATCCTCTCCTTTATTATCTAGAGTGAAATTAAGGAAAGAATTAACGCCATTCCCATTCCTTTATTTGGAGAAAGTGAGGATTCCATCAGCTGGAAATATGCTCAAAATGGAGAATTTAATACAGCAACAGCATAAAAATTAGCAAGATCAGAGGAAGGGCAAATCCCGAAATTTGAGGGCAATTGGATTTGGAAACTCGATACCATGCCAAAGATAATCTACTTCCTATGGTTATGCCACCATAAAAGTGTACCGGTGAAGGAGACTATAGCTGCTAGAGGAGTGGAATGTGATACTACATGCCCAGTCTGTAGAAATGCAGAAGAATCTATCAGTCGTGCCTTATGAGATTGCCCCTTTGCACTGGATTTTTGGTGGAAACTTAAAGTCCCAGCAACACTCCAAGCTTCCTTTCGACTGGAGTTATTAGATTGGCTGAAAATAAATTGTCTTTGTGACCCACATATTATGGTGAATGGCTGCCCATGGAGAACTCAATTCACATTTGCAATTTGGCACTTATGTAAACATAGGAATAGGGTTGTGTTCGAGAACACCACCCTAAATCTAAATCTCCACACCCGCTGTATTACTCAATCTGTTGAATACTTCTTCTGCATCGGTGAAGCCTCAAAGGAAAAACAGTATACAGCAGTTCAAGAGAGGTGGAAGAAGCCAATGGAGGGATGGTTCAAACTCAATACCGGTGGAGCCTTGATGGGCAACCCAGGGAAAGCTGGAGGTGGAGGTTTACTCTGGGATCACAGAGGGATTTGGGTTAGAGGGTTTGCCCAAAGAATAGGTCACACTACCAGTATAATAGCTGAATTTTGGGCCATAAGAGATGGGCTATTGACTGCATTGCAGATGGGAATTAACTAGCTAGAATTTGAACTGGATGACAAAGTTGTTTTTGATCTGTTACTTGCTAAATCGAATCACGAAGCAACTTATTCTCCCCTCTTAAATGACTGCAGGTGTCTCCTAAGCAGGTTTCAGTAAGTCACAATCAACCATGTTTTTAGGGAAGCAAACAGGTGTGCGGATGGGCTCGCAAAGATGGGATGCACCTTGCCAGTGGATTTTGAGATCTATAATGTACCCCCTTCCCCAGAATTGGTATCTTTTGTTAACTATGATGTTAATGGTTTGTACTTAAGGCATTGTGCCAATACTCTGCCTCTCATGGCCAACTAGTTCTTAATGAATGATCCTCTTAACCACACACACACACACAAAAAGAGCAAAAATTTATATTTAGTTATGAATTAAATAACCAAATAATTGTATATTAACTAAATATTAATATATTATATATAATTAATTATTCATATACTAAATAAGTCTTTGGTTATATTTTAGTATTTTTATTTTGTAAATATAAGATCGAAAAGCTTACTTAAATCATTTTAAAAAAATTTACATATTTTTAACTAAACATATTTATTACTATTAGCTTATTAGTCATATAAAAAGATTTATTATTTATTTTTATAATTTAATTAAATTATTTATAACGTCACTATTTAGACCACAAAACTGATAATTAGTCACTTTTTCAATTCTTTATCTATTCTAATTTTTAAAACCATGATTTTGAATTGATTCTTAAACGTAATCCAGGAATTTTTTTTTTTTTTAAGAGAGGGACGGCCGAGGTGAGGTTTGATTTCTCTGTGTTTTTGGTCCCACAAACTTAAATTAAGCCTTGGTTGTGAGTGTGGGCCCCCAAAAATTGTTTTCCTTGGGTATTTCAGCGAACGGGCTGATTTGGTTTAATTGGCCTGTTTTGGAAAACCCATTTATTTGGTCTCACTTTTTTTTTTTTTGTTTTTGGGTTTGGGTTATGCCCAAATTCATCTTTTTGGGTCCCTTCTTTGGGGTTTGGGTTAGAGCTAAACCCATTTCTCTTTTGTTTTTTTACATTATTTCCGCGGATGTGGCGTCCTCAATCGTCCTCCCAAAACCGACTGAGGTAATTTCCTATTGATCCTATAAAAGGGAAATTGGGAAAGTGTGAAAGCAACCATGGCACACTGGCCCTTCAAGGCAATGCAAAGGGGTAAGGCTATGAAACCGACATTTTGGATTTCAAGTGGTCTGGGTCTCAATTTTCCTGTTAGAAACTCGAATGGGGCATGGGTTGTATGTTTTCACTGCATTCCCTCTATTGTTCGGTAATCACTAATCAGTGCACTGTGACCGTACATTACCTCAATGCCTAACTCTGGATATTCGAGGAAATGCAATATTCCATGCTAACCTGGAGACGTGGTTGTACACACAATTTTCTTAAAAGATAAATCACACGATCACGAAATAATGTAACAAATAATCAATTTGTATTTGAATTGTATATATGTGAGTACAATCCTCTGAATAAATCTTTACAATGAAATAGTACAATAAATTCATTTGATTCGATCTCCAAGAAACGTTATAATTTGAAGGGGCTATGAAGCTTGGTCTTGAATTGTGCTTTGATATCTCCAAGTTGAATGAATAATTGAACGTGCTTGATTTGATGCGAGGGCCGTTGGCTTGATCTTGAACTAGGTTAAAGAATAATCCTCACTTTGATTTGAAGAAGTAGAAATAAGCCATGATGAACAATGGAATTCTTGAGAACTTTAGAGATGACTCTCTATTTTAGCAGAGTGTCGGTAGTGTTTTCTCTTTAAGTGTCTGTCCTTTTCGTTCTCATATGAAAAGCCTTTATTTATAGACAACTCAATAATATTTAATTTGGAATTTTCTCTCAGCATTTATTGAAAGTTGAATTATGAATTTAATTTGGCATTTCATTTAATAAGAACTTTCTATATAGGTCTTTTCTTCTGACACTGCCATTAACTTTCTTCATTTGATGTTGCTACATGGCTTGATTTCATTCATTAATCGCCCACATCATCAATTGGAGATTAATTTGATCACAAGTATTTTATCATGAACAATTAGACAGTTGTGAATACATCATAAAATGTTGAGGTACACTGTGACTGTACATGACCTCAATGCCTAACTCTGGATATTCGAGGAGATGCAATATACCATGCTAACCTGGAGAGTCGGAGACGTGGTCTCAAAAATCATGCAATGATTGCATGATTTTTTTGAGGTTCATGTATCTTGACTTTGCTTCACTTTTGAAAAAGACTCTTGGTTTATGGAGCCAATCAAAAGCTTTGTTTGTGTTTAAATGCCATGGAAGTTGGGTTCATCGAAGATACTGGTATCTTCAATCTTGGAGAGAGGGATCAAATTCCCCACCATAACCATCAAATTATCAAAGGGCCCTTAAACAAAACGATATATATATATATATATATATATTGATTGGTCAAATTCTACACAATGATTGGTCTGAAAGGTGGATGCATTTCTCAACATAAAAATAATAATAATAAATAAATAAATAAAGGGTTAAAGGTGGATCCTGTGGTGGAGACAAAGTAAAGAGGAACTTTCGGTTAAAACATTCAGGCAAAGTGTATACAATTGTACCATTTACATTAAAAATGTAAAATATAATACAAATATATACAATATTATATATACTAGTATGTAACCCTTGCGTAAAATTTTAATGATGCTATTGATCTTAAGCTTAGGTTATTAAACAATTTTCATGATATTGTTTGAGAGTACAATTTTTTTAATAGAACTACAACTAAAAACTAATTTGGGTTTTATTTGAATTCTAATTGTAATTCCACATAATATATCTATACTATATATAGGAGGATTCCCCTCTTTTAACTAGACTTTTATGTAGTTCAAAAATACCTTCATTAATGAAAGGTAACTTCATTTAGAAATAGGGTCATATATGTCAAATAAAAAATTTAATTTTGAATTTCAAAAAAAGAATTCCTAAAATTTAGGATTTTTTTCCCTTCACGTTCAAAAAAGAAATTACAGTTACTATTTATCTTTAAAGTTTATCATTTTTATTTGTTTAAAATATATATATATATATATATATTTCTAAATTATAATAAATGCAAATTATTAATCTTTACTTAAAAAAAATAGAAGAGATTTAAAGAAATCTTATATATATATATATATATATATATTAATTGTTCACTTTTAACAAATAACTAAATGTTAAAATTGAACACACTGAAAACTATTGAACATGAGATTTAAAGAAATCTGAGATTTATTTTTCTTATTTTGTTGAATATTTAAAAGGGACGCTTTGCATCAAATTAAGCTACCATTCAAACTACAGAAATAACTAAAGATGGCAACAAATCTAAATGCCAAGGAGAAAATAAAATAAAAATGTACAACAGACAGACTGTAGCACAACTTAATGGTCTTGTGTGGTGCATTGTTGTACCTTTCGTTGGTCCAAAAGAGGAAAACAAAAAGAACATGAGTAAGAAACCGGAAAATTGAAGAGCCATTACGGCGCAACAAAATAAAATTTACTAGGTTCAACTTCTTATCATCTTCATAGGTGATATATGTTGACGAAAATTTTTAATAATAATAATTACATTTAACAAACGCTGTCAAATTACGTTTAATAAACGCTATCAAATTATGTCTAATTCGTCGAATATAACTTCACCCATAGGCCTTTAATTTGGTATATGAATTTTATTGATGTAAATAGTGTCCATTCAAGATAATGTATATCTTAATTACAACCCTTTGTTTCAAGGGAAAACCCTTTGATTCCAACCACATTGTCTTCGTACATGAGTTTATTTATTTTCATATTTAAGGGGATATGTGTTTTTATTTATTTGTGGCTACACCTAATAATTTATTTAGGTTGCCTACATACCCTTGGCAGGGATCAAGCCAATTTGTA
The DNA here is from genome assembly GCA_023621385.1 of Quercus gilva. Taxonomy (NCBI): domain Eukaryota; kingdom Viridiplantae; phylum Streptophyta; class Magnoliopsida; order Fagales; family Fagaceae; genus Quercus; species Quercus gilva. The sequence continues at coordinate 2,828,227 of CM042477.1, read as the reverse complement.
GTTCTTATTTTTGAGATCTTAGATTTAAAGTCCCAAATATGGTTTTGTCCAATTTTAATGATGGGTCTTTAAGAATTGATTCTAGTCTCAAGGACAATGCTTTTATGACAATCGAGCAAATTTCTCTTTCTTTCATTTGCTTATTTGTCGAAGTTTTAATAATATCTTGAAATTCCCAAATTTAGTTAATGGAAAGAAAACTCCTTTGAAGCAATTTAACCATTGTGAACATATTTGGAATTAAAAATGTCCCCAAACCAATTTTATGGTCATTTTATTTTAAGAATTATTAACTCTAATCTTGTTTAAAGAATTAATAATCTCAAAGAATTAGTCACAATTAATTTGGTAGAGTTAATGCCTCCATTAATTTGATGGTGTAGTCAATGATTCCATTAAAAATTAGTGGAGTCAACGACTCCATTAATAGGGTAGAGTCAAAAACTCCAATTAATTTGGTAGAGTCAAGGACTCCGTTAAAAATTGGTAGAGTCAAGAACTTCGTTAAAAATTGGTAAAGCCAAGGACTGACAAAAATACCCTCTAATTCTATCTTCTTTGAACTTGACTCGAACAAGAAATCTTCTTGACTTGGTTGGAAGATGGATTGAACGATCTTCACAAGAAATCTCTAGCTTTGAGCTTATTAGAGATTTATTGTTCTTCAAACCTTCAAATGTGAAGGCTTTTAGGTTGAAGTTTTTCGGGACTTTAGAAGCTTTATTCGTTGAGCTTCAAGGATTTGGGGTTTTTTGAAGTTTTAAGGATTCGAGGGTTTTTTGAAGTTTATGGAGGCTTTTCAAGTTGATTCTAATAGAACTTCAAGAAACTTCTTTGAATTTTCTTTGTGTATTCTTGAAGCAGAATTTCTCTAGAGTGTTGACGTCTTCAAAAAATTGTGTGGAATGAGAGGAGGTATGCCCTCTATTTATTTAGTTTAATGACATATTAATTTAGAATTTGTCACTAAATTTTAATGTGGCATTTTATAATTTGCTTAAAATTTTTCCTCCTACAAGTGTATGTTAAATATTCATATACAAGTTATGTTGTGCTTTTCTCTTCTTGGTTACTTCTTGTTACACATTCATTAATTGTTGCACATATTCCATTCACATCAGTTTGAAATCATGTTTCTCAAATGTGTTTTCAATACATAATTTAAAATTTATATGGCATTATATATTCTGTACACAACGTATAATTATCAACACTCTCTCTTCCTTACTTTATTGACCAAAAAGACCCATAGAAACTAGCGAATCCTCTAGACTACTAACGTGGAGTACGTTTATAAATCAAAAGTCCTTCGTTAAGTTTTTACTCCAAATTCATTTAAAAATATTAAACAAAAGAAGAAAAGAGTACATCATAACCCTTTAAGAGCATAAAGAAATCCTATAATTTTAAATAATAAATTGAATCTTGAAATTAAAAAAAAAAAAATTGATATTTTCAATCTATATTTAATTAGGCACTCTATACAAAAATTAATCAAAATAATACAAAACATAAGCATGTTTATTCAAATTGTAAGGACTGATACCCTTATTACATTGTTTTTCTTTTATTATTTGAGATAATTAATATGATAACTATTTATTCATTCTAATTTTATATCTGTTTTATTAATTTAAATAATTGCTAAATATATATTCTAGAACATATAATAGGAAAAATATTCTTCTAAGTCGTTTATTTTACACACGGTGTGCTTTTATAATAAATATCACAAATATAAGATTATAACCTTATCGCTAATCACTCAAGCTCAATTTTACTAGTGGGCAAGCAAAAACAGTAACTTACACTTACTGTTGCTCACGTTGACGTTGCCACCACCATTTCGCCATCATTTTGCCAGTTAGCTCAGGTTTTGGCGAGCTCCTCCTCTCTCCTTCTTCTTCTTTTTCTTTTTCTTCGCTCTCTCTCACCCTGATGCCTTCTTTCTTCTAGTCTACTTTCTCATATTTGCTCCTTGTGTTGTGTGTCTTCTGCCAAACCTGCGTGAAAGTCACCTACTTCCAAACTTACCATTTCAAATTTTAACCATTGTGTACCATATATTTGTCAGTGCCATGATGTTATTGATATACCATTGGTCCAGAAGAAAATAATTTATATTATTATTTTGACTATTAATTTTAGTATTAGTACTAGGATTTGGATTCTCAACCGAAAAAAAAAAAAAAATCATTTTACGCAAAATAAATAAATAAATAAATAAAATTTGACACAATAAATAAAAAGTTTCATCGGCACGTTCGGAAGGCGTGTAATAAAGCTAGACTAGCTTGTTATCACTTTATATTTTAGAAGAGTCACTATACTTAAAAGGCTTATAGCTTGGTTGCTGGTTTTTGTTTCACCGCTGTCCTCCAAAGCTCTAATGGAAAATTTTTCACGGAAGGCACTGGCATACTTTCATCACCCGCCTCCTCCCACAATGTCTGCCTCGTCTCCTCTTCCTCCTTCTCTTCCATCTCACAGGTATGTAACAGTAGTTCCCCCCACCCCCCCCATTATTTATTACTACTGATCCAACCTCTGTTAATTTCGTAACAGGGATGGACTGTCGCTGACGAACCTCAAAGTTGTTTCCGAAATAGTTGGCATCCTCACAGGCATCGTTTTACTCATTGTTACAATATACAATTGTACTAGGTCCAGGAATGCCAGCAATGACGGTGTTCAAATGACTGGTGCTCCCAGTCTCAGCACACTACCAGGCGATAACGATACTGCTTCCACCAACGGAACCAACCAGGAGTAACCCCTAGACACTCCCCTTGCTTATTTGTCAGTTCTCGGTTGGAATACGAACTTGTGTTTGCTTCTTAATATGTTTTCGAGACCTACATAGTAAAATTGCTAGCTTGGATCTTTTTGATATTTTGACTCCATGTCATTATTGTTTGAAGCTTTGCTATTTGTTGGAATCTAAATGTTGTGGTCACTGAGTTTCAGAATAGGGTCCTGATGTTGGTGATAGACTGGTCACTTTAAAAATAGATACAAAATAAGTCATCATTTCAAAAGGTATTGGAGACCCATCGGATATCCAGATCTGATCAGGTTATTTTCGGTGGTCACTGCCACCAGTTCCATTGCTTCCTACAGCTCGTTTCTCCCAAACTCTTCCTGTCCTCTCCTCTGATTTCCTCTACCCATTCTCGCTTCCAAATCAGGTTATTTATAAAACCTAACACTATAATTTAGACACAAAGATGAGGGCATGAAGAGTTGAGGAAGCTGGCTATTTTTAATATTGAAAGAGGCAAGTTTTCCAATTCTATGAGATCCACCAACCTCGTATTTCTTTGTTTTTCACTCTGAAGAATGTTAAAATTATCAACTTCTCACATAAAAGCATATTTTTTTCCTCCCCACTACCTTGCTTTTTTCCATTTCCCCTCCCTAGCCCAGATGAGCTGCAACCAGTTCTAGTTAGTACTGTAAGGTTTTTTCTGTCACTGAGAATGTAGGTCCTAACTTTTATTACTAGACCCGTCAATCTTTATAAAGCATAAATCCCACAAAATCAGCATAATCCTGCAGTTTTCAGAATATGAAATCTTATACCCTAGACAGCGAGGTTCCTAAATATGAATATCCACTAGACAGTTCGAATACTCATAGGTGAACATTTCTACAGTTATGGTTTAATATAGACAAACTACTCACTATGTGGTTATTCTTTATTGTGTTCGGAAGATTTCGACAATAGAGGTTAAAAATAAGCTCATTCATGGCTCTATTAGAATAAGCTCGAGTATATGTGAGTGGTATTAAAATATTAGAACAAACTGCATTTAGAATATGAAAACATTGGAATGTGTTAAAATATTATAGTTGTATTAAGATATTACACCGAATTGTGTTGGAAGATTAGAAAATTGGAACTGTATTAATTGTGCACATGCTCCTGAAACTACTATCCTTCAGCTTTGTCACCGCAGACTAGGACTAGGACTGGCACACCAATCATACAAAGTAGCATAAGATACGTAGGTTTAGAAAGCAACGCAAACTAGAAATGGAAGAAACCTGAAAATTTGCCTAACAATAAACACAAACCGTCAGTGACAACTCTAAGCCACATCCAAGAGTAAACTCTTCTACGACAGCAACTATAGGCTTTTTGCTATATGTGGTTGTGAAGAAACAAGATTAACAAAACATATTCTCAAATAATTGCTTGTTCTTAAAACCAAAGAAGAAATTTTTTCTGATGAGACCACGACTGTTAGAGTTGAGAAAATACCCTTGATTGTGTTGTCCACAAGATCAACCGATAATTAGACATAAGGGAAAACTATCATTAAAAATATTTAGTTGAGTTCTGATTTGGCAAATGCTATCATTTCAAAGTAAAGCACGATATTTTTTGAATGCATGCTATGTGCTATTAGCTTAACTCTGGGAATCAAAGTGATGTTACACCTATAAAAAGGACATACCTATAAATTTGAGAAAATAAGAGGCAAGTTCAGCTAGATGTAGAAATATTGTACCTTTGCTATACTACGAGAACAAGCTAGGAAGCAACATTATAAGTAATCCCAAAACACAGAAAAATTGACAATACAAAGTTTCAAGGATATATGCCAACTGTTAAACCGATATGGTTTCCGAAGAAGCAGTAGCTAGTTGTGATTTTGATGTGCAGAATAGTGCTGAAAATCAAGTGGGGAAACGGTCTGGAATGTAGAAAATGGTGACAAATAGTTTAAAAGATCCAAACAACCTCTATAAATGTGCTTTCTGTACTTTTTTGTTTTGAGAAGTTGTTGTTCTAACTTCTAGTAGTATACACAAGTGACTGAGTTAATACGTGGTTTCAGCCAAAAAAAAGAAAACAGTTGATAAGTTGTTTTCTGGATGACTGGATGAATCCTGATGGGATTTGTTTCCCAATTTGAGTGTGGACGGTGCTGGCTTTAGTGGACGGCCCTGTCGCACATCATTGTTTCTTTTTTCAAATCTGACCATACTACCTCACTTAAAAGAGGTATATAGATTCGAGGTCTATACGTCAGATTCGAGTTCTATGGGTTACTGCCACTGGGTCTACAACTGCCTGCTTAAAAAGTTCTACAACTGCCAGAGGTAACTCCTGCTATCTGATTTTTGTATCCTGTATCCGCAATCCAGCGGGTCCAGTTTGGGTCCAGTTTTCATTGAAATTGGAGCCAATTCGATGATAACATGTATCCATTTCAGACATATGCTACCATCGCAATGGGTCTAGTGTCCAGTACTCAAGCCGCTCCTCAATCCAACACACATATCGGGTCACTTACAAATGGAATGAATTATTACGTCCATTAAGAAGACTATAGATATAGTCTTTTTTAACCTCTCATGCAATTAATAATATACTAATATTTATACAAATGTGACATTATTTGATAATTTTTATTTTTTATTTCTTGTATTAATTAAAAAGCTCACACATACATTTACATAAATATCATTATTTTATTGGTTAAAAAAATACCAAATCAATAATCCTCCTAGTATAATTTTTTTTTTTTTTTTTTTTTTTGGGGTTAACAGGCATGATATTAAACAACAAAAGAAGCTACAAATTGGCCACAGAGGCCAAAGTAGTGCCTACCCGCCTATAACAATACCAACCATTGATTTCAGATACAAGTAATTTATCTAATTCATTCGAGGGGGAAATATCAAAAATAGCAAAATCCTCCCTCATGTAGCATCCTTGCTTGGCCAAAAAATTAGCACACCTGTTCGCCTCTCTAATACATGAGTTACCCGAACCTATGTGAGACTTGCAATAAGTGATCTGCAATAAAGAAGCAATGGAGAAATTTTTTTGTTAGCGTTGTCAGCATTATTTAGCATCTCCACAATAACCTTGGCATCAAGTTCCACTTCCAAATTTCTAACTCCCAGCTGGATGGCGGGAGTTAAGCCATCTCTCAATGCCCATAATTCAGCAATTACACTTGTAGTGTATCCAGTTGACCTCAAGTACCCCCTAATTCATCCCCCTTCAAGGTTCCTAATTAACCCTCCACCGCTAGCCTTGCCTAGGTTCCCAAGCGAAGCCCCATCTATGTTAAGCTTATGCCAACCCGAAAGAGGTTTGGACCATTTTATAGGAATAACAACCCTGGATGCAACCTGCTTGGCCTTACTAACCCAATAATAGTACTCCTTAGTTTGGCCGAGACACACCTTATCAAGCATGGGTTCTAGAATAGGGTTTTCAAACACAACTTTATTTTTGTTTTTCCACAAATTCTAGTCAGCAAATAGGAAGAGAGAGAACCAAAGAATAGATCCCTTATACCCCACTTCACTCAAACAATTATTTTTCAGTCAAACTTCAAAACTGTCAGCAAAAGAATTCACGCGAGACAAAAATACCGCCATTTTTCTCCATAGGTCACGAGCAAATATACCTTCACCGAGGAGAGGGACCATTCATCCTAATCTCTACACAATGGCCATACCTTGTCACAGGCTCTACAAACACATGAACCCCACACACTCCCTGGCTCCCTGCCATCACAGGTTATGATTTGCTTTTTATTCAAGATTCGAGACGGAATTACAAAAATCTCAAGTCAAATCATTATCCAACCACTGAGTACGTACAGTACGGACAATAATTTTGAGTTAATTGTCTTCCTAAATAATATATGGATCTTATTTTATTTATTATTTTTTTTAGAAAGAATATGGACCTTATTACCTAATAGTTTTAAAATAATTGTTAATAAATTATATTAAAAAAATTTTGACATTATTTATATGAAAAATATAAAAAAATTATCAATAAAATTAATTATTTTATTATTTTTTATAAAATATTTTTAAAAATAAATTTTCATAATACCTTTAAGTATTCAATAACATTTTCCAAATAACATTAACATATAATGCCTAATCTCTAGTCAAGGCGTTGTTGACTGGTTGGTTCTACGGTCGGATTAGTTGTTGAGTGTGAAACTGATTGATGACCACGTGTCCGTGGTCATACATTTTTCAACATATAAATATTGGCGACTGAATTACATGTAAACCAGGGGTTAGGGCTGATTCAATATAGTTTGGGACTTAAAATGATAACATTAAAAGTGCCTTTTTATAAAAATATCACTTAAATGATACTTAGTCATTGTTCTGTATTAATAATTAACTGACTTTCTAACTTTTAGCTTTTGTCATTTCAGTCCTCTAACTTTCAGTTTTGTCATTTCAGTCCTCTAAGTTTCAATTTTTGTCAATATAGTATTCTGTTAAAATTAAGTTACTGTTACCGTTTAGTTTGAACCTTTTTTTTAAAAAAAAATAATTTTTGTAATTAAAAGAAAATTAAAAAAGCTTGGAAAAAAAAACATGGAACTTTTTTTTTGTTGCTCGGAAAAATCAAAGCAACAAACCTTAGATCTTCAGCTTTCAGTCAGTTTGGAAAGACGGCTTGACTCCTCAAAGCCATCGAGAGCGCCGCTGCTGGCAGAGGTGGCACCGCTCCATGACAGCGGCGTGGTAGGACTAGCTCGTCTAGGCTCGGCCTTCTTCTTCGTGGTGGAGTCACTGTGTCTCGGCGCCGACTTGGAACAATGCTGGTGGACAGTCCAGCCGAGGCGGAGAACAGCCTGAACAAGCTTCGGCAGAGGAGGCTGAGCTTGGAAGAGCCTTAACAGAAAATCCACCACCACCGTGTCGTCGGTCATGGCCTCCTTGACCCACTCATCGTCGCTCATATTCTCACTACGGCGTCATTTCACGAAGAGAAAAAGAATAATGAAAATCTTGTTGATGGTGTTGTATAGCAAGTATTTGTGTTAAATAATGGAGAGAGAGAGCAAAGAACGGGAAGTCTGACTGGCTGAGGAAGAAGGCTAAAGGGACCTTCCAATTCCATTTTTTTATTTTTTTTTCCAAGCTTTTTTTTTTTATTTTCTTTTAATTACAAAAATTATTTTTTTTTTTTTAAATTTCAAACTTAACGGTAGCAGTAACTAAAACCTAACAGAATACTACATTGACAAAAATTAAAACTTAGAGGACTGAAATGACAAAACTGAAAGTTAAAGGACTGAAATGACAAAAGCTAAAACTTAGAATGTCAGTTTTGTATTTTTGCCTAATTTATTTATTTAAACTTCATTATTCTTATTTTTTAATATGATTAATTTACTTAATGTTGGGTATGCTTTATTAATAATTTATTACTGAAAGAATTTGACAACTCTACTATTGAGAATTTCTTGTTTCTAATAAACTAGCTTTATAATTGAAGCTGCTTTCCTTTTTCACTATAAATTATTGAATTGTGGGGGAAAGGGCGAAAGGGCCTAATCTTCAAATGGCTTAATTGTTACACCTCTTTTTTGGGCCAATCATGCTGCGTTTTCCTATACTCTCTTTTTAAAACCAAATGTTTCAAATCCAAACTTATCAAAAAAAACAACAACTTCCCTTTTCACTATAATCTAACAAAACAATGAAAAATTAATTTCATCCTCTCCAAACTTCAAATATCTAATCCTTTAAAGCGTAAGAATACCCAACCATATGATGGACTTGATTTATTGATTGCAAGAACTGTTAATCGATAAATTAATTGAACCCAGTTGGCATGGATTTCATTAGTAATTTCATTTGGTAGTTTTTACCTGAATATTCTTTAGCTTTTATCAAATTTGTCGCAAATCTTTGTGTTGGAGCATTTTAATATTAATAAATTAAATTGGATTTATATGACTAATTAAATGTAAAGATATGAGAGTTAATATGGAAGATAAGGAGTTAGTGGAATGTTTAATTCCATATTAAAAACGAGAGAGGCTATTTCATTCTTTTTAATAGTGGTAATTAATGGGCTAAAATATATTGACTCAGATATTGGGCTAGAAACTCCTTATCTCATCCATTTAATTGTGTAACTCTAGCCCAAAAATACAAGCATTCTTATACACACAAAAAATAGAGAGGTTCTTGGCAAGGAAGGGTATTCTTTCTGGTGGAGTTTTGGGCTTGAACACTTTGTGCAGAAGTTGTTCTAGTCATACAACATTTGTTAGACTGTTGTATCCTGTGGAGACAAGTCAAAGAAGGTCTACAAGAGAGCGAGTGTCGCGCCTCAGTCCAAATAATGTTGTGTATTTGTATTTTTCTCTCCATAAATTAATAATATTCAGAAGTATTATTCAGTTTCTCTTTGTGTTATTCCATTATTATTATTGTTATTGCACCAACAATTTTAAGGAGATTCAACACATGGAGCCTACACAAGAGAAACCAAATGAGACTATTGGAGATCTCAACAAGCCATTCTGCTTCAAGGGAGCCCACTTCAAGAGGTGGAAAGGAAAGGTCCTCTTCTATTTGAGTCTTCTCAAAGTCGCCTACATCCTCACTTAAAAGAATCCTTCAAAGGTTTCTACTGATGAGATGAGTGAGGAAGAACTTCGTCTCCATCAAGAAAAAATAGATAAGTATACAAAAAGATGAATACAATTGTCGCTCTTATCTTTTAAATTGTCTTGCGGATCATTTCTATGATTATTATTATAAAACTTACAATTCTACTAAGAAAATATGGAAAACTTTACAAAGTAAGTATGATACCAAGGAGGCTGGTGCAAAGAAGTATGCTACTAGTAGATTTTTTCGTTACCAAATGGTGGATGGAAAATCGGTGGTGGATCAAGCACAAGACTTCCAAATGATCGTGGCAAAATTGAGATCCGAAGGCATAAAGATTGGAGATAATTTGGTGGCAGATGGCATAGTTGATAAACTACCACAATCTTGGAGGGAGTTCCAAAGACTTTGCAGCACAAACAAAAGGAGACATCCTTAGAGACTTTGATCACACGCATCCGTGTGGAGGAGGAGGCTAAAGGACAAGATGCACTCATGACACTAGAGAGCAATGGTAATTCCACCACAAAGGTAAACCTTATTTCTGCCAATAATAATATGCCCAAAAATTATTTTCCTAGAAATAGTTAATTGAAGCCTAAAAAGAAAATTTTTAAAAATAATAATAAACCTCAAGGAAGGGGAAACCCAAATAAAAATTATAATAAGAACCAAAGACCCCCTTCACATGATCAATTTAATAGATCTTGTTTTGTCTGTAGCAAGAGTGAGCATATTGCTCAAATTTGCAAAGTCTGAAAACGTAAATTTGCTCCACAAGCTAACGTAACTGAGGAGCCTTTAGTGGCTATGATTACAGACATCAATATGGTGCAATATGTTGAAGGGTAGTGGGAAGATTCTGGTGCTAATAGGCATGTTTGCTATGACAAAAATTGATTTAAGGTGTACACTCCCTTTAAAGAGGAAAAAATTGTTATGCTTGGTGACTCTAGCAAAACCAAGGTACTTGGGAGTGGTGAGGTTGAATTGAAATTTACTTATGGACATGTGCTAACATTGAAAGATCTTCTTTACACTTCATCCATGAGGAAGAATTTGATGTCAAGTTTTTTGCTTAACAAGTCTGGCTTCAAGCAAACTATGGAATCTAATAATTATGTAATCACTAAAAATGGTTTATTTGTGAGCAAGGGCTATACTTGTGATGGAATATTTAAATTGAATGTTGAGAATAATAAAGTAATTACCAGTTCTATTTATATGCTTTCTTCTATTAATTTTTGGCATGCTTATTTGTGTCATATAAATAGTAGATATGTGGAAATCATGAGTAGTTTAGGATTAATTCCAAGACTGTCAAAAGATTTTGAAAAATGTAAAACTTGTAGTCAAGCTAAGATTACAAAAGGATCTCATAAAAATGTTGTAAGAAATACCGAATTGCTTAAGTTAATTTATTCCGATTTATATAAAATTTAAGGAAATTTTAACTCGTGGAGGAAATAGATATATTGTCACTTTTATTGATGATTTCTCAAAATATACAACTGTTTTTTTGTTGAAAAATAAAAGTGATACTCTTGAAAATTTTCAAAATTTTTTTAAAAAAGTTGAAAATCAATTTGGTTGAAAAATAAAAAGAATAAGAAGTGATAGAGGTCGTGAGTATGAATCAAGTGCATTCCACTCTTTTGTTCAGTCTTTAAGAATTATCCATGAAACTACTACACCATATTCCCCTGCTTTTAATGGTGTGATTGAAAGAAAAAATAGAATTTTAATTGAGTTAACAAATGCCATGTTAATTGAATCTGGTGCACTTTTACATTTTTGGGGTGAAGCTATTTTAATCACATGTCATGTTTTGAATAGAGTGCTACATAAAAAGTCACATACCACACATTAGGAGATATGGTATGTGACTTTTCAAACAAGCCAAATAAATTGGAATGAATGGAGTATTAAATAGCATTGGTTTGATTCTAGAGTTATGAAAATATTTTAGTCCATCACTAGTATAACTTTCATTAGTTATTTTAGAAATAGGAACTTATAAACTGTTCAATAGTAATAATTTTAAGATAATGATATGAATATTAATTTATGCATTCAAAACTTTTATAGCTTCATAGAAGTACTAAACTTTAATGTTTGTTACCACGAACTTTGTAGCTTGACTAGTGTATGTGCAAGTTAGATTCGGGCTTATATGGGAATAGATAAGCTATCTTTTTTTTTTTTTTTTTTTTTTTTTGAGAAGGAAATGGATAAGCTATCTAATAGCACATCTGATGGCAAAGCTCAATGATGTGAATTTTCCATCTAAAGATCTAAAGACAAAGAAAACATGAAATAAAGAATAAATTGAACACTTGGATGTACATGAAAAACCCCTAAAAAAGAATAAAAAACCACGGGTGAGCCAGAGAAAGAACTCAGCTAAACTTTGTATTCAGTGTAAAAATCATAGTCTCTTGTGTACGTATAAAATGAATGTCTTTCCAAAAAGAGAGTTGTTTTACATCACACTTTCTTATAACTTTCTACCAAGTTCTCCAAGTTTGTAACTTGGGTTCTTGTCCTACTAATCAGTCAGATATTCCTTTCATTGTCCAAGAAATATGGCTAAGAACATGATAGGTGTTGAGTCATCGTTTCCTTATTTTGGACATTTCTACGCTTAAAGCACATTTGATTCTCAAAAAAAAAAATAAAGCACATTTGGTGGCTGTCAAGAAGATAATGACCACGTTTGCATGGGGACTGCCGCTGGGTAGGTAGCTCTGCCAGCCCATGGAAGATAGCTCTTCAGAAGTGACAAGGGCGTTGGAAAGTATTACACGTGTCCCCAAGGTGGCCCACTAGAGTATTTACCATCTCCTTTTTCTAAGTAGTCGAGTACTCAAGTCAAACAAAATCTGACACTCTTCCTAAGGTGATCACGCCATTAAGTTATTCTTTAAACAACGCCTTGCAGTTAGCATGATGCTTCTTTGCTCACAGTCAAGGCTGGTATTATGTACACTTCACATGTAGGGTTCAAATTCAGTCACCTCAGCATTCTCCCATGTCAAGGCTGATATTTTTACCACTAGAATGTTAGAGCATCAGCATTGGAGAATGTCAATTCTACTTTATTTTACTATATTAAAAAGTTACTTTATCATTATATCATACTATTTTATAATATTTTCAACATCCAAAAACTCTATTTTTATTAAAATATTATTTTTAATCATTCTTTATTATTTCTTTCCAACCATCACATTTTCCTGGGCTTTTCAACCGTCAATTTTTTTTTCCTCTCTCTCCCTCAACCTCTAGCACCGGTTCAGCACACACAGCCAAACACACACACAGACCCATGATACACTAATCAACCTATCCAAACCCATCACCACACACATAGAGCCACACACACAAACATAAACCATCAAACCATCAACCCAAACAATCAGAGCTACCGATGATCACCGGAGCCACCAACCATCAACCCAAACCATCAACCCAGGCCGTCGAAAATACCCAAAAATAATCACCAGAGCCACCATCGGAGCTACCGATGATCAACCCAAACGATCTACCCACCGATCAACAGATCCACTGTTTCAAACCCATCGATCAACCGATCCAAACCCACCATCAACCGATCCCAGCCCAACGATCCAAACTTAGCTCGCCGATCCACGCTAATCCAACCTCCAACCTCAAAAATCCAAAACCCAGCACCGGTGCAATGAGAGAGAGGTCGTGTGATGAGAGATGAGAGAGAGGCCGTGTGAAGCTTTAGCGATGGAGATGGGTGAGGGTGAATTGGTTGAGCTACAGTGCGATAAAAGATGAGAGAGAGGCCGTGTGAAGCTTCAGCAATGAAGATGGGTGAGGGTGAATCGGTTGAGCTACAGTGCGATGAGAGATGAGAGAGGCCCTGTGAGATGGGTGAGAAATTTCAACGATGAAGTTTCAGAGATGAGAGAGCAGATGGAGAAACAGAGAAGGAAGAGAAAGAAGAGAACAGAAAAAATGAGAGGGACGAGAGAGAAATTTCGGGGGAAAAAGGAGGAGTAAAATATTATTTTTCTTTTACAATACTGTGAACAGTGCAATTCTATGTTTAGAATTGTACTGTAGCAGTATTGCAAAAAAATTTGCAATACTGCTGTTTACAATTCCCTGATGCAAGAGTTTTTGGGGCTTAAAATGTCAAATTTCCCTTAGATTTGGCATTAGCATTCCCCAATGCTAATGCTCTTATGAATCCAACTCTTTTGTGGGGTTGCTTTGAGGGAATTAAGACTTCTAAATTTAATAAATAAACTATTTCGAAAGAGTCCAAACCTCCCTGATAAATTAACTAACAATTTGTAACTCTGAAATTTATGACTGTAATTCTTTTTTCATTTCAATATCTGAATTTATATAATATATATATATATATATATTTACAAATAGATAAAGACAAATATTTTTTTATTATCTGTTAATAAAAATAGTCCTAAGTCAAACTAATTTATTTTAATAAATATCTCTACCATTATTTATCCAATAATTCAAATAATATGGATACATCTTGGTATTTTTAATAGAAATATTCAAAGTTTAAATCTTTTTTCCTCTACTATTTCTATTGAATTATAAAAAATAAAAATAAAAAATAAAAAGATTTTAAGATGCATTTAAGTGTTAACGTTTAATGTAAAAGCCCTAACCCTTGCCACGCGAGAAGTCTATGTACACAGTATTAACGTTTAATGTAGAATATTTTTGTACATGTACACAGACTTACTTAAAAAATAAAATAATAAAATATTATTATTTGGACAAGAGAGCTCAGCCCATTTATGCCTAAACCCAGCCTAATGTTTATAGCCCATGAATATATAAACTCAAATTATTTCTTTCATTTTTTAGGTGAGATTCAAAGATTTTCACCGCTTTAAAATCAGTATCTTATATACCCTAAACATTTTTCTCACATCCGGATATTGAATAGTTGAATTGCGTGAAATCTAATATGTGAACCAGGTAAAATTGAACATCTGGATTCAAAATAATTAATTATATCCAGTGTTTTAAAATTATAAATAACGTTCATTCTAATATTTTAACACTACTAACTGGCTTGAGATTATTTTAAGTGGTAAGTACATCCCAAATCATGGATAAGCTTATTTTTAAGCTCTACTATGCAGTCTGCATGCACCAATTACGTCTCTAGATAAAGGGCAAACTACACCCCTTGCTGTCTAGGGTATAAGATTTCAAATTCCTAAAACTACGGATAAAGCTAATTTATTAGGGTTTATGCTCTTTCAAGATTGACAGTTCTAAGTTTTAAAATTTTTCGGTCACAGATAAAGCTGATTTTATAAAGCTGGTTGCAGATCAGCTGGGAAGGGAAGAAAAAGGGAAAAGAAACAAGGGAATTAATGGGAAGGAAAACCATGTGCTTTCATGTGAGAAATTTGTAATTTCAACCTAAAATATTCCGATCAAAACAAAAAAACAAAGTGACAAAAGAATAAATACGTATTTTTACCAAGTCTTTTAAAAAACATATTTTAAGCAGCAAACAAAAGTTTCATTCCAACCGATCATGCAATATGACCAACAAAAAAGAAAGGACTGTCTGCAGCTTACTTTTAGTTGGTTCCATTGGCAGTAGCAGCACTGTTATCGCCTAGGGGGCTGCTGGGAGCATCAACCATTGGGACATCAGACTCACCACCAGGATTGCTGACAGTCCTTGACCTAGTGCAGTTGTATATTTCAACAATGAGCAAAAGAATGCCTGTGAGGAGGCTAACTATTTCCCCAACAACTTTGAGGTTCGTCAGCGACTGTCCATTTCTAGGGATGGCCAAAACCCAGAAAAAAGGAGGATGGATCAGTAGTAAATAATTAAAAACCCAGAATTTATATATATATATATATATATAAAAAATAAAAAAAAAAATTCTATTACCTGTGATCAGGAGGCGGAGGCGAAGACGAAGACAGAAAGAATACAAGTGCCTTTCGCATAAAACCTCCCATTAGAGCTTTAAAAGAAGCTACCTATCAGTATGGGTATGGTGGGTAATTATTGAGTATGTGAATTTCACTTATTAAATTCATAGTGAATTATTTATAATTCAAGCGAGAAAGAAGATTACGTATTTATGGTATCTCTAAAGTATTCAATAATTTTATTGAATATAAATATTGTCCTCAGTAATTGTCTAATAAATTAAGAAAAATATTATGTTCATAACAAATTTTAAATAGCTGGTTATTATATGTTGTTATTAGTGAGATAAAAAAAATTAGTTATAAATTTAAATTATAACCAATAATAATTAATCATCTATTATTTGTTGTAAAAATATTATAGATTTAATACTTCTTATTAATTAATGGGTAAATATTAGGAATACATACCGCTTATACACACTTTTGTTCACAACTTCAGTTCAAACTTAGTACATGGCCCTAAGCTCATCAGGTGCCAGTGTAATCAATTACAATTGACTTTTTTACATAAAAAAAACACCCTTGATGCGTTTTAAGAGATTTATAGATAAATAAAATTCTAAAAGTACCGAATTAAATAATTATGGCTATGAGCCTACGACTAACATTATATTTGCCCGCCATAGGTAGCCATATGTGTACCGAATCCTAGGCCAATACCAAGGTCCAGTTGCTACAAACTCTTTGCAAAGCATGTTATAAGTAATATTCTTGCGAAATCCATCTCCCTTACAATTTGCGTAGGTGGGGAAAGGACAGGAATAGGGAAGTGTTAGAGATATATATTAGAGCCACTCTAGCATAATATAATAATAATGTTATTTAACATGGTATCAGAGCCAAACTTCGTTCTTGACATCAAACAAACATCTCTAGCAAGCAAAGAAGTTTCTCACGTGCATGACATAGATCCACAACAGTGCCCATGCCTTCTTTCAGATCTGGGTCCACAGCATCACGCAGCTCCCACAGAAACCCCGTTGCTGCCTCACTGCTACATCTCTGATCTCTCAAGAAAGTCGAACCACTCACCTTTCAGATCTGTGCAAATCAAGCCTTCGCCTGACGAAACCAACTACACAACCACGTTCCACGGCCTACCGTGTGGAAAACCCAGAAATCCGGTCACCAGAAGCCCATCCACGCGCCTCCACGCGCCTCAGTTGACTCCGAAACTCTCCCACGCGCCGCCTCAGATTCTTGAATTTCAGATCGTCTTATTACCACACGCGCCGCCTAGACGGCCTACTCGTTCACCGATGTACAAACCCTGAAATTCCGGCCATAATCTGACAATACACGCGCCCTCACGCGCCGGTAAAATTTCTGGCATCTAATCCACGCGCCGGTGGACTTCCCACGTGCCAACCACGCGCCGAAGAACGAAGTTGATGTCATCCTGACGTTATCTGATGACGTCATCTTGCCACGTCAGCACAACGCAAGCAGCTGCCACGTCAGCCCTAATCCAAGTCAGCACCACGTCATCAGGATGAGTCAGCGTTTCTGCAGCCCGATCCGTGACCGACCCGGAAAACCCGGAACCGACCCGGTCCATGTAGCCGTTGATTTTGACCCTGATCTGTTGACTTTGAGCAGTTGACTTTGACTTTGTGCGTTGACCTTTGACCAAAAGTCAAAATTTCCAAAAGGGCCTATCTTGCTCAGTTTTTCACGTAGATTCCAATTTTGGACTTCGTTTCTTCATTTGAAACTCTGAAATTGGTCAATTGGCACATTCTTCATTGTGGTTTCTTCAAAGGCATTCTTCAAGGCATCTCCAAGTGATCTTCTCATGCTTATCTAACGTCAAGCCTTCATTAAGCTTCCAGCTTGAGTTTGAGGGAGGGTGTTAGAGATATATATTAGACATATTAGCCCAATGTAATAGGTCCAAGCCGATTCCTACTTGTACTAGTAGTCTAGGGTTTAGTCTAATATATATCTCTAACAGGAAGTAAAATTTAGCAATAAAAGCTTAAAACATGAATTTTACCAAATAAAAGAACATCAAAGAATTATATCATTTCAAAATTAATTTACCAACCCAAAACAAATCGACAATCGAGAAATCACCATTTATAATATTGTAGGCCTCCAAATGCAATATTTGTAAAATGAGTTTTACTATGTTTTATGTTCACATTACTATGCATTGCAACCAGAAGACTAAGTTTACAAAGGTTACAAAAGAATGAATTTATGAAATTGTTTTTGGTTATTAAATTAAGGATGTCTTTTGATAGTAGTAAAATGAAAAAAGAAAATGAGCTTATAATACTTCTCTTGTTGAAGTTATTAGCTTAGGTGAGCTTATGTGAGTGTTCAATTATGAGTGCCTCAAAAGGAGTAAGAAGAATGAAAGAATATTCCAGATTTTGTCATTCTGGATTTTGTCAATAAAGTGAGTTTGTCGGTTTTCTTTGTATAAAGCAATAATTAGACCGTCAAAAATGGTGCCTTCCTATAAAGAAATGAATATCACCCTACATTCAACACACCCAAAAATAATATAAAATATATATGGGTGTAAAGAAAAGTGAAAGTTACCGTGATATATTTAATTATTTATCTTATATCAGTATTGTTTATGATATATAAAAATTTTTAAATGGGGGTGGGACGGTGGGCCCGGTGGGGGAAGAACAAGGGGAATGGTCAATCTTGTTCCAAGACAGGAAAAGATATTTTGAAAGATCATCATTGGTCGGAAAGAAGTTTGTGAGCGGCGAGAAAATTGATGGAGACCGTTGCGCGTTGAATCTGTTGATTGAGGCTATAATGTTGTGGGCTATGGTAAGTTGGTAACGGTTAATAATGTTGGGACTTGTGCTCCTGGGTAATATATAAAAAATAGTGAGTTAATGATAAAATTATAGGCAGTCCCTTGAAATTCGTCACATTCAAGTCGTAATGAAAGTTATGGCAAAAAATTATGTTTCAAAAACAACTGGATATAAATTTAGGGAAGATCCTGAGCAATACTAGGTGTGTGTTTAGTTGAATGTGTTTTAGGGAAAATGGAAAATTGGGAAGGAAAAAATGAGAGAAAATGTCATTTTCTTATGTTTGAAAAGGGGAGAAAATAGAGTGAAATGAAAATAGGGGATAGGGAGTTTTCTCTTTGGAACCACAATTCATTTTTTCTAAAAAATGAAAAGAAAATATGAGCATACCCAACATCTTCATCATTCTATTAATCCATTTTTTTCATCTTCTCTACCAAATGCACATCTTGAATATTTTCTGTACTCATATTTTTCCATCCACCCAACCATATCGAGTTTAGGGTGGTGTATTGACTTTTGTTAAGGTTGAATTATTTAAAAAGTTGTTCAAGGAGAAAAAGTATTACTTCTTTTTTGGGATTAGAAAAAATCAATAGGTACACTTGTGCAACAAGATTATATTAAAAAATAAAAATAAGTAAAATCTCGTCATTGTATAACAAGATCAAAATACCCTATAAGCTCGTTCTTTCAACTTCCTTACTATACATTTCACTCCCAAAAAAATAAATAAATAAATAAATAAAAAAGGGAGTGGATTAATGCTGGGTATATTTCTAATCCCTCACAATTCCAAAACGGTGTATGATGGGTTTTCTCTTAAAAAAAAAAAAAAAAAAGATGCGTGTAAAGGACTTTTATACTTTGAGGTGCTGGAATGTTCCAGATCGTGGGCCATTGATTAATAACTAAACTTCACATAAACTGACATAATGGGCCACTTATTTGGGTTTGGCTTCCGCCCGTGGCCACCACCCAATCGTATCATCAAAGAATGCTCTTTTAAGATAAGTTTCGGCTGTATGCTGCCGGCAGCAGCCCAATACTGCCCATACTTGATTTGGGTTTTAGCTCGAAAACACACTCTCAGGTTGCTCATTATTTTTCTGTTCGGCCCACTTCCATTTCTTAAGTCTTGATAATGGTTTGATAACTTCTTTTGAGCCCATCTTCTAAAAAGAAACTTATTACTTTGTTTTTTATCTACTAGACCAAACCAAATCTATGCACACACACACTAAGTTGGACTGCACATGCAAGGCACGTGCTGGCCATGTTAAAGGGATAAGCTCTTTTTTTTTTTTTTTCTTTTTTTTGAGATAGTGGTAAAGAGATAAGTGATTAAGGTTAAATTTATTATTTATTTTTAACACGTACCAAAATTATAAATCAGTTAATTTTTGAAGTAATTAGAAACCTTACCATTAAAAGAGACATTAATTTGATTACATAGTCTACCTACGAAAGAAACTGAAAAATTATACCACAGCAAACATAATACATTACAAGTTAATATCTTTTTTTGATAGGTTACATCACAGGTTAATATCTTAACATATTCCAAATATATACTTGTCCTTTGAAAAACACCACATCATAATGTTAAGTAGATGTGATGCCTAGAAAAAATCCCAAAATGTTGATCATAATAGTAGGCATATTAATGGATTAAAAAAAGAAAGCATATGCTTTTTCCACTTCATTTGTATATATTGAAAGACAAATTGATACACTATACAGCAATAATCTATCAAGAGTAGATGTCTTGCATTATACAAAACCTAAAACTTCATTTTCATTGATTTTTTTTAGGTGAATCATAAACATCAACAATGTTTTTTTTTTTTTGGCTAAATAAAAGGGGGGGGGGGGGGGTGGGGGAGAGGCGACCATATGTGGCTTTCCTCCTAGGGTGTGACCTAATAAGGGCACCCTCCCGTTAAGGAATATTGGATTGAGCCATAACTACTGTGACCAGGATGCCACAGACCTCATCTTAGCACCCCAAGAGAGCCAGCGGATGAGGCACAATGCATGCTAGGAACCCACCCCCCATATGGTACCCGCCATGACTCGAACAAGGGATCTCATGCACGCATGCGGGATCTCACACCACTGGGCCACCCCTCTTGGGGCTAAACATCAACAATGTTGAACTTATGGCATGATTCTCCAAAGATGTCACATTTTATTGCTCTTACATTGATGAGAAAATTTTTATCAAAGGAGAGCTTGGCTAAGTTATCAATATTTTTGATTCCATCCAACAATTTAAAAAGAAAGAATGTAAATTTTTTATATTTACTTTAGGGGTGCAATTTGCAATTTACTATATTTTATTAAAAAAAAATGAAAATTTTAGATTTTAAATTTATTGTTATGTTTGTATATGAAAGTTAAGAACCAATTAATTTAAAGATTAATCATGATTGTTTAATACCCCTGCAGTCATTAGCTTCATTGTTGAGCATTATAAAAAAAAAATTTAGCAACATCTCCAAATAAAGCCACCATCAAATATTTAGTTTTATCATCTAACTTAACTACACCTCAATAGCTAGAAGTTGAACAATGAAATAAATAATCAATTAAATAGGAAGATAAATTTAAGATCAATGAATTCTTTGTTATCCATAGCATTGGTTTTACAAAGGAAATCAAGTTTTTAGTAGCATACTGTTGATGTCCATTTTGGCAAAAGGACCCAATAGCAAGAAGAAGCCCAACAATATAAAAAGGGTGAAGGAAGAAGAGCTACTAAAGTAAGAAAAACCATTAACCCCAAATGGCGGGAATAATGGTCCACAGGCTTATAAAGTAGTAAAAAATGCCACAAAGAAAACAAACAGGCCTAAGGGAGCCTAGAGAAGGAAATAGCAAGCCCATGGGAATCATGAGAAGTGGAAAGTAAGCAAAGATGGGCCGGAGGAGCCCAAAGAAAGGAATTAGTAAAAGGGGGTTGGTGCAAAGGCCCACAAACCCCAAAAGGAAAGAATATGGTAATTGGGCTGAAAAAGCCTGAAAGATTTAATAAAAGCCCATGGGAATATAAGAATGGAATGGGCTAAGGATGCCCAAAGGAATGAAGCGGGCCAAGGATGCCAAGAGAAACAAAATGGGCAAGGGAAGCTCAAGAGAACTAACCTAGCAGAAATACTGGGCAGTACAACGGTAGGCCCAAAGGAGGCCCAACAAGCATAGTTAAGCAATACATGGTAGAAATAATACAATGGGATGGTAGAAGTATCAGCCAACCCACAAACCAAAAGTAAGAGAAGACGGGGGCTGAATTGAAGAAGGAAGGGATTATACCTAAGCAAAACCCAGCTTAGGGAAGAAACGAGATGCAAAGAATGAAGACCCAATGACTCATCAACACCACAAAGGGTTAAAAATAAGCAGCAAAACGTGTAGCAAGACCAAACAAATCTGCAAGCAATGGCAAACACATGAATAGAAAACAAGCCATGGACTCAAATAGAAGTGGAGCACGTATAAGGCTTAGGCACCACCCATTGGTACCCAGCCAATACAGGCGCAATGGGCCATGGGTCAAAGGTAAAAGAGGGTATGGTCTGGTGGTGGGGAGAAGGGGGAAGTCTATTCTAGGATTCCCACTCAAGCTTTTTTGGGAGAAATGTCCTGCTGGAATGACATACCACCCAAAAGAGGGAAAAATGAGCTAGAATCACTTGGTGCATGCCATAAGAGTTAGTAAGAGAGAACACCCAACCCTTATCCAGAGGAGAATGCCACGAAGAGGAAGAAAATAAAATAAAACTTTTTTGTTTGGGAATGGAACATAACGCAGCCAGCATAGGATAATGGTGATGGCTGAGCAGTTAGCAAACTAGTGGTGGCCTGGGAAGGATACCCACCAGGCCAAAAGTAGTTGAGGGGTAAAATAATAAAACTTATCGTGATAGGCAGTATAAAAAAGCCTTAGATGTGCACAGTAAACGGTAGTAGGGAGTAAGGAGGAACAAGTGAGAAAAATAGCAAGAAAGAAAACAACGGAATATAAGGAACAGACCAGAGGATATCATTAATCTTAATTACTCTCCAAATCATTCTTCTCTATTCATATTTGGATCTTCGGCCTTAGATCTAAACTTAATTTAACTTACACTAGAATCAATTTCGCACTCTCTATTCAAATTCTATTATTTTGGGCTTAATTTGAAGGAAAGGGCCTCACTAGTCTCAGTGGGCTTAGGCCATCAATTTTCTAGCACATACAGTTATTATGTGGTTTAAAATTATTATAATCTAATTATATTAAGTTTAACAAAAATTGTATTTATGTTTACTGATTTATTAAAAATCATTATATGATCCTATAAATATATATATATATATATAAGAATTATAAATGGAATTTTAACTATGTAAAAAATCACAATACAACTTAGCTATATATTAAAAAAAAAAAAACTAATAAAATATACACAATATAATGATATGCAATGATTTTAGGGGATCTTTCAATATTGAATGATCGCTTACTATTCATATTATTGGCATTTAATTGTCAAGTTTGGTTACTATTTTGTATATATGATGCATGTGTTGTATGTTGCATGCACAATATGTATTTGTTTATGGAGACACATGTATATTAGTTATAAATTTTGCCCCCCCCTAAGGTCAAATCATAACTTCACCACTGTCAAGAAAATTCAATTTTGTTGTGAACTGGTTTCTTGATCACCTAATGATTGTGTATTCACCAATATCTAATAATATGGATTTGCAACTAATGGCTGAATTAGGTGGCAATTAGGTCGTGGACATAAGAGTTCTTTATGACACGATCAATAATTGGATTCATTTTTAACTATGTTTTGATCTAGTCTCTTTAAGGTTTGTTACTTCCTTATTAGTAGCATGAAAATCTTGATGAAAAAAAATAAAATTGTATTGCATTAATGAATTATGATCATGTACAAGAATATTTAGTACCCGTTTGTTTCAACTTTTGAAGCCCAAAAGTTGCCTTTTCAAAAAAGCCAGCCCAAAAATAGTGTTTGGTGAGTATAAAACGCAACTTTTTGGAAAAAGTTGCATTTTATATTTGTGAAGAAATGCACGTTTGAGTTTTGGAACAGCTTCGGTCCATTTTGTAAAAGTTGGTGTGGGTGTTTGATATATATCCGTTGAGGGTGAGTTCAATTACCAAAATTGCCCTTCAATAAAGGGCAAGGTGTCTTCTTCAGAGTCTCACACACAACCTTATTCCTCTCATCTCATCTCTCTGCTCTGCACAAACCAGCTCCCTCACGCCTCTCATCTCCTCTCAGCTTAGCCCTCTCTGTGTCTCCTTGCGCGTAAGTCTCTCTTTTCTTTTGTCACCCATTGAAAATCTTCTTCATCTTCTTCTTCTTTCTTCGTCTTCTTCAGCCTGCCTTTCTCTGTAATTTTTTTTTTTAAATTTTATTTGTCTAATCTGATCTGAGAAATACGTTTTGAAGGTAGAGTTTTGATCAACAAAACACCAAGTAACACCAATCTGCTACCAAAAACCACCAAGTACCAACACTGACCTGAATTTTTTTTTTTTTTTTTACCTATCAAATTTTTTTTTTCAGATCTTGCATTGCTAAAGATCTATTTGTTCACTTGCTGGTTACTGAAAAAAATTTGTGGGTACATGCTTCGTAATTTTTTTTTATTTTGTGGATGCTCTGTCTTAAGTTATGCGATATCTAATTTGGGTATTTTAGAAATATAAAGAATGAGAAAGAAAGAAGAATTTTCAGAAGAAATATAAATATTTTTCATGTTGTTTGTCATGGTTTGTTGAGTATATGTGACATTCTGGAATATTGGGCTTGTTTGGTTGCTGCATGGTGAGGTGCTGCAGGGTGTGCGTGCTCTGCTGATGTGGGGTGTGTCTACTGCTAATGGGGCATAGGGGGATAATAATTAGTAGTTGTTTTTTTTTTTTTTTTTAATATATATATATATATATATATAATATCATGTAGTGCAATTTAAACTTGGGTTATTGGTATGTATTTTATCATCTTTTTTACATTTTTGTGTTGTACAATTTAAACTTGGGTTATTGATATGTATTTTATATCTTTTTACATTTTTATGTTGTACAATTTAAACTTGGATTATTGCTTCATGATGATGAAAATTATTTAGATTTAATTAATATTAATAAGAAGTCATTAATGGTAATAACAAATAATTATGACACTAAAAAAGAAAATTGCCCAAACATTATTAAAATAATGCCAATAATATATTATTACGGAGTATTATTATTTAGTAAATATATGAAGTAGTTGATTTTTAATAAGTATGAAATAAACTCACATCCAAAAAAAAAAGTATGAAACTCCACTTTTTCATTATACACTTTTTGAAAACTTCACTTTTTCATTATGCACTTTTACAAAAAGCTGAATCAAACTCACCCCTATACAGGAATTTAGCAACTAACTTCCCATACTATACTGATTTTCCCTCCAAAATACAGTTACAAAAACTACCAATGAACAACTAACACGTGTCCGTAACTAACTACAGGTAGCTTTACAACTATCATAACAGTACAAGTTTAAGTTACAGTCGTTTATGCGGGTGCAGTTTCTGCTAACACTATGTTTCTTGGTGATCTTTATTTGCTTGGCTCATCTGTTGGCTTGATTTTCTGATAAGTAGCTCAACATACGAGCTCTTTACCTGTTTAATGCATTATTCATATATAGCACAAAATTTACTACACAAGCCATATACATGTATCACGGTACGTACATTGCAAGACTCATCATGATGAGAGCTTTTTGCTAATGGAGCTATAATCTATTACTTCCTTGTGAGACAGCTCATATCTGAAGTAATTGATGCAAATCTTAAGTTGTTATGATTCAAGGAACTCTTGCTGACAGGAGAGTCATGGATTAATCCATATAGTGATTAAAAAAAAAAAAAGAGTAAATAAAAAATAAAGAAGCACCTATTAGAGCCAAATCGAAGAAGTAAACAAGATGAAAACGAAGATTACCAAAAAAAGAGTGTAACTGTAAAATTCAACAACCAGGGGGTAGAGATATTCATGAATATAAGGTTTGATAGTTCATGAAAGAATGAATTGGATAAATAATTAAGGAATAAATTGCAAGATAAGCTAAAGAAAGAGGGTTTCTTCTCATAGCATGTTCGGGAGTTTATAAATAAGAATATATATATATATATATATACATAAAATTTTTTATTTATTAAGTCCATTATTTAATTATGATTGAAACAAATGATGATGATAAAAACTTAGGTTTTATGCAATTAATTAGTGGAATGAATGGTTCATCCCACTTTTGAAAGGATGAAATACATGTGGCGAAAGGATAAAAGTTAAATACCTTAATTTCTCTAATTAAATTTAATCAAGTAGTTGCATTGGTCATGTTGTTAAATTTAATTATCATTCAAAAAAAAAAAAAAAAAAACACTAGGCTTCCAATTTTTATTTATTAGATTGATCAACGCAATCACATGGTTAAATTTAATTAAGAAACTTAAAATATAACATCTAAAAAATTATATCTAAATAATAATAGAATAAGTATTCTTTCCTTATGATTTCATTCATTTTTACAAAAATCATAAATAAGAGAATATATAGAATACTCTTTTAAAAGTGCATCCCATTCCACTATTGTTTTCCTTCAATCCAAACAAGAAGAAGAAAAGTGGAGGAAAAGGTGGTTTCGCCCAATCTCATTCTCATCCATGGACTTGTTGGGATCTACCTCTTGTATGTATGGATTCGTCTCTTCCCTTGTAAAGGCTCATCTTAAGTTTTATTTGCAACTATAGCCACCCCAATTTTATCATTCTATTTATAGTGGACATTGGTGATAACAAGTACAAGATCAATGATTAAAATGATGCCACAATTTCTCAAATTTTACACAACATTCTTGGCCATTACTTTTTTCTTCTGTGTGACTATCAGAAATGCCAACACACCAACGATATTCTTGATTATAACTACAATTATATGGAAAGCAAAGCTAGAGAATGTTGACTCGAGACTCGAGAGACACATGATACTATAAGTGTCAATGAAAAGCCAGTGAATAATGCATGGAAATTGAATTGATAATCGATCTCAGTGCACGATGAATTCAAATATAAACTACATCATTGAAAAATGAGTACTATATTGGGCTATAATTTTTTTGGGTTCAAATAGTGCGTTTTTTAATGAAGCCCAGTAATGTCTATGTGTATATAAGTTTTTTTTTTCCCCATAATGGGCCTTGACTGGGATGAATCGTTTCAAATATAGGCCTTTATATGCAAGCTTTAGCAATTGTATGAAGTTGGGACTTAGGAGCCATGCTACAGTTCCAACGTATGCACTTCAAGCAATGCTCATTCTTCCCATAGGTAAAAGTGGCATTCTTGCCCTGCTGTCAGCCTTACATTTAGATGCAGTTGATGCAGTCGCTTAAGGTCCCAAGTAAATAAATGTCCCCAAATTTTAACCAATAGGGTTATTTTTTTAATTAATTAAGCTTAAATATCATGGCACCTCTCTTAGCAGCCATGCTACAGTTCCAACGTATGCACTTCAAGCAATGCTCATTCTTCCCATAGGT
Organism: Quercus gilva; assembly: GCA_023621385.1. NCBI lineage: Eukaryota > Viridiplantae > Streptophyta > Magnoliopsida > Fagales > Fagaceae > Quercus > Quercus gilva. The sequence goes on along the minus strand of CM042477.1, from coordinate 2,801,439 downwards.
AAAAGGTGGCATTCTTGCCCGGGTGTCTTTGGATTTCCAAAGGAGACGAGTTCAGATTCGATCCATTGGCTCCCCTATGAGAGTGAGCTTGACTTTCTCTAACCAAAAAAGAAAATCTTCCCGTAGGTAAAACAAAGAATCAAAGAATTCCAATTTTTTTTAAATTGTTGTTCAGGATTTTGTGTGTGTGTGTGTGTGTGTGTGTGTGAAGCAATTCATCTGATTGCAATGGTAAAAGTTGCAATATCATAAAACCACCAATATGATAAGCACCATTCAAAGAAGCAATCAATATTGTATATATATATTTAAATGTCTCAAATCTCAATAAATATATCTAAACTCAAGATTGAATAATGCAAGCTCAGAGAGAGAGAGAGAGAGAGAGAGAGAGAGAGAGAGCAACCAAAGCAAAACATGTTAAAAAATTTGTAATGTTTTTCATTAACTAAAGTTGGTTTTCCTTTGACCTAATATTTTGATCTTCTAATCCTACTAGCACAAGAAAGCGTTCTTTAAAAAAAAAAAAAAAAAAAAAAAATTCTTTTAAAAGCATTTTCCCATAAAATGAGTGTAAATGTAAATCATGAGCCCGAGGGGGCTTTTAGGCCAATGATATCTAATTTGTATTCCTTGAATCCTTTATCGCAAGTTAACACTTTTCCTCCTTTCCTTCCCATTCAAAATTAAAATAAATTAAAAGTTTGGAATAAACTACTCCATAAGTGAAAAATACATTTAGTTGGATAGCAACATATGCTACTACATATAAATAGCAAATGATAGTTTGAGGACAAAAAGGCATTATAGGGTCGGATAAGGAGTGTCTTACCCTTTCCCCATCCCTTATTTGGGGCAAGCATCTATTATTCAGGGTGGGAGAGGCAGATTGAAAATAAGTTGAGTTGAAAATATTTTATAATTCCTAATATGGTAACTTTGACATTGATAATATTGAGATCAAAAAGAAAATGGAGAATAGACAAATGCGTGCATGTGTGTGTATATATATATATATATATATTTATGATTTTGTTAAGAAGTGCTCAAATGCACCGATTAAGGATGAATCTAATAAATCTTCCTACATTAAAAAATAATAAAAGTTAATAAATAAGGTTCATGTTAATAGGTGTCCTTAAAACAATTGTTAATAAACCATAATAGGAAAGTTTTGATATTACTTTTATAGAAAATATAAAAAATTGTTAACAATATTTATTGTTTTATCATTCTTCTAATAAAATATTTCTAAAAATAATTCATAAATTAATGCCCTAAGGACATTGGTTAACATTTTCTACTAAATAAATACTCAAGTGAAATGGCCAGGCCAAACTACCTAAAGATCAAGCTAGCCAATTATAATAAAAAATTATCATTAATCAATGGAATGCACTAAACCCATCACTTCTTTTGAGCACCAAAAACTTGTGCAGGAAAAAGCAGAATAAATCACACCAGGCAGGGACATGGCATTTTTGTCATCCTCAAGAGTTAAGACAGCCCCACCCAATAACCAAGCAGTCATAACCATGGTTGTCCTACTTATACGACAAGTCGCATATGGTAATCGTAGCAACCGTTAGTTTAGTTACTAGACCGACCATCACCTATAACTTATATCACTGACGGTTATTTTTACCTTCTTTTTTTTCTTTTTTCTTTTTTTTATCTACTTCTTATAATAATCTCATTACTACTAAACGGTAGTAAATTTCTCTTGTAGCCAAACTCACTTACGAAAATAAAAAAATTTCAGTCTAATCTCATGATGACTGTTGTCTAACACTAACATGATTTGAACCTGGAAACTGCCCCCAATGTCCCCACTATAGGGTTTCTAGCTCTATTTTTTTGGTTAGTGGCACTAGGTGTTACTCACCAATATGGAAAGTTGCATTTAATTGTTGTTTTCATGACTTGATGCAATTGCCAACATTCTATTTAATCGGTAAAATGTAATCATTTTTTGGACTTCCATTACATGTTATGATTGAGTTAAAATTAAATCAGTACATACTTACTGATGAGTCTCAGAATTTACTTCGTCCAATATGAAATGGACAGACACACATTAAACTGGCATTAAATGAGTCTCACATTATCACATACTCAATTCTTTGGTCAGAATCATTTCTCAGTTTTTCATAATATCTACGGAACAATCTCAAATATTTAATTTAGATATTAGGGGTGGGTTCCAGTTAGCTCAATTGGTAAAGTTTTTTATAGTTGTATAAGAGATCTAAGGTTCAATCCCCGCCTATACCAAAAAAAAAAAAACTGATTGGTGTCTTGGTCTGATAATAAAGAGCAATTATCAGGAGCGGACGCCATAAGTTAAAACTCTCTCAAAAAAGAAAAATTAGATACTAGAGAGCCCTTAGCAAACACCACCCCAATATAATAAATGAAGTTTATCTCATTTTGTAAGTTGCATCATCACATACGCCATACAGATAAGTTTCTACAATCATCTATTCTCCGCAAGTTGAAAATATGTACTTCATTCGAACAAATGTAGAATCATTATTGAAAGGAGAAAGAGTGAATATTTTATGATTTTTCCAAGACCAGAAAAGATTTTTGGGATTACTTTATATTAGCATGTTCTCATAACCCATATTCTTAAGTCTCAACTTGTTGCCTTAAACATCAACTTTGTACCTTCTTAGACTTTTCTTAGTATACCCCTTCCATCACAACTTGTCCACTTTATCACAATCTTTCCCCTTCCATCACAACTTGTCCCCATCATCATCAAAAGTTTCTCCTTTGCAATAGCATATACTAATTTGAGGATTTGTCTCGGCTCTCGAGCATGATAGAGGCCTTCTGGATGCGTGACTTAGCAAATTTTAATTAAAAAAAATGGACACACGAGGTTCTACAAGTTTCCATCTATTACAATAATAGAAGGATTTGTAACAACTTGAATCTATAATAATTTTTATAGATTCAAGTTGTTACAATTCCTTCTATATTCGAAAAGGTGTTGATATTTCTGGAAATTTGTATCATATTTTTAAGGAAGGTGTCAATGACATTTATTTTGAAGGACACAAAAATAACCGTACGCAATGTCCTCTCTCTCTCTCTCTCTCTTTTTAAATTTTTTTTAAAGAATCTTTTTAGGCAGCTGAGTAATTGGATATGAAAATGTCAAAAGCATTTTGTAATGTCGTGGAAGTTACCCAAAATCAGCGCGTTACTTTCTAAATGAAAAAATAAAAAAATTAACATGTTAGCTCTTAAATAAAAATCGTGAATTCGTAAGGTTCTTTAAATTTACGAAATGATGAAGTTTTGGAATCCATCGGAAAAAATAATAAACAAAAGTCCATATTTTTATAAATCTAAAAATTGAATTGTTTTGAAAGATACAATGCATTTAAATAGTAAAAAGAAAATCTATGGCAATAAGAAAAACACAAAAAAAAAAAAAAAAATCCTAATTTGCTATAATCACGAAATTACATAGCAAAATAGTTTTACCAAAAAGAAAAATAGCAAAATTGAAATAATTGCAAAAATTAAAACTATAGTCTCTAAAAAAAATCTTAAAACAGAAGAGACCTTATTCTAAATTTTAAATAAAAGTTATTTAAAAGGTAAAAGCACATATTTCAAGGGCTTAAGAGCATTCACATTATCTCTTCTAAAAATTTCTATTTATTTTACAAAAAGAACCTACTCCTTGTTATTTTACAGAACCATTTTTATAAAACACCCACATCAGATTGTCTCATCTCAATCTCACGGTGCCATACGCTCTCTTTATCAACTCTCCCTCTACCTCTCTCTCATCCTAAACCACCACACACTCTTATCCCAAATAGCCACACCCAAGGTCATATTGGTAGCTCCGACGACATTGGTAGAAGCTCCGGCAACAACTCCAAGATTATATCAATGGCATTAGTGGGTTTTCCTTTGGGTTTACTTATGGATTTTTTTTTTTTTTTTTGGGTTTGCTTTTGATTTGATTTTGTTTTTGGTTGATTTTAAGTTAGGGTTGTGATGGGTTTTCCGATGGGTTTGGGTTGATTTTGAGTTGTTTTGGTTTGATTTTGTATTGGATTATCAACTTTTGAAATGTGTTGTGCTGTTGGTAGTTTGGGGGGGGGGGGGGGGTGGGGTGGGGGTGGTGGTGGTGGGTTGGAGGAGGTTGATGTTGGATCTTCTTTTCTTTTTCTTCTTCACGGTGAGGTTGGAGCTTTTCTGCTTCTTCTTGTTCACGGTGAAGAGAGTATGGGGAGAGAGAGTCTGACCAGGGAGAGAGAAAAAAAATAGTAGAATAAAAAGCTACAGTAACCGTGTATATTTACATAGTTACTGTAGCAATTTTGTATATGAACAGTATTATAGACACACTAATGTAGGTAGTTTTTGAGCAAAAAAGTGTAAAACGCACAAATTTTTTTTTTTTTTTTTCTATTTTACATTGACTAGTGCAATTGCTCTAATAAAAGAATTTTCCCGAAAAGCGGCTTTGTTTGTGGCCAAAGGTAATGAGTTTTACTTCCATCACTGTTTCCCTTCACGTCACCAAATCTCATGCAATTTCGTTGCTGTCACCAATGATTTCTAACTTTTTACTAGTACTTTTTTTCTTCTTGAATTTCCTGTGTGTTGATTTTTGACGATCTCTTTGCTAAAAAAGGTTTATATTGTCTGTTCTACATTACTTTGATTAAAAGATTTCCCTTCACGTCACCAAATCTCACGCAATTTCGTCACTGTCACCAATGATTTCTAACTTTTTACTAGTACTTTTTTCGTTTTGAATTTCTCATGTGTTGACTTTTGACGATCTCTCCACTAAAAAAGGTTTATATTGTTTGTTCTACATTTCTTTGATTAAAAGACCATTTGACGACTAGCTAACAACACAACTATAAAATGTTTGCCTCATTGAGTGTTTGTTTGGCAAAAATTCTTTTTGCCACCTTATTTTACTATTTAGCTTATTTTTACTACTATTCATGGGTCCCACTACATTTTTTGATACTATTCATGGGTCCTCCACTGTACTATTTCAGCTAAATTTTACCTTTATCTACAATACTTTCAGTAAAAAGTTTTTAATTTCAGCAAAATAAGTAGATCCTAAATGGACCCTGAATATGAGAATTTCAAACTTTTTTTAAGCAAGTCCATGAAATGTTTGATGATTTGATAAATTGTGTATCTATTTTTTAAGAATTGTTGATATAATCAGCTATCAAATTTCCCTAATTTTCTATTATTTCATTGCTACATTTACATCACCACTAACAACAAAGGCTTAGTTTCAAAATTTCAGAATTGACTATAAATTCTTAACATTCAAATTAGGGTTGTCCACCATGTATTATTTTCTGTTGTTTCATTCTATCCAAAATTACACTCTCTATTATATCTAAACTAGTATGTAACCCCGTGCTACCGCACGGGACTGGTTAATTGTAATGATGCTATTGGCTAATTTTTTTGTTTTTGTTTTTGTTGGTTTATCACACGAATGATAGAATTAAATCAAACAATGAAAAATATATATTGCATTTTATTATTTAAGTAATGCTATTGGTCTTTTTTTTTTTTTTTTGGTTTATCATACATAGGATAGCATTACATAAAACAATGAATAAAAATATATATATATATTGCATTTTATTATTTAAGTGATGCTACAGTGAAGAAAAAAGAGAATATTGCATTTTATTATTTAAAATATATAAAGGGACATTAAAAAATAAAAACTGTTCATTGAGCTTGGAATCTTCTTGGAAGCACCAATGAGGCGCTAATGTATGAGAGTGTGAAGCAAGGAATAGTGGGATTGAACATTGTGTTTGAACCCAGCCTTGCTTTGAGAAATTTGTAAGGAGGAGGAGAGGGTAATGTGTGGATTTAGTTGGTAGAGTTTGAGAGAGGAGGAGACATGGGATGACGATATGGAATTAGGAGGAGATGATGTTTTACTTTGTAGTCTTTTTCATTAGACTCCTTGGTTCTGGTTGTGGGATTAGAAGAGCTCTAGAGTCTATTGAGATCACCCATAAAAGTGTGCAGGTGAGATGTTCTTGCTTAGACCAATGAGTATTATCATTGTGGTTTTCTTGGCTTCCGTGTTAAATGTTAATGTATCATTTATTTAGGCATAAAAATTAGAAAATTTAGATAAGATACATGACACAAAATTAGAGTCCAATTTATAATCTCCATAAAAGTGTGCAGGTACGATGTTCTTGTTTAGGATAATAAGTATTATCATTGTGGTTTTCTTGACTTCCGTGTTAAATGTTAATGCATCATTTATTTGGGCACAAAAATTAAAAAATTTAGATAAGATACATGACACAAAATTGGAGTCAAATTTATAATCTAATTAGATTTTTTTTTTTGAGTTTTGGTTAGGACAAGTGGCGCAAAATTGAGAATCCAATTGAAATCTAATTGGATTTTCTCTCTGCTTCACCTATTATTATATATATAGATTAGTCTAATCCAATCTTGAAAACCCCTTTGTTGATTTGCCGAGGAAAAATAAATTATCAAAGCTTTGTTAAACCGAGAAAGAAAATGAAGTAAATGCCAAATTGAATGTGCTGTAAGCCATATATCACTTCAATTATTTATCTCTTTTCATGGATAGAAAGTAGAAACTATAGATTCTCCTAGCTAGCTGCTAAGCACAAAATTAGGTAAGGATCCAATCACTACTACAACTCCAACTTTCATATGGTCCCTATTACAGCACAAATAATTATAAAAGCAATTGCGACTTGGAAGAATTGATTAAACTAATACCATTTAAAATGATAAACTCCACACACAATCATGTTTAAAAGATCAAAATCAATGGTCTTCACACTCAAAGAATCCAAAGAAAAGAACCCATGTCTAATTGAAGACGGTAAAATAATCACAAATGGTGAGGGAAAAGTTGCATCATTGTGCAGTGAGCAAAGCAAGTTGGCCAGCCAGCTTGTGTGTAACATGACATTGTGAATTTGAGTTGCTGACGAAAAAATGTGGAAAAAGGATGATCATTTATTGTGTTTGAGTTTTTGGTTCGAGACTTGAATCAACTTGAATTGACTTGGGCAACTTGAATTCACTTGGGGGCCCATGACTTTTAAACCGAAAAGTAGATCGGAGATTTACCCATGGAATTTTGTGTGCCTTAAATGAGGCAGACAAATGAGGGTTTTGGTTAGCGTGTGGACTGCATTGACATCCCTCTTGTGGGGTCTCTAACCACGCGCTTTAGGCCCGCAGGTCCAAACTTAATATCCCTTGTCGGCGCCGTATCTACAATATTGCCATTTCTTTTTTTCTTTTTCTTTTTTCACTTTTTTTTTTTTTTTTTTAAATCTAAATCTCTTCTAACTTATATTTCAGGGTCAGGTACAATTTATAGGGATCGTAAAAGGTCTAACGACTCTATCTCAGACGAATTTTCCTTGTGCCATAAAGGCTACGGACAAAGATGGGCTTTGCTTGTCTCATCTCATTTTACCCTGCATAACTCTCGAATGTATACGTAAATTCAGATCTTCTAAAGTTTTTAAGGTATTTTACTACTTAAATTTCTTTAAATTTTAACAATTTTTTAATTATTTAATGGTCTAAATTCTGCTAGGTCAGCATTTCACTAACAATAATCTTAATTGTTTTGTTTGCAACATTATTTTATTATTTTAAGAATATTGTTAGTGGAATGTTGACATGGCAAAATCTTAACCATTAAATCATTAAGAAGTGGTTAGGATTTAAAGAAATCTACTGATAGAGTACCCTAAAAAATTTAGAGGATCTGAATTCTGTATACATATATATTTTATTTTGGATAGAATTTGATTTCTAATATGTTTGCACTTGAAGATGACATTTGTACTTCTGCATATATATATATATATATAATTTATTTATTTTTGTACATATCTCATTATTAGCAAGTGACGTAACATATCTAACATGCAAATTATCGGGCCACACACACCTTGTTGGTTAAGAATAAAAAATTAATAAATATAAATCAATTTAAGTATTCAACATATTAAAAAATTAAATGATACATCATGATTTGACATTGATTAAATATCAGTTCGACCTCAAAAACTCTATACCTCTCTATTTCTCAATTCATTAAACGGTTCCGGTTTCAAAACCCTACTTAGGCCATGACTGTAATCCGAAAAGTAGATCAGAGATTTATCCAGGAAATTGTTTGGGACTGGGGGCTGCGTTAAACTAAAAGGAGGCAGACGAATGAGGGTTTTATTGGCGTGTGGACTGCATTCACATCCCACATGAGGGCACTCTAACCACGTGCTTTAGGCCTGCAGGCCCAAACTTAATATCCCTTGTCGGCACCATATCTACAATATTGCCATTTCTTTTCTTCTTCTTTTTTTCATTTTTTTAATCTAAATCTCTTTAACTTATATTTTAGAGTAAGGTACAATTTATAAGGATAGTAAAAACGTCTCAGCCTGCTTAAACCACTCTTTACCCTACTTCGTCTCGTGCAGATTTTTCTGGTCCGAAAAAGGTGACAGGCAAGAATGAATTTTGCTTGTCTCGTTCCATCTCACTTTGCCTCATCCTTGACCCAATGTATACATAAATAGTAATTTATTTTGGACACAGTTTGTTATCAATCCGCTTGCCCCATTGTCATCCTTAACAATTTCTTAAATGCTATACTCTATGTTCACCAATTCATTCTAAAACATTTGCCAATAAATCACATAGATTATTATTATTATTATTATTATTATTATTATTTAGAAACAAACATTCACGTAAGAAAGAGGAAACGTGATTCGAATTGTGTTTGAAAAAGATAATTAGTTTTATTTTTTTAAGGCCATTTTCTTCTGTTAAATTTAATTGTGTTTGAAAAAGATAACACGCTGATAAATTCAGCCTAAAAATCTGTAACTAGATTTTGCCGTGTTGTATGTCAGTATAAGATAGATTCACTTTGTCAGCTCGTAAGGAAAATGACCATCTGTGTACTAGGCAACCAAAAATGCGAGACAGCCCATTGCTTGAAATGCCCTTGTCACCTTATGTAGACCTTTTGGTGTCCTTGGAGCTTTCCTGCTCAACTAGGTACTGATAGAACAAAAGCCAATTGACTAGGATTCACGTTAAGGTTAGTGGAGTTTAGTGCATGCGCGTTTGACATTGGCTTGAAATTTTTTTTTTTTTTTTAACTATTTAACTTATTTTTATTATTATTCATGAGTTTTATTGCACTTTTTAGTACTATTTATAAATTCAAGTGTACTATTTCAGCTACATTTTAGTTTTAGTTATAGTAATTTCAATAAAAAAAATTTCACTTAAACCTGCGTCTCTCCTGTCCTAGGAGCTCTCTCTCTCGTTCTAATACGAGTTTCCTCCCTCCCTTAGACTTCCTAAGGGCCTGCTTCTATTTTTTTTTTTTTTTTTATTCTGTTCACCATGGGCGAGGATGTAATAAACAGTTTGGAGAATATGAAGCTGACATCAGAGGAAGAAGAAATCATTGCCCTTCCGAACGAGGGGCGTAAAGAAGAAATTGAGAGCTGTGCTTTGAGTTTGATTGGAAAGTTTTTAACGTGCAAGCCTTTTAATAAAAAGGCAGCGCAAGATACTTTACGAAGAGCTTGGGGAATGGAAGAAGGACTCCACATTGTTGAAGTAGGAACAAATCTTTTTCAGTTCAAATTCAAGACAGAGTTTGAATTGGAGAGGGTGTTCAAGGGGGGTCCATGGACTTTTGATAATCAAGTTCTATTGCTACGCAAGTGGCAACTGGGTATGACGGCAAAGAATGTCCAGTTTGATTCGGTATCCTTGTGGGTGCAGATTTGGGATGCTCCATTTGATATGGTTAGTCCCGCGGTGGCGATAGAGATAGGTAGACGTATGAGAGTGGTAGAAGAGGTGGAAAAGAGAAGTAACAAGAATGGGCAGAATTTATTTATGAGGGTTAAAGTGGCCATTCCAATAGCCAAACCGATTCGTCGAGGGGGATTCCTGGCTGGCTCAGACGGACAGAAGACATGGACCACTTTCAAGTATGAGAGACTGCCAATGTTTTGCCATTATTGTGGATTATTAGGCCATGATATTAAGCATTGTGCCAACTATTTTGCGCTGATGAAATCGGGGAAGGAAGTGCACCTTCAGTATGGAGAATGGTTGAAGGCTAGTGGAGGAAGACAGCGGGCGGAGCGAACTAAGCCTGGTTGGGGAGATACGGTGCCGGAGAAGGGAAATAGTCAGCCTGAAGGGTCAGGTGTGGCGGCGGCTGAAGAAGTTTACAAGGTAAACCCTAGTGTAACAAGGACAAGTGAGAAAGGAAAGAGCGGAAAATCTGGTAACGCTCGTGATGAAGGAGATTATGTTCTGGATTTTAAGGAAAGGGATGAAACGGCTATGGTATTAACTCCAAACGAGTTATTGGATGGTTCAAGGGAGGTAAGGCTGATACATGAGGAAGGGCACGTGGGGGTCAATTCAAGTGGTACTGTGCACGTGGAGGGAATGGGCTTAAATGGGCCAAAGACTTCTAAAACAAGGCCCACTTGGACAAGATTAGGCCGAATGGTTAATGGGGAAGGGAATTCAAGTCCGGCTGAAGCAGCCATAGTGCTTGGGAAGAGAAGCTTGTATCAGGAAGGAATGGAGGTGAGTTCAGAGGTAGAAGTTCACTTGAGGAAGCGGGAGAAAATTCAGGTTGATCCAGAAGCAACAGCGGGGGTGCCTGAGCACCCTTGCCGGTCACAATGAGGCTACTAAGTTGGAACTGCCAAGGGCTTGGGAACCCTTGGACAGTTCGAAGCCTTCGAAAATTATTGAAGGATTAAGCTCCCACATGTGTTTTTTAATGGAGACACGACTGGACAAAAAAGGGTTTGAAAAGCATTGTAGAAAAATTACTTTTCCTAACAAGTTGATAGTAAAGAAGTCGAATTCAGGGGAAGGTCTAGCTTTGTTGTGGAGATCAGATATAAAATTGGATGTGGTAAACTATACTGAGAATCATTTTTTGGCAAAGGTGGTGGAGGAGGATGGTTTTATGTGGCACTTAACCTGCTTTTATGGTTGGCCTGAAGCTAGCCAAAAGTACAAGTCTTGGGCTCTTTTGTCACATCTTGCCACGTTTGTTCAAGGGCCATGGCTTTGCATGGGCGACTTCAATGCAATTCTTTTTGCGTCAGAGAAAAAGAGCAAGCACCCACCTTCGTACAAGCAGATGGAGGAGTTTGGTTCAACTTTAGAGATGTGTAAATTGATTCATATAGGTTTTCAGGGTTATCAGTTTACTTGGAATAATAAAAGGCCAGGAGACTCCAACACAAAAGAAAGACTGGATCGTGCAGTGGCAAACACGGGTTGGAAGGATAGATTCCCAGCTAGTACAGTGACTCATCTCCATTCTCATGCTTCAGACCATCTTCCTATTGTCTTGCAAACCCGAACAGACCAGAGATGTAGGTCTCATAAAGCATGTGGTTTCAAGTTTGAGGAGGCTTGGTTACTTTGGGATGATTGTGAGAGACGGGTTGAGGAAGCATGGGCAGCAAGTGGTGGGTCAGGTTCGGCCTTAGCTAATGTTCATGAAAAGATTGTACACTGTGGGGCTGACCTTCAGGCATGGGGTGCAACGAAGACACATCCGGATGTGGAGGAAATAAAGAGGCTACAAAAGCGAGTAGAGTATTTAATTATGAAGGAAACCACTGAAGAGAGTAAGGCCAAATTTCTTGAGGTTAGTAAGCAGTTAGATGAACTCCTCCTTAAGCAAGAAATTTATTGGCACCAACGATCTCGCATCCCGTGGCTGAAATATGGTGATAAAAACACCAAGTTTTTTCATTCCAAGGCATCCCAAAGACACCGGAAGAATTTTATAACGGGTATTAGAGACCAACAACAAAACTGGGTGGAAGAAATGGAGGACATAGCAAGGGTGGCAATTTCATATTTTGAGAATATTTTTAATTCAGGTGAATGTGACCGGATGGAAGAATGTCTTAACACAGTGCCTCACAAAGTTACTTCAGAGATGCAGGAGTATTTGTCCAGAGAGTACAGTGCAGATGAAATCAAAGCGGCGTTGTTCCAGATGGGACCAATAAAGGCACCTGGACCAAATGGTATGAATGCTCTTTTTTACCAAAAATTTTGGCATATAGTGGGGAATGATGTGACTGCTGCTGTGTTAGATTTTTTAAATTCTGGTTTTATGCTGCCTGATTTAAATTATACTCATATTGTGCTTATTCCAAAAATTAAAGTACCCGAAAGAATATCAGATTTTCGGCCTATTAGTCTCTGTAATGTGATGTATAAAATTATTTTAAAAGTGTTGGCTAATAGGTTGAAGACTATTCTCCCCCATCTGATATCTCCATCACAGAGTGCCTTTGTTCCTGGACGCCTAATTACTGATAATGTGTTGGTGGCCTACGAGTCCTTGCATGCGATGCATAATAAAAGATCTGGTAAAAAAGGTTCTCTAGCCTTGAAACTAGACATTAGCAAAGCTTATGATCGGGTTGAGTGGAATTTTCTGAAAGGAATTATGTCAAAATTGGGTCTTCCTGATATGTGGGTGGACAGGGTGATGAGTTGTGTGACTTCCTCTTCTTTCTCTATTCGGATTAATGGAAAGGCTTATGGGAATATTCGTCCATCAAGAGGTCTCCGCCAAGGAGATCCTCTATCTCCTTATTTGTTTCTTTTATGTGCAGAAGGATTCTCATCTTTGCTTGCCAAAGCACAAGAGGAAGGAAGGTTGCATGGAGTGTCCTTATGCAGGAGAGCACCTACCATTAGCCATTTGCTATTTGCAGATGATTCCCTCTTATTTTGTAGGGCTAATCAAGAAGAGGTGCAAGTGGTTACAGAGGTTTTACAGACATATGCTGATTCTTCCGGACAATGTATTAACTTCCAAAAATCATCAGTTTATTTTAGCAGTAACACAACAAGGGAGCAAAGGGATAATATTAAAATGGTTTTGGGAGTGAGGGAGGTGGACAGGTTTGATACTTATTTGGGGCTACCTACCTTGGTTGGGAGATTTAAGTATCAAACTTTTTCTTTTTAAAGGACCGAGTATGGAAGAAAATTCAAGGTTAGAAAGGACAACTGCTATCTAAAGCTGGGAAGGAAGTTCTAATAAAGGCGGTGGCACAATCCATCCCTACATATACTATGGGGGTATTCCAGTTACCGATGAAGCTATGTAATGATCTTAATGCCTTGTGTGCAAGGTTTTGGTGGGGGCAAATGGGTAGTGAGAGGAAAATCCATTGGAAGAGTTGGAGGGTATTATGTCAACCCAAGAAGGAAGGAGGAATGGGTTTTCGTGATATAAGGTTGTTCAACCTAGCTATGCTAGCCAAACAAGGGTGGCGTCTATTGCAGGAAAAAGACTCATTGTTGTATAAATGTTTTAAGGCGAAGTATTTCCCACGCTGCAGCTTTTTGGAGGCTAAGGATGTGCCAAACAGTTCTTATGCTTGGAAAAGTCTTATTGCAGCCCAACCGATTCTGAATAAGGGTTGTTGTTGGAGGGTGGGTGATGGATCTTCTATACGGGTGTTGCAGGATAAATGGATACCGAAGTACCCCACAAATAGGATATTACATATGCCTTCGGAGGTGGACAGGGAGCTACGGGTTTGTGATCTTATGGACTGGACTTGTCATGGCTGGGATAGGGAGAAAATTGGCAGCATGTTTCACAAGGAGGAAGCAGAAGCTATAATCTGCATTCCCTTGAGCAAATGGCACCTTTCGGATTCCATAATATGGGTGCCCAAAAAAGATGGAGAATACTCTGTTCGGTCAGGCTACCACATTGCCAGGTTGGTGCAAAAGGAAATGCCTGGTTTCGAAGAATGCTCGGAGTCAAATACCAACAGTTTGATTTGGGCTAGGCTGTGGAAGCTTCGGATACCCAACAAAGTAAAAATTTTTGGGTGGAGAGCCGGTCATGAGATTTTACCAACAGCAGAAAATTTAGCCAAGCGCCAAGTGTTGAAGGAAGATATATGCCAATTATGCAAGCAAGAATCAGAGTCGGTGTTGCATGCATTGTGGAATTGTGCGGTGGCTAGAGACATTTGGGCTGGAAGTCAGACTTGATTGCAGAAGAGTGGGAGTGGTCAAGGTAGTTTTATCAAACTGATGGATGAGATGATGTTCAGGTTGTTAAACGAAGAGATGGAATTTTTTCTGGTGCTGAGCTGGGTTATATGGAACCAACGGAACACTATTGTCCATGGAGGAACTTTACAAGACCCAAACAGATTGGTGCAACGAGCTAGGGACCTGCTGGAGGAGTATCGTGAGGCTCAGACGCAGCTTGCTATACCGAGCCGGACTGTGGTTGTGCAGACATGGACACCACCTTCTGGGTTCCAATACAAAATAAACTTTGACACGGCAGTGTTTGATGATATCAAGGCCTCGGGTTTTGGAGTGGTGGTTCGCAATGATAAGGGAGAAGTTATGGCGGCTTTGTCTGCTAAAGGACCACCGGTGATGGACAGTGAGGAGGCGGAGGTGTTGGCAGGACGTAAGGCATTGGAGTTTACTTTGGATTCGGGATTCTCGGAAGTGGTTTTGGAAGGAGATAACAGTGGAGTCATGCGGTCCATTCAGTCAAACGGGGAGAATAAATCAGGCTTGGGTCACATCTATGGAGATATTCATTGTCTGGCAGCAGGTTTTAGAGTTTGGTCTGTTAGTTGTGTAAAACGTTCTGCAAATTCTGTGGCCCATTCGTTGGCCAAATATGCTAGACAAGTAGTTGATGAACAGGTTTGGCTGGAAGAGTCCCCACCACCTGCTCAAGAAGCTTTGTATTTTGATTCCTGTGTTGTTTCAATGAATGAATGAAGTCTGAACCCACTTTCAAAAAAAAATAATAATAATTTCAATTTCAACTAAATAAATCCTACAAATAACATAAAAAATGGCCATCATTTTTTTTTTTTTAATGGAAAATGACCATCATTAATTTCTTACTAATATAGGACGTATGCTCAATTTGACTTGCCACAAGTGACCGATTAAGCTATTACAAATGACTTCAGATTTTGAAACCCATCCTTATCTACGTGTAACACATGGCTGCAAGGTCCGTTGGTTTCTTTTATATGAGTCAAAGAACAGCACAACCACAAGCGCCATCTTAGACACAAAAATGGATGCCATTTCCTCTATTAAGAGCATCTCCAATAATCTATGTAAAAGTAAAATATTCTCTATAATAAAGAATAAAACCAAAAAAAGCCACTCCAATAGACTCTTTATACCTGAATTTTTTTGGGCTCATAAACAATAACTCATCAATTCTGATAGGCTACTGTTTATTCTTCAAGTATTTTTTTTCTATTATAATAATTAGGTGTTAAATAAAAAAAATGTTGAAAGATGTATAATTGTTAAAAAAAGAATAAATAATGAATGAAGAAATAATATTTAAATAAAACAGAGCATGAAATAAAGAATTTGTTAAAAAGTATATTTGAAAAAGTGAATAGATAAATGTAAAAATTACTGTTTATTCTTTAAACAAAAATTTGATAAATTTGCTAAAGATGCTCATAAGTGAGGCAACCAACAGCCTTTATGGACCAGCCCTACGTTTGCCGCCTTGAGAGCACACTAGCATGGTCCAAATGTTTGATTTAGACTGCACAATGCTGGGCACAATAATAGAAAGAAATTCACTGTTCCATAGGGGCAGCCTTTCTGCTTTAATTTCATGTGTTTGCACCCTGGCTTTTACTTCTCTACTTCATTGACAGCCCAAGGTTAAATATTCTTCCACGCATAAGCACATAAATGCATCACATTCACTAATGGCCTGTTTGGATGTTTAAAAAAGGAAGGGGAGTAGAGTAGAGGGAGGGAGAGTAATCTAATTACCTTGTTTGGAAGTTTTTTAAGGAAGGAGGGGGAGGGGTTTGGAGGGATTTCAACTCTCTCTATCCTCCCATTTTTAATTCCCCCAAATTGGAGAGATTTGGAGGGAGAGTAGAGTACATAAACTATTGACCAAGTAAATTACCTAATTTACCCTTATTATATTAACAAAATTACACAAGGGGAAGGGCTAATTACTCCCTTCCCCCTTACTAATTTTAAAAATATCCAAACAAGGTGAAGGGGAATCATTTTCCTCTACTCTCCTCTCCACTACTCCCCTCCCCTCTACTCCCCTCTACTCTCCTCCCTCTCTCTCTAAACTTCCAAACAAGCCATAAGTCTTTGACAAGCTCACTAAACAACTTGAGGTAGGAAATTTCTCAGTTTTGGATTAACAATAATAGCGACTAGAATCTAGAGAAGAAATCATTAATTTGTTTCCAAAGTAACATAACAAATGCTTGGAAGCAAGGCATAGCAACTAAAAAAATTAAGATTGAACACTGGCTTAGCGATGGCAAAGCAGTACAATGGGGCTAGAACAAGGATTCATGATTCCACTGGTGACAGTATTGTGACCGCATCCACTTATACAAGCAAAAACAATTTGTAGTATTTTCCTGGATATATGGTGCATCATCCCTAATAAGGTCAAGTCAATTTTTTAAGCTATCCGAATTGCTAATATTGGATTTGCAACTATTAGTGAATGAATTAGTGGATCATCAAACAGAGATGCCAGAATAGTTGGTGGAGGAGACATCATGACCAGATGAAACCTTTTGTTTCCTGCCACGTCTTCGTCTATCGCCGGCTCCTCCTGGAACTTCTCTTACCCCCTTCCCCTTCATGGCATCTTCTTGCTGTTCCACCTGTCTTCAACACAATTATGAATAATACATCAGCATGCTGCCGATACAAGAACCTTCAGTTTTGATCTTAATATTCACAGACAACTTAGCACAAGTCAAATAAATAATATTGACAAAGAAGTATAACCGGTTGGCATGTCTAACACTATGTTGATTGTTGCGTACAAATTTCTAAATATAAACCATTCCATGGTCAATGGATGACCGCAAACCAAAAAGAAAAAGGTCTAATAAATTACAGAGTCCATTGTAATGTTGCTTCAATTTTAAGTTCTAACTTTTACAACAAATCTTAGAAATAATTTTTGCAAAGGCTATCACTAAGAGGGATATTTTTCTTCCATCCACCGATTTACAATTTTATAACATGCCAAAAGATAAATCAACTATCAGTAAGGTTCATGGTACAAGTGATTGTTCATTTATGTAAGAAATTGAACTGGAAGTTTCAAAATCTAAAGCACTGTATTCAAATTCCTAATAATCATTATGGTACAAGCCAACACCTTTTTTTTTTTTTTTTTTGGGGGGTAGCAAAGCAAACAGTAAACACCTAATTGATTCCCAGTCTTGTTAAGGTGAAAATTCTCAGCCATTCATCTAAAAAATTATGTATTTCAGCCATCCTCTAAGTTTATACTTTAGAGCTTAGAGCTTCTATAGTATGTTGATATCATTTTCCAGGGAAAGAAAAAAAGAAAGAGGTGCACTGTATGGTGCATGCTAGCAAAATTGTGATGAGCCTAAAAACACTGCATTTTTTATAAGCCTTAAAATAACTTTTTTTTTTTTTTTTTAATTTTCACAGGACTTGAAAGGATCCAAAAAAAAATAAAAAAGAGTCCATTAACTACATAAAGAGAGTGTACTAACCCCTATACAGAAATTCTGAAAGTTCAAGTTACCCTCCAAATCTGAATTTCCAAAATTCATTTCAGAGGAATTGCGTTTGTTGTTGGAACTAGAAGTTTCACTGGTTGTAGTCTGTGAGCTTGAGCCAAAAGTGTCATCGTTCCCTTGAAACAACTCTTCAAACAAGTCCTGCAATTCCTCAAAGGTCTCCTCCCCCTTTTCCTGTAAATTTATCAATCAACGTACAATGATAAAGATATCATTAGTTTGTTAATGATTCTCATTATCATCATTGTAATTTATCTTCAAATCTCACGGCAAGAGCATTGCAAAGGTTCCTACAAGTAACATTAGGCAATATTGGGTCACCTTATTCCAACTCCAAAAGTGCATTTCTGTGTGCAACACAAATATTCAATAAGACTAATAGTTTTTGTGCAGAATACCCAAAAAATAAAATAAAAAATAAAAAAGCCCGAAAAACTATCTGATCTTCTCATTTTTATCTTGGATGGATAGAGCTTCTTCACCTTTTGCTTGAAATGCATTTTGGTCACTTTTCTTCCTTGTACATGTCTTCCATATGGATGACACATGACATTGGAAACAAGAGCACATGAAACAATTTTTTGAAATTCTAAGTAACATTTCTAACTTGATTGCTCAAAATACTTTTTGCATACATTTCTACACTTTTAAGGAAAATAATTACAACTGCTATCTTTTAGCCATACAGCATGACAATTTACAAGTCTGAAGTGCCTCACCTCAAAACACAAATTCCTCCTGACTTCCTTTGCCATTTTAAGGCTTAATATTTTTTTCATTGGTCACTGTACCAAGGCTCAAAGTCAGTAAATATATTGTAACCCAAAATTCATAGGCTCTCACCAAAAAAAAAAAAATATCACTAGGGTGTGCTAATCACATCTCATTGAATAAAGGTATGGTGGGCCAATTAGGCTACCAAATCAATGGACCAACACAATGCTTCATAGCCGTAGGTTTGTTAGTAAAACCTACAGTGCAGAAATGAGTTTCCTTGGTCATTAGTCAATCACTTCCAATGGTCCCATCATACTCATATCATCTCCCACTTAGAGGCTTTGGGCCTAAAGAAAACTAAAATTAATTTATTGGACCAATAACCTTAAATTGGTCCATTTTACAAGCACTTGATTGGGATTGGCTTGTGTTCACGGACGCGACATGGAAGTGACACACGATCATTTTACTTCAAGTCTCAGACAAATAAAAACTGGTCTTCCATAAGATAGCCAAAAAAATAGGAATAGATACATTTTTTCCTAATTGGGGGCACTACAAAATTTGCCTAACAACAAAGGATAAAGTAAATTATTCTAAAACTTGATACAAAAATTTAACTAAATAATCAAACAGGACTCAGGTAGAAGTTAAAAATAAATAAATAAATAAAAAAGCTTACACTAGATTTTGTTTGGCTCATCATCACTGCCATCTCATTCAGAAAATCACCCATTCCCTGCACGTGATTAATGATAGTAAGTTTATGTCAAGTAAAAATCTCATATGCGCCGGATGTATGAGACCTTTGTCTCACTAACAAGTAGGGCCTACTGTGGGACAAAGGTCTTACACGGCAGGCGCACGAGATATCTTCTCAATCATTAAACAATTTTCTTTTTTGTTTTCTTGAAGCACCAACCAATTACTAAACACAACCATTTTGAAAAAAAAAAAAAATGCAAATTACCAAACAAACGAAACAAGAATAAAAGCAACTCCAATGCTTAATACCACCGACAACTAAAACCAAAATTTGTGGCAGACTTACCAAATTACAAGACAACCAAAGCATGCAGAATAGCCAAACCGAGGTCCCCCATGGCCAAAACCACAAAAAAATGCAAACCCAGTTTATGTATCAAGCTTAACCAATGGAAAATGCCCACGGTGAAGGCTCTGATGTGAAGCAATGTTAGGACAGAGCAAGCCCAGCAAAGTTTAACAAAATGATTGGTCAAGAGGACGAAAAAGTCAAATATAAAAGTGGATGACCAAACTTTATGACCAAACTTTGTAACCAATCAAGACTCTAAAATTCTGACACGGCCTAAAGGTGCACGTTAGCTAGGTTGTAGAGAACATAAAACTTACATTTTCGTCGTCATCATCACTGTCGTAGACTCCTACATCGTACAGAAACCTTTTGTTCGAGTCAGATAGAACTGTACACAAAGCATAGAAACAACAAGATAGATGTAGCATCTCGTGAATCCAATTATCCAATAAATTATTACCCAACACAGAAAACAAAAAAGTGTAAAAAAGAAAAAAAAAAAAAAAAAAAAAACAATCATGATTCTGACATTTAATACTACTGTACTAGTACTAAATATTGCAAATTGCATTTCATTGTTTAATATTTTCAGTAAAATAATCATAACAATGGTAAAGCAGACTTCATTACCAGAATAGGCTTGTTGGATGGCCTGGAATTTTTGCTTTGCTTCTTCCACGAACTTTGAATTCCCTGATGCTGAACAACGATCTGGATGCCATCTCTATACCAACAAAAAAATTATTGTTTCTTATTACAAATTCTCTCAATTCCTAGGAAAGATTTCCCAGGAAAAACCCATATATAAAATCCACTTATTTATTGCAAAACTATGGAAAAGAAAGTAATTTTTCAATATTTTAGAAGGAACCCAGATGTTCGTTTGAGCAATTAAGCTCAAAAAGACTGATTTTAAGACATGCTTTTGAAATTCAAAGAAGACCCTTTTAAATTTTGATTGAATTGTCCAAAGAGAAAAAATAGGCTTAAAAAAAGAATGGTTAAGAACAGGTTTACAATTCTAACCAGTGCAAGTTTCTTATAAGCATTTTTGAGCTCCGAAGCAGTGCATTCCTTTTCCAACCCCAACACTGCATACAAATCATTATTGCTTTTCTCTTCTCCATTTGCCATTCTTTCAAACACCAAAACCAAACCAAACCAAACCAACACACAAACAAACACAAAAGAACTCAAAAAAAAAAAAAAAAAAAAAAACAACAACAACACCAGCAACTAAACCAAGACACGGTTTTTCTTGTCGACAAATTTTTAACACGACTTATTGTGGCCTATAACATATATATATATATATATATATATATGATATAAGATATCTATCACAAAACTTGGATTACATGTTTTGTGAATTGGAACACGGAACCTTAGCATTCGTTTTCCGTGGCAAAGAAGGGGAAGAAAAGAAAAGGAAAGAAAAGAAAACTTTTGGGAGAGATCACACACAATACAACCTCTCCCCCTAAATGCTAAAGCTCAAGAGAACACTCCAGAAGTCGGACCAAGTTATATAGTTTTAATAAAACTTTATATTATAATTGTTTATTTTTTCAACTTTTTGTATATGCCAAGGTATTTAATTACTTTATTATATTGTAATAAAATGTAATACATTGTGTTCTTATTGTATGTTGACTAAGAGATAAGGAATGGGGTGATGATGAACGGTTGAGATTGAATGTAGGTGGTAGATATTTTTTAAGATTGTCTCCAGAAAGTTCTGTTTTCACTGTTAAGTCTTTTTTGACGGCAACACTGTGAGAGATATGAGATTTCAGATTTGGGTCCCACTGGTAACTTGGGACCTCACTTGGGTAATTGGAAATAAAAAAAGGGTGTAGGGTCCACAGTTAGAAAAGAGGCACCCATTTTTTGGAAAATTTACTGAACTGCCATTCATTTTTGGAATAAGATAAAATAAAAAAATTGTCCCAATTGGCAAGTTGTTTATAAATTACTAATTTACTACTACAATTTATAGCTAAGTTCTCTTTTTGTGTTCGACAGGAATATATTGGCTTTCTCTAATGTAATTAGTATCCACTTGTGTGTATATACCATCTGCAACAATTTTATCTATGCAATTTTTTTTTTTTTTTTTTTTTTTTTTTTAGAAACCAGACCCGAAAGCCATGAACTTAAGGCTAGATTTCAAGCATAAAAATACAACTTGTATCAATTATGCATTTATTGATTATGATTTATTTATGGGTGATAAAAACGTTGCATTAAAGGAAAATATGTAGTACTAGTAAAAGATAGTTAAGCTTTGTCAAAAGCTAGCAAGTAAATTACCATGGGCTGTAATTCAAAATAATACAAGTACACTAAATGCAGCTTTGTCAAAAGCTAGCAAGTAAAAAAGGGTAGCAATCAACATGAACATCTTTGTGTATCATCTTTTGGAATGGAAATAAATCCGAACACGTACACTAAATGCAGCTTAAATTGCTGTTACTTAAATAAATTTCACTTTTCATAAAATAAAATAAAAGAGAGTGTGTTGGGGACATAACATTTTGATAAGCCTTCAATTGAATAGTTAATTAACAAATATGAATACTACTTGACCCAAAAGGCTTAAACCTATAACTTTGGGTCCAAATATATTATATTAAACCCCTCACTTTTGTCATTTCTACGCAAAATGGGACTTCACTTACATGTTTATACCCAACATTATATATCTCCCCTTTCATGTGAGTTTTTGCCTTTCTATGATTTTTGATAAGTCTTACTAGCACCCCCTTACTTTATGGCTTTTTTCCTTCATCAATGTGTCATCCATGGGCTTCTCATACATCATCCATAGACAAACCACGTGTCAACCCAACACTTTCATTTCCATGGGAACCCCATGTCACAAAGTGATTTAGTGCACCATTAGCAACACTCCTTTGTTAGGTCTTTTTTCAAGATCATTACACATTCTTGGAAACTAGCTCACACTTCCATATCTATGGGAACCGCACGCCACAAAGTGATTTAGCGCACCATTAGCAATACTCTCTTGTTGGGGAGAAAACATCTTGGGGAGCATCTAGTTAAGTAGTTAATGTAGTATATAAAGATAACACCACTTGATCCAAAGAGCTTAAACCTATTAGTTTGGATTGAACTATGTTATATAAACCATTCCCTCTTGAATTTCTTATTAATGTGAGACATCAATTACACATAAATACTCAACACACTAAGGGAGAGTGTAAAAAAAAAACATTTAAACATAAACATAAACATAAACTTAATTTGGCCAAGGTAATTATGCTACCCAAAAGTAACTTTCATCTAACATAACTTAGTGCAATCTCCGCCTATAAATTTGAGTATGCACAGATTCACTTTGTGTGGGAGAGCTTTCATCTTACTATTGAGCTTTATTTAGTGACAACAACTATTTTAGGAGAAATTATTGGAACCTTTTGGAGGACCACTGATGTGGTCCTCCCAAGTCTTGCCACCCAATAAGAAAATAGCACCTAACCATTTTTTTAAACTCAACTCCACATCATCACTTACCCATTAACTCAACTATTGTTAGCAAATCAAACTAAGGTTAAAACTAATACAAACACAACCGAATTTAACCCAAAATCAACTAAACAGTGATTCAAAATTTTTCTCAAACCCTTAACATTATCTGCCTCTTTCTTCCTCTCTCCCTCTAACTCTATTTCCCCAATATCTCTCTAGAGAAGAAATTTCCCTTCTCTCTCCGTATGAAACTGAAATTTCCAAAAGTTTAGGCCATGGAAGGTTGCTGTTTTCACCCATCACCATTTTCATCACCACAAGAATTCCAGTGGTACAGTCAGTAGAGGGCAGAAGGGAAAGCCAACAAGTTCCATGGCGGTGTGTGGATTCAAACTTGGTGGGGACATGAGAAGGTTTGGGTTGCATGTTCTTTACTAAGAGGCAAAGATAGGACCTAGGGCCACAAGCTCCACGATGGCCGATTTTGGCACTCAATTTGGTGGGGACATGGGAATTTTGTAATTTAGGTTTTAAGACCCATGCCCATTCGATCTTAACAGGGACGTGATTGATGAGATGAAGGTATACAAGTAAGTTCTTTTCAATTTGTAATGTGGGGAAGATTGTGATTGTGAGTCTTTTAGTTGCTGGGTTCCATGATTTTTGAATTTGAACGTTGTTGATGCTGCAAAAATTGATGTCCTAAAGTTTTGAATAAAGATTGTATTAGTGGTATTTGGTTGTAGGTTTGCTGCTATCTTGAAGGATTTGGTTCTGATGTGAATTGTTTATGTGGTTTTGGTATAGTTGTTTTATTTTGGAGTTGTAAATGTTTTTCAAAAGCTCAGTTATCCTTGCATTAGTTTGTATGTTAGGCTATATTAGCTATGTTAGCTTTTAGTTGTATTTGCAAATAAATTTTGTGTTTATAGATAAGGTTCATCTTTTTGTTTTGGTGTTTGGATCTCATTGTAAATTTTGTTCATTTTGACAATAAAATTTCTCATTTGTTAGACTATTAGTGATTTTTTTTTTTTTTTTTTTGAGAGAAATGTTAGAAATTTTATTGATGTAAAGCTATTGTATTACAAAAACTTTGGCCATGAGAATCCTGGGTAGCACATGAAGGCCACAACAAGTTACATTACAACCCAACGTTACATTTGTTAGGGCCAAAACAATGAAAGAAAAAACAGAGCCTAGCTTTGGGACCTAGGCAGTGAGCAGATGAGTTGAAAAACAGCAAAACCAACACTCTTTTTTGGGGTCAAATGGCAGCTGCATCTTCAATTAAATTCCCCTCCCCCACCCCCCCCCCCCCTTTTTTTTTTTTTTTTTTTTTTTGCATCCTAGTTTGGTTTACTAAAGAATGAGTAAAGGAACAAAATAACCCAATTGTCCTAGAATATCTAACAATTGCAGCAACATCTCCAATACAACTTTTCACAGATAGCATATTTAAACGTTATTGCTTTTTTTGATAAACTTCAAATTTCATTCAAGGAAAAGGAACATGGAGGCAATCATCGATACAAGTAGAGTAAACCACACAATTACCAATAGACCAATCAAGTGGGACATCTTCAGCGTTTAAACTTAACGCACCATTTTTTTTTTTTTTTATAGGAAACTAGAACTTTAAACCTTTTACTAAGAGCACCAACCATCAATCCCATCTCATCCCTTATCACAACACTTACCCCACACATACGTTGAAAAAAGAAAATTGCAGCATCCACATTGACTCTAAAGATAGCATCAGTAGGCAGCTTCCAAGCTTATGAATACTTTGCAGATTCAAGAGGGGACTTCACATTGACAGCCCTGAAATCACTATTAAACTGCCCAACCCACAGCACTAGCAAAGAATTAGTTATGAATTTCCTACCATAGAAACCAAAGCAAATCCATAAAATTCTAAAACTATACAGTATGTTGAGACTGAAAAAAAAAGAGGAGTAAACTTCCACACTTCCACAACATCTGTACAATTCCAAAGTAAAAGTTTAAGAAACCAATCATCAAGCTTAATTATCCCCAAATCCAAAAAATAAAATGTCAGATATTTACAAGCCAAACTACTCAATCCCTAGAACACCTCCAAGAAATTCATATGCAATCATAAACTAAACCAGCAAAAATACCATATTTTCCCCTTTGCTCCAAAACATTATTCAAATGAAACTAGAACAAAAGTAAAAAATACACACACAAACCAAACAATGAAACACCTTTACAGTTCACAAGAAATTGCATATAAGCACATTTGAAATGAAAATACTTTTCATTTATATTAGTTATATTCAATTGAATGAATAACAGTGTTGAATAATACAATTTTTGTCTAGAAGATGAGAAGGCATAACAAAAGTAAATATACAAAAAAAAAAAAATATATATATATATATATATATATTCTAACATATCCTAAAATCAGCCTATTTTCATTGCCTTCAAAATACAAAAACTATTGGAAATATGAATGTACGCAGCGAAAAATTAACAGATCTACTTCATTTGCAATTGATAACATGTACTATGTAAGTTTCAGAATTTAAATACAAGAGTGTGTACCTTAGTGCAGTGAATTTCAAAACCAAAAATCAAAAGTTCTTGGGAGCACTTTTAATCTTCACTCTAATTCCACTAACGCCCAAGATGTATAGTCTCTCAATTAGTTATATGTGTATGTTCTTGAGAGAATAAAAGAGTGTCCAACACTAACATACAAACTGTTTCATACTCATACAAAATTCTATATGTTTCTCTCAATATAACTAATTATCTAATTGGGCCAGTCTTTTGAGCCTTTCCAATTGGGCTTTAATATGTGGCTTGGAGTAGGACCAAAAGGGAACAAATAAAACACTAGCTCCAATGGGCCTTAGGCTTTTCTATCAACTCTTGACAAGTTCAAAGTTACCATTAATTATATTTAATACCACTATATAAATATAATTGCATAAATATAATTGCACTCTAAGCCTTATTAATAAATTATATCTCAAGACTTTATTGTACATGCAACTCCTTCATAAAATATTCATAGTAATACAAAGTCATAAATGAAGACTGCCACTTTCTAAATTACTACATCTTAATCCTTGAGTACCCGGTTTAATCATTTTAAGTTATTCATCATATATTTATGAAATCCAATTTCATAAATATATACTTTAGTAATTTATTATCAAAGTGGTTAGGTTTAACTCTCTGAATAACTGAATCCATTAAACTTATCTCAATGGAATATTTTATATCTCCGTTAAGAGACTATGAATTCCATCTTGAAAATATATGTTCCATCAACACTAAATGTGACTGCCCAACATACTGAGGTTTTGACCGTTACATTAGATCTCACTCTTGATATATCAAAGTAACTTACACTTCATGATCAGGTCTATTATTCTCTCAGGATTAAGAACTCAAGTAAATATAAGTCGTGAGATTTATTATTCAACTGACAGTCGTTAGAAGAATAATAAATCTCACAGCGGTCTAGTTCAATATGTCTTAACTTTTAAAACATATCAACATATCAATTAGAAATCTTCACTTCCATGATCAAGACAAATCATCTTAGTTGATATGTTATAGTCTTCACAGATGAAATGCCTAATTTCATCACCGACTACAAATTAATATTCTGAGTTTACAAAGAATTTGTGATTTATATCTTCTGTGACATTTCACATAAATCACATACTATGCATCTCATGGACTATATAATAATGTCCTAATATTCATGTTATAATTATTTTAGATAATAATAAAACAACTTTATTGATTACAATATTAAGTCATACATAATGTCATACATAACATCATACAATAGGATTTAAGAGCACTAATCCTAACAAAAACAACATTTCCTACAGCTTTCTAACTTTCACTCATCTCATCATCAATCTATACTTGTTAGTTGCATACTTGTCAAGAATCTTCTGAGTTGAATACTCATCAAATATCTTTCAAGTCAAATCACTTTTGTCTTGGATTTAGTTGTGTAAAACCATTTTAAAAAGAATTCTGCAAAATTAGATATGGACATTTTCAATTATTAGTAACAAAGTGATAACTGTTGATACAAATAAATAAACATAACTAATGAGGAATAAAAAAAATTAAAATAGCAAGTATACTTACCTGGTTTAAATGATTCAAGCAATCGTTACTTTGAAGCATGCTTGTTAAACTAACATTTGGTGAAGCACCACTCCAATAAGAAAAATGGATCTACATTCAAATTATCTCAACATCAAATGGTAGATATTTATAAAAATGAAACACACGTGCATCAATCATTTTATTTTATTTTTTACTTGTACCTGATTTAATAGTTGAAAATAATTTGAATTACTGGTCATTGGCATGCCTAGAGAATGGAACACCTATAAAATACTATAAGAGATTAAAGTGTATAATCATTTAAAAATAAAAAAAAAAGAGGATGCAAGGGGCTTAGATCATACTTGATTATTGTAGTTCTCATCCATAGGTATGCTAGATGGGTGCATCAGCTGGCATAGACTTGTACATTGTGGTGCATATGTTGAGATTTGTGAATTAGTGACAACTATTGTAAGGTATATAGTGTTATTTTAATAAGACTATCATTATTGACAATGCAAGTAATAATGTTTTTTTTTTTGGATAAACTTCAATGAAACTTCATTAAAAAAGTGCAAAACAGGGGAGGAAGTCTGCCTTACAAACTTCAACTAACACTAATGGCAGACTATCCTTAGTGAAACACATAGACTATGGGGTTCTTAGAGCTAGATTTGCAACTTCATGGGTTGCTGAGTTGCAGGCTCTTCTAACCTAAACAAAAAAAAAAAAACATAAGAAAAGACCCTACAATTGAGTCGCAAGTAATAATGTTATTTTCATAAGACTTAAGGGCTATATATAGTACATTATTGACAACTATTCCAAATGCAATATAGACAAGATAACATATATATATATAAGAAAAATTGTAAGTGTTTACAAATAAATGGTAGTAAAAAAAAAAAAAAAATTGTCCAATGCAAACTTGGGTTACCCAAGTTTAAAGAGTCACTTGATTATGTAAAATTATTTATAGATAAAAGCCAATACCTTCTCTAACATGACTAGAGTTTGTTGGAAGTCCTCTCGTGGGTAATTGTTCTAAAAAAAGAGAGGAAACATTGGGCATTTTTCACAACAAATAAATAATTGAATCGTTGAACTAACATTTTTTTTTCAATTTAAAATTTAAAAACAAAAATATTTACCTGATCTCGTAATATCTTTTAATGTCTCTCTTTTACGCTTCTCCATGTTGCTTTTTATTCTTGCATTTTTGGTCGCACACATGGGGGATATAATATAGGCAAATTATTGACTGAGAAATTTGTCTTCTCAACATCACCAAATATAGTATTATCAACAAAACCATTTTCTCTTTTACCATCATCTCTTGCCACACTTAACCCCTCCATATCTTTCTGAACTATTTCTATCATCTCTCTAATTTTTCTTTTGCACATTTTAGTATGTTGAGTTGTTGCTACACTTCTTGTGAAAATTTCATAAACTGAGCGCATTAATTCATTACGACGTGATGTCATTGACAACTCATCATTTGCATCGGCTGATTTTGCATGATCACATACATCACTATCTTTCTTTGTATCTTTTGTCCATCGTTTCAAAACATACTGAACATGAAGCTCTGTTACATATTTTACAATAAGTATTCGCAAAGCATGTCAACATAGTAACTCCAATGTTTCAAACATTTTACAGCTGCATGTTACAACAATATTTGAAGAGTTAAAATGGACAACATGAACCCTCCAACCACCTCCTTCAATGACTTCATAGGTGGAAGACACTCTATCAAAATTAACATCTTGGTGTGTAAACCCTTAAGGTAGAAGTAATTTCTAACTCAAATCTTTTAAACATTGTACAAGTGTAAATAGATGATGCATGTTGCAAAAGTCCACAATTTTGGACTATTTGAAAAGATGTACCTTGTTTGCAATGAAAATTTTCTTCTAGCTCTTCCGTGCACATATTTTTTGAAGCTTTCTCATTCTCATGTACAAATTCTGTTAGCCTCGTTGTTTTGCATGTCATATGTTGAAAAACATTATTTGCACTCTCATTCTTAGATGAAACTTTCATTCGGCAAGAGAAAATGTTATGACTAAAAACTAAACACCACCTTTCACGATTTTCATATAAGGTGCTAAGCCACTTATTGCCCACCAAATTGAAATCTCTAAGCAAGGCATCCCAAAAAGACTCAAACTCTATTTCTGTCTCACAATTATAAAGAATCTTATTAAATCTACTCTTAAATTCAAGATTCCCATAATGCCTTGGTAAATTTTTTGCAGCATTTTTTGAGATATGCCATAAGCATAGGCGATGGCAAGCATCAGGAAGCACAACTCTTATGGAATTCTTCATTGCTTGACATTGGTCAGTAAAAATTGTCTTTGGTTTTTGATTTCCCATTGATTCCAAGAATGTTTCAAACAACCAAGTGAACGAAGTAGTTGTTTCATCCAATAGAAATGCACAACCAAAAAGTACATTCTTCCAATGATGGTTGACATCTACAAATGGGGCACATATCATATTATACTTGTTAGTTTGATATGTAGTGTCAAAGCATATTACATCTCCAAAAGAGTTATAATCAATTCTTGATCTACCATCTCTCTAAAAAAAATTTGTCATTCGATTTTCTTGATCAACTTGAATTGCATAAAAAAAACATAGGATCTTCTACTTACTTTTGTTTAAAATGATTTACTAAACTTTGAGCATCTTCGGCCTCCACATTGATTAACTTCTACTTGTTCACCACATTATAGCAATCTCGTTTTATAAACCCAACATTTTCAAATCCCCTAGCTTCCTCAACTAAATAGGAATATGTATTTACTGTTCTTATGCCCGCTTCTTTGAAAGTTCTTATTACACCTAACTGAGCATTAGTTATTTTTTTATTCAACCTTAAAAACGGTATTTCTTCAGGCTTTGCAAGTTCATGATTATGATTAGGATTGAAATGAGCAACCTTCCACTCACCATTTGTCACTATAAACTAGATACTAGCTTCACAACCAGTC
Organism: Quercus gilva; assembly: GCA_023621385.1. Taxonomy (NCBI): domain Eukaryota; kingdom Viridiplantae; phylum Streptophyta; class Magnoliopsida; order Fagales; family Fagaceae; genus Quercus; species Quercus gilva. The sequence goes on along the minus strand of CM042477.1, from coordinate 2,771,347 downwards.
CTAGTTTGTAATCTTTTGAATTTCTTATCATCCAAATGGTCACCATCTCATGGAAATCCTTCTTTCGAACACACATTCTCTCGTTTTCTTACACCATTGTTTGCATATCTGAGTTTTTCTTTTCGAACACTAAACCCAATTCGTATAGCATAATCATTATACAATTTATATGCTTCCTCCTCACTGTGCACCACCATTCCAAGAAAATTTTCAACATCTTGTAGTTCTTCATCGGCTCTAATATTTATAATTAAAAATATCACGAAACACATTTCTAAGGAAACTCAAATCAAAATGATAATAATAATAAAAAAGAATGGTTAGAATGGCATGTGCATATAAACTATTAATTGTAAGAAAAACATTTTGAACTATTTTTACATTTTGGACTTAAGGTTCATTTAGAACTGGTGCTTTGTTTTAAGACCAAAGAAATAGAGTGACATTTAACAAACCCAAAAACAAAAAGTAGGCAGGGATCTGGAATGGGTTCTAACAATTCACACCACAAACTCATAAAAATTTAATTTTTAATATCTATAAACTAGAAAGAAAGAAACCAACACATAAAAATTTCATTTTTTTAATTCTTTCTGATCTTGGGCTTTTAAACACGTAGAAGACACCATATTTATAAACTACATAAAAATAAAACAAAGCTAAGAAAATGATACATTGAAGAGTGAAATGAGTCTTTGTAACATACATACCTTGATCAATCTTGGTTAGTTGCAATGGTGGTGTGTGGATTCTAGCAACCACTTCAGTCATAATTTACAGTCAATCGTACTCACTATTTATCCAAGGGAGAAGAAAGAAGCCCAGCATAAGATTTTTTGAAAGACTCGTCCAATGATGCAGGAAGGGAGAGGGAAGAGGATTGAGTTGGTAAAATAAAATTTTGGGTTTCAGAAATTGAGTGAGAAGTGGCTAATTGAGTTTGGGTTAACACGGTTAGAAGGTTTCTCCTATGTTTGTTTTAGTTTTAACCTTGGTTTGATTTGCTAACAATAGTTAAGTTAATGGGTACGTGATGATGTGGAGCTAAGTTTAAAAAAATGGTTAGGTGGCATTTTCTTATTGGATGGCAGGACCTGGGAGAACCACATCAATGGTCCTCAAGGAGGTCCCAATAATTTCTCCAATTTTAGGTCATAACTATTGTCTCTCTCTGGCAACCTTAAATTTCGTACTTTTTGTCTGCATAGGCATCAAATCAATTGTTTATTGACAATTTTGTTGTTTACAATTTCATCTCCCCCAATTTCTGAGTGATTAATTAATTAATATTTTCTCTAACTTCCGTAAAGTGATTTAAGTTTTTGTTCCACATTTTCTTCCTCTGTAGTTCCGAGAAAAAGACTTCTTTCCAAGCCAACATATTAAAATCTAAGCTTACGAAAAATTATTAGGTACTCTCGGAGTACCATAAATGCGTACTTCGCCCTCTCACACGAATAGTGAGTCTTATCATAAATTTAATTAATAAGACATACCATTCATGTCAAAGGAGGGAGCACGAATTTACAGTACTTCGGGAGTACACAATAATTTCCCTAAGCTTACAACACAACGAGGTCATTTAAATCAGTTGAACTACTATAAAGTATGAACAACAATGGGTTGGTTTTGTGAACCATTTAGAAGAAAATTTTGGGCCAAAAAACTATATATATTCTCACTGTTAAGAATAATACTGTAGTTAAATGAATAAATTAATTATTTTTAAACAATTTAAAATTTTGAGATTAGAGTAATAATTTATTATGATATCAGAGCAATTGTTCCTGAGTTTAAATCTAATTTTGCTTTTATCTCTTATTTAAAATGTTAAAAATTATATATATTAGACTTCATTTATTAAAAGAGTGTTATAATAAAAATAAAATAATTAAATTCATTATGTCTTAACCGTTTAAACTTTGTGACTATCGATAATCTATGGTGTTTTTGAAATAACAAACACAAAAAAGTGCAAGTTTGTAACCATACCTAAGCAAAAATTGTGGTTGATGATGAATGAGAATCTGGGTTATAAATTTTGGTTTTGTAGCTTTAGAATATTAGAATCAATGGGCGCTTAGTGATCATCTACTACAGTCAGTGACTCAGTTAGCACTTAGCACATCCATGTTTGGGACCATCAGGATCTGTGCAATTGAACCATGCATATGGAAATAATGGCTTCGAGACGAATTCATAAGTGACAAACTCGCAAATGGTCCACTTTGGCTCAAAATGTCCACGTGATATTCAGCAATGTGGGATTGGAATTTGGAAGGCCCTGGAAAATCTGTTCCTCTTTTAAGTATACCATCTAACTCACCCACTCAATTAATTGGAAAAGTAGGGATAGTGACCTACAAGCTCTTGTATATATGGAGAGATAGACATATCATTCATAGAAGATTTATTTATTTTTTTTTTTTTAATTTTTTTTTTTTTTTTTTAAGAATTCGTAGAAGAAATTAATTGCACATCATCTGGTTCCAATAATTTGCATCTTGTTTAGCAAGCTTGTTATCACCAACCTTCCATCATGTTCCTATGGAAAAAGATGTGCCACTACCATTTAAATTGGAAATCATGCATGGGTGAATAATAAGTCATATTCATGGACCCCAAAGAAAAAGTTATATTCACTTAAGCAATAACATGTATCTAACTTCGGTGTTTAATTTTCAGGTTTAAGGGGTAACAGACCAGGATTAGGATTCTTAAGGTATAGGGTCAAGAGTTTATTTGGTTTTATTTATTTATATATATAAATATATCGATTGGAACAAATAAGAAAGAAAATTTTTTACTTTCCAGAATATATATATATATATATATATATTAAAGAAGTTAATTTTGGAACTCCAATCTATAATCTATTACTTGTAGTAGGAAAAAATTTGTCATGGTATTACTTGTAGTAGAAAAAATTTGTCATGGTCAGGGGCATAGTCAGGAATAAATACTTGGGGGGGTCGGGTTGAAATAGAAATATACTAACTATGAAGGTTGAAATCGACGACAATGAGTATCATCATTGTATAGATAGTCTATATTTTTAGGTTGATATAGACCTTCTTTGAAATAAGCTCATCGGATTTCATCTTGTTTGTTGATAAGGAATTCACATATTTGTTTACGTGATCCTGGATCAAGATCTATCTCTTCAAATTGAAGTTTGACATTTGGAGGGGTGTTCATCAGGCATTGAAGTATTAACATTTGTTTCTACAACCACAGGTGTCCTAATTTCTGAATTGTTAATATCTTTTTTCTTAAAGAATGCATTAACTGTTTTTCATTTGCTCATAATTCTTTTAGTTTTAAGAATATGACTCAAAAATTAACCTGAAAAGAATTTTAAAAAAAAAAATTTAATTAAAATTTTTTACTTAGTTATATAAATGTTATTCATTACTCAAGAAAAAAAAAATCCACTATAATTTAAACAGTCAACCCATTTTTAATACAACTTTAATTAATAATAACCCCTCAAACAAAAACAAAAATAATTTAATTAATTTGTCTTTTATAATGTATTGGTTAATTTAATTATATAGTTTTAATTATTGTTGTTTAGCGTAACAATAAACTATATTGCTTTAATTTATTTGTCATTAATTATACTGCTTTAATTTGTTATATTGTTTAGCCCCTTGTACATATTACACTAAAAGAGCCGAATATTATACATTCCATGTGCAGCACAATAATTAAAGCAGTGTAATGTGATGCACATTACATTGCTTTAATTATTGTTTATCGGGCCCCATGAGCCCATCTACCCCCTCCCCACCCCACTTAACAGACAATAGACAAGCACAACATGCGCCTCAATCACAATAGCCAGCTGTAATCAGAAAATTTCGCAATGCCAATCACAAATCACAACACACATTACACTAAATGACAATCAATATCTCACCAACACCAACACACCAACAGATAAGATAAAGCCAAATTCAAAAAGACAAAAACAAGAAAAAAGTAAAATGGCCAGCCAATCAAGAACTCACAGTTCAAAAGAGAGAATGACTTACTGAGATAGGCTATTAAAGAATAAAGAGAGAGACTCATTCATAAATTTCATTTCATTTTTTCATTTCAGTGAGATAAAGAGAGAGAGACTAAGAGAGAGTTAGAGAGAAAAACCTTGAGGTAGTGCCGGAGGGAGCACCGAGCACTAGAGTAGGGGCAGAGCGATTTGTGATCTGCGATCTCCGATCTACGATCTGTGAAAATTTCATTTCATTTTTTCATTTTAGTGAGATAAAGAGAGAGAGACTAAGAGAGAGTCAGAGAGAAAAAGAGAGAAATACCTTGAGGGAGGGCCGGAGGAAGTACCGAGCACCGGAGCAGAGGCAGAGCGATCTGCGATCTGCGATCTACGATTTGCGATCTGCAATGAGGGGTGATCGGGCGAGTGACAACAACGGCGACGTGACTATGGGTTTGGTTTGTTGGGGTTTGGTTTTGGTTTGCTCTGTATTGGGGTTTTTATTTTTATTTTTTATAAACACCTCTGTATTTGATTTGCTGGAGTTTGTTTTGCTTTTGCTCTGTATAAATAGTATTGGGGTTTGGATTTCTCTACCAGTGACGTGATGGGTTTGATTTCTGATTCTCTGTATTGGTTTTTTTTTTTTTTGGTTGAGAATCTGTGGGCTTGCCGTGAGCGAGCTACCTTTGTAATCTATTGGGCTCGCCGTGGGCTTGCTTCTGTTACAATTTTTTTTTTTTTTTTTTAGATTTTAGTTCAAATTTCTTTTAGGCTTTTCTTTTTTTTCTTGAAAGTAGAACAAATAATTTTTTTTTTTTTTTTTTAAATTTGAAGGTGTTCCTAATTTTTTATTGAGGGTGTTTCTATATGTGGTTGCCACTGGCTAGGAGTGGGCTAGGAGAATAGGTGAGAAATGAGTAGGGGGGCTGGCTGTCTAATGTTATTGGGGGCCCATTTATTTTTTTCTTCATAGTCTAATGGGAATTTTTTTTTTTTTTTTGCAAGAGCCACGCCCACCCCCCCCCCCCCCAAGCCACTATGTGGCTCCGCCCCTGGTCATGGTTGCTTACCTTTTTAATTGGTAATAAAAAAAATGGTATATATTATATAACAGGAATGTCATAATAGTTTGAAAATATTTTAGTTATAATGACCAACTTTCAAATGTAAAAAAAAAAAAAAAAAAAAAAAGAAAAAAAAAAAAAAAAAAAAAAAAAAGAAAAAGGAATAGGGTTTGGGGCGGTGCAGTTAAGTTCTCATTTCAAACAAAAGATTCCCATTAGCTAACACACGCAACATTTCACTTTCGGCTCGTGGGTGATGGTCCTTTCTGGAGAAACATATTTTGCAGGCTGTGCTTCAAACTTCAAGAATGGCACATGGGTGATGGGGAGTGAATGAATGAGTAAAGGAGGTTGATATTTTGTATTTGGAACTTGGAACTCATTTGTCCACGTCGTTCATCGATTCCATGCATCTAAGCTTTTGTAACCCGAAAAGTCCAAAGACAAGCTGGCTGCTGGACCTTGGAGAGTCCTTCAGTAGTCTTCTACAAGCTCCATATATTCTAGAGTATATCATGCATGGGGCTCTGTTATTATCAAGTAAAGTAACCAAAGAAATTGATCCAGCGAATCCAAATTTCCTTTGGGGCTCTACCTTAGGGGAAAAAATAGAGTAAGGAAACTCCGTTCTATAAAATACAAAAAAGTCCAAAGATACACACTTTCACAATTATTACGGAAAAAATTTGCTTTTGACCTTTTTAAAAAAATAATCCAGCATTTTGCCAATTTTTTAAAACTAATTAGAGAAATGACCCTCTTTTGAAACTCGATTTATGATAAATCCAGTTAGGTCTTATAGCGGCATTTTTAAGGACCTATAATGATGTTTTAAGGACTTAAAGTGGCGTTTTATAACTCGACCTCTATGAAATCGAGTTATAGGTAAAAAAAAAAAAAAAATTGCCTATAACTCGATTTCATGGAGGTTGAGTTACAAAACGCTATTATAGGCCCTTAAAATGTCACTATAGGTCCTTAAAAACGCTACAATAGGGCTCCAAATTTTTTTTTTTTTTTTTTTTATAACTCAATTTATCATAAATCGAGTTACAAAAGAAGGGCATTTCCCTAATTAGTTTAAAAAAAAGGGCAAAATGTTGGATTGTTTTTTTAAAAATGGCAAAAGCCCATTTTGTCCCAATTATTACACATGTTAAGCGGTTATTGGAAAATTTTTCACAAAATAATAATAGTGGTTCTCATATGTAAGCTAGTAATGGAATCCATTCACACAATGACAAATGTGCAAGTTTCATCAAAGTTTGTGACCAAATGTGGTTCAAAATGGTCATATATATCACCGTTTGGTAAAATATTTAACAATATACTACTGTTTGTGAAATATTTAGCAATCTACCATCTTTTTAAAACTCGAATTTACCGAATAATTCAAGTTCCAAAAACTTGAGTTTTTTGAAAAAAATAGCCTTTAAATTTGCCATGTCATTTTTTATGGAACTCAAGTTTTATAACAAATTTTTCCATAAACTCGAGTTTTAAAAAAGTGGTAAATTCCTAATTATTTCATAAACAGTGATAGATCCATATATATTTTGCAAAACAGTGGTACCTGGTCATTTTGACCACCAAATGTGTCCATATAAGAACATTTTTTTTTATTATTATTATAAGTACTAGTAGTAGTCCCCGCGTGGTAAGTGATATAATTCAATAACAAATTGACAAATATGCAAATTATGTCAAAGCCTGTTACAAAATGTTTGTCCCTAAAATAAAAACGTAAAATGGGATAATGTCACTTTCCAAGAGGCTATAGAGGTTTAGAATCATGGTTGTCAAAATTGGGATTCTACGTAAGATCATTGGAGGTAAGTGGGATCATGGATTGTAGGATTGGATCGTGAATCATAAGATCCTACATTATTTAAGAAAAAACTATAAAAATAAAAAATAAAAAAATAAAAACAAATTGGTATGTTAAACAATCACATAAATTATACATTCACAAAAAATAAAAAATTTGCATCCATTTGATGTAATTACCATGCATCATTACATTCATTTGTAAGCATCATTTAAGATGTCAAAAATCTCAAAACGTAACACTCTATTGGGATGTTATTTTTTGTTTGTTTTCAACTAACACTCTATCTCGCTACATTAGAATAGCAAAACTTGATCTATTGGAATATTATTTTTCATTTGGGTCCGACTGAATCTTTTGTTAAGTTAAAGAAGATTACAAGAAACTAAAATCATTTGGAATTGTTAGAATCATATGATCCTGAATGATCACTAAGATCCTTGAAAGATTTAGATCGTTTTGGGCATGTAAGATCATAAAATCGTAGGATCGTAAAATCCAGATCGGAATTTTGATAACCATGTTTAGAATAATGAGAAACCTTGCCCTTAGCAAAACTCAATTGGAGATTGCTCACTGAAAAAGTTTCCCTATGGACCCGTGTGATGAAGTGTAAGTACCTTACTAACCAAGCCATCCTCTCTACCTAGAAGCCAAAGAATACTTGCTCTGAAGCATGGTTGTCAAAATCGGGATCCTACGTAAGATCGTGGGAGGTAGATGGGATTGTGGATCGTAGGATCAGATCGTGAATCGTAAGATCTTACATTATTTGAAAAAAAAAAAAAAAAAACAAATTGGTATGTTAAATAATTACATAAATTATACATTCATAAAAAATCAAAAATTTGCATTTATTTGATGTAATTACCATGCATCATTACATCTATTTGTAAGCATCATTTAAGATGTCAAAAATCTCAAAACGTAACACTCTATTGGGATGTTATTTTTTGTTTGTTTTCAACTAACACTCTATCTCGCTATATTAGAATAGAAAACTTGATCTATTGGAATATTATTTTTCATTTGGGTCCAACTAAACCTTTTATTAAGTTAAAGAAGATTACAAGAAATCAAAATCATTTGGAATCGTCAGAATCGTACGATCCTGAACGATCATTAAGATCTTTGAAAAATTTAGATCGTTTTGAGTAAATGAGATCGTAAAATCATAGAATTGTAAGATCTACATCAGAATTTTGACAACCATGCTCTGAAGTGAGGCAGCCAATCCTTTATTGGATATCAACTCTCATACTACTTATTTTGGAAATATCAGTGGTCATATCTCTGTCCTCTTCTCTATTTGTTTGCATGGACCTTTCATCATTAATGAGGGTAGAAATCCTTGTTAGCCAGGTTTTAAATGCTCAACTACAACAGCGGTCTAAAATGAGAGAGTTGATTCTCAGAGATTTGATGGTGGGACAGTTGCTGAGGGCATTTTTTATTTTTTATTTTGCACAACTATGGGCCTATAACAAAGCCCATAAGATCTAACACCGATCAAAAAAGAATTTTGAGTCGAACTTGCTTTTTGTATTCCTATTTGCCATATAGACCAAAGCCTGTACTTGAAAAGATTTTGATGGCCATGGATGGTCTTCACAGTGAAAAAATTCGTTCTTTTCACATTTAGTACATGGCATGGGACACCACCTTCATCAGCATTCAGCATTGGTAAATAGAGACAATATCAGCCATGGCTACTAAGATTCATTCCACATTTGCATTAATAACATTTCCACTCCAATATAAGAGTTCCTTAGCCAACCCAACTTCTGGCGTCCAGAGTCCCATGTGGATTGTTTATCAGCCAATTGCTAGACAGATATGGAAGAAAATTCACCTGGCCCCTAAACAGATCTGGTCAATTTTCTTTTGAAGTCCATGATAAGCTGTTTAACTCTCTCCTCTTCTCTCCTCCTGAGACCTAATTCATAAAGCCTAAGGTCCATCTCAATCTGTGTCATGGAACATAGATAAATGCTTTAAAAGAGGCTCAAACACAGTCCAATTATTCCACCACACCTTCGCAGGGCCCTTGATTATCTCTTTAACTTTCCTAACTTTTGTTCAAAACCAACCATTTACTAGAACTGAAATACTTTCTGCTTATATATGCAATAATTATCCAATACCTTGAGCATTTGCAACATATCTCTTGCAGCATGTGAATACTATAAGTGCACTTGTAGCATGTGAATATTGTGAGTGGGCATGCTTTAAGTGCATATACCCGATGCAAGAGATACTTATTCTTCTGTATGACTAATATGGTCAATATGTAGCCTTAATCTTGGCCCAAATCATGTTTCCTTGCGACTTGAGTGGTCTCCAATTGAGCAAGATCATTGGTGCATGTTTTAAAATGTAATAATATCAACAACGGTTGCCATTCTTCTGCTGAGTCGACTCTTAACTGTTGTGCAATTCCCATTACACAGGTGACTATGGAATAAACCCTTCTTTCTTTTTTAATTTGATTGACAATGTTATGCATTTGATATTCATAGGCAGATACTTATTAAATTTCTGTTTTAATAGAAACAATCAAAGTATCATAGCTATGTCTTTTTTTCTTTTCTTTTTTTTTTTTTTTTGCTGAGAATCATAACTATGACTTTAGTAGTTCAAATGGTTTTAAAAAATAAAATAAAAACTTCGGTTAAATAAATTATAATTTATGTAATGGGATTGTTGATTTTTCAGATAACTATGTCATCTCACGGCCATTATTGCAAATACCAAAATGTCATAAAGGACCCAATGCCTTCATGATTAATACATTGCTTAGTTCCTTTCTTGGTATATATTCTAATATGAAATAAAAGAACAAAGGTACAACAATTCCCTCAGTCAATAGCATCAATAATTAGGAGTCATCCATGCTTTGAATCCGTCTAGTTTACTGCTTAGAATGCTCTTTCTCTCTCTTTTCCTTTCTAAATTTAGTTTGATAAGTTGGAATGATCAATTGGGTTCATGGGTTTTTTGAGATAGTTCCCCCCATTTAAATTAGCAAGTGCTTGACAATCTGTAGCCAAAAGGGCGGGAAACAAAAACAAGTGCACCCATGGAAAGTTTTTTGCTAGTCAAAGCTCAACAACAAAAATACTTTGCCATTATTAACACAAAATCAAGGCTTTAATACATCTAATGTCCCCTCTCCCCAAAGTAGTCTACATCAACCTACTCTGTTCTCAAGGCCTTGATCCAGTCAATTTCAACCTGGAAATCACCTGGTCCATTTCTAGCACCTGGTACACCACCTTCAGCATTAACAGACAGAGACATACCGACTATACGAGATGGATTCATTTCCAACTCTGCATCTATAACATTGCCTCTCCATGTTGGTAAATATCGAGCAAGAGGAATCTGGAAAGGTCAGTTGAATTTTAGGCATAAAACAAAATATAAGCCAAATTTATTTAAGAAAACATTGCACAAATGCGAAAGCACCATGGTGTTTTGACGCTCATGCATTGCAAATGACACACAGTGCATCACATCTCAGTAAATTATCACTCATTGCATAGCCATAGCCCATAGGTCCAAAGGCTATTATTGCAACCCTACCCCCACCACAATTCTGAAAAAAACCACAATACCACCACCTATAAAAGCAGAAAACCAATTCCATCTTCATGAATAAAATACTTAATGAACATATTTGACAGCATTAATAGACTTTTTGCCTTGGATAATGTATTTAATGTCATTAAATACATTCTTTGCCTTAGATTGATTTTGTCATATCAATCCTAAACAAGTATGTTTCTACTAAATTTCTTGTCTTTTTAATTGAGAATAGGATCTACAAGGTGGTATCATTTCCCATGTATCATTAGCTGATGAGGATGTGCATGAAAATGCAGTATACACTAATGTTGTTTGACCCTTGTGCATCCATCAGTTGTTAATTCCATGCCCTCAGAACAGACTTGTACAACTGAATAACTAATTTCACCTGAAATCTACATCTAATATGGTCAGTCATTAATTCATTAAGTTTATCCATGTAATGGTCATAAGCATCTACAGTTACATCATATAAATGATCCACAGCTGTTTATGAGAGCCAAGTCTATGATATCATGTTTCTAAGCAGATAAGCTTGAAGAAAGTGAAACTTGCCTTTGCAATATACCAATTGTCTTTAGGTACAAAAACAAATGATTGCCATGAGTTATCTTCCTCTTGTCCAGGTGAATTTACCCAATTTTCTGTATAGATCTGCATCAGAATTTGAGAGAACTGAGTAAAACTTTCAAGTTTTAAATCAATCAGAAAGGTTGAGAAAAAAGCAACCACCAGAAATAAAAACCACTGCTTATTTCCTTCTTTATGACATGAACAGGGGAAAGAATACTCACAGTAGATATGTAGCATCTTCCATCTCCTTTAACCTTTAATGCTACTGTATCATATGAATCCAAATCAATGAATCCATCAAACTGCAGAAGATGAAAATTGTTAAGAAAAGATACAGTTCTACCAACAGTTGCCTCTGACGGATACTAAGAGAACTGAGAAAGAGGGGCTGTTTACATATTGAAATGAAATTATTCGTTATGTTTTGTGTTTTTGTAATGTAGTCATTACGAAAAGGGGGAGGGGGAGGCAGCATCAACATTCCTGCTGTTCATGTATCAAAAAGGAACCTTTTTAATAAAGCCTTCATCAAAGAGCCATTAACCAAGCAATTTGCACAAAACATGAAAGGTAGAAACTATACATATTGATCTCATGGAGTAGCCAACAATGAAGAATGGGTGACCATATAGATCTAAAGGTGCAACATAATAACAGTTCAAATTAGTTAAAATAAATAAAAAAATTGCATGTTCAATTCCAACTATTGATTCAAAATTCCTAAGAATCTTGGAGATATTGTTCACCTTTTTGGATCGCATTCCACAGAAGCCACTGCGAGAAATTTTCCACTTTGAATCGTTAGATACATCCAAGGAAAGGTTCCCAGAGAAAACCCCTATCATATAGATTCAAAATGATAAAGGTATCAGAATTCAGATGCATCTAAATTAAACAAAGTGAAAAAAGTAGATCCAATGAATTAAGCAGAAGTTTGGGCATGGTTCACAAACTTCGATTTTTGGAAATTGAAAATCACTTGTATATATTCCTTTTACTATGTTATTTATCCTCTCCACACCACCCACCCCCCCCCCCCCCCCCCCCCCCCCGGGCGGCCAAACCAATAAATAAATCTTTTTACTTTGTTGAATTCTATGTTTTCATTTACATAAGTATATAAAACTACAGCCAGAAGAGACCAAAATTGACAAAATAGACAGTAGCGATGGCACAAGGGAGCCATCCCCAATTTGCAAAGCTAGTGTTCCAGCAAGGAGACTTGTATAGGAATAGAAAAATAATATTTATTGGGTTCTTCCAAACCATCATAGAATGAATGTGAAACACGGGTATATTAAGAAGGTTACCAGATCCTTCATCCATTTCTAGAAATATATATAAAAACAACAGCCTTTGTTCAAGCAACAATCTTTCTTTTTTTTTTTTTTTTTTTTTTGGTCAACGATGTGGAAAACAACCTTGGACCTTACAGGTACTCTATTCATATAACATAAAAATGGTAATCAGAGCCAAAATAAAAGGATATCATAAGCTATAGAGATTATACTAATGTGTCACAAGTTGTAAAAGATATGTTTTTGGCAGTACCACTTAACCCATTTTCAGATTCTTTGATCTCCAAAGATGCTGAGGACAAACCTGTAATACAATTAAATATTGAAATCTATATTAGTCTCAAAATAAGCTCTGATTGGATACCAATTACAATTAATATCAAGAAGAAACTGAAAAGAGCTACAAAACAAATAAAACTGTTTCAGAAAATCAATCTTTATTCCCATATGTATATAAAATATAATCCTGATCTTAATTTTATGTTTACCGAGGGCATTGAACCAGGAGAGGTTTGCAGTTGAGTTGGTTTCATTAATAATAAAAAATTCTTTGTGCTATCCATGCTAAGAAAAAATATGAAGGACTGACACTCGCAAATTATATTCAGACAACGGCACATTAGTTTTCTAAGCTCTTTTTTGGCAAATTGTGCATAACTTCATACATATGAATGCAATGAAGACTTGCAGTTGAGTACATAAATACCTCCATATTCAGAATCTGAATATAGATGCCACTTTTTTAGCTCTTCCTTTGAGTTGAAGCCGAATATGTGTCTTTCTGTAGGAGGCATCAAGTCGTCGACACTCCATGTGAGAGCTATTGATTGATTTTGTAAGAAGAAGAAAAACAAAAGAAGAGTCATAAGTAGTGATTATACATATATATCCTGCATACCATTGACGTAAAGAAGTAAATTATCCTACCTATGATAATCTGCTTCTGTTGCGCATGTATACATATTGGTTAGAAGCATAGCTAACAATTACATTCCAATGCATATTGAACAAGAAATAAGGTAGTGCTTTATGACCAACAAAGACAACCCACAAAGCCAAGCTTGAGACAAAGATGGCAACCAAACAGTACCTTTCTTAGTTGCATTCAAAAGTGCTCGAAACCTGGACATTTCTCATACACCTCTCAAGTTCCTACAATATCGGAGAAACCAATATTTTGAGAACCATCAGAGTGAATGCACAAAAAAGAAGAAGTAAAAGCCCTTAATTGGATGTATCCCACAGAAATAATATGATTTATGCGTGGTATACTTAGCTATCCATTTCTATATGACATACTCACACTAGTTCCGTATCTAACTTTCATATATTAATATATACACAACCAAGTGATGTATCACAAGTTCGAGTTTATGAATCAGCTTATCCAAAATTGGGATTAAGTATGCCTATAAATCAACTTTCCCAGACCTCGCAAAAACAATAGCTTTGCGCATTAGGAGGACCTTTTTTCATATATAAACACACAAATATCTGAAATTGCAGCAAATGTCCTAATGCAATGGCAAAGTAGTGAACAAGTTCAAGTCTTGAGAGCTGCAACTTGAGACCCCCACTAGATAATGAACAAAGGAACCAATAAAATTGCAGCAATTGCAAAACAATCATTTCCATTAAAAATCACAAAATAAGAAACTGTGGAACTATCTGTTATATATATATATATATATATGTATGTATATATATTGAATTCTTTAAATTGGCTCATTTTTCAGAAGACATATTAGTAACTCAAGAAATGGTATCTAAAGTCTAAACCTTGGGGTGGAGCCATTTGATTTGATTTCCAAGGGACACCCAAATGCAACTTTAAAGTAATGAAACCATTGTAACCAAAATGCAACGAGTCTAACACACCCATTGCAACATACACCTCAAAAATTCCAAAATCAATGCATCAGAACATGCTAACCCAAAAACCCATTTGGAACACTATGTACTCTACACAAATTCAAATCCTGCTTGCCCATCTAATTCCCATATGCCCAAAACTAAAACTAATATCATAAAAATTGAAAAAAAAGAAAAAAGAAAAAAAAAAAGGGTATTTCTTGAATTTACGAGAGAGAGAGAGAGAGAGAGAGAGACAGGAGCTCACCAGTGTTGTTTTCGTTTCCGTCAGCACCGCTATCACTTTGTTACATGTGGCAAAGAAGCTGCTTCGTGCAAATTGTTTGTACTCACTTCACAAGTATCACAACGCAAAGGAGAGATCGGAAATCGGAATCCTGTCCATTTCACTTGAAATTGGAGAGTGCGTATTTGATGGTTAGGATTTATTTAAAATAAATCTAAGGGTGTAGATTATGCCACATCATCTAAAAGCTAACAAATTTAAGGGTATGTTTGGTACGATGATTTTAGGAAGGATAATTAAAATAAAACTGAGAGGGAAAGAAATACCTTGAGCAGAAGTGCAAAACCAATCTGGAAATTTGGGTTGTTCGGTTCTGAGTCTTCTGACTTCCGAGTTTTTTTTGTTAAGAAATAGTGCAGGGCAGTTTTTTTTTTTTTTTTTTTTTTGGGTCAGGTGAGTCACTTTTTTTTTTTTTTTAACTGTACATGAGTGTATTTTATTATTAAAAAAGGGTAATTAATTCTAGCTTTTTTTTAAAAAAAAGTTATGTATTAGGGTATATTGGTAAATTTATGCAAATTCTATTTTCTATCTTCCCATTTTTCTTTTTCTTCTCAACTAAAAAAAAAAAAAAAATCTCATCTCTTAATTTTTCGACCTCTCTAACTAAATTCAAATAAGGAAAACTAAAATCTCTTCTATCTTCCCATTTTTTTCATTCATTCTTCATTTTCTATCTTCCCTCATTTCTATTATCCCAATCAAATGGACCCTAACTCTAGCTACTTTGACTATGGTAAGTAAACTTTTTTTTCCTAAAAAAAAAAAATGCGTTAACTTGCCAAATCTGAGAGAGAGTAGTGGAGGTGATGAACACAGAAAAGTTATGGTCAGTGGAGGATGGTGGTGGTAGCGGTTGTAATTTGAAAATAAAATAAATGGTTTTAAAAACAGGAATGGTCAAATAATTAGAATTGGGGCCAGGAATTTCACTCGTTTTTATCTAGTTTTTACCATACCAATTTAAGATTTGATTACTGGTAAAATCGGTTGGTTTAGTCTAATCTAGTTTTTAAACAACTAAAAATGCACAAAATTTTGTTGAGGAAAAAATGAAGTCTTTTGGCTAAATATTACTTAAATGAGAGTTTATTGGCAATATGTATATTGTTCAACGATTATTAGTTGAGTGCGGAGAGAGGCAAAATTTGACAATGTGGTTGCCAAATTTCTGGAAAAAAAAAATAGTAGGAGAAGAGAGAGAATGGCGCAACCAATGAGAGAGAAAAAGTAAATTCGACACTCTCAATGTCACAATTGCTGCTCATTTTTTCTTTGCTCGTGACCAAAATGGAGGAGAGAGAAAAAGTAAAAGTGGCAATAGTGTTGCTGAAATAAGAGGGGAGAGAGAGAGAGAGAGAGAGAAGTTTGTAATTGTGGCAATAGTGTTGCAAAAATAGGGAAGAGAAAAAAAAAAAAGGTTAATTGTGGCAATGGTTTTGCCACAATTATGAGCTTTATTCTCTATCTCTCTCATCTCACACTAATTTCTACACCTTGTACAATTTTTGAGTGAATAGGGCTACAATCAAAAAAATTTTACAACTTTTTACAAACTAATAAGGTGTCAAATTCTTCTTAGTTTTCATTTTGGCCCACCTTTTACATTATTTTTTTACTTACCATAATAATTACTCACCATATCAACAGTTTGTAAAAAAGTTTATAACTCTGGCATTTACTTTTTTCAATAATTATTTGACAAATAATTTCTCTCTTTTCACTCTCTCTCTCACCAATTTCAGCATCATCATTGCCACAATTACCAACTTTGTTCCTCTCTCCTATTTTGGTAACACCATTGCCAGTTTTACCTTTTCTCTTCTCTCCATTTTCGGTCATGGGGAGTCTATTCTCAGGAAAAAAATGGGAAGCAATTGTGTCACAGAGAGTGCCAAATTTACCTTTTATCTATCCTCTCTTCTCAATCATGTCATTCTCTCTCTCATTTTTACATTTTTTTCATAAATTCTACCGAATTTTGTCTCTCTCCTCGCTCAGTTAATAAACTTGAACATTCTACGTATCACAAATAAATTCTAATTTAAGCAATATTTAGCCAAAAACTAAATAATAAAAAAATGCATACTCCAATCTTAAGTTGGAACAAATGGATCCTCAGTTTTACTTAACCACAGTTGAAGTTTCTAGAGTTCAAATGTTGGCTTTTAAATGATGTAGAAGACGAATTTGTACCCTTAATTTTTCTTAAATAAATCCTAGTATTCAAAACAGTCTCCAATTCATTTTGATTTTTCGTAGGAGGAGTAAAATAATCATAGTTTATTATTCTTGGACCATTTCTTTTTTCTTTGGTGGGCTTCAAGGTTCACATTCTCTGAAGGGCCGAGGCTAATTGTGTTTTTGTTAATGGGTCTTTTGATTTTTGTTTTGAGATATAGGGTGGGCTCAACAACCCAACCCAATATTCAAGAATTGAGGATCCAAATACTATATAAACAACCATTCCTATACCAAATTTCACAACTTTTTTATTTGTGTAATGGTAATTAGTCAACAAAAAAGGACTAATACAAATAAGCAAGTAGTGAAATTATATGCAAAATTTGGTATGTCTCTAGATTTATTTTATGCTTATTTAACTTAAGTGTGTTGTCGGCTATTGCACCAAACTGGTTGATTATAATGTCCTCAAATTTTATCGAGTTCTAACTTTAAGTAGAAATGCACAAAGTATTTAGAGGTTTAAGGAGAAAGGGTTCAAGCTACGAGTTTAATAGCATATTGTAATTATCATTAAAAGAAATAATAATTAAAAAAAAAACTTTAATTAGGAAAGCTTGCTTTCTAGGACAAGCAAACAATCCAAAGAAAAATGTGTCGAATAGATAACATGTTGTACTTGGGTCATTTAACATGAGGTACTTCATTTCAAGTAAAAAATGTTTGGTCAAGTACTTGTTTTGTACACACAATCCGAATTGTCAGCACGAGTATTTCATGGTCTAAATGAGTATAAAAACAAAGAAGCACCGAGAGGATTTTTACAAGAGTCTTCTAAATTTCTAGAGATAGGGTCGGCAAGGTGGAATTATTCTCTTAAACTTACAAAATTTGCACTCTATATTCCAAATTCACCGAGGATGATTGTTACATTAAATAATATAGTAGATGATTATAATAATTGATCTCTAATCAACTTTGTGGGGACGGCATGCAACCTCTTTCAAAGGCAATTTACCTCAAATTTAATCAAGAACATGACAAGCCATATATTTCATTAGCATATCCCATCATTTAATTAAGAAAAATATCTCTAATCATCATCCAATGTGACATGGCAAGGACACCTCGTACATACGGCTTTAAATCTGTTTTAGGAGTCATATAGTGAAATTGGAAGCTTTGGAGGATGGGGTTGAGAGCCAGTAAGTTGAGCAAACTTATTGGAGCTCAGGTACTAAGGAAGCGCTTAAGAGGCTCTTCATTGACGCCTAGAGGTTACATCCCTATATGTGTTGGTATGAACAATGATACGAGGCGATTTATGGTTCATGCAAAAGTGCTAGAGGATGCAGATTTCTTGGAGTTTCTCTACAGGTCAGCTGAAGAATATGGCTTCTGTAATGAAGGAGTTTTGAGAATTCCATATGAAGCAAAAGACTTTGAGGAGTGGATGCTGAGAAGGTCCAAGAGAAACGTTTTTAGGGTTAAACCAATCTAGCTATGGGAATGGGATACCCAATACTTTGTTTTATGGAAATAATATGTGTTTGTATTGTCAATGCTTTATAATTATGTTCATTGGCAATCTTGGCTTGGGGATAAGAATAATGGGGTAGCATATAGCACTGCCTCTTCAGGGCTTTTTTCTTGGAATAAGATTGCCATTTACAAGTAGGCACAAGGGGGAAATAACTCAAATAAGGACCACTGATTTATTGAAAGAATGGTGACTCCAAATGTGTAATTGATGTTTTGCAACGCATTCCCCCTAACCCCTCTTGGTTTTTGGTTCTTTTTCTGTTCTAATTAAGTTGAAGTCAATTTTGAGCACTCTTCTATGTTAATGTTGGGTTTTCATTTTTTGTTAACGGGCTTATAAATTTTGTTGGCTCAACTTGGTCCCTTAGACTGTAATTTGCAAATGGGTTGGCCTTTACAAGGATAGAGAAAGACATGGAACATCTTCAAGGGTGTCTAATATTTTGGTTCTTTGGTCATGCCTTCTAAGATTGATTGAATTACAATTAAGTTTATATTATGTGATTGCTACTTGCTAGGTATGCTATGTTAGTTCTAACTAAACTGTAATGATTCTTGTAATTTGGACCACCATTTGCTTTTTAGTAGTTGCTTGTGGCTTGTCACGCTTGTGCCAAAGTTTTTAGTTGGTTTGAATAAAATTCTTATTCATCCCGAATATCAATCAATATCAGAGCAATTCACCAGCAAAACAAGTTGAAGAAACATACACGGCAAGCTGCTTTTGTTAATGGCCCTGAAGGGCATGTTACACACCGTCTTTTTCTCTCTTTTTTTAATTTTTTTATTTATTTATGTAACTTATCTTTTTCTCTTGCACTAAATGGCATGCCGTTTTTTTCTTGATGGCAGGTCATCAACTAGAGGGCATGACATAAGTTGCATGTCGTTACTAATTAATCAAATCTTAAGCAATTCTAGTTTGCCATAAGCTGCATGCCATTGATCAAACCGCATGACATTTTAGTAACACAAAATGGCATGCCGTTATAATTGATTAAGATTCTCTAAAGTTCTTAAAAGTAATTTCTCTATGGAATTCTTAAAATCATATTCATCAATTTTGAAATGATCAATAGCTTTGATTTTCTCATGTCATCAATAATTCAAACTAGCTTCCGTGTGTGCATGAGGCTCTCCTTTTTTTTGGGTCTAATGTCATAATTTTCTATTCATCACAATTTGAGGTTTAAGTGTATGGTCAATTATATTATGCATTTGAGAACTACTTATACAGTCAAGGGTGTCAATAGGCTACCTCCAAAAAATGAATACATTCACACATGAACATATGATTTCAATGTTTTTTAGTGTTCATTCTTTGTGGCTAGCCTCATGACACTCCTGGTTGTATAACTAATTCTCAAATGCATAGTATGTTTGAACATACACTTAAACCTCAAATTGTGATGAATAGAAAATTATGACACTGAACCTAAAAAAAAAACCTCATGCAGCGCAAAGTGTGTGCGATATTGAAGAATAAACCAATGCATTACTTAGTACATTTCCTCTTTTCTAGCTATTTCTCTATGAAAAGTGACTACCTCGAATCAATTCAATTTCTCTACAATTCCTTCCTATCTTCACTAGGAACCACTAGGATCCTTGTTAGGTTATAGATTGACCCTCGTTAATTAATTCAATTACCTAAGTTGATTAATTATGTTAAATTACATGCAAATTACGGAGGCACGAACAAATTACTAAATAAACTAGAGTGCAATGGAAAATAAATTTGACACGGTGATTTGTTGACTAATGGGGAAAACTTCTCACAAGGCAAAAACTCCACCAGGTGATTTTCAAGTTACCACTCCTAAGAATCACTAATCAAGAATCAAGTGGTTACAAGTATAAGGAATCTTACTACTACCTTGGACCATCCCAAAATACCAACCTACAATTGAACCTTTGCAGCAATCCCTAATTGGACTTGATCTTGTAGAGACCTCTTCCTTGCCACAAATCTCAGTACGTAACTAACTCTGAGCAACTGATGTTTGTTGTTGGATGCAAAATTCATCACTTCAAAACACATTGAAAATCTTAAAATCCTTTGTTACAAAATCCTAAGGCGTATAAGAATACAGTAGTGTCACCAATAGTATATGAGTTCTCTAATTTAGTCTCTATATCTTATAATGACTTTAAAATGAAGTTTTTATATCCCCTAGAAGTTTTGTGAATGAAACCCTAGTAATCCAAATTATCATGGACCGAAAAACAGATCTAAGATTTCTATATTTGCAAAGCTCGATATATTGAGAGGTGTTGAGATTAGTATCAAGACTCTTCATTTATTCTTGATAGATGCTAGTATCGAACTAGTGTCGAGGTTCACTTCTTCAGCTTTTCATCACTTATTTCTTGGTGCAATCTTCATTGTCTTCAATAATACCTCTTGTCTTGTTTGTTAAACATACTTCATGACATTCTAAAAACCACTTAGAACTACTCAATTACAAAAATGCGTTTTGCCAAATGATATGCCAACATATAAAAAATATGACCTTAACAAAATATGACCTTAACATTCCTAACATTCAATCCTTCTAGTAATGATCTTGAGGATAATCTTTAATGAATAAGAGATGCTAGTTATGAAGGTGGAGAGAGAAGCTCTTCTAGAACTTCATTCATCTACTCATCTTCATTAAATAAAGGGGAAAATAATATTTTTCTTCTTTTTTGGTACTCCAATTCCATATGCATTCTTCATTAGATTCCACATCCCATCAAATTTTTGGTGCTTGGATTCGACAACTTATAGCCCTTAGAGCTCAGATCATACCAATAAACACATACTTCTCACTATGGTATCTAGCTTAAATCTTTCTTAATCTGGTATATGTGCATATGCAATGCTCCTAAACAAATGTAAGTGAGAAACTGTAGGATTCTTTCTGCTCCAAGCTTACTATATGGGGTTTTTCCCCATACAATCTTTATGTGGGACAATAATTAGACAAATAGATTGCATTGACAAGTTCAACCCAAACTTCTTTGGATATTCTCATGCTATTTAACATTCTTTTAGGCGTGTTACCACTATCTACTGTATATGTTAAGATATGAGTAACACCTTCATTCAAATATTCTAATTATTAGGTATGGCAAAAACAACCTAACCCGTGGGTACCTGATCCAACCGGACCCGCGAAACAGTAGGGTCGGGTTTGGGTTTTAAAAAGTAAACCTAAAACGGGTTTGAATCGGGTGCGGGTTTTAGTAATACCCGGCTCAAACTCGACCCGTATATATATATATATATATATAAAATAAATAAATAAATAAATAAATAAATAAAAACCCTAACTATAAATACAAAATCTTCTTATTCTAACCCTAAATCCCTCACATTTACTCTCACCCTCTCTTTCCCTCTTTTAGCCGCCTCTCTTTCTCTCCCTCACTCTCACTTGCTCCCTTGCCGGTGCCCTACCTTTCGGCCGCTACTCCCTCGCCAACGCCACCCCTTTCTCCACCTCGCCAGTCCCTCCTTCCTACTTACCTCACCTTGTCACAGTCGACAAATGCCACTCCTCCTCCCTCACCTAACCAGACCCTTCTCTACCTCACAAGGCCACAACTCTCTCATCTCCCTCACCCATCTCGCACAACTCATATCCCTCATCGATGAGCAACGATCTTGGATCTGATTGATGAGTAACGATCTTAGGGTTCTGGTAGCTACTCTAGTCTTGATGAATATGATCTTTGGGTTTTTGTTTTTGGGTTTCTGATCTACATTGATGAACATGATCTAGGTTTTTTTTTTTTTTTTTTTTTTTTTGGGGTTTCTAATTTAGGTTTGTAAAGGTTTGTTTTGGCTTTTAGATCTGGCTTTCAGATTTGTCATGGCTGGCGGGGCCCGTGGGGTACGTTTAGGGGTTAAAAAAAACCCATTCATCAGTTGAGGCAGGTTCAGTATTCGAGGGTGGGCTCGCGGGGCGGGTTCGGGTAAAAAGAAACCCACCCCGAACCCTACATGTTTTCATTCCTACCAATTATCAAAATTTTCTTTGATAACCCATGAAAAAAAAATGACACCATTAGTTGGAAAATGCGATTATCACCACGAATCTATTAGCTTTGATACCACATTTTTGAAGTTGGTGGACCTTTATGTATTGGTTTGGATACAAAGTTTTGTTGCGTTGCGTTTTCTTGTGTTGCGTTTTCAGTTTTTTTTTTTTTTTTTTTTTTTTTTTTTTCACTCATTTAGGGAGACAGAATTTATTGTGCAAGGACAAAAAACACTGTTCACGGGACCCACAGCCACTTTATTCAGAAAAAAATATTAAAAATGGGTTCCACGGCACTATTCATACATTTAAAAATTATTTTGTTACAGTGTTTTCAGCAACAATCAGTTTTTAGCAACAATAAGTTGTATTCAAACGGATATGATCACATTCCCAAACATTGATACACCACATATAGTATTGGTTTGGATATAGCTGAAAGTTGCGTTGCGTTTCTCCTGCGTTGCGTTTCTCTTTTTTTTTATTTGCCTGCATTTGTTGACTTTGGAGACAAAAAGTACTATTCATGAACAGTGCACTATTCATGCATTGTTCACGCATTAAAAAAATATTAAAAATAGGTCTCACGGTACTATTTATACCTTTAAAAATTATTTTGCTACAGTGTTTTCAGCAACAATCAATTTTCAACAACAATAAGTTGTATTCAAACGGACCCATAATGGCAAAGGCAAACACTCTCAAATCACACCAAGGTAGATACTAGATAGAATAAATGGGGAAGAGAATGAGAACTCTTGTTTTAGAATGGAGGAAAGCATGAGGATGTACACTACACCATGCAATCTTAACTTCCACTATATTAAATTGCATAATTTCAAATATTTACTACATAGAATAACTCTTTATTTTCATTAATGAATAAGGGAGTTTCATATCACATATTGCTTGTAGGTAGGTAGGTACATTTGGTGTGACATGAAGAGAAGAAGAAAATAATTCTCTTGTTATTTTTCCTTCTTTCTCCTTGATTTTGATAAAATAATCTAAATGATCATGGACAACTGACGTTTCTACCAGGACCACCATAAAAAAAGTAGTTTCCAGATTTTTGGACATTATAGCAATGAGGCTTCGGGGCAAAAGTGATAATGTTTTCGGGAGCCTTGAGATTGTCATTACCTTCAACAATAATTTGGAGATCTGTAAAGAAACTAGCTTTGCTTAACCCTTCTTGAGGGAAATGCCCGTTGCCCATTTGCGTTGAGGTGTGCTTCCCATTTTTATTTGAGTTTAGCACCTCTTCTACCCACAGGATCTCTGAACCACACTCAGACAGGGACAGGAATGAGTAGTCTGGCCAATATCCCAATATCTTATTCTCAATTTCCAACCACCAAACTATCCCTCTCTTGGATCCTACCTCATTGTACATGTCATGCAAATCAATTTGAAATATTTTGAAAGATAAATAAAGGTATAAAGGATCATGTCATGTTTGGTAACAATTTTTATTTTCTATTTTCAAAAACTTGTTTTTAAGAATATAAAGAAAAAACAATTTTTTTTTCGAAATCAAAAACATGTTTGGTTCATTAAAATTTTTTAAAAAAAAATTAAGAAAAAAATGAAAAATACTAAAATATGTTGTTACTAGAGTTTGAACTTTAATGCTAACTCATTAAATGAGACAGATTCATTAAATCAAATGTATGTTTTCATTGACTTTTGAAAATTAAAAACTGAAAACAATTTTTTGCATGTTTTCAGTTTCCTTCACAAATTGAGTTTTGAAAACAGTTTTTGTTTTCTGTCCATGTTAGGTTGCAAAACAAGTTTTTTGGTTTCAAAAATAGAAAATTGTTTTTGAAAATAGAAAATAAGGGAAAAACATAAATGCGACAATATACATATTTTAGTAGTTGATATAATTAATGCGTGTGCCTAAAATTAATGCAACAATATACACATTTTAAAAAACATAAATGTGTATGTGTATTTAAGACATAAAAATAAATGTGAAAAAGTGAATATAAAAAGTATATGTGAGAGAATAAAAACCTATCCGTTAAGCATTATATTTTGGTGTCATATATTTCTATTTCTATTTTAAAAAAAAAAATCTTTTTGTGCAGAACAACTAAACACTTAAATTCGCGGTCTTAAAAAATAAGCTAGGTAAAAATAAATCGTGTATAATAAAAATTGAAACTTTGAATTTAAAAAGTTGTATTTAATAATAAATAAACCGAGAAATAAGAATTTCAAACATACACGGTTACAAATAAAACCAGAAGAATATAATGCTGTAGGGCTTGGGTCATGAGCCATATCTGTAACATTTATTACTATGATATTTTTTGGGAAAAAAAATAATTACATATGATATGCTGATATATGTATATTTTAAAATTAGAAGTATTTGATAAAGTAATTAAATTGAAATATTGTACTACCTTCCAAATATGGACTCTGAATCCAAATTGGATACCATTATAGACTGAAAAAGGCTTAATGGTTCCACCCAAAACAATTTCCTCGGTGATTTGAACAAAGCCATATAAGCACAACAAATTGAAGCAACCGGTGTCATTACATGGAGCAATCTGCAAGTATGATAAAAGACTCTTTTTAAAAAACAGTAAAAAGAAACAATAAAAAGTCAAAAATTAAAACACAAACATTACTCCAATAATTGAATAATCTAGAGTTGTAATCTCCATATAGTTCATGGTTGACCTGATTTTCCTCACAAATAATTTTGTAAAAATGAAAATTTATTAGTAATTCAATGTTTTACATGTGCCTAAAAGAAAAAAGTAATGATGAAATTAAATCATAAATATATATATACCTGCCATCCAGCTGCAATGGTACTAACATCTGAAGCAGAAAGACTACCTTGGATCAAGATTTGAGACACGCTATGCTCGTTAGGTTCTTGGACCTGGGGTTTCCATGGGCTCATGGTTCCCATAGCTCCATGATACTTATCTCCATTCACAAAAACAAATGCATGCTAGAAACTCAACCAAAAATAAAGGTTGTGAGTGTTGACTCGAGTCCTTAATTTTAGTAGTTGATATCATTGAGCTTAAACCTATTATTATTGGATAAAAATTAAGTTGTACCCCATGGCCACCTACATCGATGGTATCAGGGCTTTTTTTCCTTTCATAAGTTGCTATAGAGCTTGCCCTTAATAAATCTTCTTCTTTAGTTCTTCTGATGGGAATGGTTCCTTTCGGGCACCTTCCATTCAAGTGCCATAGCTGAATAATTAAGGACTTGGACTTTGAAGAGACGTCCTTGCTCTCATCGAATGAACGCCCTTCTGGGTGAAAACTTGGTCTCATCAACGACGTTCGGCATACATGTCAATGCAAACCCCATACCATACATACAATCTATATATATATATATACACACACACACACAAGTATGTCAAATTATTAGCGATACAAAATGAAATTAGTTAATATATTAAACAAGTCACCTAAATTGTATGATTTTTTATAAGAGGAAGATCAAAAGTTGGCTGATTGTTGATATGTACGCAATCAATTATATCTCCATCCGGGCTTTGTATCAAATATATTTTCTCATCAGACACAAATAGATCAGTCTGAATTCTCAGTGTTATAATAAAATTACACTGCTATTAGGCATGCTGAGATCATAAAAGTAGTACATAGGAGTAGTCATGGAGACACCACACCCACAAAAATGAATTATTCAAAGACTAAAGCTGAAAATACTATATAGAACACAAGCTTTTCTCACCCCAAAGAGGCCGAAAAAAGTCACTTATTGTAATGTAAAAAGGAGAGAGCTAAAAAGAAGAGCAAAAAGGTGGGAATATATGAAATTAAGAAGCATGTTATATGAAATAATTAATAACCTTGATGGATTTAAGAGCAGGCTTGTTAAGGTGCTTCAACTGCTGCTTAACATCTAGTTTTTGTTTCTAACCAAGGATGGTGTTAGAATTTTTTAATTCCAGCTTTTGCCATTGGTATGAGGAAGCACAACCACAAGGTCATATTTACTGCCATCGACCACCTCCTCCCGCTTACACTTAAAGTCATTTAAACTAAGAAAAAATTAAAAATCAAATCTTTATCTTTACGAACATCTATCCAGAGGATTTTTTTTTTTTTTTTTTTTTACCACAAACCATAAATGATTACATACAGTTATAGACAGAAATAATAAATTGAGTTTAGTTTATTCGAGACAACCAATCTACTAAAAGAAAGAGAAACCTTTTGGGTTTTTCATATATTTTGACATACATAATAACATAAATAATTTTTTTTTTTTTTTTTTTGATAGGAATAACATAAATAGTTAAATAAATACTAATGAAGATGTAACCTCATGAGTCATGACAACCAAGATCAACCTCCTATTTTACATTAAACAGGACTTGAATTTAAATGGTAAAGCAATTCTAATCCTATCTACTTTATCTGAATTCAACTTGATTTTCAAATGTCTCTTATCTTCTTATACTGGTATGAGCTATAATCACCAGTACAAAAGATGAGTAAACTTGGAAAAACAAGGAAGAGAGCTTGAATCCAGTAATCCTTCTTCTTCAGCTTTCAACTCTTTACTCTTCACATTGTATATAAACAACTTGCGGCAAAATAGTATCATGATTTCTACCGAACAAGAGTTGACATTTTGGTATATTGCAAGAGGTAAAAAAATTATCTTGAATGAAACTCTTCAAAGTTTTGGGCTTGCAGATCATCAATGAAAGGCGTAATGTATATTGCTTGATCCAAATAGGTTTAAGTTTAACCCAATCCCTCAAGACCCAAAAATCAAACCTATCCTTGGAACTTGGATTAGCTTAACAAAGAAATCCGTTGAAAGCTAATAACTTGCAGTTAATCAGTCTTTTCTTGTTGCACATGTCGGGTTTGGATGGCAACTTAATTCTTTCCCTGAGCTTCTCACTTGATATGTCTAATGATGATACATATGGCATCCTATTTGTTTCATATTTTTCCATCCAATTCAACGCCCTATTACACACAACTCCATCAAAATTTTGATGGACTTGTGCGTAATGGGAACGACTCAGAAAGTTTACCACGAAAGAAAAGCTCAATTCCCTCCAAGAAGAGCTTCATCATCTTTACTATCCATAACATATATATAACACCTGACAATATTCTTACTCAAACAAAAGCAAATTACCTTGTACTTTTGGATGGAAACATCATATACCAATGAATAGTAGTTCCTTGGACTTGAACCCGTTAGTGGCACATGAGGGATGGTGCTCATCTGGCCAGTGCTATGATTATAGACGCGGAGATTGCCATTATTAATAGATTTTTTAAGTAATATCTGTGCATCATAGGCATCTTCAATATCAAAATAATATAACTAGAAATGGTATTTTAAGTAAAAAATTTAAAGTGATGAATACTTGCTTAGATTTGTGTACAAAGTTTGGATCATGAATCATTCTAAACCAACTTTTGCAAACCCTTTCACATCGGATAGACTTTCTGCTGGCAATCTTGCTAATATCTCCAAGATGACATCTTGATCCAAAGGGCAGTGTTCATCTACTATGTGAGAATGTCATTCATTTTCCATGATCAACTTTACTATTGAAGTTTTCACTATGAGTTAAAAGGTTTAAAAAAAAAATTACATGGTTACAAAGAATGCTCTAATAAAAAAACTTAAGATAGATATGAACCAATTAATTAAGAACTATCCATTTGTATAGGCTATAATGAACTCTACATTTTGACATAAAATTTTATGAAAAATTATTTAACTTAAAAGAAATATAAGAGAAAATTAACAAGCTTAACAAATATGATAACCATTTTCTTAGAAGATGGAAAATCTTTAGAGTCCCAAAAGAATATTCCCAAAGTAAAACTTTCTTATAGTGTAAATAACAAATGATCGAATGGAAGTATCCATATAAATATATATAACTATATAAAAATTTAATTTAAATTATAAAAAAAAAACAAAAAAACAAAACAAAAAACAAAACAAAAAAATTTATATATATGTTTTATTGAAAATTAATTACCGAGGGAGAGATGTGTCTAGCACATGAAAAATTATCTTGGAATCATAAATAATGAAGGGGGTTTTAAATCCATATAAGCATTAACTCTTTTACTTAACAAGAAATCAAAAATGAAAATAAATTACAGCCCATGAAAAAGTCAAAAGACATAGCTTCTCTTCTTTGATTTATTTTCTTGATACGAGTCCATATTAGTTGAATTCTGTCTAGAAGGGAAATCATAAGGAAAGAGATGGATAAGAGACTTGGCTCCACGGCACCTCAAATAAGTGTGTGAAATAAAAAAGCTTGAGCTAGGACTTATCAAACAAATTACTTAAAAAAACAATCTAGTTTTTCTCTCGTGTGACTACGAGTCTCATCCCTCCCTTAGGTTCCCTAAGGTTTTGTCTTTTCTTTTTTGTCCTTTGTAAGATGGCAGACGACGTAATTACTTGTTTGGAGAATATGAAGCTAACTTCGGAGGAAGAGAAAGTCATACTAATATCAGATGAAATAGAGAGATGCAATCAAAGTCTGATTGGTAAGTTTCTTATGTGTAAGCCTTTTGACAAACAAGCGGCCCAAAATATGCTGAGGAAGGCATGGGGATTGGAGGATGGATTGCAGATTGTTGAGGTCGGCTCGAACTTGTTTCAGTTCAAGTTCAAGACAGAGTTTGAGTTGGAACGTGTTTTAAGGGAAGGTTCATGGATGTTCGACAATCAGGTGATGGGAAGTGGGGATGACAGCAAAAAACGTGAAGTTCGAATCGGTTTCTATGTGGGTACAAATATGGGGTGCTCCTTTTGATATGGTATGTCCCCAGGTGGCAATGGAAGTGGGGCGACGCTTGGGTACAGTTGAAGCGGTTGATCAGAGGAGTAAGCAGGACATGTAATGTTTATTTATGTAGGCTAAGGTAGTCATTCCAATTGCGAAGCCGCTACGATGTGGGCATGGGCTTTTGAAACGCCCTTGCAAGTAGGGCAAGGGCTTTTGACTGCAAAAGATATTATGTCTACAACATTTTACAATACTTTTACAACAAATTATAGGTGGTTAGTTGTTATTGATTCAAATTTAAATCGAACACTAAGATTATTTTTTACTCCAACAATAACAACGAGTAAGAACTTGCCACTTAAAATTTGTTGTAAAAATGTTGTGAGCATATCATTTCTTATTGAGTACAACGTATATATATGCCATTGAATTTAGAATATTTCCTAACTTTGAGAAATTGTATGAAAAAAAAGGTTCAAACTACTATCAAATTTAGTACTTTCTCCAAAAAAAAAAATTACTATCAAATTTTATGCTAAAAAATAAATAAAATTATAAAATTAGTGTATCCACAACACAATAATTTAAATAATAAAAAATATATTTATTTATTTTTCTTTATGTTTAAAACTTAACACGTGATTTTGAAAGATTAATATAATAAAATTTTTAATTTCACTACCATATAACTCTTTATTATGTTTTGTGCTAATTGTCAAATCCTATAATTTTGGGAATTTCCTAATCAGATCCCCAAAGACCTCTCTACAGTCTACAGTCTTATCCCTTTTAATATGGTCGTTGATAAATTATTTCACTTAGTGAAATCTATCGTGATGAGGTTCATTATCAAAATAAAAATACATAAAGAATTGCATGTGTCAACAAATACATCTGACGCCACAAATCAACAATTAGGATTACATGCTCGCATATCGAGGATTACATGCTCATTTTGTATGGCAACTTGACTCTTGAAACTCCGATTTCTTAGTAAATTTCTAAATAGTGTATTTTTGTATGGAAGTTCCAAGTAAATTTATTTATTTATTTGGTTCGTAACAAATTTGACAAGGAGCACAATCGCAGCCATGAATTTGGTTTGGTAAATATCAGTACATCCCTTAAGTTTAGGAATATCATTATGGAATTACATTGGTTATTCTTATAAGAATAATTTGAAATAATGTGGGTTCCAATTAGCTCAAATAGTAAAGTCGCTTATAGTTGAATAAAAAATTTAGAGTTCAATCTCTGCCTATATCAAAAATTAATTAATAATAAATAACTATCATCAGGAGCGGACGCTATAGATTGAATAATTTGAAATATGACGGTTGTAATTTTTCCTTCTTTGGTTCTTTTGTATCATGTAATCCTATATATTTGGGCATCATATACTAGCCTCATGGCACACACTTCACGAGTGCTTTGAGGTTTTTTTTTTTTTTTTTTTTTTTTTTTTTTTTTTTTTTTTTTTTTTTTGGTGGGTTTAGTATCATAATTTTTCATTCATCTGACTCATGCATTTGTCTAATAATATTATACATTTACGAACTATTGATACTACCAGGCAGAGATGTAATTGTGTTGTAACCCTATTTTGACATCATGTATAAACATGTTAACTAGAAAAGCCACCTATGTTTTTAAGTTGGTCTCTTCGTGAGTTATCAAAACCTATCACAAATGCCTAAAGCAAAGTTTTATGTTTTTTTTTTTTAGTTGTATGGAACCCAACTTTGTGAAAATTGTCATTAAAATATTTAAGGTTTATTGAAGCGAATTTTTTTTAGCACAAACCTATTACCTCAAATTTTATTACAACACTTCATATAAATTATTGCAATGACTCTGATGTTATTGCAACGATTCAAGACACACTTAAATCTCAATTCATATGATTTTTTGTTTTTACTTTTGTTTTTTCCTTTTTTTTCATTTAGTTAAAATTTATAAATTAATTTTTTGTTTTTAAAAGATGACGTGGCATTTTTAAAATGCTAAATAAAATATTTTATTATTATTTTAATGTTGACATCAGCCTTTAGAGTGCCAGCAATGCACTCTATTTGCCACGTAGACTATTTCTGTTTGTGAGATGACGGTAGGGACAAAAACGAGATCGCCTTTTTGATTTTAGAGACTAAAAGCGGTGCAAAAAAAAGTTAGGGACCAAAGTGGGAATCGCCTGAAAATGTAGGGATGAAAATGTGGTTTTCGCCTAAAATACAAATGTTGTAATTCATCCCTTAAATAATGGATAATAGTTTAGAAATTATTTTTTAAAATTTGTTATGAAAAAAAGATTATTAAATTATTTTTTTTATAATTTTTCATAAAAATAATATTAAAATTTTTTTACAAATAATTTATCAACAAATATTGTAAAGCATTTATAAACTGCATCCATGTAAAAAATAATAAATATTAATAAGATATCATTTTAAAAATAGATGATATTGTAGTTAACATAAAAATAAAATCATATTTTATTCTCTCTCCTCTGGTCTGTCAGCACCACACCTATGGGAACTGCTCATAATAAGTTTTTCATTTTTGTAAAGACTATAAATGGGAGGCGTGTCTTTAAAATCAATATTGACGGTGCCACCTCTGAGCAAGGAAGAAATTTTGGGGTTGGCGTGGTCATTAGGGACTATAGAGGAAAGGTCATCACTGCTTGCTCCAAATATCTCGTTGGTCTGTTCTCAGTGATGGAAGTGGAGTTGCTGGCTATTGAAACAGGTATTTTGCTTGCAACAGAATTGAAGATAACAAATATCATTGTTGAGTCTGATGCATTGGCAGTAATTCAAAGCATAGAAAAGGGTGAAATTGGTGGCTGCCTTGGTCATTTAGTTCAAGGTATTATTCTCAACCTTAAGGACTTTATTAGTTGGAGCTTAAACCATGTGAAAAGGAATTACAACAGAGTTGCTCACGAGTTAGAGCAGGAGGCCAAAAGAAGAGAAGTATCTAAGGTCTGGAAAGGGACTTGTCCTTCCTTGATTTCTCATCTGATCCAAAATGATTGTATGTAATTGCTTTCTCTGCTGGTTGTACTCTCTGTTGTTGTTCAATTTCATGCTGAATGAAAGTGAATGTTTTCATATCAAAAAAAAATTGGAGGCGTGTCACATGAAACTGAAACACTTCACAGTAAAAAGTAAAAACATGCACAATTGTGTTTTCTCCATGCTTTTATTATCTCTACCTCTTTGGCATGGGCTTACATGTGTTTTGAATATGATTGGCCAATTTGTGATTGTGTTGGGATAGGGTTGGGTCATCATTCATTTCCAACAAATTACTCTTTCACGTGAACACATCTGCAAAGAAAATTATGGCTGATATTAGAGAAAGTGCATTGTAGTTGTAATAACTTCATAGGCATTAGTAGTTTAGAGAAAGGACCTGGTGTGCATGCATGACTAAGCAATACTATCTATGCCTGTGTTATCGATTACGTCATTGTCTTAATGCCTGGTTGCATCAGTAGCTTCAGTGATTAGACTACTCACCATTCTAATTTCATTTTATAGCTTTAGGTTTGATTTTGTTGACAGAATTGAGTAGTCATATCAAAGTCCAAATCGTCTATTCTACTCTTCCTGCACCACTATATATTCCATAAAACTCAAATTTAGATCCCATGCATTCTATTATTTCAATTATTTAAATATGATGGGTTATTTATTTATTTATTTGAGAAAATAGAAATAATAGAAGACATAAATTTAGCATTTAATAAAATAGATGGACATATGATATGTTTTTATTTGTGAAGTATATAGTGAAGCAGAAAGAGCAGGACAAAAGATTTTGACTCATCAGATCATACTCTAATCTATAGACTCTATACTTCATAAAGTTTTGATCCAAAGTTTAATTCTTGCCATTTGTTGACAGGATTGAGTAGTCACGTAATACTTAAAAGGTCATCTTAAATGCTATTAAGTTTTTTTAAAAAAAATTATTATTGAAAATGCTATTAACTTGGGAAAGGAAAGTTAGAATGTTTTACTTTCACACCAACTAAGTTAACTAAATGGCTTTCTCTCTCTCTCCTTGTGTGTGTTTGTTTTTCCAAAAAAATAAAAATAAAAATAAGTTAACTACGTGGCCCATATATTTTTCCTTAAATTTTTTTTTTTCCACCTTCACACATTTTGCTTTCTTTTATGTCTTTTCACTTTGCTTCACCGCATTATCTTGAATGACTACTCAATTTTACGTGATAAATTATAGTAAGCAAAACCAAAAAAGAAAAAGAAAAAAAAGAAACAGTAATTATAGGATTGAGAGGTGTACTATGCACTACCTTTCAACGGTTGAAATTAAAAAGTTAATTTTTAATATCAACCATTTGATAAGAAAGTTAAAAAAATAAAAATAAAAAGAAATTAATAATTAAAATATAATTAATAATTTTAAAAAAGTACAAATAATGAGAGAGAAATTGCATGATGTAATAACTCCCCATCCATAATTGTACCCTAATTCATTCCATGCACACCCAACAAGAAAATCTCATAGGGTTCTCTCCACACACACACACATATATATATATATATAGTTCACAACCAAAATGGTGCTTAAATGCCGCAAGCAAAACCACAACCAAAATGGTGTTATTTTCTACATCTTCTCATGTATTGCTAGTACATATTCACAAATTTAAGTTAATGAGATTGGTGGAGACGAGCAAGTAAGAGAATGGGCAAAAATTGGAGGAGAAAGAGTCTGGGCCATGGAGCACAAAGAACAAAGCTAGCTTGGGAGTTAGAAAGGAGAAGATGAGGATTATAGAAAATGCAGCAAAGGAAGATAAAGTTTTCCTTTGGCTTTGGTTTTTCTGTGAGAGAGAAGATAAATGAAGAGTACTTTGGAGTTTGGAGTGAGAGGATAGTATTCTCTATTTTTCTGATTCTGGAAAGGATGTGAGGAAAAGATATCAAGTTGTTAGGTGAGAGTTTGATAGAGAATGAAAGTAAATAAGGGTAGGTAGTAAAAAATTCAAAAAAATAAACATTTTTTAAACTAAAAAAAATATATTTAAAAACTAAACATTGGGATTATGTAAATATGCAATGGTGAACTCAAATTAAAATTAATAACAATTTATTAAATTAAATTTATTGTAAAATATTATAAATTTAGCACTATTTTTAAAATATTACATAATATTTTTATCACCATTAAAATATTCTTATTTGGAACCCTCAAAATTTATATATCAGAATTTGTGAGCTCATAAATATTTAATTTAATTTTACACACTTAGAATTTGTTGTAAGTATATTATGAAAATATTCTGAATCTAACATTTTTTTTACTTAAAATGTTGTCATTTTAATATAATAATTTATCTTGTTTTAAATCTAAAATTTTAATTTTTACAAGGATGGATTAAAATTTGCAACATTTTATTAGAATAATATCCACCAATCAATACATAAAATAACTATATTAATGATAAGATAATATGAAAATTATATAACACCTATCAAAATTTTATCACAATTTCAAAATAAATTTTGTAAAAATAATGTGATTAATGGATAAATAAGAGTCCATTTAGGAACAACTTATTTAATTTTTTTATTAAAAATGTGCAAAAATATACTTGGGCATAGAAAAAATTTGAAAAAAAAAATGTTTTAAAAAACTATTCATAAAAACTAAAATCTAATGCTAAACATGCTTTTAAATGTGAAAATTAAACAATGCACACATGCTATGTCATAATGTGTAAAAAGGGGATTTGAAAATTAAACAATTGCTAGGATATTGTACCTGCCTTATTACCCCATCTTAACACAAATTCTTATTTTTACAACTTTTACATTTTTTTTCATTGTATTTATTCAATGGCTTTTTTTTTTTTCAACTTTCATTTTCAACCACAGAGAGCTGTCACATTAGTTACAATACTCTAATATTACACCAAATATCCATCCCTTGACAAGCCAAGTACGGTGACAAAAAAAGAGTAAGCCAAAGCACCACCAAAAATCTAGAGAAGCTATTTCCAAAAATAGTAATGAAAACTAGATAAGCTATACCAAGAACGTTGTTTTTTTTTTTTTTTTTTCTCTACAGTAGATTGACCGAATAGTAATGAAAACTATTTTTGCATCACTATTTCCATAAATATAGAATTTTAAAGATTTATTCTACCTCTTGCACAATTTTTTTAAGTTGTAACTTGGAACCATAAAACTCACTATATTTTTCAAATTTTAAAATTTATTAAGGAAAAGTGAGATATAATAGCCTCAACGGTGTCAATCACTCAATCAGCTGAAAGGATTATATACCACTGTTTGAAAAAAATATGTATAGATCTATTATTGTTTGCAAAATATTTAACAAACTGTCACTTTTTTTAAACTCAAGTTTGTGAAACTCAAGTTCTTTGAAAAAATAGTTTTCAAAGTTGTAGTACTAATTGTTATGAAACTCAAGTTACATAAAAAATTTTAAAAATTTTTTGATGGAATTTGAGTTCATGGAACTCGAGTATATTATGAAAAACTCGAATTCTCCAAACTCAAGTTCTCAATTAGTAGTAGATCCCTACATATTTCAAAAATATCATTAAAAGTGAGTGAGATACTATTAAAAAAAAAAGGATGATATTCTTAGCTTCCAAAACATTGATTGGACTCTTATTTCCCTGCTTTGCTCCTCTTCCCCATTTTTCAAATATTTTTTTAAGTTAAAAAAATGTTTTTTTTTTTTAACCACCTACCCTTATTTACTTTCATTTACTTTATCAAACTCTCACCTAACAACTTGTTTTCGTTTATTCACATTTTAACTCTATCAAAGTCTCACCATTTCAAATCCGCACACCGTGATTGATTCTGAACCCACATATTTCCTTCTTGATTTCACTGTACCTCTTTTTTGCTTTATTACCCACTTGTTTTCATTAAACATACATATGTATTCAACATCAGATTTATAAGCTTAGGGCACGTTTGCTACATTGTAATGATTATTACATGAGAATAGAAATAAGTGTTACAAGGAATACATTAAGTTAAAATGTAATAAGTATTACTATTCCTTAGTTTGGTGAATATTTAGGAATAAAATCCTGAATATGCATTCTCAATTTAGTAAAGTATAAAAAGAATGTGTAATTAAATCATTTTTAACTCAAATTTTCTAAAATACACTTATTTTAAGGTGTTCAAAATAGAACTAATAATTTACAACAAGGAAAATTTATTTTCTTTCCTTTTGAAAATGTGGCAACTAATGGCTTTTTAGGAAATTTTTTTTTTAAATTATTACATAAGGTGAAGGAATGGATATTCAATACTTTTGATAAGGAATAATTATTCCTCATTTTGAAGAATAGCTATTCATAAAGAATAATCATTGTAATAAAAACATAACCAAATAACTGAATAACTATGTCATAAGAATATCTATTACATTACAGTGTCTATTACAATAAATCGACCTCACTATTTCCATAAATATAGTATTTTAGAGGTTTTTTTTTTTTTTTTTTTTTTTTTTGCTAAACAGTATTTTAGAGATTTATTCTCAAAAGCAAAGAAGTTTGAGTAACGTTATTTAAAATTTTTAAAAATATGGTTTAAAAAATGTTGTTAAAAATATGTATTTATAATATTCATAAAGAGAAAAATGTGTTTGATAATGTATTTTAAATAGATATTTTAGTGTTTAGAAATATGAAGATGCGTGTTTTTGGTAAATGTGTTTTTTTTTTTTTTTTTTTTTTTTTTTTAAAAAGGCTGCCACCTGACAGAGCACTTTATTTCACATCAAAGGAAGACTGATAACCCACAATGGCCTACACCTTACACCACACAACGCCCTCCCCTGTTTCTCTTGCCTTTATGGAAACATCTTTATCTCACTTTTCACTTCTCTCTTTGCAATACCAAACCAACATCAACAATACCCATTTGCAGATTCAGCTCTTCCCTCATATTCATTGACGCAAACGACGATTGAACGCTGGGCTTCAGCTTCCATCAGATCTCTTCCAAACAAGGCTGTAACCATTCCTACCCCAACAACAACTAGGGCTTTAGCCGCCACTGAAGCAGGTGAAGAATGTTCCACTTTCCCATCGAAAACCCAAGGTCTTCCTCCAAATCCAGGTTCGAAATGCACTTTCCCCTTGGTTCTTAATGGGTGTTTGTAACAAGATTGTTGGTTAGCTCCATTTTTATCTGCAACACCCACCACGGAAATCATCAACAATAGCTGGGTTTTGGGTGTTTAGAAGCAGAAGATACACTTTTTCTTATATGCTGTTTTTTTTTCTAAACAAAGGAGGGCCATATCATCATTGGCATTTTCCTTTTGATCTCTATAATGGATTGATTTTTTTTTCCCCTCTATTCCATAACTTTGTTTCTTTTATGTGTATTATTAGTTGCCTAATAAGTGCTCTTAACTCAATGCATAGAAAAAAAAAAAGATTTAATTGGAGAAAAACTAAGAAAGTCATGTGAAAAATAATCTCATCTATATATACAATAGGGACAGCTAAGATTTGACACTCTTCAAGAATTCTGAAATTAATTGATGTTGGCGTTACTTGTGCAATTTATATGAACATTATTGAATCTATAGTCTTTAAAATATAACTGATCAGCATCAACTAATTAATCATGGTTGTTGACAGTATTATTGACCTTCCAGATTGGAAATATTAGCAAACTCCAATTAGATATTGATATGAAACATCACCTTAGTATGGAAAGCGGCATCCAATTCTCGCTCCTTGTCACTGTTAGGGGCTGGTTGGGCAGAGGATATTTGTAAAAATCTGGTTGCCATGCCCGTGTGGAAGAGCTGTCCTAGCAACTAATAGGGGTCCAGCCCCTTTTTATGAAATTCCTTGCACGTAGGGTTCAACTAGAAAAAGACAAGATGTGGTATACATGGGATTAGAGACACTGGTATATATGAGATTATTTACATGAAGAATTTACAGAATGAATGGCGTGGAAATTAATTAAATGTATAACACTCACCACCGCTGCATGTGCCCATGCCGCGTCACTACCTATGACAGTGTTGGTAATAGGATCTCATCCCATTCCGGTTCTACCAATTAGTTGGGCAAATGTACGGTATCTCCCCTTTAACCATTGAAATTTTTGGGTTAATTGCAGTTGGCGATAGCAATTTCCAGTTTGTCGGTTAAACTCATCTGTGACAAATGGCCAAATGTTTTTCTTGAATTACCCATTAGGCATGTTCCCTTTCGCTTCTTCTTCCAACAAAATATCAATGAACTGCTTTTCTACTGGTGCAGGCCATAACTTCAAATCCTTAGCAACGGATGGGTCTACCATCTAATAAGACATATACACTTAAGCCATAAATATCCACTAACACGGATAGTCGACATGACAGATTGTACATGGTTGCGTAGTAAATTCAGGTTTCTGTTTTCCTAATCAGTTTTATGATTTCTCAACTTGAACCTAACCCTATGGTCTAACCCAGTAACAGCACAATGGTAAAATGGTCGTATGAACAAATTGTACCAAACAAGTTGTAACAAAGTGATACATCTAGAGCAACACAGAGTTAAGATAACTCAAAACAATTATTACAGGTATATTTTGAAGACATTCTTTTGCAAACAAGTTATATAAAGCATGGTAAAAAAACCAAATCTAGAATCACTATTAAAAATTAATTGCAAGGAAGCAATTAACCAATTTAGACATTTATTAGCGTCAGGAAGCCCATTCCACAAATTATACATATATGAATATTTAGAAGGGCATGGACGAAAAACATGTCCAACATTAAGAGCAACAAGCAAAAATCAACAGCAACCAAGAACATATTTTAGTAACAGTAAACATACCATTTTTGAATTTAACACAAATATTAAACACTTATCTTAGGTGCAGGAACTACATTGGAAGAGAATGATGAAAACAGCGAAATGACTGAGGAGGATGAAGCAGTGTTTGCGAGCTCCATATGTAATGCCAGTTGCAGTTTGTAAAGCAATATTAAAAGTGATTTGAGATAAAGCCTGTTGTGGTTGTGCTGTGTAAGTAAACTGCATCCAAGTACAAAATAATAAATATTAATATAATATCATTTTAAAAAGCGATGATATTGTAGCTACATAAAAAATAAAATCATATTTTATTCTCTCTCCTTCAATCTGTCGTCACCACACCTGTGGGAACTGTTCATGATAAGCTTTTCATTTTTGTAGAGATTACAAATGGGAGGCGGGTCACATGAAACTGAAACACTTCACAGTAAAAAGTAAAAACATGCACAATTGTGTATTCTCCACGCTTTTATTATCTCTGCCTCTTTGGCATGGGCTTACATGTGTTTTGAATATGACTGGTGAATTTGTGATTGTGTTGGGATAGGGTTGGGTCATCATTCATTTCCACCAAGTTACTCTTTCATATTAGAGAAAGCATGTTGCAGTTGTAAAAGCTTCATAGGCACCAATAGTTTAGAGAAAGCGCGTGGTGTGCATGCATGACTGAGCAGTACTATCTATGCCTCTGTTATCGATTTTGTCATTGTCTCTATGCCTGGACCCATCAGTAATTTCAGTGATTAGACTACCCACGATTCTAAATTCATTTTATGGCTTCAGGTTTTATTTTATTGAAAGATTTTTTTTTTTTTTTTTTTTTTTTTTTTTTTGAAAACGATCTTCTCATTTCATTAGATAAATGCATGGAATCTAAGTACAAGGCTTCATACTCTAGTTTATAGACTCTATACTTTATAAAGTTTTGATTCAAAGTTTAATTCTTGCCTTTTTTTGACAGGATTGAGTAGTCACATAAGACTTAAAAAGTCATCTTTTTTTTTTTTTTTTTTTAGAAAGGAAAGTTTGAACGTTTCACTTTCACACCTACTAAGTTAACTACATGGCCCATATATCTGTACTTAAAATTGCTTTTTATTTTTCCACCTTCACACGTTTTGCTTTCTTTTGTGTCTTGTCATTTCTCTCCCTTCTCCCTGTCTATGTGTTAAAACCTTCATCCTTTTTCTTTGTATGTGTGTAATAAAATACTTAGTATTCTAAAAAAAAAAAAAAAAAAAAGGGTCTTGTCACTTTGCTTCACCTCATTGTCTTGAATGACTACTCAATATTATGCGATAATTTATAGTAAGCAAAACAAAAAAAGACAAAGGAAAAGAAACAGTAATTGCAGGATTGAGAGGTGTACTATGCAATACCTTTCAACGGTTAAAATTAGAAAGTTAAGTTTTAATATCAACTATTTGATAAGAAAGTTAAAAAAAATAAAAAGAAATTGAAAATTAGAATTAAAATATAATCAATAATTTTTAAAAAGTAAAAATAATGAGATAGAAATTACACGATGTAATAACTCTTCATCAATATACAATTGTACCCTAATTCATTCCATACACACCCAACAAGAAAATCCCACAGGATTCTCTCTCTCTCTCTCTCTCTCTATATATATATATATATATATATTGCGGGGATAAGAGGGTCACGGGTCTGAGGTATACTTCATGGAAAAATACATCAACAATTTTTTTAAGGCTAAAATATAAAATTGACCCTATAAGTTTCATATTTTTTTGCATTTCAGTCCTTTAAATTTTAGTTTTATTATTTTGGTTCTTTAATTTTAAAATTTTATCAATTTATTCCTCTATTAGGCTTTTGTTAAGTGTTGTCATTTACTAACTAAAAAAACTTCATTTCAGATGATTTAAAAAAAATATTTCCTAATTTAAAAAAACTAAAAAATGTTAATTACCAAAATAAATAAATAACAACAACAACTAAGGGCTCCGACGCCATTGGAGGCATAGAACAAGACGTTGATAATGGTAGAGCAACCATTAATCCAAAACCGAAGGAAAATGTGAGACCATAAGGCCTTCAAAGCACGCCTAAGTCCCGCATTTATGCCTATGAGCTCTCAAAGATCAGTGGCGGAACCAAAAATTTATCTTTGTTGGAAAAGATTTAAAGATTTACTTAATGCTTGTCACATCATGGCTATGAAACTTGGCGTATAATTTGGTTTTTCTATGAAAATTTAGCTCCAAAGTTGTGCCAATTTGTAGAAATGATGTGCAATGGAGAGATATTGAACAAAGATCCTAATAAGGCTTTTGATTATTTTGATCTCTTAGTTGAGAATGCCGAATCTTAGGATACCACTGATACCTCAAATAGGTCTAAAGCATCTACTAACCCCTTTGGGGTGGTAACTAGTAAGTACCAATTTAAGAAAAATGATGACCTCAGTGCTAGGGTGGCTAGTCTAATTAGGAAGCTTAAAGCCATGGAATTAAGGAAGGTCAATGAAATCAAGTTTGTGCCTAAAATTATTGATGTTTGTAGAATTTGTGAAACCATGGAACACTCTACCAATGAATGCCTTACAATTCCAGCTTTTAAAGAAGTGTTGCATGATCAAGCAAATGCTAAGAACATGGTAAAAAAATCATACCATTCCCCCTATTCCAAGACATACAATTCAAGGTGGAGGAATCACCCAAAATTTTAATTGGAAGAATGATAATGTGATTACACCTCCTACACATGGTTCTTCAAATTTTGTTATCTATAATCTCACTCCAAAGAAAGTCCTGAGGACACTTTGCAACAATTCATGCCAACTCAATTCACTATTAAAAGTCAGACTGACAAGCCATAAATGACAATAGGAGCACTCTCACTAAATTGACCACATCTATGAACACAAAAAAAAAGGGTAAGTTTCTCTCTCAACTACAACCAAACCCTCAAGGTCAATTTTGTGTTAATGATTGTAGTTCCTCTGAAAATAAAGTGAGTCAAGCTAAATCTGTAACTACTTTTCATAGTGAAAAAATGAATGAAAAATATATTCCTAAAAGCAATTCACAAGATGAATCTTCCAAAATAAAGAGTAATAATGAGGTCCCGAGCCTAAATCTAATAAAATTGAAAGACGTTCAATCCCTTCTCCCTTTCCCAAAGGTTGATTCCTCCTAAAAAAAATAAATCAAAATTTTGAAGTCTTAAGTGAACATCCCTCTTTTGGATGTCATAAAGCAAATTTCATCGTATGCTAAATTTTTGAAAAATTTATGTATTACTAAGCGTAAGCTCAATGTACACATAACAACAAAAATTTTACAATTTATGAAAACAATAAAAAAAGCAATAAAAATTTTACAATTTATAAACAGTATCATTCCAAATTTGAAACTATTTGGTTCATTCATGCTAAGCAAGTTTTTGAGCTTTTGAATGAAGACTTTAAGTACTGACTACAGAGTGAAAATGACAACTCAATAATTCTGTCAACAAAACTTCTTCTGACCAATCAGACCTCATTTACGAAGGTTACTACTCAATCCTGTACATATAGGATTGCTTTTTGACTAAAATCATTGCAAATGCTCCTTCCTCAATACAAAAGTTAGACTACCGATTGAACCTCCTGGCTACAACGTAGTACCGCCCCTGCCATTCTTATTTCAAAGCTTCAATCACTCTAAATCATTCTAACCATTTGGTTTCATAATTTCTTATGTAAGTTTTGTATTTGTTTTCAACTAGGAAAAAAAATGAACGCAAAATAGAGAAAGACATGCAAACTTTAGACAGAGAATGAACAACCATATCAAGATGACCAAACTTCTCCTAATTTCCAATCGATTGGGCGTGAAGGCACAATTTCTGTGACCTCCGACCACGTCATATAATATTCTTTTATTTCGACCCATATGTCTTTAACGTTGAATGGAAAAAAATGGCGTCCTCATAGCGGTTATTCACCAACTCTGCCACAGCAAAGAGTTGTTCAATCCTGACATTCTTTTTACTGTCAAGGTTATTCACGCTAGTTCCAAAATATATGCAAAGCAGCCATCCATATTTTGTAAACATTTCATGGGTACAGAATAGGAAGAATAAAGAATTGGAAGAATACAGAACAGTGAGAAAAAGAGATACTCTGGTGTAAAATGGTATAAATTACAAATAGTTGTAAACTACACGTTCTACTAATCTTAACAACCTTTTTCAGAAAAAAAAATTAGCAGCTACCTCTTTCTTGTATACGTTCCCTTACGATTAAAATGAACCAAAACCAGAAAGAGATATAGAAACAAAGAAACACAGAATTTTCCTCAGTTGAAATCAATTGTGAATAAAAGGCGATGTGGACTTGAGATTATATATACAATTTTTCCCACGTGCAAGAGCTTAGATGATTGGTAAACGAGAATTAAAAACATAATAAATAAACTGTGTAGGGTGCAAGACATATGTAGGTAAATTATAATTAAAAAAAAAAAAAGCATTAGAACATTCAAATAAAATAAAA
Source organism: Quercus gilva (assembly GCA_023621385.1). NCBI lineage: Eukaryota > Viridiplantae > Streptophyta > Magnoliopsida > Fagales > Fagaceae > Quercus > Quercus gilva. Next base: position 2,727,922 of record CM042477.1, on the reverse strand, counting down.
TAAAATAAATCTATATACAAAAATTCTTTACTTGTAATTTTGTAGATATATATAAATTGATTTTAATAATAAAACCGTGTTCCAAGCACTGAAAAAACTCGAAAAGCTCGATCAGAAGCAAGATTTCATCACCTTGCATCCAAAAGATGACGGGCCTAAATCAGACATTTGACTAGGTTATCCGAGGGGGCCAGACTGAACTATTATTACATTATCTGATATCTTTCCATCAACTCCTCTCAAATAAGCTCGTCAGATGCTCGTTCTAATCCTGTCGTCTTTCCGGATACAAGGTGATGAAAACTTACCTCCATTCTAACTTTTCTAATTTTTTCAGTTCCTAGAATACGATTTCGTTATTAAAATCAATTTTATATACATGAACAAAATTACAAGTAAGATATTTTTGTATATAAACCCATTTTATTTTATTATATTTGAATGTCCTAAAGCCATTGAGAAGGAATCAGAAATTTGTGCAGATTCTACAGTTTTTAGACTTTCAGTAGCAATGACAAAGGACACTGCTTTCCTACTCTTCCCGGTGGAGGTGATGGAGTGAGCTGACTGCTTTCCTTTTGGATTGCTGCCTTGCTCGTCCACATCATCTGCCTGACGTGTTGAGCAGAGGTTGTTTGTGCAACCGTCTGTAAGAGCTGTCCTAGCAACTCATAATGCTCCAGCCCATTGTTATGAAAAGCGTTCCACTTAGGGTTCAACTAGAAACAGACAAGATGTGGTGTACATGAGATTAAAGACGCTGGTATATATGAAATTATTTACATAAAGAATTTAAAGAACGAACGGCGTGAAAATTAATTAAATGCATAACACTCACCTTCACTGCATCTGACCACGTCGCAACACTACCTGTGATGGTTTTGGTCCCAAGATCCCATTCTATTTCAGTTCTACCAATTAGTTGACAAAACGCACCGTATCTCTTTTTAGGCCGTTTAAATTTTTCTTTCATTTGGGAGAGGCTACAGCATTTTTCGGTTCATTGGTTAAACTCATCTGTGACAGATAGCCAATGATTTTTCTTCATTTGCCCATCAGGAATGTTCCTTTTAACTTTTCATCCGACAAAAATCAATAAACTGCTTTTCCACTGGTGCAGGCCATAACTTCAAATCCTCAGCATTGGATGAGTCTGCCATCTAATAAAACATACACACTTAAGCCCTAAATAAATATTTGTTTTATAATTTCTTAACTTAAACCTATCCTATGGTCTATCCCAGTAACTCAAAATGGTAAAATGGTCATTTGAACAGAAAACTGTACCAAACATATTGTAGAGTTATGTATAAAAGAAAGTGATACATCCAGAGCAACACAGAGTGAAGATTAACTCAAAGCAGTTATACATATATGAACAGTTAAAAGCATGAAAGAAAAACGTGTCCAACATCAAGAGCAACAACCAACAAGCAACGGAAAAGGTACCATTTTTGAATTTAACAGAAACATTAAACACTTACCTTAGGTGCAGGAACTGCGTTGGAGGAGGATGATGATGAAGATTGTGCAATGACTGAGGAGGACGAAGCAGTGTCTGCGAGCTCCATATGTAATGCCAGACGCGGGGTGTGGGTTTGACAAAATCCAACAAATCTCAGTGTTTCTGGGGGAGAAGGACAACATTTATGAAGTAGATCAGCAGGCCTTTAACATCCTGTTTAACCAAAATGCTTCACTGTCACTGGATCTTTCTCTATTATCACTGGTTTTTGCCGTTTAGTTTCTCTCGGAAGGAGGATAAATTAGTGTTTGAAAAGAGAGACTATGGGAATAGAGAGAATCCTGGAGAGTGAAAGTTAAAAAGAAGGAGAAAGGGCTTTCTCTCAAATCAACTTACCAACAGCCAACAAATCTCAGCAAAGGGGAAGAGAGTTGAGTGGTAAGTGGGGACAGGTTGGCTCTGATGTTGTAGTGAAGAGAGGGTGATATGATATATATGTGGGTTGCTTTGGAAATAGTAATATTTTTTTAATAAAATAAGATGAAGTACATAAGCGGCTGTAGATTTTTTTTTTGTTTGTTTCTTGTTTTGGTTTGAAATTTAAAATTTGAATTTGAAAGGTTATAAAAAGTGACGGTTAACGATCATGGTGGGTGAGTGCACTAATAATCAAGCCTGTGGTCTTTTTTTTCTTTTATTTTTTTGGTTAACAAGCCTACGGTCTGTCACAACAGTTGTTCCGCTCACCTATTTTGTTTATAAAAATAAAATAAAATAAACAACAGTAAAACCCAAGAACTTATTAAAAAAAAAAAAAAAAAAGTAAAATCCAAAGCTCCCACCCGTACTTATGTTAGGAAAACAATTTTTAACGTAATTTTGTGATATAATTTGCCACATGATGAATTGTGATTAATAAAAATATAATAATAGATTATATAAAAATATTTTTTTATTAATTACAACTCATTATATAACAAATTATGAAATAAAATTTTACCAAAAATTGTGTTTTTAGCATAATTCTACCTCTGTTAACAGACGCTCTATAATACTTTCAATTAGGTGCACAAATAAAAACAAAAAGTATTTAATTTAATAAAGCAACCTTAAGAAAAATCGCCTAAGAATCTTACCATAGCAGATTAATCAATCAGAAATAGCTTTGCTGACAGAACTGAGTAGTCATTATCATGGCTTAGCGGAAAAAAAAAAAAAGCTTAGCAAAAAAAAAAGAGTAGTCATTATCATGCTCTAGTCTATAGACTCAATACTTAAAGTTTTGATTCAAAGGTCAACTCTCGGCTTTGTTGATAGGATTCAGTACGATCACTCTGTAGTTTGTACTTAAAGTCTTTATTTATTTATTTTTCTTTCAAAAAAATAAGTTTTTATCTAAATGTTAATTTTTGGTTATGTCAAATTATTTTATAATTTTTTTTTAATGTTAATCTGATCAATTTTTATTTAAACATATTATTAATATTATATTTTTATTTATTAATAATTATGTGTTGTTATATAAATTTTTTATAAAATAATTTGTATTTTTAACATTATTTTAATATTATTTTATAAAATATTTTTAAAATAACTAAATAAGTTAGTAAAACTCTTTTTATGTTAAAATAGTAAATTATTTTTTGGTTTTTTTATAAAAAAATATTTTAAAATAATTTATTAATATAGTCTTTTTTTTTTTAGAAAAATTATTAATATAGTCCTTAAGGTTATATTTCAGTAAATTTCGTACTTAAAAAGTCATGTTAAATGCAATTAACTTTAGAATTGAAACATAAGTCAAGATGGCCGAGTGGTCTAAGGCGCCAGACTCAAGCTCTGGTCCTCTAACAGCATTCACAGCAGTAGAGTTAAAAATTTAGCTTTTTAACTCTACCAAAAGTTACTTTATTTATTTTATCTACATGCATGCTACAGCAGTGGATTTATTTTAACTTTTGTTGAGGTTCAAAAAAGAAATTAGATAGCCCACTAATAGGCCCACGAAGAAAAGAGTGAAAAAGGGAATAATGGGCCGTCACAAAAAAGAAAGGGAAGAAAGAAGAAAGAAAAAGCCCAGAGGGCTGGGATCCAGAGAAAAAGAGCCCAACCAACGAACTAGGACAAAACTGAGAAAGGAAGAAGCTGGGCCGAATCCCAGAGGGCCTCCCAGAGGGATCCTAGGGCGCGCAGGGGGGTCATAACAGAAGGAAATTAAAGAAAAGAGGCATGCGGACCTTGTGACCCAGACGAGCAGAGAAGGTACAGAGCATGCAAAACTCAGAAAACTTGATTCAACCATTTGGAGAAAAGACAAGGAAGAGTACACTGTGAAAGGCTGGGACGCTGGGAAGAAGAAGCCAAAAGGGAGCCTCAGGCCAGCCAGCGGGGAAACCCGGAAATGGAAAGGAGCCGAGGGACTTTCACTTGGTCGGAACAAAAGCAAAGAAACTATGAAGAAAGAGGAAACGACACGATCCTGAAGCAGCCAGGCATGGTACAGGCTCCAGAGGGTAAAACAGGGGAATCACGGATTCACCAGGGAAGCCGAGGTTGTGCTATAAAAGGAGGAAGGGATCCATGCCACAGGGGGAGGAGGATTTGAAGGACAACCGGACCGTTCTTAGGCATTCAACTTTGCCTTCCCAAAATCCCAGAAAACTCATGCAAAATACTCTGTAACTTAAGAGAAAAACAGAGGAACTGTCCCGGTGTCCTCAGTGCAGCCACTGTTGAACGAGCTCGGATTTAACAAGTTCACATTTTGCAAGACTTTGAAGCTTGAATAGCTATCAAAATCTGTAACTTATGAGCTTAGTTGAACCTTGCATCACGTCCTAGTGAGCATTGCAACCATAGCTTAATAAAATCAATGAAGTATACCTCACTTAATTAGAGGATTTTCAGCTTGTCCTTGTGTTATATTCTTTTCATTTTTGTCATTTGCATTAATCCTTTACTGCATAAATGTCGTTCAAATGCAAATATGCCAGCTTCTTTTCTTTGCTAACCATTTGTATTATGGAAAATATGTTCTGTGCACCAATTGATTCTTAAAACAGCCCTCTTAGCTGCGGAGAATCAATCCCAGTCCACCAAGAAACATCTTACACGGCCCAGAATCCTTGGGCCATAGTGCTGAAGAAAAAAAACTCACTCTCACAACTTTTAACACAATAAAATAATATAAACATCACAATAAAATAATATATCTCTTACAATAAAATAATATATCCCACTACTAAAAAAAATAATATATCCACTACAATAAACAACAATCACAACCACCCGCAACTGCTGCCACTATCGTCGCCGCCGCCGCCGCCACCACTGTCACTACCACCACCGCCACCACTACTGTCACTACCAGTACCGCCACCATCAAAAAAATTACTTTTTTTCAAATAGTAATAACTTACCATTTAAAATTTATTGCAAAAATATTATGGCAACATTTCTTAATTTTATTTTTTTTATTATTCTTAATTTTATTTTTTTTCATCCAAATACATGTTTCTTTCTTCTCTTTCTTTCTTTTTTTTTTTTTTTTTTTTTTTTCTTTCTTTCCTCTTTGTTTTTCTCCTCCACACACGTACTCCTCTTGTCTCATCCACCCTCAGCCACACTTTTTAACTTTCAACCATTTCTTATTTTTTTTGTTTTATCTTTTTGTTACTTTTTCTCCTCATGTCCTTCTCCATTTATTCAAATGTTCTCTCTTTATTTCTCAGCAAGCTTCAGTTCCACTCCACTAGGTCCATCACCACGCCTCTATCAACCTCTGGTTCATGGTTTGTTTGTTTGTTTGTTTGTTTGTTTGTTTTTTTCTTTTTTTTTTTTTTGGGTTTAAAGGAAAAAATTGCAGAAGAAACCATTTTGGCAGTGGGTTTTGCCGATGTTTGCTTCTTCTTCTTTTCTTTTTTTTTTTTTTTTTTTTTTTTTTTTTTTTGGTGGTGGTGGGTTTGATGAGTGTGGGTGTGGTTGGGTTTTGTGACTAATGTGGTGGCAGTGGTGGTGGTGGTGGTGGCGGTGATTGATATTGGTGGTGGTGGGTTTGATGAGTGTGGGTATGGTTGAATTTGTGACTGATGTGGTGGTGGTGGTGGTGGGGGTTGCCGTGGTCGGAGCTGGGTTTGTGGCGGTGTGCGTCGGTGGCGTGGGTTAGGGGGGCGACAGCGACGTGAGAGGTCTGAAAGTTGAGAGAGAATTGAGGGATTATGAGACTAAGAGTTCCGAGAAGAGAAGGAAAAATAATATTTTAATCTGGCTGAGGAATAAAAAATTATTATTATTTTTAGCTCTCATGAACAGTGCACATCTATTTATAGATGTGCACTGTAGCAATGGAGCTAAAAAAAAAAAAGATTTAGCTCCACTGCTGTAGCTTGGTTTTAGTGTTTGAAGAGCTAAAATATTGCTATATAGCAATATAGCACCACTGCTGTGAGTGCTCTAACGAGGGCGTGGGTTCTCAAATCCCACTTCTGACAAAAACAATCTTATTTACCAAAAAGTAAAAAACTTTAGAATTGAAAGTTTGAACGTTTATCTTACCCAGTTAATTATGTGGCCCATATATCTGTTCTTAAAGTTTTTTTTTCTTTTTTTTTTCACTTTCACACGTTTTGTTTTCTTTGGGTTCGTTTGGATAGAGTTTATTGTTGCTGAAAATTGATAATTATTGCTGAAAACACTGTAGTAAAATAATTTTTAAATGTGTGAATAGTACTGCGGACCCATTTTTAATATTTTTTTGAATAAAGTAGCTGTGGGTCCCATTAACAGTATCAAAACAGTACGTAAACAGTGTTTTTTTCTCATGAACAGTGCGTGAACAATGCACACACGGTTCATGAACAGTATTTTTTTCTCTGAAAGCATAAACAAAGTGCAAGAAAAAAAAAAAAAAAAAAAACACAGTGCGTAACGCAATGCAACAAAACAGCCAATCTAAGCCCTCACTTTATGTCTTGTGACTTGTCACTTTGCTTCACCCCTTTGTTTTGAATGACTACTCAAGTTTCAAACTTCTAACAAGTGTTTTTTACTATTGTTATACTGATAGTCTTTTTTATGTTATTCTTATTCTAGAGTGAATGGGTTAAACAAATCTTCGCCTTTTTCATTGATAGTTCACTAAATGGCCTTGGGTTTTTGTTTGGGCTATCAAATTTCTGATGCATCTAGTTTTTGAGTCTAAAGTTTAACTGAGTTTTCTACTGTAGCGGGTTTTCTTCTTTCTTCTTTTTTTTTTTTTTTTTTTGGCATGCGTTTCGAGAGCAAAAAGTGACTGTTTCATTAACAGTAGTGTAATATTTAACTTTTCAGTATGTTAATGGTCTTATGTATTTTTTATAAGATTTATAAATCTCACTTTTTAATAATTTTTTATTAAAAATAAATTTAAAAATTTTTATAACCTTCATTTCATGATTAATTGAAGTGTATTGTCCCATTAATTGAAATGACCCTTAAGCGAAACGAATGAATGAAGCGCGATTTAAGGCACTGCAACTACTTCAACAAAAAAACAAAAAGTTTGACTGACGCGTGGTAAATAGTTCTCTAGGGCTCTGGACTAGTCTTAAATGTCGACCGCCAGATCTTTTGCTCAAAGAAAATGATTTTCTTACCGATTACTAATAAAAAAGTTGTTCACATGTTTATCAATTAAAAAAAAAAAAAAATAAAATATTTATAATATTTTTATAATAAATTTTAAATACCAAGTTGTTACTAATTATTACTGTTGGAGTAAAAAAATAATTTTAGTGTTTAATTCAAATTTGAATAACTACCTATAATTTATTGTAAAAATATTACTCCATCCGTCCCAATTTTTTTGTCCTGTTTGAAAAGTCAAACTTTTTAAGGGAATACCATTTATTGTCTTGTCTACCTTTTAAAAATGTATAAGTTTTCAAAATTATCCTTAAAAAAATTTATTAAAAAATTGAATTAATAAATTAATAGGGGTATAATAAAAATATTAGTAAATTAATGACTTTTATTTTTAGAAACAGGATAATATTTTGTAACATCTCAAAATGAAATAGAGAACAAAAAAAATGAGACAGAGAGAGTATAAAATTGTTACAGAGGTAACATTTCTTAAAAAAAAAAAAAAAAAAAAAAAAGAAGCTTCTCACATAAATAATAAAGATAATTTATCTATTTTTCGTTTTAGGTTAAACTTTACAATTCACTTCTATTATTAAAAAAAAAACAAATAAAAAAAAAATTCAGTCAAACTGAGATTCTCACTCTCTATCTTCTACAGCCTAAACTTTTAGGCTCTCTTGAAAAGGCCGAAAAGCCTCAATTTCTCTCTCTCTTAACGTCAATTTCTCTCCTGTTTACTGTCAGTTTCTTTCTTTCTCTAATAAATTTTCTCAAAAGTAATAATAGAAGTAAAAACTAATCAGTTCTATCGTGGGGTCAAGAAATTCCACCAAGTCTTAGCATTCCAATATATGTTTATTATATTCCATGGATTTAACCATCTTAAAATATAAAAGTTATAGCATATCTTATATACACCCACTTCAACTTATTTTTTTATTTTTTATTTTTGAAATGGAAACGATAGGATTTTATTGAATAAACTTGACAAAAACTGACATAGAAAAAGAAAAAAACTGGACCCAAAACCGTCCAGTCAACATCATGCAAATAACCCAGTCTTTTAAGCTGCCCGTAGGGCTTAGCTGAGAATCCAGGCTAATAAAACAAAACAATACAATACCCAAAGAATCAATCCCTGTTCTGAGCTCCCATCAATCTCTGGTATTCGGACAGCAGGGTATAGGCACCATCAACAATAACTTTCGGTTGCAGCTGCACCTTTTCAAAATACTACTTGTTGCGCGCGTTCCAAAGAGCCCAGGCGGTATTGGACTCATTATCCGAAATAATCTTGGAGAAGTGTCAGCTGCTGCATGTGATACAGGTGTGAAAGAGTTGAATTTACTGTATACGGCTGCTTGTGTGTTGAGTAAAGCTCTATTGTACTGTCAAAATACCAGCTTCTCCCACGTGCTGCAGTTGGAATGTTATTTTGCAAAATTGGTGGACTTGTTGAACTCTAACCGAATATGCTCTTTAGAGGTGGCGTGAATTTTAGAAGATATTGCTATTATTAAGGATAATTTTAATTTTTTTTTCTAATATCTCTTTAAGATATAATAAAGTTGTACAAGCTTTAGGTAATGCTACAAGCTAGTGCTACGAAAAAAAAATGAGGTCTTATTTAGTTAAAAGAATGCTTTTTTTTTTTTTTTTTTTATTATACAAAGTGATATGCATCAATAAAGTCTCCTATAGTTTATGCAACCAAAAAAAAAAAAAAAAAAAAAGGTTTTTTTTTTTTTTTTTGGAGAGAAAAAGGAAGCAGGGTTGACCAACTTTGGACTGACATATGACATGGTCTAGGGAGGATAATACTATCTTTTTCACTTTTGATCAATGGTTGCGATTAAATCCCTAGTGTTTTGAGGAGCTGTATATTTTTCATTAAAATAAAACAAAGGTTAATTAAATTTTAAATGTAAATATTTGTAGATAATCACTACTCTTGGACTTACATATCAATTAGTTTTTAATGTAAATGAAGTTTGAATTCCATATTTTTTATTTGGCATAATATATATATATATATATATATAAAAAGGATTCATAAAGTTAATTATTACTTTTTTTTATGTCAAAAATACCCCTAAATTAATTAACCAACAACTTAAAAATGGAGTTAAAATAGTAAAATTGGCAAAAAAAAGTTAGTTATTACTTTTTTTCTAGTCAAAAATACCCTTAAATTAATTAACCAACAACTTAAAAATGAGGTTAAAATAGTAAATTAGCAAAAGAAAGTTATTACTTTTTTTACTGTAAAAAATACACCTACCTAAAACTTAAAAATTGGATTAAATTAGTAAATTGACAAAAATAATAAATTCTTACTTCTACGTTGAAATGTTTTCCTGCTTCTAATGAACTCCTACTTTTACATTGATTTAAATTCCTACTTTTACTCACTAACTTCCTACAAAATAGGATCACATTCTTAATCTATACTAATATTTAAGGGGCTGCACTTGTTTGGATTAGATTTTTTTTTTTTTCCAAAAAATACCCCTGAAACATAAATTTAAGTAGATATAAAGCTTGAGAATAATATAGTAAAAATACATCTTTAACTTTCATCTATAACCTTACCTACAAAATAAGCAATATTTAATTCTCACGTTTAACTCCAAGCATTACTCACACCGGGAGAGTGGATAAAGTTTTTTTAAATAAACTTACAGTGTTAAAAATTTTCAAAAAAAAAACCTCCTAGTCCACGTTTTCATTTTTCTTTCTTCAGTTTTTTTTTTTTCTTCCTTTATCAAGACTGGTTTTTTTTTTTTTTTCTTTGCATAAAATTAAGCATCCGAGACTGTAACTTGTGAACTTGTGGTTGTTTGTTCCCACTCCTCGATACCAACTTTTGCACGTGGCTCCAACTGTATGTACACCTCAATGTTAGTTACTTCAAGTATTGTCTCTAACTTGTCAAACATGATCTTTACATGTTTGTCTGTTTCTATCGCCATATACTTGTAATTAATCCAGTGCTTCAGAATTTCATTTGGCATACGATAAGTAATTTGTATGTTGTGCACAACAGGATTCTCACACAACTCTTCCGTAACTATCATCTTCAATTCGTCAAGGGTCTTCAACCTACAATCAATTTGGGTATAATAGCTCTTTATACCCGGCCCTTCAAATGGTAATCCCTTGTTCGCATTGGCATTCTTAAGCGAACCACCGTAGCATAGGATTATATCAATTTCAGACATTATGAACCTGTTAAACTCAAGTTACTATGTTAGCTAAAAAAACAATTTATATACTCAAACTACACAAAAGTACAAATTCCAATTCATTCTGAGGGTATTAATTTCATTATGCATTCGTTATACATTTCATACCCAAATCCTTTTTCCATCATGGTAAGATTCTTAAGCGAACCACCGAGGTATAGGATTATATAAATTTCAGGCATTGTGAACCTGTTAAACTCAAGTTACTATGTTAGCTAAAAAACATTTTATCTAGTCAAACTACACAAAAGTACAAATTCCAATTCATTCTGAGGGTATTAATTTCATTATGCATTCGTTATACATTTTATACCCAAATCCTTTTCCCGTCATGCTAAGACGGTATTCCATACCCAATACCAAAAAAAAAAAAAAAAAAAAACCAAAATTCTTGTAAAAGTATACAACATTTTATCTAATTATATACCTATAACATTTACATACATATCCATTTCATACCCAATACAAAAAAAAAACCCATTTCATTACACTTTCAAATGGCATGAATTACATACTCATTTCATTACAATTCATTCGAAATGAGTAAGTTAGTCATTTCATTACATACCCATTCATTACATTCATTCACCACCCATTTCGTACCCAAAACAATGATGAATAAAGTCAAAAAACTTGTAAGATCATGATAAAAATAAGAGCCTAGAAATGATGAATAAAATTTTGATAACAAAAACCATGCAAATAAATACTCAAAAAATTAACACTAACAAAATAAAGTTCTATAATTCACAATATTAGTATCTTAACTAAGTTATGTTAACTATCTACAAAATAAATAGTCAAACTCTTTAACCCACACCCATAGACAACTAATACCCAACTACAATGACAATCAAATCAAAAAACTCTTACCTGATATATGAATTTGTTGAGAGGGGAAAGCAGTGAGAGAGGCAGTGTGGTGAGTGAGAGTTAATGAGGCTGAGTGTATGGGTGAGAGTTAGTGAGGCTGAGAGTTAGTGAGGATGCTCTGTTTTTGGGTGAGAGGCTAAGTGTCTGTATTTATAAAATTTTGTAGACTGCGTGTTTATAAAATTTTTCTCAACAAAACTCAAGTCTATAAGACTCGAGTTCTACGCGATTTTTAATTAAATATCAAGTCTTAAAGACTCATTTTATGCTATGTAAAAATCGAGTCTTTAAGACTCAAGATCTATGTGGACATTTTAAGCTAAGTCAGCAAGTGCGCAACAACTACAAAGCGAGTTTCTAAAACTCGATTTTTATTTAGATCTTGAGTTTCTAAAATTTGAAATGCTATTTTTCTTAATCCTTTCAAACGTTGGCTAACTTACCATATAGAACCCCTTCACACTGCTACTCTGCACATTCTCTCGCAAGAGAGGAGACATACTTGAAAAAAAGTTGACTAGGTGGGCCCATCCTAGTGTTCAAAAATATTATGGAATTGCCACTGAACACTAGTGTTGTTGTTTCAAATCAGGCCGGAGGTGATTTCAAAAATGGGTTTTATAACATTGGTTTTTGAACAAAAGAAATGATATGTCTACAACATTTTTACTACAAATTCTAAGTGGCAAGTTGTTACTGGTTGTTATTGTTAGGACAAAAAAGTAATCTTAGTGTTAGGTTCAAATTTGAACCAATAACAACTAACTACTTGTGATTTGTTGTAAAAATATTGTAAACGTACCATCTCTTTTTGAATAATGTTTTCCAAACAATAGGGAACAGGACTAGTACATCAAACACTTTTTTTTTTTTTTTGGGACACTAGTGTTCAGTGTTTTAACACTGAACACTAGTGTTTAAACATGGTAACCAAACGACGCTTATATCACTGGTTCATTTTTCTATTGTTTTTGTTTTTGTTTTCCTCTCAATTTTATCTCTTTGGTGTCAAACTTTTATTGTTGATGTTGTGGCCACCTCAAAGAAGTCAAAAGCGATGCCATTTCAATGCTAGACATGTAATGTAAGTCAATTGGTTAAGACCTTTGTATACAAGGGCAGTGTATTGAAAAAAGTTGGTAAAAAGTAATTGAAAATTTTAAGGAGTTAATGGCACAAATTTAAGAGCATTACATACGGATTACTTCTGTCAAAAGTTTGGAGTCACAACCAAAAATATTTAGAATTTGAGATGTAATTGGTCACTTATGTCTAATTGATTTTATTTTAATTAATAAAATTGGGTATCGAACCAACTTTGAAGCCCATGAGGAGGGATGGAGGAAATTGAAAATATGATAGAAAACAAAGTTAGCCCATGTCTAGGAAATATGCTAAACACGTACACTCTTAATGCTCCCTTCTCTCTTTATTTTAGGTGTAACAAACCATTCCCAAATGCAAACTATTCATGGTAACTGTGAACCCGCTGCTCTACCTAACATCAACCAGAACACTAACAAATCATGCATCCCGTATTATAAGGCGGTTTATAAGAGTTAAGAAAAAAAATTAATGGGACAACAATCACGTATTTAGTTCTCACTTGTAGGCAGCGAAGAAACCGACATTTCAAGTCAATAATGTGTCAGACCTTTTCTTACTATAAGTCTATTTGGGAATAGTTTATTTAGTTAAAACTGAATTTTTTTTGCTAAAAATACTATAAATAAAACTAAAAGATTCTTGAAATAGTATAATGAGACATGAATAGTATTAAAAAGTACAATGAAACCCATGAATAAAACAAAAAATAAGCTGAATAATAAGAAAAATAAGCTAAATAGTAAAAAAAAACTGACTTTTTAAGTCAATGCCAAACGTAACATGTATCTCTTTTTTCCATCTAATTCCTTCTAGGCTTCTACTATGAATACATTTCCAAGAGTTAAAATTTTTAACCTACATATACAAAACTCAAATCAAAAAGAGATAAACTACCCTATTTGTATATATAATATAAGTATTTAGTATTTTCAGTTTGGTAATCCCAATTTTATAAATCCCACCTTAATGCTTACCTAAACTCCCTTGTATTCAATGATTTTTTGGTTTCATTACAAATAGCCAAAACTTTTTCAATATATTAACTGTCCAGGAAACAATCTTTGTCTTGCTGTCTGTGCCTATATGGCTCAGATCTTTGGCAATGCGATAATATATTTAATCATGATTAAATGGTCCACATCGTCTATGCATGAGGAGGAATATATATACCATAAGAACGAGATACTTGGGCCTCCCATCCTTCATAGGAAGATCAAAGAAGCAAGTGTTTTCTATCCTCAAGGAAAGAATCGGGCAAAAGCTAGCTGGTTGGAAGGACAAACTTCTCTCCATGGGGGGGAAAGAAATTCTCATCAAAGCGGTAGCACAAGCAATTCCCGCGTATACAATGGGATGCTTCCTTCTTCCCCAAAATCTTTGCGAAGATTTAGAAAGCATGATGAGAAATTTTTGGTGGGGTCAAAAGCAACGAGAAAATAAAATGAGTTGGATTAGCTGGAAAACAATGTGCAAACGGAAAGGTGATGGGGGTATGGGGTTCTGAAACCTCCAAGCTTTTAACAAAGCAATGCTTGCTAAGCAGGCATGGAGAATCCTGCAAAACCAAAATTCCCTTGTGGCCAGAGTCCTCAAATCTAAATATTTCCCTTCCAGTGATATCCTAAATGCCAAGGTTGGTAATTCCCCATCATACTCATGGAGAAGCATCCACAGCAGCCTAGATATTATTCGAGAGGGTACCCGTTGAAGAGTGGGTAACGGGAAACTAATCCACATTTGGGATGACAAATGGCTTCCAACCCCTTCCACTTACAAGGTCATTTCCCCTCCAAATGGCATTTCTCAATTTCCAATGGTCTCATCGCTCATAGACACTTCCATTGGGTGGTGGAATGTGGATTTGATAAGAGCATCCTTCCTCCCCTTGAAGCTGACACAATACTAAAGATCCCTCTAAGTCACACCCTGCCAAAAGACAAAATAATCTAGATTGGTAATCGACGTGGAGAATTCTCCGTCAAAAGTGCTTACCATGTAGCCTATAATTTGATTGTGTCAAATGTTCGTGGTGAAAGTTCAAATGGGGACCCATGCAAACCTTTGTGGAAAAGGCTTTGGCTCCTTAACCTACCAGCAAAGATCAAAGTTTTTGCTTGGAGAGCATGCCTTAATGGTCTCCCCACTATGGATTCCATTTTCAGCAGAGGGATTTCTCAGAACAAGGTATGCCCGGTTTGTGGTAATGATACTGAAAATGTTGATCGTGCTCTTCTTAGCTGTGTTTTCTCACTCTTAGTTTGGGACCTTTGGCCTGAAAGCCCTCTTCAAATGAAAGACTACGAGAAATCCTTCCTGGATTTAGCCTTATTTATTCTATCTCACTCAACGCCTCAAGTCTTGGAATTTTTCTTTGCTACGGCCTGGGCTATATGGTCTAATAGAAACAGAGTTGTGCACAAGGATGATAGTCTTTCTCCTCTCCAAGTTTGGCATATGGCAAAAACTACTGTGGAAGACTTTGCTTGCTCTGCCAGCTGGGATTTTGGACCAACAAAGCCAGCTCCCTCTAATTGGGTCCCGCCACCCCCTGGAGTACACAAAGTGAATGTTGATGGTGCATCTTCATAGCAAGATAAATTTTCCAGTGTGGGAGTTGCCATTAGAGATAGCAATGGTCATTTGGTGGCTACTCTTTGCTTGCCTTTTCAGTCTTTTTTCTCTGCTGAACTCACAGAAATTTTTGCTTTGGAACAAGGTGTCCTTCTTGCCCAAAAGCTTCAGCTGCCTCGGGTTGTATTTGAATCAGACTCTCTTGCTATTATTCAAGCAATCACTGATAAGGTGGTTGGAAGCACCCATGGACACATTATTCAGGGAATTCCTCAGGTCTGTGACTCTTTCGAATTTTGCCATTTCAAGCACACAAGCAGAAATCACAACACTATCGCACATGAGCTCGCTCAATATGCACGTAGAACTGGTAGCCATCAAATGTGGAAGGACAATGCCCCTTCCTTTGTTCTACCGTTCCTGCTTTCTGATATGGAGCCAGCTTGATTTATCTTATGTTTGTATGGAAGCTATCAAGTTCTTTCTCTGTCCTGCGTAGCAGGCTCCTTTGTATGTCTGTTGGTTTTAATGAAGTTTTACTTCCCTTTCAAAAAAAAAAAAAAAAAAGAACGAAACAAGAGGAATGAGACGAAATAAACATAGGCGTGTGTTTTGGAGATCGAGTGGGGTTGGGGGTGCACGTGTGGCCATTAATTAATCAGTGGGTGGGGTGGCAGGTGTATCCGTGTATGTGTCTATTAATTTTTAACCAAAAAATTAAAATATTTAACTCTTTTTTTATAACTTCCTGGTTATTGTTGGTTGTTTGTTATTAAGGTTGTGTTTAGCAATATGTAAAATATTTTTAAGTGTAAAATATTTTCAATTGAAAAATTTTACGTAAAGGAAAACATTTTCAGCTATTTGACTGTGTTGTGAAAATTACATCGGAAAATTATTTCTTGTGTTTGGTCTTGGATGTAAAAAATCTATTTTCAGAAAATTTAAGCCTAAGCCAGACACCCGCCACCGCCACCACCACCACTACTCCATTGCCACCACCACCATAGAAAATCCACCATCCAGAAAAAACCCATCACCACCCACACAATATTAACCACCACTCGCACAAAACCCACCAAAACACCACCACTCACACCACCACAACAACAACAAAATCAAAGATCGAACAAAATGAAAATCAGACATAAAATTAAGTAGGGGTTTGGTTCAGGTTAGAGAGAAAAAGTGACATGAGAGAGAGAAGACCACTGGGAGTGGTGTTGCCTTAGGGTGAGATTGATCCAGATTGAGAGTGTCATGAGTGAGAGTGGAAGAGAAGGTGTGGTTCTTGAGTGAAGGCACTAGATTGGTGACATACAGTGTCCGATTCGACCTTGGTTGGCAAGAGGGAAGAGAGAGAAGGCAGATCGGCGAGAGGAGGCAGGTGGGCACAGGCTTGACTGGCGGTGGACATAGGCTTGACCGGCGGTGGACACAAGCTTGACCTTGGGTAGCTCTCTCCCTAGTTCCTTTGGCTTGGTGTGAGTCTGTGAGGAAAGGGATAGGTCAGCGAAGTAGCTTGCATGCACGACGGCAGGGACATGTGTCGAGAGGTGGTTTTGGGCATCACCGGTAGTACCCTCTCCAAATTTACAGTCAATAAAATGGTTTTTAGTTTGACCAAATTTTACATGTGCAACTAAACGCACATCAAGGTGTAAAATATTTTTCCAAATATATTTTCAGTCGAACCAAACACAGCCTAAATTAGTGTTAATTTTATGTGGGGCGTTATGAAATTGAATAGTTGTGTTAATAAATTGATGCTAATGTGGAGTGTGTAGCCATTATTATTTACAAATTTTACTATATAAATTTTATAAATTAATGTATCATCAATTATAAATATAGAAAATAAAAGTTATAGTAGTTTTAGCACTTTTGGAAGGTGATCATTGCTTGACAGTTGTTAATTCACTGCAAGCTTGGAGCAACTCCCCTTTATCTCCTACCTCCATTGTCTCTCTTTTATTTACGGTATTTCAGCTGCCAGTCATGATTTCAGAATCTTTTTGTTTCTCGTTTTAACCAATCTTAGCACTCATAAAAAAAGAAAAAAAAGAAAAGAAAAAGAAAAAGTAGCTTAAATATGAGAAGAAAGAGCGATAGACGTACAGCCAACGCGGTATGCTGCAGATGTTATAGTGTGGGTGTTTGCCTGTTGAGTTTTATCGTTTTCATAGGCCAGCTTTTTTTTTTTTTTTTTTTTTTGGATACGTTTCATAGGCCAATTTGAAAGGTCCGTTTGGACACAGTTTGAAAACTGAAAACTGAAAATTGAAAACTGAAAACACTGTAACAAAATACTTTTTAAATATGTAAATAATATCGTGAGACCCATTTTTAATGAAAAAGTTATTAAAAAGTGATATTTGTGGGTCTGTAAACAGTACACAAATACACTGTTTACAGTAGAAAAGTCAGCCTTTGCGGGTGGAAAAAAAAAAAAAAAAAAAAAAAACGCTTTTTCATCAAAACGCAGACTCTAAACGCCGAACCCAAACGGCCACTTATTGGGAGGAGAGAGGGGGAGCCAAAAATAATCATTTTCATACAAAGGGCTCAATTGTTAAAATATTCATTAAATGTATATACTATATTACTATTTTTAAAATATTTTGGCCTCAGCCTCAGCCTCAGCCCCTTAGGCCCAGTAGTTCCGTCCCCGTCACCTTGAGTTATAATTTTTAACCTACATATACAAAACTCAAATCAGATTTTGTAAATTGTATATTACAGATAAAGTGATAAACTATTCAATTTGTATATTTACTACAACAGGCTTTTGTTAACGTTTCAGGATAGAGTTGTTCTGCCCTAAGCCAGAGAGAAACAAAATTTTTGCAATGACGCAAATGGTAATAATGATCAATGTATTATATTTTTAGTTTTATTCATGTGTCAAGTGGTAATTTTTGCTTTAATGGAACTTTTAAACCTTTAAATATTTGATTATCTCATAGCCAAAAATTGTCCCATAACACATGAATAAAAACTAAAAATATTTTAGAAATTCAGCATCAGTGATCAATGTTAATTGAATTTTACATACAACTTAAAAATCTTTCACCTACTTAATTAATCTAATTAAGTAATGTATGACTTATCCTATTTTATATGAAATAAATCAATATATAAAACAAATTTTTTATGTTAAAACATCTATAAAAAAGATATTAAATTACAAATTTTTCTATAGTTTTAATTTTGTTATCTCTTGCATAATATGCAAAATTTTGCTCATCTTTTCAAGTAAAATAACAAAAGCATGTAGAACTATGTACGAGTGTACTTGTGTATTCATCTTGTGATATGGATTTATATAGTATCATCTTTGTCATAGGATCTACCCCTTCAAGAGAAGATTTATAGCTCCATCCCTAGTCGTGGCACACGCCAACAGTGTCTTCTACTAACAATGTGCCATGCACATCCTTCTTTATTTGATATGTGTGAGTATATCATATTAGTCACACCCTTACTTCTAGAACTCCTAGTAGTCCCACTTGTCAAGATAATTTGAGAAAGCTCAAAGTAAGATTGAAATCAATGTTGAAGTCAGCATGTTACCCAAGTTTGTGTGCCTACTGTTTTGACCATCCTCACCTCTGGCCTTACCTCCTTTATCTGCAATTCCATATAATTATCATATAAAACTATTACAAGGTACAAATTTCCCATAAAAAAAAAATGGTAACATCTCCCATAAAAAATAATAATAATAATAATAATAACAATAGTTTCCTTGGTAACAACTCCCATAAAAAAACAATGGTAACAACAACAACATCAATAATATCACTTAGGGAAAATTGCATTTTACCCACTTGTAGCTTAGCCCGTTTTAACAGTGCCCATCTGTGATTTAAAAGTTATCACTCAACCCACTTGAGGTAACCTCCGTTAGACATCCGTTACCCACCTCTGCCCTTTCCGTTAAAAAATTCCCTTTACCATATAAGCCACAATAAAAATAGAATTAGAAGCGACATATTGAAGAACAACTTCTCTCTCACCATCTTAGAAATCAAATCTTCAAACTCAAATCCCATTTCGTGACCCAAATCTTGTTCAATCAACACAATAATTGGTTCTCTCTTGATGTATATACTACCAACAATATACATCAAATCTTGCCTTAAAAAAAAAAAAAAATTTAGTTTAGGTTACAAACCCAGATAGCAAGGGAAAACAAAAAGGAACCCATGTTTTTTTTTTTTATTGGAAGGAACCCAGAAGATTCTCCATCTTCTTTTGAAGTCGTAGATAGAACAAATTTGCCAAATCCTAAAAACTCACAGTAGGAAAAACTAAACCAACCTTGAAATTCATTACACTTGCATATCCATTAACCCACAAATCCATTAAACCCAAAAAATTTGAACCAACCAACCATAAGGAAATTTAAACCAACCCAAAAAATTCAAACCCATAAATCCATTAACCCCAGAATATTTGAATCCACTGATCCACCACTCTCCGTTGCTTTGATCTCAGCCGATTAGACAATCAGGTTGCTCTGCTGCTCAGTCGATCTCACGATTTCATTTTTCTTGTTTCTTTGTTTTTGCTTCTTAGTCTGGGGTTTTGGGCGGTGGTAGTTTGGTGAGGCTATGATTTGATGGTTCAATGAGTTGGCTATGGTTTTGGATTTGCTAGATTGCTGGGTTTTTTTTTATTTTTTTTATTTTTTATTTTTACAGACTTTTTTTTTTTTTACTTGCAAATCTGGGTTTCTTTTTAGAGAACCCAGTAAAAGAGAGAGAGTTAGAGTTTTAGAGAGAGAAAGCCTAGGGTAAAGATAGAATCCAACAAATTGGTGGATACCATTTATAATTAATTTTTGTATTTAATTAATTTTATTTTGTGATTGTTCTATGAAGAATTAAGTAGTCAATTTTTGGATTTAGCAATAGAAGGCTAGCGAATCTGTGGGTGTATGTTCACATGGATTTGTGGTTTTGTTTGTGACTGTATGTGTATTGGTTTTCTTGTTATTATAAAAGTATGTTTGGCAATTACAGTGGGCATTGGGTAAGAACGTTAAACGCATAATTCCATATACATTTTTGGGTTTTGATTTTAGCTCATTCAACCCAGAAAATGAGCACCCCATTTTGTAATGGAGATTATTAACTCAAATTTGTAAAATTATTTTATGGTTTGAAAAATTGCTTTGTCTATCCTTTTTCGTAAAACTTTGTGCTAATTATGTATATGAAAAATGATGAAACAAATTTTATCTTGACTTGCTTTTTTATATTTTTCTTTTATGTTTTATGTGAAGAAGAAGAAGGAGCGAAAAGAGGAGAGAGACATAAAATATAATGAAAAAAGACACATTTACCCTTATTTTTAACGGTGAAAAGGGAGAGGTAGGTTACGGATGTCTAACGGAGGGTACCTCACATGAGTTAAGTGACATTTTATAAACCGCAGGTGGCTTAGTTAAAACCGGCCAAACCACAAGTGGGTAAAGTGCTATTCCTCCTATCACTTACAAGTTGGGGTGTCAAATTGGTGGGTTTGAGGTGGACATAATTGGGTTAGGTATATAAAACTCATTTAATTAATTGCTTCTAACCCAAATCCAACCCAATCCAATTATTATGGGTAAACCCCAACCCATCAAATTACCAAAATGTCACTAAAGTGAAAATAACCAAAGTACTCTAAAAACTTCAAAAATGACCTAAATACCCCAAAACCTAAAAATTACTAAAATAACCCCGAAACCAAGAAAATGACCAAAATACCTCCAAACCTAAAAATTACCAAGATACCCCCTAAAACCCAAAAAATTACCAAAAAAACCCCCCTGAAATCTCAAAAATGACCAAAATACCCTCGAACCCTAAAAAATGACCAAAATACTCCTAAAACCTAAAAAATTGACCAAAATACCCCTCTGAAACCTTAAAATGACCAAAATACCCCACAAATCTAAAAATGACAAAATTACCCCCAAAACTTAAAAAATTACCAAAATACCCTGAAACCAAAATATTCACCAAAATACTCACAAAACCTAAAAATAACCAAAACACCTCCTAAACCCAGAAATTTACCAAAATACCCCCGAAACCTAAAAAATAACCAAAATACCTCCAAAACCTAAAAAATGACTGAAATACTTCCTAAACCTAAAAATAAAATAAATAAAAAAGGAAAACCCCATTCCTACCAAAATATACTTAATAGTTTTTCATTTTAGTTCAAGTTTAAATGTTTTTTGACTCAAAATTAGCCACTAATTAAACCTAAATCTTTAGAGAAGTGGATAATCCTTGTTGTTAATTATTTTCACCTTTATCGAAGTAAGGTATACATGTACTTTTTTTTTTTTTTTTTTTTTTTTGAGAAGGTGTACATGAACTTGAACATTTATATAGTACTAATATATGTTCTGGACATGTCATGCGCTAATATAAATATATATGTTTTCAATGTACCTGCATTGAGGGACTAGAATCACATACAACATTTAATTTTAAATCCGGTGATCGATAATTTAACATTGACAAATCAGCTTTTAAGCCATGTGAATCATAGGCTTAAAAAACATCAATTTTTTTTTTCATAGGCTATTATGTCTATTATATTACATTAATACAATTTCCATGCATTTGAAACAAACTTTGAAAAAATGTATCCATATCTCTCATCCCCACAAGAAGCACCCAAGAATATAGAGGAAAAATTATCTCCAGAGATCCCCCTAAACAATGCTTATATAGCACAACTTACATGCACTACTAGGCCTCAAATCATACAAGGGTGCATTCATAAAATATGAACAACGGAAATTGGGAGCAAGATGCACCATTGCTGTATTCACAAAGAGCTTGCAAACTGGCCAAGCTAAGTATTATTTTACCACTCGCCAAAACTGCAGCTATTGTGTTGAACTCCTAATGGGAAAACTCAACTCTTAAGGGCCAACAAGAAATCTCTGAAAAACTTATTTTCCTGGAGATGCAAATCTTGTCCACTTTCTCTGCGGATTTAAAGCTCGATACTTTGGTGATGATGTTTTCCCTCCCACACCTGCCTGCCGCATCATCTCTGGAAAGATAGTCAATCACACAATAAAGTATAAAAAATTCTACATGTTTTGATGCATTATTCATATAAAGTTATTCTACAGCTTAAATTTAGATATACTAAGGCTCATATATTTGAACATATGGTCTGCTGAAAAGCACTCAAACAACCACTATTTGTTTAAATTAAACTAAGTGGGGAGGGTGCCCAAGTAAAAACAGAGTATATTGCAAGATACAATTAGCATAACATACTATGAGTACATGAAACATACTTTTTCTCCTTTACATTGAAATCAACAAAATAGTGATTTTAATAAACTCATTAAATACCAGAATATGTTATTTGAATGTTGGAAGGGGTAGTGACCAATATAACACTAAAATATTGCCAATCCCAATATCAGCCAAACTTGGAGAAATTTGTGTGCAAGTGAAAACCAAAAAAGTCTAACCTAGTCAATCTAAGGTATATCCACACCAGCTAAATACACAAGCTTTCCTCTTCTATCGGAAAGAGGGTCAAAAGTCAAAAACTTAAAAACCAACCCCGGACATCTATTTAAACACAACATACAAGTAAATTCTCATCCATTACCAATTAGCAAATTCTCATCCATTCCAAAACCTGACCACTCAAATCATTAGATATTATGGGTATAACTGTAGGAATTAGGATTCTACAGTATATTTCTTGTGTAGTTTTGGTTGTTAAATATTTTTTCTGGAGATTACAAGTGGAAACTGAGTAGGTAGAGCATTTCAATGCTGTGTTAGTATGCAGTTCCAAGAATACATTGTGCTAAGTGGAAACTGAGGTAGCGTTTGGTATATATCATGTCTCGCAGAACATAGAAATGAACTAACCTAGGATTACAAGGTGTATATTTATCTAGTAGCACCTAAGATATCAGCATGCATTTCAACTCCTTTTTGTCATTTTGATTTAATTTTGCTTGAAATTCCACAAACTAACTCTGCCTCTTAGTCTACTGTGAGATCAATAAATGTTGAAACCAGCAAAGTAGAAAAACAATTAATGAACATATTGAATTTTTCTTAGTAGCTTAACAATCATATATATTGTAACTTTTGTGTTTTGGGTTAGTAACACACTGACACTTCTCGATTAGCATTTTTTATTAACAAGTAAAAGATACTACTTGTATATTAACTAATTTAGTTCTCATCAATGGATTGTAGTTAACTCAATTGATAAAATCTCTTTGTTGTTGAGTAATAGACCTAGGTTTGAATCCTTCCTTACACCAAAAAAAGACCTATTGATATATTTTTATCTAATCATAAAGAATAATTATCATAGAGTAGACACTATAAATTCAAATCTTGTTGTATTTTTTAAAACAAAAACAAATACTCCATACCTGCTACTCACTAGTTTCTTCACCGCGACTCGCGTATTATCCAACAAAATACCTCGATAAACAATCCCATTATCCCCCATTCCAATCACATTCTCTTTTGCCAATCCATTGGTGGCCATCTCAATCTCCTTTAAACTAAACCTGCAACCCCTCCAAACATCCTCAGCCATTGGCAAGTACCTAGCAACCTCTTCCAAATCAGTGACATCACATTTTTTTACTGACCCTGTCCAACGTTTCTGACTAGACCAAGGATCAGACAACAACACTGGCTGTCCCTTACCGCTCCTGCTGTTACTATTGTTCATCTCAATCTCGTACATGTTACGTGAGAGTAGTCTCCTATCAAGGGACGATAGGCTGGAAATATGGTAAGGATGATTCTTGGAAGCTATAGGATTTGACATACAAAATTTGGCTTTGTAAGACTTTCTTCTTCGAAGATAACAAATGAAATATAGACATACAATGATACCACTGAGAACAACAAAGAATATTGCAATGATAACAAGTATCAAAGCCCATAATGGAAGGTTAAAGAATGAGGTATGGTGTGAAAGCTTTTTTTTAACAATGTCAAAGAACATGATTAGAGAGAGAAAACAAAGAGAATAATGGGATTCTAATTAATGTGGAAATATAAGAGAGCTTAGTTTTTTTTTTTTGTTTTGAAATATTACCAAAGGATAGAGAGAAGATCTAGAGGCGAGAAAATGTCAAAAACTAAGACAATGGATGTTGGGCTATGTGGATCCTGAATTTGTGTTCATTTTGATTTGTAATTTGACCCGATTTGGAAGTACTATGGCTTTAAATGTAATTTTTTTTTTAAGGTTTTGTCTATGGCTTGAGCTTATCTAATATATATTTGTTGATTCAGAATTAGAGTTTACTATATTATAGATTTATAGTAAAAATCACTGCAACTCTATGGACATAAATATATTGGCAAACCTCGTAAATCTTTCGAATTAAGTTAAATTCTCAACATTTTAAAATTTAAAGTATTGGTTTACTTTTAACCGGGCTGGTTAGTATCTGATTTTCAATTCTCTTCCTTCTGATAACCTTTACTACATCTGCAAGCGAGCAACAGATGGGCATGACAAGGAATACTTGAAAAAAGATAGTAAATGATAACGCAATTGAATTTGTTCTCTTAAGGACTGCAGCTGGCATTTAATCACTATGACTAATATGTGATGCCATTTTAGGGATTGACAAGCTAGAGCAAAATAAATGAATTGTGGACGAAATTACTAAGGCACAAAGCTAGTATGTAGGTGAGCAATTCTTCATTCTTTTAAGCAGCATGTTAAACATTCTTTCCCTCCGTGTCAAAGTCACAACTCACAACTTGTCCTCATTGTTGCGACTTAGGGGGGCCAGCTTCCATTAAGCTGTGGACTATATAAGCCAGTGTCTACTTTGGAGGATTTTCCCCTTACTTTATTCCTTCTTCTCCCTCATTTTCTTCTCTCAACATGCTTCATTATTTTGGAGCTTATGTGTGGAATTTAACTCTTTCACTAAATCGTTTTTTATATAATAAATTGGTCTATACGTGCTTTAGGGTTTTTGTTAGTTGACTATTTTAAGAAGATTTTGGTACTATTTTTATGAAATATATAAAAGGTTGTTAAAAAAATTATTTGTTTTTTTTCTTTTTTTATAATTTAAAAAAAAAATCCTAAACTAGTATTTTTAAGACATCTATTAACTTCTTAAATTTAAAAATACAAAATTTTTCACAACTGCTAATATTTTCTAGTGTGATTGTAATAAAAACAAAAGATCATATAAAAATAATGTTTTTCTAATTTTTTTTTTTTGCTGAAATGTTTCTCTAATTATGATTTGCCGAAAGTTCATAATATATATATATATATAACTTTATTTTTATCTGCTAAAAATGGAAATTAATTGTATCGCACCAAAAGAGCTTTACAACTGTCTGGATGCAGTGCTCCTAGCCCATTAGGAGACATTAATAGTCCTGGCAAATATTCTTTCAAGATTGATGTTATCTGCCAATTTGCAAAAAAATCTGCTCAGTGAAATGGATCCAGTGGGCAAGGTCCATGGTATATAACCGCACACTGTTTATAACTTTATTGACCTTCATCCTGATAATGATATTGCTGCCTCCTAGTGCTTCGAGCCATTTGCCTGACCAACTGGGCATGGGCATAGCATACTAATATGATATAAATTCGCAAGATAAACAACAAGAGAGGAAAGATATGGAATTTAATTATGGTCTCCTAAATAATGTGATATATATTACAATGATTTGATATTAAACTTTTTAATATATTTTATTTTTTCTAATATTAATTGTGAGTACTTGACTCCACACAAAGGATATTGTTCGCTTTTGGGGAACCAGACCCTCACGAATTTGTTCTCGCATCGTGGAGAGTCCAAAGAGGGTTTCATAGTCTCGACCCCTTGAACTGGTATCTAAAGCCTTTAACCTTAGTCCCACATCGAATAGAGTTCCCTCCCACTAGTGCCTTATATGCTTCTGGAGCTAACACTAGTGTACCACTACAACACAATATGGGTACTTGACTCCACACAAAGGATATTGTTCGCTTTGGGGAGCCAGGCCCTCACGAATTTGTTCTCTCACCGTGGAGAGTCCAAGGAGGGTTTCATAGTCTCGGCCCCTTGAATTGGTATCTAAAGCCTTTAGCCTTAGTCCCACATCGGATAGAGTTCCCTCCCACTAGTGCCTTATATGCTTCTGGAGCTAACACTAGTGTACCACTACAACATGTGTGTAGATGTGTCTACTCACATGACCACACTTTCTGAACCAATGCTATTGTTTTTTCTTTTTTGTTTAAGACAATGCTATTGTTTAATCCTAGCTGCCGTGTAGATGCAACACTTTTTATAAAGTAATTTTTTAGTTTCAACATATATTATATATTATTGATAGATAAATAAGTAGCTGAAATTTTGCATATTTTGTTGAGGAAGGGGAATGATTATAGAAGAGTAGAAGTCAGTTAAGCTTTGTAACGGTCATATCAACATATGAAACTTGAAGAGAAAAAACCATTTGTCCACTCAAATGCTAATTAAAAAAGAGATAGAGATGGAGATATACATATATAATTGTCTACTCATATGCTAATTATCATTATTATTATTATTATTATTTTTTTTTTTTTGAGAATCAAGACTTTGAACTTTATTAAATAGTAGGCAAAACTGCCTGATAAGTAGCAATGGTGTGTAATGGGACATCTTCCATCCACACTAGAAAACCAGTGACATGTCGAGCTAGGTTGTGAGCTACACAATTTCCTTCTCTATGAACGTATGGAAACCTAATACTATAAAATAAATTTGCAAAACATTTAACAACTTGACTAAATAAACTAAAGGATGCCAAAGAGTACGAGTCTGCCTCTAAAGCATTTATAACAATCTCTGAATCTCCCTTTGGGATGACATCATTCAAACTCAGATCAGCAGCTAACTGTAGAATCTTCGATGTAGCCAAAGTTTCAAGATCCAAGACAGTTAGGGGGAAAGGGATGATTTTGACCCTGTGCCAAGCCCTTCCTTGGCAACCTCGAATAGTCACTCCAATCCCTACCCTATCTTCTTCTTGAAACATTGCATCGATGTAATTTGTGCCTACACCCTTCACAGTTACATCAATAGTTGATCTCCAGAACAACACTAATCCACCTCCCCAATTTGATCTTAGGGCAATGAATATATTCTCACAGCTTATCTTCCTCAACCTATCTTTTAGCTTAGCTTCATCTGCCCATGTTTGGGTTAAAAACATGACAGAGGAATCTTTTACTCGCACCAAATTTGCAAGTTCATTCTCTGTACATGGGTTCCCAATCCCACGACAGTCCCACAAAAGGCAACTCATGGCGATTGGCGGGGCTGATACACAGCCTCTACCATTAACTTTGATGAGCTTTCATCAACTTTCATCATTTGGGATGAGGAGCACGGGTTACCAAGAGATATTCCCATAGTAAAAACCTTAGCTGACTTGCACGTTATCAGGGAATTAAAGTGGGCTATACCTGTTTTGGTAGGAATTAAATTCTCATTGACAACTAACCCCAAGTTTCCTTTCATACCTAAATTCCCATTAAAATGTGCAAAATTTGCATCAAATTCCTTTATTTGAATTTCAAATAAAGTATCAGAAGTAACCCCTAAAGGAATTAAATAACTAGCCAAACCCGTAACTCCTTCATTATAGCCCATATTCATTAATTCCTGAATTTCAGCTAAAGACAACTGGCTCAGATTAGAGTCTTGGTTTGCTGGGATAGCTGGATCCGAGTGTAACGGTTCCTTCATAACCGTTTCTTCATTAACGTGACCAACACCCTCATTAATGATTGCTACTCCTTCAGTTTCCTTGCTCGTCTGATCTCTCTCCAATCTGCCCTCACCGGCTTCAGACCCAGTTTTTTCTGATCTGCCCTCACTGGCTTCAGACTCAAATCCTTTTGACTCCATTCTTTCCGAATAAAAAGCTTCCCTCATGAAAGGATGCTTGCGTTTATAGAAACCCGGCCCATAAATAACTTCCTTCTCTGATAATGAAAATTTGTTCCACTATCTAGCCAATTCTTCCATAGTACAAGTGAAGAGTAAAATCAAGAACAGAAAAATTATTTCCCTGAACCCCGGAAAAAACAAAACCACTAGCTCGAAAGGTAAACTTGTTACCTTAAGAGAACACACTCTCCTTCTAAAGAAGGGACAGAACACTTCTACTATCGAAGAAAAAGAAAGAAAAACCTCTGCTTCTTCCAGACAGAGAGACTCCTATCATTGCTCCATACCTTTACTCAGATGCTAATTAAAAAGGAGAGATATGGTATATTGGAAAGGAAAAAACATAGATGATCAGTTTATTTGTCTTTTTTTCTTTTTTTGGAACAATTAGCTGTATATAGTATATACTACTACCTCCGTCCCACTTTGTTTGTCCTCCATTCCATTTTGAGATGTCCCAAAATATTGTCCTGTTTCTAAAAATAAAAGTCATTAATTTACTAATGTTCCTATTATACCCCTATTTTATTAATAATTCAATTTTTTTGATTAATTTATTTAAGGGTAGTTTTGGAAACTTATACAATTTTAAAAGGTAGACAAGAGAATAAATGATGTTCCCATAAAAAATTTGACTTTTCAAACAAGACAAATAAAGTGGGACGGAGGGAGTACTAATTAAAAAAAAAAAAGATAATGTTTAAAAATAAATAGAGAAATATAGAGAGATAAGGTTTAAGGAAAGTAAAAAATATATATGATAATTTTTTTAGAATAATTTTTTTAGCTATTAATGACACATGCTACTTAATAAGGAGAGAGAGAGAGAGAGAGAGAGAGAGAGAGAGAGAGAGAGAGAGAGAGAGAGAGAGAGAGAGAGAGAGAGACAACGAGAAGAATAAACATAAATTGATAAATGGTCAAAAAAAAAAAATTTCATATTAATTGTTGTAATTATGGTATTAAGAAATTATTTGTCTCATCCTTATATGCTTGGAGAAAGTGATACATGACATTATTGTGTGCATCTACCAGTTTTAAGGATCTAATTTTTTTTTTTAATAGAAAGTTTCAACCTATAGCATTCGCTCCTAATGAGCATTCTTTATCATCAAACCAAAACACCAATTGGTTTTTGGTTTAAGTATGGATTGAACTTCAGATCTCTTATCCAACTTTCAAATATTTTACCAGTTGAGCTAATTGGAACCCATAAGATCTAACCTTTACAATATAATAATAATATTATTATAGATAGATAGATATGGTATTAAGTTCTATGCCTATAGATAGATATGGTATTAAGTTCTATGCCCATCATTTTCGCATTTTTTTAAAGGAAAATGTTAAAGAATGCCCTAAGGGCATTGATTTAGGAACTATTTTTAGATATATTTATGGGAAAATGATAAAGTATTTAATTTTGTTAACAATTTTTTATATTTATCATAAAAGTGATGTCAAAACTTTTTATATTTCTCATAAAAGTAATGTCAAAACTTTCTTAATATGGTTATTAACAATTACCTTAAAGTCACTCGTTAACATGACTATTTTTTTAATTGGGCATTTAAGACTCCAAAAATTGTTTATTTTAATAAAATTTCATTATATTAGGTGTTTTTCATTAATTTTAGTAGTGCTTCTACATTTTTAAGCCATTGCATATATATTCTCAATTAAAGTATTTCCAACAAAATATTTGAATAGCCTTTGGAAGGAGAATGATTGGAAAAATTAAAAGGTAAATGACAAATTAAGTAATAATGATCATAAATAAAATAAAAAACATAACATAAATATCATACTAATTTATCTTATTCAAAATTTTTAATTACGTGGCACATGTCTAGCATTATGGCAACAATATTGACATGTACAAATAATTTTGACACGTGGCGTTGTTTGTCCATATATATCAATGAAATGTAAGAAGTTGCCACATGTCATTATAGTTTGTTTTAAAAATGAACATATGTCATTGTAGTATGCATTCTCCAGTTTTGGGGTCCAATAAAATATATTTAGTCTTTTCATAAATTAAAACTAACTTTTGTTGAGGCCCATTTTGGTGAAAAGAAAAAGCCCAATGGCAAGAAGATACCCAAAAATATAAAAGGGGTGAAGAAAGAAAAATTAGCAAAGTAAGAAAAATCATTAGGCCCAAATGGCAGGAATAATAGTACATAGGCCCACAAAATAGTAAAAGGGTCTCAAATAAAGCAAACGGGTCAAGGGAGTCTCAAAGAATGAAATAATAAGCCCATGGAAATCATAAGAAGTAGAAAGCAAGCAAAGATGGGCCGGAGGAGTCCCAAAGAAAGGAATTAGTAAATGGGGTTGGTTCAAAGGCCAATAAACCCAAAAGTAAAGGATATGGTAATTAGGCTAGGAAAACTCAAAAGATTTAGCAAAAGCCCATGAGAATGTAAGAAGTAGGAAAGAATGAGATGGGCCAAGGATGCCCCAAGAAATGAAATGCGCCGAGGATGCCCAAAGGAATAGAATGGGTCGAGGAAGCCCAAGATGATATGAGAACAGACCCAGTAGAAATATTGGGTAACGTAAACTGAGGGAAGGAATAAAACATGGCAGGCTCAAAGGAAGCCCAGCAAACGAAAGTTAAACGATATCATGGCAGGATCAATGCAATGACATGGCAGGAGTACTAGTTAGCCCACAAACCAAGGGCGAAAAGAGATAGGGGCTAAATTGAAAGAAGCAAATGCCCACATCCAAGCAATACCTAGCCCAAAGAAGAAACAAGATGCAGAGAATGAAGACCCAATGACTCACTCACTCCATAAAAAGTTAAACAAGTAGTAGAACATGCAGCAATGCTAGACAAACCCACAGACAATAGCAAGCGCGTGAACACCAGACAAGCAATGGACTCACATAGGAGTGGAGCACACACAAGACTTAGGCACCATCAACTTGTACCAAGCCAATACAAGGGCGGTGGGCCATGGATCAGAGGTAAGAGAAGGTGTGGACTGGCGATAGGGAGAAGGGGGAAGCTTATTCTGGGGTTTCCACTCAAGCTCCTTTGGGAAAAATATCCTACTAGAATGACATGCCACCCAAAAGAGGTAAAGATGAGCTAGAATTACTAGGTGCATGCTATAGGAGTTAGTAAGAGAGAATATCTAGCCTTTATCCAAATGGGAATACCACGGAAAGCAAGAAAATAAAACAAAACTCCCTTTGTCTGGAAGTGAAATGTGGCACAACCAGCACAGGGTAGTGGTGGTGGCTGGGCAGCCAACAGTGGGTAGTCCGAGAAGGACACCCACAATAGGCCAAGAGTAGTTAAGGGGTAACACGGTAAATCTTATTATGGCAGGAAGTATAAAAGGGCCTTAGTCGTGCACAGTGAACAACAAGGAGGCAGTAAGAAACATAGAAAAAAGAGAGAAATAGAAAGCAAAGAAAACATAGAAGATAAACATAAAAGAAAAAAAATAAGAGAATAAAAAGTGAAGTGAGAAAACAAGAGTGTGAGGAGTGATAGAGCATGTACCAATAGGCTACTCACTTCTCTCCCTCTCAATAGCTCATTCTCTAGCAAGTCAAGAGTTTGAGATTAAGCCACTTAGGCCCATTTTCCAAAGTAGGCAATTTCTATAGCAGAATCTCCCTATGAGGTTACCTACATTGGAAATTGGTTCCCTTCTTGGACTTAAATCTACCAAGGAGCCAAGTTCAGCAAACTGACTCTTTCCTTCCTTTATCATAATTGTCCAAGTGCTAATGTTATTTTTCTTGTTGCTTATTCATTCTTGTCATACTCTTATTATCGTATTTTCTTGTTGCAAAATTGTCTAAACATTATCTTTGGTACTTCAGTTAGAATATTTTAACTATCTTGATGTATTATGTTTCTTTGCCATAATGTTTTTATGACAGTATTCCCTGCCGTGGATATGTGACCAAAATCTCTGCCAGGGGTCCTAGCTTGTACACAAGCTGGCTTAAGGTGAGTTTCAATAGAGCCAGTCCTAACTCTCTTACCCCAGAATCATTGGGCCATAGTATGGCAAGAGCAGCCCAGCCCAAGATATAAAAAAAGGCCCACCACAACCTTATTGTTGGAAAGAAGATTCTTTCTTGCAACTTTCACACAAAAATGTGGATCCAATTGTTTTAGCCCTTTTACGACAATCATTGCATGAAATATAATACCATCTGTGGGGCACCACACGTTTAAACCACCCCGGCCCACTCTATACCCGGCCCAAAGCCCACACCAAGGATAGTGTGAAGGCCGATGATCACGAAAATGGCTTAAAGCACCTAATGGCCTCGTTGAGGATGACACATCCTCGGCACACCGACTTCGCCAAAAAGAAAATATCACTCATTCGTTGAAAATATCTCACCAACATTTTGACCACTTTAATGATGATGTGACCAACGAACCCAGTCGCCTTGGTTACTCCAACTAATAAGAAGCCTGCAAAGACGGCTGAGAACTAACATAAAACCTATAAAATCAGATGATGGGACAAACTCTTATCCACAGTGACCGAATAACTGACAGATGGACGGCCGAGATTAATTAGAACGATGCTATATAACCAAGAGAATGCCCAAAGAACAGGGAAGGAAAAAAAGATCTATGAACTCTAAGAAAAATAGATCCTCGAATAATCCGAGGACAAATATGCTTTGCAAACACACAACCAAAGTGATGGTCATCCCCAATAAAAACTCTTAGCCAAATTTCGTGAAGGGGATTCTGTTGAACTCTATATCCCCTATCATTTGTTATAAACACCAAATTAACTGTTGCTTACTTCGGTGATGCCAAATCCTTATACCCACATCTCTACAAATTTTTATTGTGAAGGGTCCCTTACAAATTGAGTCCCTACACCATCCATTTTAGCCTACCAAAGGATAGGCAAGGAGGTTCCACCGTCCTAGCCTCCTAGGGGTTTCTACCAAAAGATAGGCAAGGAGGTTCCACCGTCCTAGCCCCTAAGGGGTTTCTAGAGAGAAGACCTAGAGGCGAGAAAATGTCAAAAACTAAGATAATGGATGTTGGGCTATGTGGATCTTGAATTTGTGTTTATTTTGGTTTGTAATTTGACCCGACTTGGAAGTATTACGGTTTTAAATTTAATTTTTTTTTTGTAAGGTTTAGTCTATGGAGCAAAGGCTTGGGCCTATCTAGTATATATTTGCTGTTTGAGAATTAGAGTTTGCTATATTATAGATTTATAGTAAAAATCGCTGTAACTTTGTGTACATAAATATATTACCAAACCACATAAATCTTTCGAATTAGCTTAAATTCTCAACATTTTAAACTTTAAAGTATTGCTTTACTTTCAACCGGCCTGGTTAGTATCTGATTTTCAATTCTCTTCCTTCGGATAACCTTTACTTCATCTGCAAGCGAGCAACAGATGGGCATGACAAGGAATACTTGAAAAGAGATAGTAAATGATAACGCAATTGAATGTTTTCTCTTAAGGACTGCAGCTGGCATTTAATCACTAATGTGTGCTGCCATTTTTGGGATTGACAAGCCAGAGCAAATACATGAATTGTGGACGAAATTACAAAGTCAGTATGTAGGTGAGCAATTCTTCATTCTTGTAAGCAGCATGTTAAACATTTTTTTTCTTTCCATGTTAAAGTCACAACTCACAACTTATCCTCATTGTTGCGACTTAGGGGGCCAGCTTCGGTTTGCCTATTAAGCTGTGGGCCATAAAAACCAGTGTCTACTTTGGATGGTTTTCCCCTTTTTTTATTCCTTCTTCTCCCTCATTTTCTTCTCTTTCAACATGCTTCATTATTTTGGAGCTTATGTGTGGAATTTAACTCTTCCACTAAAATCCTTTTTTATATAATAAATTGGTCTATACTGTGACTTTGCCCTTTAGGTATTTGTGAATTGACCATTTTAAAAAGATTTTGATAATATTTTTATGAAAAATATAAAAAGTTATTAAAAAAATTTAATAGTCTTTTTCTTTTTTCATAAAATTAAAAAAAAATATTTTTTAAACTAATATCGTTAAAGCATCCGTTAACTTTTTCTTAAATTTAAAAATATAAAATTTTTCACAACTGTTAATATTCTCTTACTATGATTTGTCTAAAGTTTATAAAAATTATTTGTATCTTTAGCATTATATTATTATTTTATATATATAACTTTATTTTTATTTGTTAAAAATGAAAATTAATTGTATTGCACCCAAAAAGCTTTACAACTGTCTGAATGCAGTGCTCCTAGCACATTAGGAGGCATTGTCCTGGCAAATATTCTTTCAAGATTGATGTTATCTGCCCATTTGCAAAAATAATCTGCTCAGTGAAATGGATCCAGTGGGCAAGGTCCATGGTATATAACCGCACACTGTTTATAACTTTATTGGCCGACCTCCTGATATTGCTGCCTCCTAGTGCTTTGAGCCATTTGCCTGACCAACTGGGCATGGCACATTAATATGATATAAATTCGCAAGATAAACAAAACAGAGAGGAAAGATATGAAATTTAATTCTGGTCTTTTAGTAAATTTCAGTTAATTTAATTGATAAAATTATTTATTTATTTTTTATAGTTAAATAAAAAATTTGGGATTTAATTTTTGTCTACATCAAAAATTGATTGATATCTTGATCTGATAATAAAGAGCTATCATTAAGAGTAAACGCTCTGAAACTCTTTTTCTCAAAAAAAAAAAAAATTCTGGTCTCCTAAAATTATACACTTTATATACACAAAGCAATAAGTACTTGGTCAAATAATTTTGTAGATCAAGAGATTGACATCTTCTAATTTAAAGAAGAAAATTTAAAATTCAAATTCCCTCAATCAAATTATTAAATAAATAAATATAGACTGCATAGCGTGTGTTTGTGTTAGCTTATTTATTTTGTTATATTTTATTTAAAAATAATTTATAAAAGCCTAAAATTGTACCTAAAAAAATAAGGTTTGAAAAAATTGTGCCTAATAAAAAAAAAATTCAAACACATTTATAATAAACTTAACAATGAATAAATAAAAGGATGAAACTTAAAACTTAATTTTTAAAAATAAATACTAATTTTTTTAATATTTAAGAAACAAATATCAAAGTGAAATCACATTTTGGGGGATGAAAAAAGTAATAAGTGAAACTTTCCTATAAAAACAGATGCACGGGGAAGGGATCCCAATTCGGATATTCTAGCAAAGAAAGAAAGAAATAGAGGATTCTCCAAAATAAAAACAAAAACAACTTTGAATCTTTGATATAGAGCCAGCTACCTGCCTGCCCTTGCAATTTTGGGAGATGCACTAAACGTGCACGAATCGTATTGGAATTGAAGGACAAATTACAGCTTCATTTCTTGTGAGATTTGAGTTATTAGAAGAAAAATTTAAGACAATGAAATGTCTTATTTGTCAAATCAGCCCCAAATTTCCAAAGGCTAATCAACCACCACAGGACAAAATAATTCAAGAACTTTCATATTGTAATCATATTTTCTCTTGAGAATGCAAAAACAACATTCATCATCTGTCTGGACTACTTTTGTCTAATATTATTTCTTTAAAGAATTTTTTAATTAAATACTCCTTGCTTTTTAGCTAAGCTGTTAATATAGGCCTTCAACCACAAGCAAAATGTGTTTGTGGTTCACATAAAATAGTTCATGACCAAGAATTTGCTTATAAAGTCTGGGGTCAAGTCGATCTTGTATGTTGCAAAAGCATCTCTAACTACCCAATCATTTGCTTCTTAAACTGATGCACTCCATTTAACTTTATGACAACAATATTCTCATTATTCTAAGGTAAAGTCTAAGAGATGCTCAATACTTGCTCTCTGTTGACAGCTTGCTATGCTCTTTAAAATATTTGCCTAACATTAATGTTTCAATTACTTCATCTGACTGCTTATTTTTTTCTTACACTATTAATTACACATCTGGGTCATGACCCCCACCAACAATGGTCCCCTTACACATTCTTCAGTAATAAATGCTTCACTTGGTATTAAAAAAATTAAAACGGATTTCTCTTGGAGTTTCTAACAGAAAAATTTAAGATTCAAATTTTCACATCCTCAACTATCAAATTATCAAAAAAAAAAAAAAAAAAATACAGTACTTAATTAATAGTATGAATCTAACAAGTTTGGCCTTGTCCTCGAAGTAATGTAAAGGTGATTGTAATTGGAAATTAAATACTTGTTTTGCTATGCTATTATAATCTCAAGAATTGATTAAAAGTACTAATAATTGGACATTGATCGTAATAGTAATTTGTGTGATCTATGAAGGTAACACAATAATTAGTTTAAGACATTGGACATTTACTGTGATAGAAAAATTGCCAACATTTTTAGTAGTATAATGATATTGTTGTTTAGGACTTTGAATTCAACATTTATACGAGTCATGAAAAAGCTAAAATCAGAAGCAACAATATTGATTAATCGATCCGACCAGAAAATATTTGATTGCATCCATCACCAATATATTCAGAATAATTCGACGGCCAATCTAAATGAGATTAACCCTTCCTAATATTATGTTATTTTCCTTGCTGACCAAAAAAAAAAAAAACCCTTCCTAATGGTAGGACCCAGATTAAGGGGACCAATATTATTGCAAGTTCAGTCTACGAACAAGGTTTTTTTGTTTTTGTTTTTATTATTATTTTTTATCGTCATCATTACATCAACAAAACCACCCCATTCCAGTTGTTTTGCTTTTGTGATTGTTTACCTTTTTTGGACTTCGAGTTTGCTTTAGTTGACTATATATCACGGTCTAGTACATGTCTAAGTGCAACTTTATGAGGATAAAAAGAGTAGTATTTGTTTTTTTTTTTTTTTTTTTTTTGAGAAAAAGAGTAGTATTTGTTATTGGGTTATGCTAACAAGTGCTCTAAGGGTACTCATTAATAATCAATTTTAGAAAAGTTTTGATATCATTTTTATGGGAAATGAAAAAAGCTGTGAAAGTATTAATTACGTTTTTTTCATTTCCTATAAAAACTTTCTTTAAATAGATTATTAACGAATGCCCTAAGGGCACTCGTTAGCATTTCCCTTTGTTATTTTCATTGTTTTCCCCCTTTTTTTTTTTTTTTTTTTTTTTTCAGTCCATCATGGGTTTTTAATGGTATAACATGGACGTTTCATAACCCAGAACCTTTTGATCTTTCAGTACAAGAATGAAACTCCATCGATCAACAAGTGACATTTAAATTATATATATATATATATATATATAAATCAATCAATAAGTGACAACCAATGGATTGTGTGGTTGTTAACCATTAAGGGCCTTCTAATCAAGTGGCCTGCAATTCAAGCCACCCTGTGGGGTATAGAGTTATTGGTTAATTAGCTTGCCAGTTAGATATGACTTATGAGGAAGCAAGAAAGAGAGGGGAAAAAAAGTCAGATTGAAAATAACAAAACACTAACAAACAAGCAATCCATGAGGGAAATGATCAAATTAGTCCTTAAAATTAAATTTTCATCAATTTAGTCCCTCCTTTAAAAATGATTGGTTGTCCCGCCCAAATTTGTTAACAAATAACACTGTTAAAACATTAATTTTGTTAAAAAATTTACTAAAAACATTGAGATACATTATTTTATAGATATTGTTGTTTGATAAGTATTATTTAAAAAAGAAAAAGTTTTAAATGACTTCATTTGAATTTGGACAAAATGACCAAATTGACTTATTTTGATGAAGTGAGGAAGTAAATTGACAAAAATTAAATCTTAATAACTAATTTGATAAGTAAAAAAGAAGGATTAAATTGAATTTTAGGCTTCAAATTAAGTATTACAAATTTAAATTTAAAGTTAATATCGCGAAATAGAGAGGATCATGTTCTCATTGCCTAAAGGAAATGGTGTTATTCACCATAACGTCAAAACAAGTTGCAAAACAATTTTGAATTCAATTGATCAAGTTGTTTAAAATGATCATCCGCATTAAAATATAAGAAGGGTTAATCCTCACCTTGGTACTTTCACACAATAATCACTCATAAAACTCCAAGCGAACCTAGTTTAATCTTTACAATATCCATACATTTCTTGTTATAGAATCAATCATGAATCAACCATGATCACCACCATAGTCAGAGTCAGCAAGTAGTGTAGAACTCAACAAGCTCATCCATGGACCCCAACTGATTCTCGGCATTGTCAAGCATCCAAAGCAAGTGCTCAAACAGCACAACCTCGCAAGCAACCGCAACTCCGTCATCATATTCACCTGATGACTTCTCCACCAGCTCCTGAAAGAGAGGGTGGTCAATGATTTCAGAGCTTACAAGGTATCGCCGCCGCGTCTTTCCCACGTAAACAGCATGAAGTTCCTGCTTTGAGACATCATCGGATTCGTTTGTTGAGGAAGCTACGGAGCTTCTGGCTCGGGAGAGCTGCTTGGTGAATGAAGGCAATCTTTTTATGGCTGACTTGAGCTTTGTTAGCTTTCCAACTTTGGTCATCTTTGAAACCGTTTGATGGGTTTTAATGTGTTTGTATGTGTCTGTGTGTGATAGAGAGAGAAAGAGAGAGGAGGCTTCGTTGTGATTGTGAGAATTGTGGGGAAAGGGTGAGGGAAGGTTCGTATATAAGGCCATGGAAAACACAGAGAGAGAGAGAGAGAGAGAGAGAGAGAGAGTGCACACATGCATGGCCCATTGTTTGATACCAGCTAAGAATGATATGTTTAGGTGCAAAACTAGTTGAGCCTTTGTTTGGCGTCTGGTGGGACTTTGGAGTAGTGGGACTACTTGTCTTTGGAGTGATGTTTGCTTGTAGAGTGTATGTTCATAATAACCCACTTCCAACCCCATCATTCTTAATTAATTAATTTTTATTCTTTGGGGGTTAAGAAAGCCCTTAAAAATTGGATTAAGTATATTTGATTCTTTTATTGTATGGGCCACATCAAGAAAAGTATTCTGAACTAGAGTCAATAGCTAATTTTGATTATCCCCTACGACAATTGTAAAAGCAAGGCAAATAGATACTTGTTAAGGTTTTGAGCTACATATTCTATAATATCATGCATGTATCAGTCAATGCATCAGTCAATCAGTACATAGAAATGAGATTTGTTTCATTTCATCTAACAAGAGTTCATTCAAGATGAAGATTTTATTTCGTAAAATTTAGCAATATATAAACTAGTGTATCAGTTAAAATTTTAAATTATAGCATAAGATACACCTTAAAATTTGTATTATATAAGTGAAACTTCAATTTTAAATGAGGGAGATCATTTTTCCAACTGAAATGGCTCAATGCCATTTGTATATGAATGATAATTTGAGTGATAATTTGAGGAGCGTAAAAGAAACAGTTTTCATTACATTTATCTTATATATACAAGCTACTCTCAACAAAGTCCTTTTAGGCACATTTTTCTTATGTTCTTGAATGAAGAATCTTCTTTTTTTTTTTTTTTAATTGTATTCAGTATATTTGATTCTTCTTATTGTTTGGGTCATAGCAGGAAAAGCATTTCGAGCCACATTTTTTATTATCCCCCACGAAAATTGTGCAAAGAAAGGTAAATAGAATACTTGTCACGGTTTTGAGCCACATGTTTTATAATATCATGCATGCATCAGTCAGTCAATCTAAAGAAATGAGATATGTTTCATTTCACCTAATGAGAGTTCATTCAAGATGAAGGTTTTATTTTGTAAAATTTAGCAATATATAAACTAGTATATCAGTTAAAATTTTAAATTTTAGTATTAGATACACCTTAAAATTTGTATTATTTAATTGAAACCATGAAATAGATCAATTTCAAATAGAGAAGATCATTTTTCCAACTGAAATGGTTGAATGCCATTTGTATATGAATGACAATTTGAGTGTTAATTTTAGGAGTGTAAAATGGAACAATTTTCATTACATTTATCTCATACATACAAGCTACTCTCAATAGAGTACTTTTAGGCACATTTTTCTTATGTTCTCATATGAATAATCATTTTCTATATAATACAAGTTCACAAAAGTACCTATCCTGGTTTTAAATTCTATCTACTATTCCCATTCTCTTACTAAGATGATAAAAATTATTAGAATAGCAACTAATCTTTGTCTCCAACAATCTTCAAATTTTATGAAAGTATTGCAATACATCACAAAAAGAGGGCATTTAATAAAGCTCTCAGGTTGTAAGAATAATCACGTATAATGTATCATTCTCAGTGGTTGGTTTCTTTTTCTTGTTCTTGTTCTTGTGAATATATATTGTACGATCATTAACAGCAAAACAGTTTAGCTGTTGGTTGGTAGCTAGCCTACCAGCTTCCATCCGAAAGAACAACTGGTTTTTGTTTCCAAATGAGAGAAAATCCATAAGCTTGGCATCTTTTGTTAATATAGCTTTCCATATTGTACCCATTTTTGTCTTCATTTGTGTAGCGGTAAAACTTAAATTGCTTTTTATTTTTATTTTTTTAATTTTAGTTTGGTTTTTGCACATTATTAGAATGAATGTTGCAGTTTAGATATTAATTTTTGTGATTAGCCCTTTGATGGCACTATTTTTTTTACAAGTTCCTATATTTATAAAAGCATTAGTTTGATCTTAATTAACATACTAAATATGCATATAATTAGTATGATTATAGGCATCTTATTATTATTATTATTATTATTATTATTATTATTATTTTTATAAGTTCCTATATTTATTAAAGCATTGGTTTGATCTTAATTAACATACTAAATTTATGTCAATTAGTCAAAGTTTTAGACTTTTAGTTATGTTTTGTTCCCCCCCCCCCCCCGCCCAAAAAAAAAGAAGAAGAAAGAAGAAAATAGAACAAATAAGAACTAAAAAAAAATTTCAATATGTCACATTATTAATTGAGTTGTGTTAACGGACACCACAATGTGCCTGTTAACAACTTTTTTAAAAATTTTCAGACAATTTATCTTTTTAACAGCTTTATTTCATTTTTTTCAATTTTATAAGTATCGCTTTGCGTCTTTTTTTACTTTTTTCTAACAATTTTTTTTTATTTTTGTCTTTTTTACGCCTTAACAAGCACCCGGTCGGTGCTTGTTAACATTTCCATTGTTAATTTGTGGTCCAATATGGCACATAAGGGCTCCCAGGCTTGGGACAAAAGACCTCTGGTCCAACTCTCCAACACTGTGGTCCAAGAGTCTAGATCTTCTCACCAACTTGGGCTATGGTTAGATGGGCACCTAATTCCAAGCAATCTTTTTTTATTTTCTTTTTCTTTTTTTAAACTTACCTAATTATTAACACCAAACCATTCTAACTTTTGTTTCTTTTCCCTTTTTTTTTCTTCTCATTTGGTATCCAAAGTCACTAAATAGAGTAGGAAGTGTGTATGAGTTCAGTGTTTTTTTATGTCTTAAAAAAGCTAATAATAATAATCATGTCTTATTTATAATAGAAAATGATTTGGGACATTCAAATTAATTAGTCTTGTTGAAAGGTAACGAAGACATTATGTTGCAATGCTCTCACATGGGATTGCCTCGATCTCTTCCTTTCATGCATGCCTCAATGGGTATCCTAAATCTGGAGTAGGATTTGTTTGGCTTCGAGGGCATGTGCTTAAGGAAAATCAGTGTGTGATCAATGTAAGATTTCGAGGGATAATTGGATCATGTGCTTTTTACAAAAAAAAAATAATTAAAAGATATCACTCACTTTGGATTATTTAAAGATACAAATCTTGTAATAAATTGTAGGGTATTAATCATTTTCAGTTCCAAACAAAAATCTATGTAATTGAATAGGTGTTTATTTGGAATGTGGAGAGCATAATATATATGCTGTCTGACAACTGATTAGCAGACATAAAATCAAAATCAATATTTGCGTGATGATTATGATGTTGCATAATGGACATTGCTTCTATCTTGTTGGGGATCATGTAGTCAATTATTAAAATTTTAAAACACATTCCAATAGAAATTAATCAAAGAATTAAGATCTTCTTTTTTCTTTTCCCCACACGCCAAAGTAGAAAAGCTGTTCTTGTTATATGATAATAAAGAAAAATTTGTTCTTTAGTGAAGCTTAATCTTTTGTTCATCATTTTTTTAGAAGTAAAAAAAAATCAGCTTTTCCTTGCTATCAGATGGTTAAGAAAAATTGTATATATTTTAGTTAAAAAATGTTTTTGATCTCTCTCTCTCTCTCATAGAAAGTTTGTTAGATTTATAAATTATGCAAATAAAAAAGCTCTCAATTTCCCTCGAAATTAGGGCTATAAATTAACCAAGTTGTTCAAGAAATAAACTTGTTATTTAACCATTGAGCTAAACTTAAAACTAAGTGTAGGTTTGACTATTAAACAATTCAAACTCAAACATATAACTCATGAACAAGTTTGTAAGTATGAGACTCCATTAATGTATATATAATATTATATGTTTATAATATACTAATATAGACTTAAGTTTTAATTATGTAAATTTGTAAATAAGCGATATCAAATTATTACTTGTAATCTATTGATAATAAAAATAAATCATTAAATAGTCTAATTATATACTTTTTTTGAAGAAAGGTCTAATTATATACTTTAGTTATTCATTATTAGTATTGATTCATGAAAATATAAATTAATTTAGTCATAGTTTTTATTATATAGGTAAAAGAAAAAGTTAATCAAGTTAGTCCATTAAAAAACTCGAACATGTTTAACAAAAATATATACTAAAATTAGAAAATGTAATTTAATTTTGTAACGAGATACAACTTATGATTAAGTAAATTGAAATGAACAATCTCTCTCTCTCTCTCTCTCGAAAGTTTGTTAGATTTATAAATCAACTTATCAGTTAATTAAAATAAAACTCTAGCTATGCAAGGAAAAAAATAATAATAAAACTCTAGCTAGTTGGCACTTACTACCTGGGGTAAAAAAATCATTTCTTTTAGTTTATGAACCTTCAAAGTCTTAATACCAAATGAACAACTAACGAGAGCTTGGCTCAGCTAGCAAGGTTTGGACGCTTCGTGCAACATACTTAGATTCGAATCCTGCTACCAGCAGGAGTCTGTTGGTGGGCATCCTTAGTGGGGGGTGACTCCCGCACAGGTGTGTAAGATCGTCTAGCCGGCGAGATCGTCCGCTGACTTTGACTGCCACCTGGCGTCCTGTTCGAAGGTGTAATATAACCATAAAGACCCCTATTTTTGTTTCTCAAAAAAAAAAAAAAAAAAAAAACAAGTGCATTGTGGACAAGGCTCCTTTGTTATTGCTAACTAAGAATCTTACAGCATAGCTGAGCCACTTAATTTGATTCAATGCGGCTGGTTTTTTAATTTTTTTTTCTTAATTAATAAAATATATATTTTTTTTTATACGAA
This sequence comes from Quercus gilva, assembly GCA_023621385.1. Classification (NCBI taxonomy): domain Eukaryota; kingdom Viridiplantae; phylum Streptophyta; class Magnoliopsida; order Fagales; family Fagaceae; genus Quercus; species Quercus gilva. The sequence continues at coordinate 2,684,686 of CM042477.1, read as the reverse complement.
TTAATAAAATATTGTATTATACGAAAGAGTAAAGGAGCCTATCTCCTTAATTTCAGCCCATAAATCCGAAGGTGGGAGAGAGGAAAGAAGTAATGGGCCCTTTTTTGTTACAAGAACCAGCCCATTCAGTAAGAGAATAGGCAATCATAATGGTTGATCTAGTTATTCAAGAGAAAGGTATACAAATTAAAACAAAGTTACTGCTTGAAAAAAAAAATTGATGACATGCATTCTCCCAGCAATGCTCCAAACAGGTTTGCATGAGCAGTTATGGGATTCAAGCATTAAGCTAATAGAGAGTTCTAACAATTGATCTAGGATAGAATATAGGCTTTAATTTTTATAGTTTGTTAATTTTGGATAGTTTAATGTAGCTTTGGGAATGTTAAATTTTAGGTCAATATTTCTAAATACAAATCTTTTGTGCCACATTTTGTGTTCCGTTTTATGTTCCACCAATTACAACTTGCCAAGTCATGTATTTTTTAAACTTTCCTTATAAAATAATCAAAGTTTAAAATGGAAAAAAATAAACACATGATAAGTTGTGTTGGTGGAACATAAAATGGAATACAAAATGTGATACAAAAGATTTGTATTCAATATTTCCTTGATCCTATAGCCTCCTAGGGATATTTCTCTTATTGTTTTCCTCTTCAAATTAGAGCCTTTTTATATAGTAGGTATCAATTAATTAGGATCTTTGTTAGAATATTTCACTTATCAATTAATTTTATGGAGTTTTTAAATTAGAAAGTCTATTATTTATTAATTAAAGTTCTCTTTTAGAGTGGGATTTAGTTAGCTCAATTGGTAAAGTCTATTTTTGAAAATATTTTTATACTATATAGAAATATTTAATATTTTAAAAATTAGCCCCCAAAATAGGACTTGGCCACCCCAAATATTTGAGTTAGTCCAATAATTTTCTTAAGAAAAATTGTCCAATTGGTTATAGTAGTTATAGAGAATGTATTGTTTCTCAATTTCATTTTTTGTTTTTAAAATGTGTTCTCATATCTCTTAAAGTTTTGGATCATTCATGTCTAAACACTTCATTAGTTCGATTGAAATTTTTTTACTTGCAATGGTAGACAGTTTATAGTAACTTATATTGAAAAGGAAAATTTTAAGGAATTCACTATAGAAGATGGTGAAAGATGAATTTAACTTTATAAAACATTTAATTTTAAGGATTTCACTGTGAAAGATACTAAATTTTGTGTGTGTGTGTGTATAGATGTATGTGTTTGTGTATATGTATGGAAGTTTGTATAGACAACAAATTAGTAACACAAATTAGGCCTCCCAAACAAAAATTTCTAGCTCCGACCCTATTATTGTCGAATAATATATCTGAGATTGGATCCTCATCTACACTAAAAATCAATTGATGTATTGATTTAATGATAATAAGCAATTGTCATTAAGAGGCCGCCATAGGTTTGAAATATTATTGTATCTATTAAAAAAATGGTTCATTTTTAGAGTTTTCTTTTATTTTATGGCAAATTCTTGAATTCTCCTTGTGTCACACCCCTAACTTGACAAATAAACTAGGCTTGCGTCAATCTCCACACACTTATAAATTTTTTACTATAGAAGCATGCAAAGCCTTCTTATAGAGTAGCATCCTTAAAGAAACACTACAAATCAAATCCAAAACTAACCTCATTGATTCAATTATCAAAACAATCCCCAATACATCAATAATAACATAAATTGTAAGTCTCAAATGCACAAAAATACTTATATAAAAAAAAAACAACTGAATCCTAGAAATTTGATCCTTGCTCCAAAAGACCTAATCTTGTCTCAAGCGCACAGCCTAAGGCTATGTTTGTTTAGAGTGAAGGGAAGGGAAGGGAAGGAAAGGGAAGAGAAGAGAAAGGAAAAATAAAGGGAAAAGAAAATTTGTGTTTGGATGTAAAGAATAAGAGAAATGAAAGAAATGAAATGTATTTTACACTTTTATCCTTTTAATTTATAAAGAAATAAGATATAAATGTAATGTCACACAAAAAGCCAAAACTTTTTAAGGGTATAAGAGTAATTTTATGGACTTGAAAGAAAAGTTAAAAATAAAAAATTTGTAGGACCCATAGAAATCATTTTCCCCATTCATTCTCTTCTAACCAAACAAAGGATAATAAGTCATTTCTCTTCCTTTCTCTCTCTTTCCCTCAAACCAAACATAGCTTAATTGCAGCTCTGAAGTTAGTTGCTCCTCTTTATTATACACACGCACAAAAAAGGACCTTTTTCTTTCTCTCTCTTTTTTTTTTTTTGGTGAGAAAAAAGAAATAGGCGACCTTGGTAGTAGAATAAGTAACCAAATTCTGAAGTCTAAACTAGTTGGATCAAGAACAATTCAAATTATGCAATTTTTTTACAAGCAGTGTAAAGTGTAAAATCTCATAGGATTTAAAATTTCATTTTAATAAAGTTAATCATTGAATGAAACAATTAACAACAAATTTCTTTTAATTCAAAAAGATATGTACTAAGTTCATATTAATAATCTAAGCAACTATGGCCACATTCTATCTTTATGATTTTTTTTTTTTTTTTTTTGGGATGAGAAGTACGATAACTTTATTCATGAAGAAATAACGCGTGGCCTTTGAAATGCTCCAAACAGAATTAGTTCTTGGGCCAATGTTAACCCCATTAGCAAGGTCAAAAGCATAACCAGATTAAATGGTAGGTTCTAAAAATATTTAATTTCGATATCACATTCATAATGTTACATATCAAAAAATATCGCATTCATAATGTTAGCCAATAAACTCAAGCTCAATTAGCATCTCTTTCCAGTACAAGTGCTAAGTAAAGGGGTGAAGTCGTGGAATAAAATGCTAAGGGCATGTTTGCTAGACTGTAATAGGTGTTGTAATGTAATAGTTATTCCTAAGGTTTACTTATTCTCTAAATTTGGTTATGTTTTTATTACAAGGAATAGTCATTCCTTATGAATAGTTATTCTTTAAAATGAAGAATAACTATTCTTTTTTAAAAGGTGGTATTAGTTATTTCTTAATAAGTACAATAATTTTTATACTTAATATATTTCCAAATAAACAAACTTTCCATATACATCTAACAATTATAAAAATAAAAAATCATAAAAAATAGCACATATCTCTCTTAAATTTAAAAATAACAATTTTTAAAGAGATATAATTGTATGAATAAGATATTTCCTAAAATAAGTGTTAAGTTTCATTCTAATGTTATAACTCACAACCAAACTAATGAATATGTTTAGTTATTACATTACAACATACTTTATTATTAGTAATAAAGATTACAATTCCTATCGTAATCGTCATTCAGTGTACCAAACGTACCATAAGTGTTAAGTGCTAACCGAGCCAAATGTGTATCTTACATAAGCTAGAATAAAATATTGTAAATATGCGTAATCCTATTTTGAAAAAAAAAAAAAAATGCAGAGTTTTTTATATAAAATTTTTTTGCTAATATTTTCAATAGGAAAGAAAATAAAGTTTTTTTTTTGGTTTGTATTCCTTAAAAAAAAAAAATCAGTTAAAATTGTTAAAACCAAAATTTGCAAGAAGATGGAATATTTATATGAATAAAAAATTTTATTCTAAGTGTAAGTTTGGATACAACTGAAAAGCTGTGTCCAACATTTTTTAGTGGGTCTCGTGCACTATTCACGAGACCTGCAAATACTTTTTTAAGCAAAAACAACTTTAAAACTGAGTCTCACGGCACTATTTACACATTTAAAAATTATTTTGCTACAATGTTTTTAGTTTTTAGTTTTTAGTTTTCAACAATAAACAGTATCCAAACAGACCCTGAGGTTATGAAGGAGATGTTAAGAAGATTTCAAGAAAGAAGAAAAATGCATAACCTATCTAAAAAATCATAATGCTTGTTAGGATACTCGACTTCATAAAAGTCTTCGTGTAGCTAGTTTTTAGATTAATCCTAGCAACCACTACCAACATGGTTTTGTCAAGGAAAAGCATAAACTTACTGTCTCAGATATTTTGGGTGATTGAAAAATATTCTTTTGGTAGTGCACCAAATCATGACATTGTGTAAAAAGGTCGAGGGAGATTTTGGACTAAATTCTTTGATATGTAGGGTTTGTTTGGATACTGCTTATTGCTGAAAACTAAAAACACTGCAGCAAAATAATTTTTAAATGTGTGAATAATGCCATGAGATCAATTTTTAATGAAAGTTTTGCTGAGAAAAAGAGGTTTGTGAATTTTGTGAACAGTGCATAGAGCCCACGCGCAAAATGCTGGACATGCTGTGGGATCCAAACGTTCACGTAATCTTAATCAAATGCTCCTTGGTAAGACATTTTAACTTTGACGTGTTTAAATTAGTTCAACTCTAATTCATTATAATATTTAGCTGTGAAATTTAAACTTATATTCAAAATTTGTATATAGATTAATGGTGGTCTTGATGTGGAAGTAGGGCACCAAAACCAAATCTCCAAAAATAAGCCATTCCTGTGTTGAGTCGGTGTAGTTCGAGTGTATTTGAACACTTGCACTCCAAGAAAAGAAATAGATTGGATTACAAAAAGGCTTAATGATCTTGTGTATGTTCATTACAATTTAAGGTTTCAACAAAGGTATGATAATTTCACTTCTCATGAACTTATTATTTATTGCTTAAAATTTTTTAAAGATAAATGTAAATTGTATTTTTCTTATAGCAATTATTGGGCGGGTCGAAATTATGATCCTATTCGATTTTGAAGATTTCAGCTTCAATGTTGCATGGATGTTAAGAGGAGGAATCTCCATTTTTAACCATTGATAAGGTTGAACAGTTGAAGCATTTCTACAAGAACTAATAGCTTGTACTATTGAAGATTACCAAAAGCATTCGATCCTTTTGTTGTTTTATATTTATGTTACTAATTTTTTTTTTTTTTTTTAAAAAGGTAGTGTAACTTATAAATTTATAATCTTATGCGTAATATTATAATATCTTGTAGTTGTAAATGTGGATTTGGAAAACTTGGACTTGAAGGATGATGATGTTGCGGCTAATGAAGATGAAGCAAGAATAGGACCTGAGGAGGCTAATTGGGATGGGGTATTTGAACAAGACATTATTGCAAGTTTAGTTACCCAGATGACATAGAAATTGATAGAGATTGGTCAACTTGGATTAGAGCTTGCCCCTAAAAAATTGATTGAGCAAGACATTGATGAATCTTTAAGACTTTGTATACTGTTATAATTTGATTTTCTTACTTTTGCTATGGATATAAGTTTATTGAAGGTGTGGGTACCATAGGAGTGCTTCACACATCCTAGGCATGCTAGGCGAATAACTATAAACTAATGGTACACTACTCCCTTCGTTTCAAAGCTTATAAGGTAGCAAGTGGGGGGGTTTTCTTTCGATGTGGGACTCCTAGGACACCGTCTGAGGTGAATGCAAAGCATGCCGAGGACGTTGCAAGGCCATCCGAGGACGGCCTAGGTGGTTGCCTAGCATGCCGAGGTGAATGCCAAGCACGCCTAGCATGCCTAGGACGTGTGAAGCACTCCTATGGTACCCACAATAAAATCAAATAACTATAAACTAATGGTACACTACTCCCTTTGCTTCAAAGCTTATAAGGTAGCAAGTGGGGGGGTTTTCCTTCGATGTGGGACTCGTAGGACACCGTCTGAGATGAATGCCAAGCATGCCAAGGTGAATGCAAAGCATGCCGAGGACGTTGCAAGGCCATCCGAGGACGGCCTAGGTGGTTGCCTAACATGCCAAGGTGAATGCCAAGCACGCCTAGCATGCCTAGGATATGTGAAGCACTCCTATGGTACCCACAGAAGGCTTCAAGCAATAAAAAAATTCGAGCAATAAAAAAAAATTGTGTGCCAAGGATAACACATTGGTGATAAGGTGATGATGCGGAGACGATATTTTTCACAATAAAATTTACATGGCAAGTTCTCATTAGTATCTACTAGTATGTAGCCCCGTGCTACCGCACGGGAATAGATATAATATTAATAATGAGTTTATTCATGTTTAAAAGGCTCAGTTAAGTCTAAATTCATATTATTAACCTGAAAATTTCATTAACAAAATTTAGCAGTATATATATTTTGTATTAATAAACTCGTATATATTGTATTTTGGTATTACCGCACGAGAATGGTTAATTATATTGATACTATTGGTAAATTTCTTTTTTGTCTTTTTGGAGTTATCACAAGGAGGATAGAATTAGATAAAACAATAAATATATATATTGCATTTTATTATTTAAATGATGCTATTGGACATTTTTAAAGCAAACTAAATGTAAAACTTAAAGCAATGGGAAACAAACTATTTTCCCTAAGTTAATTTTTTCAATCCTCATAAATATTGAGATTCATGATTTTTTAAAATTTGTACTTTCATCAAGCCACTAAACTGCATGATGAAAAAGAAACATGAATAATAATGAAGTCTATATTGTCATCAATCAAATACAATTAGTTCATATTATACTTCTCCAAAAATTGCTAAATCCATCAACTTCTTTGGCTTTGAAACTGAACAATGTAGTCAGTGAACCATCCAAAACCCCATGAACCATAGCTACCCTTCCCTTTTTCTTGCCAGCAAACTCAAAGCAAAGTCTCTAGCAAATGCAAAACTCAAATATAATTGACCAATAATAATAACATAAACAATAAAAAAGAGCTAGCCTTTGGTAAGAAATAAGTAGCTAAAGCCTGAGTTCGTTGGCAACAGAGTTTTCCAATTTTATGACAATCTCCTGTGGAGGAAAAATAGCACACCAATTAAGGACATAAACTGTAAAAACATAGATGACCTTTGTTAGACGATAAGCTATTTAAAGACCCTTTATCTTATAGGTTACCAACAAAAACAGTCCATATCAATTTCTTACATTTTCTATATAGTAAATTTGAAAAAAAAAAAAAAAATCAATGGACAACATGATAATCAATTCTTCCTCAAAAAAAACATGATAATCAATTAATCATATACAATTTAAAGGCAAATTTTTAGGAATTTGTCTGTGTTTTACAAAATTTGGACAGCTATAATAGCAATGATCAGAATGAAGTACATGGCTTAACCAAAATATGACTAAAAGTCAGAGATCATGAAGCACTAAATACGAAAATGTAGTGACTAATTGAAAGGGTTTATGAGAAAAATATGAAAGAAAGAAATAAAAGCACACTTTTTAGGCTTTAGGATTTTCCAAAAAGGGGCAAAAGTGCACACTTGATGTGCGCTTCATTGAATGCTCCTTGGGCCTTGGCTTTGGGGTTTTGCAGTTTATGCTTTAGGAGTGCTAGGCGCAATTATAACAGCATTACTGACTTATAGTATAGTAGTATATATGTAATATCTTTTATATATATATATATATATATATATTTATGAGAATCAATATATGTTATAACTTATATAAGGGGTGGCTATATTTTCGAATTTAAAATATCCCTTTTTAGGATATGACAGGAAATAACGTCATCAATATCTTAATTCAAAATATTGGATGTAGCTCTTGGTAGCATATGCAAGCACACCTCTTTATGAACGCCTGAAATATCTCTCGGTTCTTGAGGTGAGCACGTGAAACTGAGTTTGATAAGACTACACCTACACGCATCTAGAGTCTGGGTAAATCGAGAACTACACCTACACGCCTTTAGAGTCTTCTTTGCAAAAGAAAAAATCAAATCAGCAAAAGCAAAGATTTTATCACCAGAAGACAGATTCCACAGAATCCACATGTAAGCCTCAATCTTCAATGGCTTCAATCCCATCTCAGACCTGTTCTCACTTCTCAGTATTAAATCAAAATCTCACTCTCAATCTGAGAAGTCTCTGTTCTCTCTACTCCCAATCTCAAGTCTCACTAGTCTCAAGTCTCAACCCTTCACTGAGTTCACTCCATACCCTCCACAATCCAAACCCTAGCTGTTGCCGCCGCCGCCTCATCACCACACCCACGGCTTCGCCTCACTTTCCACCATGGGTTGAGCCTTCTCATACTGACAGATCAGCTTCTTAGTCTCAAGACTCTCAGGTATATTTTCTTCCTTTTTCATTTATCTTTTTCTCTATTTCGGAATATGATTTTTTTCCCTTTAAATTGATGGAGAACTTCTTCCTATATAAGATACAGAATCATTAATACCGAGATATTCTCTTAAAATTCCATAGCATTAATTGAAGAAGAGAGGAGCTGTTCCTATATAAGATACAGAAACACCCAAAGGCATGCATCATTGATACCGAGATATTCGTTTGAAATTCCATAGCATTAATTGAAGAAGAGGGGGGTTGTATATTGAAGGAGAGGAAGGATTTTGGGTTTTGATTACATTGTAGAAGGGGAGGTGAACCTGAAAATACGGGGTGTGAAGAGCAGAATGTTTTATTCACCCAAAAAAAAAAAAAAAAAAGCATAGCGTAATTTGATTGCACTTAATTTTAGACAGATGGAGGAAAATTAGACTCTAATTTCATATTGAAATTACTGTGGATCTCACATGAATTTAGACACCACAAAATTAGAGTTGAATAACACATGACACAAAATTAGAGTTCTAATTTAGAATTCAATTTCACACTCTTTCTGCTTCACCTATTATTATATATATAGATTACTTACATAATTTTTTGACCCATCATTAATAACTTCCTACTTAAATTTTGTTGTATATTTATTGTGAAAATATTATGCCTGTAACTTTATTCTTGTTGGTACTTAAGTAGTTGATAACTTTGTCGTCTTTGAATAAGATAGTTAAGGTTTAATTTACACTTACACTAAAAATTAATTAGTGTCTTAATTTTAAAAATTAATTAATATTTTAGTTTGATAATAAAGAAATTACGGATAGAATGCATTTGAAATACTAGGAAAAAATAGGCATTTGTCCACAATTTAAAAACTATGCAGCAAAATGCTTCTTTTTGAAACTATTTAGCAAAAATGTCCATATATTTTAAACTCAATTTTAACAAAATTAAGTTATAAGTGGAACTCAACATTAATAATGTCGAGTTTTATACATATAGGTGAAACTCAACATTAACAATATTCAGTTCTATGCATATTTTGTCACTTAAATAAAACTCGACATTACTAATATTGAGTTTCACCTAAAAATATACATAGAACTTAATTTTAATAATATAGAGTTTTACACCGAACTTAATTTTGTTAAAATTAACTTTAAAAAACATAAATATTTTACAGCATAATTTATAATTGGGAACAAATGCTCTTTTTTTTCCTTGAAATACTATCCATTCTTTAAAAAATAATAATAATAATAATTTGATAAGTCACATCGACAAAAAATAAAACGATAAGTGGGTCCCACACCATCCTAGAGGCGTACAAGTGTAAGCATCAGGCTTCTCCAAGGGCCAAGATTTTTCCAGACCATTCGGTTGTCCCTCTCGAACTTTCCTCGTGTTTTTCTCTGTATTTTCTATATAAACATTTCACACATTTTCTCGGCAAACAATCAGTGAGTCACAGCTTTATCAGTGTGTTTTCCCGCGCAAATCCGAAAGACCCATTTGGGCTTTATCAGGTAAAGCATCCGGTTTTCATTTTCTCTTCTTTTCCTTTCTTCTAGCCTTCTAGGTGGGTCAGTTCATTTTATTTGTGAACAGTTTTTTCATCACTTTCTTTTACTGTTTTCTCGAGAAACAAACAGAGTACTACCTTCTTGATTTTGAATACTTCAATGCTTAATCAATAACTAAAATTTTGTGGGTCATCATAAATGAAACGAAATGAAATGCTAACACCCTTTACTAGTTAGCATTTTGCTACACTCTCTCTCTCTCTCTCTGCATTTTTTTTCCCGAGAAACAAGCAGAGCATCAGCTTGCAATTCTTAGAAAAATTTATACTTTCCTTACTGGGTCAGTGGGATTTCACTACGCCATCGCTCTTTTTCGAAGTTTTGCGCAAGTGGGTTAGTTGTAGTTTCTGGGTTAAGGCTGTCGATTATTGTTTAGTTGCTATTATATTTACTTGTAACCATTTTTCTTCACTTTATTTTGCCAATTTCTCGTGAAACAAACAGAGTTCTTAATCCGGATGACGTACCGTTTAAGCTATCCCTAGGCTTGTTTGATTTATGCACGAATGAAATGAAACACTTAAGCCCTTCGCTTTTATTTTTCTTCACTCTCCTTTTTTCACTCGACGTGATTATTTTTACTGCTGCATTTTTCTGACGGTTTGTTGCAAATGGGTTGTTTGGAGTTTCTGGTCAAGGCTTTTGAATATTGTGTAGTTGATGGGTAATGCTAAGCTATGTCAATTTTACTATAAATAGTTTCCAAATTAATGTGTAAATGAATGTAATTAGTGTCACATCAACAATAATTTGACACATCAATTTATGTAGTAAAATTTGTAGTATCTTTCTTGTTGCGGTTAGTTGCTAATGCTTGTTGCTGTGTTTGTTGAAATTCACAGAGCATTCGTGTGTGTTGCTAAGAATTGGAAAAAATGAGCCGTGTTGGGATCAGTGGGGACTTGGTGAACCACCTGTTCAATTTCCCGGAGAGCTTTGAGAAATTGATGTTTCCCTCGCAGGAACACGAGTCCAATGAGAGCAAGGGTGTGTTGAGCATTCCAGTTGACATTTTGGACACTCCCAAGGAGTACATTTTCTACATGGACGTGCCTGGTCTGTCCAAGTCTGATATTCAGGTGTGTCTATCTTTCCCACCTTCCTACATTTCCATTGTTTTATTTTAAAATATTGTGTGCTTGAATGGTGTGGTTGGATTTAGAAGTTTGTGGAATTTGATGAAGAGGAGGTACAAGGTTGAGAGAGCTTGTAGTGATAGTTGCACATCCATTTTGATTTGATGAAGAAGATAATGGTTTGTTTCTAGTTAGGTGCAAAAATTTGATACAGCATCTACTGATGATGCACATCCAATTTGTTTTGATATGGATATGGTCCATTTCATGTAGAGGATTTGATTTTTCATGAATCTATAGGTGTACTTGATATGATGTGATTTTTTCATGAATCTATTGGCGTACTCATTCTGCACAATTAGGAATGCTCTCTGATTTTCGATACCTTAGGATCATATATATCTATATATTCATAAAAAGCTAAATCTTTGATGTGGAATGGCGCTTTTCTCTTTCAAAAATTTGAGGGAGAGGATCCCTTGTACTATCCTTTATGATACAAGAGAACTTCATATGTATATTGAGTGAGGCTGTAGGTCATGAAACTTGTCTAGGAATTTTATGTTGGATGGATTTAATGAATTTTTGGTATTTGTAAATGATTAAGATTTAGCTAGAAATGACATATTTTGGAAATGGCTATGGGAGACTTAATATTTATCATTTCTCTCCCAAGCCTTTTGGTCTTTATGAAGCCTGAATACGTATGTCATACTGAAGACCTTAGTAGCAAACTAAACTGTCTAAATGTTGTGCAAATGATATATACTTGGGAAGCTCTGCCTAAAGTCTTCTTTCTACTTTGTCGCAGGTGATGGTTGAAGATGAGAACACTCTTGTGATCAGGAGTGGTGGAAAGCGAAAACGTGAAGATGGAGAAGAAGAAGGTTGCAAGTACCTCAGGCTTGAGAGAAGGGCACCAAAAAAGCTTCTGAGAAAGTTCAGATTGCCTGAAAATGCTAATGTGTCAGCCATTACAGCCAAATGCGAAAATGGGGTTTTGACTGTGGTTGTTGAGAAGCTTCCTCCACCACCCAAGTCCAAAACTGTTGAAGTTACCATTTCCTAAAATAGATTTGAGGAGGATGGGAAAGACAAAGTGGGAGTGATAAGTTTCTAGGCTTCTAATTTGTGTCACCACCATGTTGTAGATAGGTTTTAGTTTAGGCATCAAGTTGGTTGTCATTTGAATGCTTCGAGGAAGCAATCTAGCTTGTCAAAAAATTCCTGTGTATCTTCCTACTACTTTATGTAGTAAATGGTGTAGTGTTTTGATTCATGTAATGTTATTTTTATGTCTTTTATGATCGCCGTTTGAGACCGCCTTGGATATGATAAATTGAAGTTGACACTAGGGACAAACAATGTCTGTAAGGCACTGAGGATGTAGAAATTATTTAGAAGCCTCTGTTGGAGTTCAGTATGACTTGTAATTACTAGTTGACCAAAACATAGGAGCTGACATAGCCTAATCAACTAGAATATCTCATCCATTTTGAATGTGTGGATGCTTGGTGAACTTGTGAGAGGATGTGGAGCATACACACTGAGATAATGAGAGGATGATATGATACATGAATAATTATCTAGCTGACCAAACCAAAAGAGCTTATATTGCCACAAATCAACTAATCTCATGGATTATTTGATATATGAATTCTTCCCTTTATATTCCTCTTACAGTGTATGGGCACATCATGAAAGGATGTATTGTAGAGCAAATATACCAAGTATCTGCTAAATAAAAGGGCGGGAGGAGGCGGAGGCGACTATATATGACTTACTCCTCAGGGCGTGACCTAATAGGGGTATCTCCCGTTAGGGAATGTTGGATTGAATCATAGCTACTGTGACCGGGGCATCACAGACCTCACTCTAGCACCTCAAGAGAGCCAGTGGATGGAACGCAATGCAAGCCATGAAAACACCCCCCCCCCCCCCCTCTCCCCCCCACCCTCACATGGTACCTGCCACGACTAGAACAAGGGCCATGAACTTGCCTGCGGGATCCTACACCAACTGGGCCACCCCTCTTGGGGCAAATATACGAGGTATCTGATACATGAATAATAATTGCAAATCAAAATCTTCATGCAATACAATCAACACAAAGGAATTAATAAATACCATTCAATGCAATCCACACAAAGGTTAGTGGTTAACCATTATGTTGGGTTTGGAACTTTCAAGTACAATTGCTAACCTGAGTATGAAAATACAGTTTTATCGAGTTTACACTAGTACATTGTTGATCTTCATGGTTAAATTACGCATAGCATTTTGGTTCTTTCCTCAACTTGATGTTTATTCTCTTTTCATCGAAAGAGCAAAACCCTGTGCAGTCCTTTTTGAACTGGTAAACTACATGTCATTTTCCTTTTCATCCGAACTATACTTGATTTTTTGTTCCATGCATAGGGAATACTACTTTACAGCATAAGAAAAGTATAGCTTGAGTTGATAAACTGGAATATGGAGAAGATGAACCAGAGGTCATGGTCTCCCATTTTCATGCAAGTGCAATGAATTGAATCTCATGACTATGATGTTGGGACTTTGCAATCCAATCTCATTCAAAGAAGGGGACAAATATCCAATACAAAGAAAAACCTTGGGCAAAGGGGAACTGGGAAGGGATTATATTAAGGTGTGTAGCAAAGCCCAAAAAGCAAGTTTGCTGCACTTGAGCCTTGAGTTCTGTATCTAGATTAAACAAAGCATATTTCCTCTTTAACAAAAAATGCTAAGGAATAGTTGGGGTGCCATTCGTACCAGTAGTTGATGCACTAGGCTGAATAATCTCTTTCCAGCTACTGCGAGATATGAACATATTGAGTATTACATTGTGTTTCCAAGATCAGACAGTATAGTGAATGAGTTGTCACAATTCATTTTTGGTGACTCTTCTTTTCTTTCGTGACTTGAGCTTCTTTTTTGTAGAACCCTCTTTAGCAGGACTATCCCCATTCAACAAATGCTCATAATCTTCAAGACTTGCAAATGGGGACACTGCAGCCTTGCCACCAGCCTTTTGTTTTCTTTTTCTTTGGTCAAATATCTCATCCTCATCCCCATCCTCATTATCAACATCATCATCCGCATCCCCTATATCAACGTCATCGCCATCGTCACTGTGATCATCATCTGCAATGGCATCAAAATCTTCTCCCTCAGCAATATCTGAGGGGACATCTGTTTCTGCATCGCTGACATTACCAACCAAGTCTTCATCATCTTCATTAGCAACTTGGTCCAAATCATCATAATCGTAGTCACCATCAGCTTCCATGGAAACATTAGCCGAATCCAACATATGTTCAATTTCTTCATTATCACTCTCATCACCGCCATCCACTTCACCGTCATCCACTTCAACACCATCCACTTCAAACAAATCTTCAGCAGCCTCTTCCTCTGCTCCTTTCTTCTTTTTCTTTTTTGGTTTCTTGGAGGAAGTCATTTTATTCACATAAAACTTGTGAAAGACAAGATCCTCAGGGGGTACATCAACTTCAGCCAAAGAGAGAATCTCTGGCCCAATTAAATTATTGTTCATGTCAAGCTGGAGACAAAAATCAAGTCAGCAACACAATAAAAGGTCCATGATTTCATCACTCAAGAACACTAGACAAGAATTTCACATTAGGATTTACAGGTCTAGAAAGTTCAGTATAGAAACTGACCTTCCTAGAAGGTTCGATTTGGGAACCACCATGCCATGTGCTTGGCTTTGGTTTCTTCTCCATGAATTTGTCCAGAAAAGCAGTCAGTGATAGGTCATGCAGTGGGTTTCCATTGTAGACAATATTGGCCCCCGAAAGAAGGGTCTTAGCCATGGTAGCAACTGAAGGGTGCGAATGAGAAGCAAGTACCACCAGCTCCCACCAGCTTACATGATTCGCATTGCTGAAAGTGCATTAGAAAATTAGAAAGAGAGAAAAGAATGAACACGCTATTAGATAAAGAGTAAGGCAATGTGTTAGAAAATTTGCAACATAACCCAAAAGAAAAACCCTGCACTAGGTTGTTCCTACAGCAAAGATGTTCAATGTTGCTTAACTATTACACAATGACTAGATTAAATATTTATAATTTGCATGATTTTGTGGTTTTCTGTCCAAAGTTTTTTTTTTTTTGGATGTAGGAGAACTTCACTTAGATTAGTTGTACATCGTAGAGCATACTGTACAACAATCCTCACTATTAATTTAACCCCTATAGGCAACTGGACCCCACCCGCTAGAACCAATTACCGAGTAATCCAGGGACATTTCACTCCTGACGAGCTAAGCAGTTTATCCTCATGCCTAGAAGGCTTCTATCCATTGTATTATAGTCTTTATTGCCCATGTATATATGTTGCACACCGTGGAAGTTAGAACTAGTTAAAATAAGCTTAGGATAGACAACTGACCAGTAAGAGGGTTCTCTATGCCGCAGATTGTACCCTCCAGGCAACAAAGATGACTTAGAGGATACTTGACGTTGCTGCCCATTATGTTCAGATAAGGTTTTGGATTCCTCAAGATCTTTTGAGTCATTTTTCACAAGCAGTTCCTCTCCATCCGAAACATCTTCAGAATCAGAAGCAGAAATGTCATCTTCATCTTCTGAAGATGCACTGTCAGACTTAGCAGCATCACTACCATGAACAAGCCCAACAACATGTTCTTTCTTTGATGTAGTGTTTGGTTCATCATCAGTTTCTTCAACAACATCTTCAAAATGTTCAAGCTCTTCATCAATTGACTCATTCTGAAGCACCATGTTCCTGTATGGTGATAGAATTCTTATTTTAAACGTAAAAGCATTAACAATGGGGCACAATGCAGCTCAGAGAATCCTAAAATTAAACCCATCTTACCACAAGGGTGGCCTAGCTTTAAGAACTTCAGAGAGGAGAAAAATGCATCCACAGGCAAATTGAGGAGGCTGCTGAAGTGCAACCTGTAGGTGTGTTTGCATATGTAATTTTTGTCAAAGTACAGGACAAGAAAAGCCATAAATCCTTAATTGACAGACCCAACTCTGACTACCCTATGGATCTTCACTTAACAATTCACGAGTTACAAAATGCTCAAACATATGTACAAACAAAGACCAGGGCCCTCATTTGTGACAAAAAAAAGGTCTTGCTCTTTCTTTATGGCATCAAAAGAGCATAAATGAATGCAATACAGAAGGTAAATTCTGGGTCTATATTGATAAGGTACTTTATAACGGGAAGTACATGTAGAACTATCCAAGTGGATTGCTTTTGTTCAACATCTGCTTAAAAAAGGACCAAGCTGAGAATACTAACCTGCAAAACACGCTTTGCAAAAGCTGCAACACGCTTTAAATTCACATCACTTTTCATTGCTCTAAGAAGAAGTCCAATAAACATTTCAGCCTGAAAGACAAGCCATGTAAAGATCAATCACAAAATGAAAACAAGAGAGAATGCAAAAAAAGCTGCACGCCAAACGCTAGATGGGAAAGGTCTGCCCCTTCTCCACTGGAAGAAAGTTAATGATCATGTAGGGCGAATGAATCAAAGAAATGCCACTCTGCTCTGGCTAAACCCAATTCTATGGTACACGTCAATTGGGGAAGAATGATAATGAAAATTGAAGAACAAGCCAGTAATGTTAACACTATCATTAAATCACATATGAAAAATTTGTCATCTAACTAAATAAGAGATTGCCACATTCTCAACTTATGTCCTGCAAACCACCTTGAAATTCATATTTTTAGGATGGATATTATTATTATTTTTTTGTGAAACAATTCCTTAGAGAGACCTTAAGTTTGTTACATACTATCTCAATAACTGAAGAAACAATTTCCACAGCAAGCCCACACGGGTCAGGAAGATAGTCTTCACTTTTAGGGCTGTACATGATAAAGGAGAACCTATAATATCAACAAGGTCATACTTAGTCTCCATTTGTTTTGATGGAAAACCTTTATGTGAAGATAGTTTTTCGCGTTTTCTTGTGTTTGGTAGTATCAGGGGAAAAAAAAAAAAAAACACTATCTCTTGATTTCCATTATTTAGCTTTAGCATGGGATAGGGTTGTTTTCCAAAAAAAAATTATCCATTTTCATGTGTTTGGAAGTATCAGAAAAACAGGGCATTAGGTAGAACTATTAATTTGGGGGTTCTCTCTCTCTAACCCCCCCTCTTGCCCTCCCACCCCTGGGGCAGGGGGTGTGCCTCTATTTTTCTAATCACCTCTATTGTAGGAAAAAAAAAAGAAAAAAAGAAAAAAAAAGACTGCAGGCAATCTGTACTCAGCATAAACTTCAAAACTACCTTACCGGAAACATAGATGTCAAAGAGGATCAAAGTAGGTACAATAGAACAAAAATATCTAAATCCATGTAGAGATGAACTTGAATTAAAACATCCTCACCCTACTTCCATAACAGAAGCTAGTTTAAATATTCAAATGCCATCATATGACAATGGAACGCCAAGAATTGTGATAACAAAACCCCAAAAAAGTTGAAATATAATAATAATAAGAAATGGAATTTGCAAGTTCTTATGAACTATTAGAAATGGAATTCACATTGTATGTATCTGCAATCAAACAAAACTAAACCACATTTAAGGGTCCATTTAGATACAGCTTATTTTGTTGAAAATTGAAAACTGAAAACACTGTAGCAAAATAATTTTTAAATATGTGAATAGTGCCATGAGACCCATTTTTAATATTTTTTTTTTCTAAATAAAATGGTTGTGGGTCCCGTGAACAGTGTGTGAACAGTGCACAAACAATGCATGAACAGTGCACTGTCTCCTGAAAGTTGTTGCGCGTGCATCAAAAAAAAAAAAAAAGGGAAAACGCAAAACGTGAAACGCAAGATAATCCCTATCCAAACGCTCACTGAATATAATTGATTATTGAGCAAAGCCTTTCAAATATATCATTATCCAGAAAAAGGAAGCACACATTAAATAAGCTCAAATTTACATACCTTTGAAGAATTCAGGACAGATGGAAGTAGGAGTTTTGCATACAAGGCACGGTAAAACCGGTCGCTAACAATTTGGTTCTTAGATGAGATCTTATCAAGAAGCATTAATGCTTGAACTCCTACATTAAAATTCTTTGAATGAACCTGAAGGTAAAAGGTTTATATTAACATCTAGCATATTATAAAGGCAATCATGAGATATGAACATCTGTATGACAATACAAAAACAAAGATTTCTTCTCACCCAGTATCACTATTAATTGACACCAACCATTACACTTACCAATTTAAAAAGCGTTGGTGTTTGGACCTCAATAATGTCATCAGCCTCATTGCTTGAGACAAACGGAAATGCTCTGTTAACTCCCTATGAGGATGAAAGTGAAAGCACAGGTAATTAGCAAAAATATTCAGAAAAAAGCCTTTCAAAAAGCATGGCTAGATCAATTGGGAAGCTGATAAAAAATCCTATCAGAGGAACTCTCGACTTAGATATAACAAACTTTTGTACTGACCGTTAGAAGAGCAGATAAAAGCCGTGAATCCAATTCAACATGAGTTTCTGATGAACTTTTCACTTCGCTATCCTTCTTAGAACCATGAGCTTTTCTCTCCACTGCTTTGCCACTTTCATCTGTCTTTTTATCAGCTTCAGCCTCTGTAATCAGAACCTGAAATGGTGAATTATAATCAATGGACTTTCTAACATTCTTAGTAATTCAAAAGGACTATTCAATATTGTAGTAATTGAACTACACATCTGACAAAAGAACCTGAGTTGGTAAGGTAGAGGATTTGTAAAATTAATTTAAACGAGAAAGAAAAAATATCATTAGAAATGATAAAAAGTTAAAAAAGAAGTGTACTCATACCTTGAAAAGTGCAAAATATACATCTATTAAACGTTTTGCCACCTTTGGTCCATCTCCCCTATGATTGAGACGAATTTGGCTTAAAAAGTTAACCTGCAAATGGACACAACAGATTTAAAATGTTTGCAGGTTAAACAAATGAAAATGAATTGGTTAGTGTATGTGTAAAGAATTGGAGTAATTGATGGAAGTTGAAGTACATAGTTTAAAGGAATATTTAAAATCTAGGTAATCAGAATTAGTTCACTATATGTGCCAATGCAGTTTCAGTACATTAAAACAAGTGGCACAAAACAAGAAATAACATGCCATCTGCTCATATGATTTCAAATACGAAATAGAGTCATACTATATGTGTTTGCTCAGGAATATATAATTCAGAAAGAATCAGGATAATACATTGAATCAGGCTCAAAACTATCTAGGCAACTGGAATCAGTTGAACTAATGTACAGAGGCAATTTATTTACAGAAAGACAAATGGCATGAGGGTAGAAAGGTAGAAATATCCTAAGTATGATAAGATTCCAGATTATACATACATTCTTATTTTATATGTTCCTCGGGAACCTATGAATGCCTACACAAGAATAGAAAAATGCACCAGACTTATCAAGCACACATGATCAAATCAGTTTTATCTGTTAAATGTTAATCCTAGTAAACATGATTATGGTGCAACAAAATGCTAAACACTCCTCCAAATATCTCGCCACTGTGCTAGGACAGTGGTGGCCATTAGATTGTCAAGCTTAAAAACTCCATCATAAGATGTTATATATAAGACTGCAGCCATTCTTTTTCCAAGTACAAGATTGAAATAAATATGTAGAGTATTATAAAAACATATAGTAAAAACCATTTTCTATAAATGCAGTTTCTCCTAATTACATGGCAGTGATTAAATTAATCAGCAGTTTATATAAAGGGACTTACAGAATGGTACTTTGCTCGAAATCCTAGATGCGGCCGAAAAAGTAAAGAATCCACCTCATCAATCACCACAGCCTGTAAAGAGGACCTCACAAATTAGATAACATCAGCATCCAGAATAGCTCCTCTGAATGTTACTACGTTCACCCAAAAAACCAGAAAACAGTAGTTTTCTATTCCTTTTGTTTGTTTTGTTTTGTTGTGTGTGTGTGGTTTTTTTTTTTTTTTTTTTTTTTTTTTGGGGGGGGCGGGGGGGGTGTGGGGGGGGGGGGGGGGGGGGGTTTGTGTTGTTAATTCTGCTTGTGTTTGTGCTTAGTGTCATATGTTTAGTTCACAGCTGGTCCCAAGCCCGAGTAAAGGAGGAGGGTTGCAGTAGGTTGACAGCTAGTGTATAATTTAGTCACAATTATGAATGGATCTAATATAGATACTCATTGGAGCGTCCCCAACTAGTGACATGCTGCATCAGACCTCAAATGCAATGAAAAGTGGGTAAGCCAACCCTAACTAATGTGTTGAGGATT
Organism: Quercus gilva; assembly: GCA_023621385.1. Taxonomy (NCBI): domain Eukaryota; kingdom Viridiplantae; phylum Streptophyta; class Magnoliopsida; order Fagales; family Fagaceae; genus Quercus; species Quercus gilva. Next base: position 2,664,662 of record CM042477.1, on the reverse strand, counting down.
CATAGCCGCTCTTTTTTTTTTTTGGGGGGGGTGTGGTCCTAATTAAAAACTGTCCATATATAAAATGGCATATCTTGCTAGATTTGACTTATAACCTAGGTACAGCCTTTCCCTACAGAATAGAATGCAATGTCCTATACTCTTGAAGTTTCAGTTTTTTATGGGTCATTGGTTAAAACAAGCCAGTGTAACAAGCACATAAGCCCCCATGTCATATATAAGGCAAAGAATTAGAAGCAACAACACAAGAGACTGTCTTACCTTCATATTTGGATGGTCAGACAGAAGGTTTGCTAAGTGAAAGTCAGCATTGGATGCGGCCTTGTTTTCAGGATCTCCCAGCTGTACGTAACCAAAAATTTGTAGCAGACAAGAAACCAGTTTCAAAAGTGGGAGTAACTTTAATTAGACAAAATAGATTAGTAAGATGAGGCCAAAATTCAATGTGAACCGTGAACTTACTTTGTTAACTAATGCAGAGAGCAACCTCCGTTCTTGTTCTGATTTACTCTTCAGCAGCACATAAATTGTCTGCAAAATATGAAATTGATGTCACAAAAAACTTTGGCCAACATCAAATTTATATTATTTATGTTCTAATCCACTATATATTTGATTTTATCATTCACATTTATATGCAACATCTGATTAAGAGCTAAACCTCACTGCAACATACAGTGTAAAGAAAAAAAAGCTTATTCAAGAACTTAAATAGCTGTAAGATACTTAGATCATACTTCCAAGTTACAAATAACTATTACAAGTTCTCTAAAGAGGAATCAAGATCTATAATTAGGAAAACATTTCAGAAAGTGATCTATAAAAGTGAATTATAAATGCTCATGAGTAAGCTCAATGGATAGTCAGAGAGAGAGAGAAAATAAAGAATCAACTAACCTTCAAAGCCTTATTTTTTAGTGCAGGTAACATATCTCTTGATGCTTCCTCAAGTCCAATAACAAAGCGTTCATACCTGAAAAAGAAATGTTTATAATTGTAGAGCCAGCAGTGTTCATTTAATGATACAGATATAACACATACCTCTGCTTTAAGCAGTCCTCCCAATACCAGAAAAGTAGAAGGGAATAACCATCCTTTGTCTCGGGAAGATTATCTACCAGTCTCTGCAAGAGGCTCTTCAGCTTACGATCAGGTAGTAAACTGGTAAAAGGAAAATAGAGGGCAGTCAGTGCAGCAATGAAGCATGTAATCTACATACATTCAAAGTACAGAATTGTTGGATGAGAGTCATGATACAAACAGAAATGTTGAAGCCAGTGAAATTCTACATTAACAGTGGACCTGCTTCTAATTTTCAGACACATGTACAATAATACATGACAAACTAGGAACCAGGAGGTTCTCATGCATTGATTGACAATTAAAATGAAGAAACTCTAAAGTAATAGAATACAACGAGAAACTATAAAAACAGTGATTAAAGTGGCTATGACAGGCAGAGGCCAAAAACCTAGGACACACCTCAACCAAGTTCTCATGCTCGGAGAGGCCATTAAGCAACTAACACGGATTAGTCATTTCTTAGATTATAAGATTTCATGAAATTAGAGAGAGCAAGAGAGAAAACCTTGAAATAAACAGTTCTTTCAGAGTATCAAAACCAGTCAGTGCATGACGCTTCCCAACTTTTGATGTTACCATTCCTGCAACAAATGATCCGTGCATTAAAAGCAACTCAATCACCCAATAGACTACTCATTAAACCCCCTTGAGCAAAAAGAAGCACTCAAGTGCATAGAATTTGACACAAATAACTTTCATTTCTAGAATGATCATCAATTTTACGCCACATTGAAATGCAATATATATATATATATACACACACACACAACACCAGCAAAGTGTGGCAATTGTTGTAGTTTCCCTTTAGCACATTTATCCATAAGGATAAATAGTGAACAAGCCAAGAATCAGAATTGAAGTAGCATCTAAAGCAAAGCCATACAAAAACAGAGACCTAGCATTCATTAGACAACACTTTCACTTATCAAAGAATTCATGGAACAAAGGACACATGCTTTTCAAGTAGTGTTCTAGATGAAAGCTAATTATAATGGCAAACAATCCAAGAACAACATATCCATAAAAATACTGCTTGAACCAGTGATCACTACTGTGTATACCATCCCCAATACCAATATATCTAAAAGAGTATAAAACATGCAGAAATCGCTCTCTTGACTCTACCTAGTCCCATAAATATCAATAGAAGCATGACTAGTGTTCTACAAGGAGGGGCTCGTACATTTCATAAGTCATACTTTCTCATGGATTCAACAATAACTAGACACAGTCATGTTCCACTCCCACGTCTATCTCATTCACATGTTCTTTACAACTACACAATATTACTAAGTCACATAACTTTTACAAGCCTAGAAATCCTCTCAACAATATTCTTTTTCACAAGCTTAACCAAGCTTCTTTAACCATGACCGTAAACTTTGTATTCTCTATTTTCAGAAAATAAAAAATATATTTACCAAGAAACAAAAATTAACTTTTATAGAATAACCAAACTAGACATCAAAACACCCTTTTGCTTCAACTTCTATAAAAATTGCCACATTTCAGCATCAGAAGTAAAGTTATTAACAAATCAATATCAACCTAAAATCTGCAAACTGCACATTCATAATTCGAATGTAGAAACTATTAATTCAAAATAGTCAAACCTTCAATTCCAAAGCAACCTTACCTAAAAGCGCATCGAGTGACCGCAAATTGGCAATTGGATTATCTCCCACCATAACTGCAAAGGCTGAGACCTTATCAGCTGCAGTACCCGACCTCTGTGTGGCCGCCAACATCTTAATATCCCCACTCTGCCCTCTTGAGATCTCATAATCCTTTGCATACTGTGCCATCAACCGCTCCCCAAGCTCCCTCTTCTTCTCCACCACACTCTTCCATTGCTGCACATTTCTTGCCTCCACTCTCTTCCCCTCTCCAATAACTCTTGCTTCCAATTCAGCAGCATCCACATACCACACTCCCAACCCACTAGCTTTCATCAATGGCAGCTTTGGTAAATTCTTGAACTTATCAAAACCCCTTTGCTTATCACTGTCATCAACTGCCAGTACAGGTGGTTTAGGCTTGAATTTCTCATTTGTGTTCAAAGCTTGGTCTTTTGGCTTCTGGGTATTCTTGTTTCTCTCATTTGGATTGAAATTCTGAAACTTTGGCTTCTGGGTATACTTAGGATTTGGTTTTGGTTTATCAAACCCCTTATTAGGCTTGAATTTCTCATTGCTTTCATTGGTATTGTTGGTCTTCTGGTTGTTTTTCTTTTGAGGCTTGTTGGGTCTTGGTTTGAGAGGACCAGTTTTGAGAAAATCAGAATCGTTGAAGCCAGAAGAGGAGGATGGGAGAGAGGAAGAGAGGCCAAGAGAAGAAGCAAAAGAGGCCACGTCGGATCTGATAGCGTCTATGTCTTCTGGGATTTTTGAAGGTTTTTTGGACTTTGATGAACCAGCCATTACTGCATATATGTGAAAGTTAACTGAGAGAGAGAGGGAAGGGAGACAGGGTTTAAGGTTCGTAGTTTGTAGTTTGTACTTTGTAGTTCAGTGAGGGTTTTCAAACGGGATGGTGTGAGAGAGTTGGAAGTTTTTGTGAACGATGCAAAGTCGTGTCTATGGACTGTTGGCCCTATTGGGTATTGGCCAACACACAGTAACTATGGGCTCGGGTCTAAGGGTTTAGGGTTGGACTTTGGAGCTCAATGAATCATTTACGTAACATAGAAAATAGAAAAATGTATCAAATTTTATAGATTTAAGGCTCAATATTGTCTAAATAAATGCCTAAAGTTATAAAGTTACTATGCTACTTGTGTAAATACTAAATATACATTAATATCATTCACTTTGTATTTAGTTTTTTATTCATTATTTACATATCTTGATAATGAAAAAAAAGAATGAATAGTAATTATTGTGTATGAAGAAAAAAAAAAACTATCAATGAAAATTTATATTTTAATATAATATAATGTAAAATAGATAATTAAATATGAAATGTTTTAAAAAGTGATTATATAAAATAAATAAAAAATTTTAAAATAAATAAATTTTTTTGCATAAAATGATGTAAATGCCCAGGTATAAAGAAGTGAATTTTATGACATTTTTTTCCCCTAAATTAGGGTTCTATTTTATTTTAAAATAAAATATTATTTTTATCCTTAAAATCGTTATCAATTTAATTTTTCGCTTTTAAACTTTAAAGTTCTATTTCAATTAAAAGTTTTATCTTTTATCTTTTTGTCTTCTTTATATTTTTAAAAAATGGTAACAAACCTAGCTTTTTGTTTTTAAGTTAATTTTTTGTCACATATTTAGTATACTATTAGAAACTATATTTTTTTTAATTACTATATACAAATCAGGAAATTGTAGGTACCCCTAAACACACACACAAAATATTTTTTTTTTCATCCTAAATTTTTTTAAAACAATTTTTTATTATAAATAATTTAAGGATAAAAAAAGTACTATTTACAATAAATTTTGGATTGGAATATGAATTATTTTAATTGAAAATGGATAAAAAAATAAAATAAAATATTTATAAAAAGTGTAAAATGTAAATTGCATAGTAGGGATGGGGGCATTTGAGTCATTAAGACGAAGCTAGGGTTTCAGTGTACCCCATTTATAAGCTACCAGTACAAAACCCTACCCGAATCCCTCTTTCATTTTCCTCTACACCATTCACAGAAAGCTCAGGCACGGCAGGCAAGCTTGCAAAGCTTAGAGCTTTTTCAAAGCAAAAATGGCAAACACCAACGCAGCACCACCACACCAGCTCTCCCAAAAGGAGACTGATATTCAGATGATGTTGGCCTCCGATGTCCACTTGGGAACCAAGAACTGTGATTTCCAGATGGAGCGATACATCTTCAAGAGGAGAAACGATGGTATTTATTTATTTATTTTCCTCTATATCACTTTCTTAGATCTTTCTCTGTTTATGTTGGTGTGGTCTTTGGTTGTGTAGTAGTATGTTTGGAATGTGAGAAAGTGGAAGTTTGGGAGAGAGAAAGGAGGAATTTTGAGATCTGGGTTTTGGTTTTTGTGTCTTTTGGAGAAATGGGTATAGCTTATTTGTTAGAGTTAGTGAGTTTTTATTTCTGGGTTTTTAGAGATCTTATTTTTATTTGTTGATGTGTGCATATTTGTTTGTATGTTAATGATTATTAAGATTAATGAACGTAATTGTCTTGATGTTTCACATTCTGCATCTTTGGATGCTGATGCAATAGGAAGGTTTTTATGCATTGTGGTCAGTTGGTGAAGACTTGTTTATACAATTGATTCCAAATCTTGGCCAGTTTGTGTGTTGTGTCTTTGTGTAATTGATCTTATTGGATTTGGACTTCGGAGATAACATAAATTTGTGTAATGATTTTGAGATTTATTTCTGCAAAATTGAAGATACCCTAGGATCGGCCTGGATGCTCGTTTCAATCTTTTGTGTAAAGTATCTGTTTTCAATCAATCTCAGAATGAGAAGTGAAATTTTGCATTTTAGATTATATTGTTTTGTATTTCATCTGTAAATAGAATGTTTAAGATTTAAGGTTTTAAGGCTAGTTTATACTTGTAGCTTCAATATTTCTCTTTTTTTTTTTTTTCTAACTCGTAAAAGCATATTGTGTTGATTCAATTGAAAATTTTTGAAATGTGGGCTTGAAAATGCAGTTCTTAATTGTGTGGTCTACTGGGAAAGTAAATCAAAAATACAAATGCTATAAAGAGCTTTATTTTCTTGTCTGTTTGTGTATATATACACACAGATTGGGGTTGTTTGATATTGCATGTGCAAATTGCTATTGTATGTGTATGTATTGATTACCATTATGCATTTTCTAATACTTGATTACTTTTGTCTTGACTTTAGGCATTTACATTATCAACCTGGGAAAGACTTGGGAGAAGCTTCAGCTGGCAGCCCGGGTAATTGTTGCCATTGAGAATCCTCAGGACATCATCGTACAGTCTGCAAGGCCTTATGGTCAGAGAGCGGTTCTGAAGTTTGCTCAGTACACAGGTGCCCATGCTATTGCTGGAAGGCACACTCCTGGTACCTTCACCAATCAGCTACAAACATCATTCAGTGAGCCCCGGCTTCTCATCCTTACCGATCCAAGGACTGATCACCAGGTGATTACTGCTGTTCACAATTAACTTGATGCCCATGCTATTGAGAACTATGAATGTTATTAAATTTTAAGGATTATATTTATATTGATGTTCTTGCATTATTTTTTCTTTTGCTGCTTCTTGTTTGTACCAATGTTTACTCGCTACTAAAAGTTGACTGCAGCCCATTAAGGAAGCTGCTCTTGGAAATATCCCAACCATTGCTTTTTGTGATACTGATTCACCAATGCGGTATGTTGATATTGGGATCCCTGCTAACAACAAGGGGAAGCATAGCATAGGATGTCTCTTCTGGCTTTTGGCGAGGATGGTTCTGCAGATGCGTGGTACTATTCGTGCTGGTTCTAAATGGGAAGTGATGGTATGTGGAAACTAGAATGCTTTGTTTGGTGGCCTTTTGTTGGAAAGCTAAATTGCCAATTTAAAAATGGGACATTCTTTGTATGTTTAGGTGGATCTATTCTTTTATCGGGAGCCAGAGGAGGCTAAGCAACAAGAAGAAGAAGAACCAACTGCAATTACAGATTATGGAATTGAGTATTCTGCTGCTCCCCTTGCTGCTGACCAATGGCCTGTTCAAGGTGCCGATACCCAGTGGAGCACTGAAGTTCCACCACCAGTAGTTGCTGGTACCTGGGGCTCTGAAGCAGGTAGAACTAAATTACTTTCCTATACATTGGCTTGTTAAAATGGAAGATATTGTCTTGTTGACGTTGTCTATCTAATTTTATCTGCATGGACTTGAGCTATTATTTTTGTGCATATATAATGTGATTGTTTATACAAATTTTCCAAGAACCTTGTGATTTATTGGCATTGTTTATATATATTCTCTCATGGATGATAACTTGGGTTTGGGCTTAAATTCCCCTCCCCTATTTTGTGTTAGTGTTTTGTTGCTTTTCTTACAAAGCTGATAGTTTGTGTTTACTTCTAAAAAGTATATGATGGATGTCATTCTGTCCTTTTAGAGCTGCTGACATGTTTTTAAATATATTTCTAAACCCTTTTGTTGTTCTACTACAGTTCCTCCTACAGTTGAATGGGATGTTGCTCCACCACCAACAATGGCTTCTACTGTTATTGATGGTGCTCCTCCTCCTACTGGCTGGGAATAAAAGAAGTTTGCCAGCTTTTTTACTTAAATGCTCTTTGCATTAAGGATTTTGAGTTAGATTTTTAAGTATTATCAATTTTCTGTTGGCAAATGAACAGCGTAGTTTTAGATTTGAGTTTCGGGGATTTTTGACTTTGTTAAGGATGCTTTATATTTTATGATTTAATATTTGTGTAACACATGTTTTATGAACTATCATAGAATTAAATTCTCTACAACCTGATTAATTCTTTTAAGAATTTTTAAAAAGAGGGGATATTAATGCATGGGCTTTTGAGAATGATTGCAAAAGTGTTTTTCTCAAAAGCTATCAATTGATTTAGATATTATTTATAATGGATTTTATGCTCATGGCAGGGGAATTCATTTTGTTTTTGGTTTGATTTCTCGCTTCCTTTCAGTCCCCTTCAAGCCTTTTGTACTCATTCTCGTAAGCCCATGCATTAGTATCTTTTGAGAAGAACTTGATTTCTTCTTCAGTTGAATGTCTTTTCTATTTGTAGTTTAAGATGTTACTATAAGTTTCGGATTTTTTTAATCATCATATCATTATGATTTAGTCGGAAAAGTTTGCGTATACGCTAAGAAACAGTCAATGAATTTCATAATATATGATTGTAGTCATTTTGCATGATAGCATTTCATAAAAAAAACGAATAATCATTTAATGAAAAATAAAACTCGAAATAGAGGACTATTTAATGGACATTGTAATTATGCTAGAAAAGAACTTTATAGAGAACAATGTTTTACAAATATATATCTCTAAAATGTATGTTAATATTTCATAATAATCTATTAAAAATCATTATTGCAAGAGTAATTATTCCTCATATGTTCTTCTATTGAAATGTTGTGACTTTGCATTATCATATCTTTATGAATGAGTAAAATTATCATTTCCTCTACTTGATAAGCTGCTCAAACAATCATTTGAAGCAGCACTCTTATAAGACTGTCAAAATATGACAAATTTTACAACTTATAACTATAATGCCAATGCAATTGAAACAAATCAACTAATATTAGCCAAAAACAAAATTGTCCGTTTTGTGCCTACTGCTGGCTAGGCAAATGATATTGCCTTCTGTTAATCCAAAATAACATTTGGTTGCAGGACTGGTTTAAATTGACATCTCTAGTTATATGCAAAGTTCTCTTTTTTAGAAGATAATAATATCCAAAGATGATTGCTTTGAGCTATCTATAATGGAGTTGTTGCCTACAAAATATAAACTTTCGAAAGAATTTTTTTAAAAGAAAATTAAATTAAAAAAAAAAACCAAATATTTTAAGAATAAATTTCAACACTTCTATTTTTAGAACGGGGGGGGGGGGGGGGGGGGGGGGGGGCCTAAATCCACCTTGGGACTTAAACTCGAGAGGTGAATTCAAGAAATGGACCCAGCCTAGAGTCCAACAAGAGATAAAAGGGACTTCTGATAAGAAGAGACTATTTGGGCCCATGATCTAGGTAAACCATGGTACTTGCTCTTCCCAAGGCCAATTAGGGCCTGTTACCAAGGTAATTTCAAAAACCCTACTGTCCCGAGGATTCGAAGATTGTTCAAGGAATGACCTTCCTCCTAACTTGGGGTAACCTGTCACTCACTCTTCTCCCGAGGAACACGTCGAAGAAAATGCAGAGCCCAATGTAATAGTCACTTCCACATTAATGAACTCCTCCCACCTAATGTCAACCACATTAAATACTAAATGAGTGGCCTGAATAGTAGAAATACCCTCAAAAGTCTTTCTTTATGATCAAGAAATGCAAGGCAAAAGGCTGATGGGACAAGTATACCCCCAAATCCAGTTAGGAGCAGGACAGCTAGAGGTTGAAGTAGTATCGCCATAAAAGGAGGAAGAGAGCAACAAGAAAAGGGGATCTAGAAAAATGAGAGGACTGGAGCAAGAACAAGAGAGCATGGTTTTTAAACCCGGATCGGACCGTAAGGTCCGACCGGGAAACCCGTGAACCCCTCATATTCACAGTCCATTTAAGGCTATGAACCGTTCCATGCGAAAAAAGTATGGAACCGTTCGGACCGCGGTCCGACTGGCCGGTTCTGTGAACCGTGACCGGTTCTCACGGTTCAAACGAGTGAGCTGTTTTTAGCCTAAACGGCGTCGTTTAGTCCCTTTTTTTTTTTTTTTTTTTTTCCCTAATACGGCGTCGTTTTGGGCATTTTGATTTAATGCCCTCAAGTCTGAAACGATTCAAACGAAACCTAATCTCTCAAATCTCTCTGCCTCTTCCTTACTCTCTCGTCTCTGCCTCTCCCTCGTCGCCGTTGCGATCCTTGTCGCCGTTGTAGCTCACGCATCGCCGCTCTTGCCGTCGCAAGTCACGCATCCCAGATCGCAACTCAGCCGTCACAGCCCAAATCGCAGCTCACGCATCGCCACTCAGCCCTTCGCAGCTCCCTCATTTCTCTCACGCTTATCATAGCAGCCGTCATAGCTCACACTCATCGTTCAGCCGTCGCAGCTCTCCCTCATCGCTGTCGTTTGGTACAATTTTTTTTTTTTTTTAGCTTTCTTTTTTGAATTATGTGTTGGATATTTCTCTTAGGTTGATCTGTATTTATCAGGAAAAAGATGTTAATTTTTTATGTATTTGTATGTAAAATGTTTTAGAGCTTATAGAAAGCTTTGGATTTAGGTAATGAAATTTCCTATATTTTGTTTTATGTTGTGCTCTGGAGGTACAAGCTGTAGATTTTGATTGGATTGTGTGTGTACTTTGATTGTTTTTTAAGGTTGTTTTTTGTACACTCAATTTTGTTACTTTAAATTGTGCTTGGTTTTTTAATGTGATTGGATTTAAGAATTTATGGTTAGAGCAGAAAAAGAAAGGAAAAGGAAATTATAGGAAATTATGAGAACTTTACCGTGAATTCAGCTTGATCAACTATAGAGAGGGAATTGTAGGGATATGTATTTAAGCTTACTGAGATTTATCTGTGGATTTGATTATATTCTTTAAGTGTACTCGTTTATTTGATTATATTCTTAGCTCGGTTTAGGTGTTTGTTGATGAATGAATTTGGGTTTAATGCTGAGTTCCCTTGTATGCATATCTAGCAGAGCCTTCTTCTAATATTGAAGGTTAGTTTATATGTAAACAATTTGATAACCTATAGTGATTTTTCTTTTTATTTTGTTCAAACTTGTGTGTAGAATCTATAGATGATAGCAGTGAGGCTGAAGGAATTGAGTTGGGAACATTTGGACAACCTATTGGCCCTCCTCTTGGATTTTCAGGGAATGATGATGCTAACTTTCATGACATTGATGATTTATCATCATAATAATTCTGTTTGAACTTTGGAGTTCTATTTTGTATTTTAGAGATAATTTATATGTCTTTTTGTAAGACACAGTGTGTAACTTGGAGTTTGAAGTTTTATTGTTGTTTTTTAGAAATAAGTTTTATGTATTTTTGTAAGAAACAATGTGTAGTTGTGTACTGTAACTTGTAGGCTTGTTTATGTATTATTATTTTGTACTTTTAAGTTTTATGGATTACATTTACTTTTAGGTCTTCTTGTGCTTTTGTAATAGAATCAGTAATAGATACTTCAAACTAGCTAGGGCTATAGAGCAATGCCTCAGAACATTAGCAGCTGCCTATATAATGTAGTGTTCTTTAAATTGTTATATTCTGTGTTAAGCAGCCTACCTTTTTCTTTGGAGAACTCATTTTAGTTTTGATGAGTCTGCAAATATTTTGGAAGTTCTAAACTTCCTGTAATGATGATGAATAATGTATCTTTATTAATACTGCTTCCTTTCAATGTATATTTTTTATACACATATATATATATACATAGTTTTATCTTCACCGTAGTAACATGCCATGAAATTCAAAAGATCTTTGGGGCAACTAGTAATTTACTAAGCCTTGCCTTTTTCTTAGCTTGTGAATGCATTTGTGTATGCGTGTTGGCTATCTTGAAAGTAAATTAGACTATTTTAGTTCATTTTTCTATTTTTTATTAATTTAATGTTTTTATATATATTTAAAATAATTATTAAATTAATTATGATGTCATCACGGTTCAACCCCAGTTCAACCTCGGTTCGACCTTAAAAACCTTGAACCTCTCCCTTTTATGGTTCAATGAACGGTCTGGGTTTGAAAACCATGCAAGAGAGAGAAAGAGAGTTGGAACTTTTCACTTGTAGTCATCACTTAGAATACCTTTTTTGTACAACAGGAGCACCTTTTTCTTCATATATAAATGCATGATTCAGTTACTTATTGTCTTTAACTATCTTCTTAGTCTTCCCATTGTGTATTATCCTCTCTCAAATTTTAGAAATTAGTTGTGTTGATCAAAAAATTTTGTTAAGTACTCCTATCTTATCTAGTGTTTTTTACCCCCACAAGAACTCTCACCTGCCCTATGTATGGAACCCCAAGTCTTTCATTCATCCCTTTCCAAATGGAGATTTTACCCTGAAGATATGGCTATCTAGTTCTAAGTAGAGATGATAAGTAGTAACACAACTATTTTCATAACTTCATTCACAGTTTTCATGAGATGATATATTGTGAATAATGCAACATTACTTTCACATACTTCTAGTGTTGACACTATTTTATTTCCATCAACCATAACATACCACACCAACAATTTTGGGGAAAAAAATATTTGGGATAAACTACGTATTTGGTCTCTATCTTTTACATTATATTTCAATTTAATCTCTAACCTTTCAATTGTGTCAATTTGATCCCTAATCTTTCAGTACCGTGTAAATTTAGTTTATGTCGTTATTTCTTGAATGAAAATTACTGATATGGCAAACGACCAAAATAAAAAATTAGCTTATTGCCACATCAACATAAACTAATTTTTTTATTTTTGTCATTTGCCACGTCAGTAATTTCTATCCAAAAGATAACGGCAAGGAATAAATTGACACAACACTGAAATGTTAGGGACCAAATTGACACAATTAAAAAGTTAGGGACTATATTAAAATATGCTGTAAAGGATAGTAACCAAATATGCAATTTATCCCAAAAAAAAAAATGTTTTACTAATTTTTTATCAGTTATTTTCTTTTTTGCTCTTTTTTCATCCTATTACTTGAACATGGATGAAATTGACAATAACATGCCTTCTTGTATAGATCATTTACTTGAACATTGTGTTAAGAGACCTGTGGAGGGGTGACCTCCGTTAGAAGGTACCATCCGCTTTGGGTGAAGACCCTCACGAATTTGTCCCACATCGGGGAACTACGCCTCCCACCTTCGACTTATAAGAGCTGGGCCTAAGTGAAGGTGTACCTTCACTTAGGCCCAGCGCTTATAAGTCGAAGGTGGGAGGCGTAGTTCCTCGATGTGGGACAAATCCGTGAGGGTCTTCACCCAAGCGGACAGTACCTTCTAAGGGAGCTCACCCCTCCACAAGACTTAAACACAATCAATTCTCTATTTTTCCCTTTGAACATAGCCAAACCTTGAAAGAAGATCATCCCAATCATAATCATACCATTCATTAAGTATTGTGGGTGAATTGGTTGCTGGGAACCAATGGAATTTGCTCAATTTCAGCCTTAAAGGCTTAAAGGTGCAACCGAGCTTTGTTGAGGGATCTGGGAAACTAGATTGAAGAAAGGACTCAATCAGGGTTGTCAATTTTGGGTACATAGATAACACTAGGCTTGGAGGGTTTTGTGCGTGTCTTATACTACAACTATTCTTTCTAGTTGATCATTCGATGGTCTAGCTACAGAGATATTTTTACATCAAGTACCCCAATTTTCCTTTTTGATAACACATCTGGTGTAATCTTAGGTTTGGTTCTCTTTATTTATTGCCCTTTATATTTTTTGAAATGTTCAATATGCCTATCCATGCAATTATTTGTATCCATGCTTAGTTAACTTGGTTAATCATGCATAGAGCATTAATTGTTGGATTAATCATAAATAAAATTTGGGGTCTAAATCATTACCTAATTTAAGTAGGTAATATCTCAAAAAGAAACTTTGGTTGTGACTATCCTATTAATAAAAAAATTAATAGTTTTGTAAAAAAAGATCTTGTTCAGCTAAGGTAAGACTTTCCTCTCATAGTTGTGATTATAATTTCTTTAGTTTATAATTATACAGATAAATAAGCACTAAATTTCTGTAAGCATGAAAGTATATGGCAAGAAAATATAACTAAAATTTCAAAGACTACAAATAATGTAAAGTATACATCATAGTTTTAAATGTCGGTAAGGTCAAAGAATTAGAACAGCTCCCGGTTCTCGGTTTTTACCGAGTTTTTTACCGAACAAGATTGGTAGCTATTTCCGATTGAACTGGCTGGTCCAGTTTTTTGAAATCCATAGTTTGCATATGGCAAATATGTCATTTGTGGATATGCCCAATGGTGAAAAGTGTCTGAACATTATCTACGAAAGACAACCTTAATTAATTTTGTACATATTGCTTATTTCTTCTAAATTTGAGATGAATATGCTTTAGTTTTCCTCCAAATTTGTTTTAAATTTTTTTTTTTATATCTAAATATAAGAAGAAGAAAAAATCTCATTTGTGAAGTAAAGAAAAGGGGTACATCATGAACAAAGATTATAATTCCACAAAAAACTTTCTCATGAAAAAGAGACTTTTTTTTTTTTTTTTGGAGAAACGAAAAAGAGAGACTTAAATCCTAATAAAATGACATCAAATGTTCAAATGTACCAATCAAATGTCCAATTACAAATCAAATGTTGACAAACTCAAATCAGATGTTCCTAAAATCAACTAGACAGTCGGGATAGGAATCTCTCTCCATCTTCGCATGCACCTTGGTTAATCTCCTTGGTATAAAGTTGGCTTTGTCAGCTTTCCAAACAAAGCCCGGAGTTAGTGGCTTCCTGTTTCTCAGACTTAGAGTCTTCTTTACTGGACGTTCTCAATTCTCTCTCTATTTTGGCTGTTTGGTTCTACTGTAGCGTGCTGGATTATAAGAAAGTGTAAGTGGGGAAGTGAGAAATGAGGGATTTTGAGTTTTGAATTTTGGTTTTTGTATAATTTTGACTAATGGGTATTGGTTATTTGTTGGAGTTTGTGTTTGGATGATTAGAATGTTCGAGTAACACAAATATCATCAATTTGTTATAGTTTTCTCCAATATCTCAGTAAGTTTCTTTGTAAAAATTTGTAATCTTTATCATTATATTTTATAGAGAAAAAAAGCAATGTAGTAATCTAATTATGGCATAGTGACTGATATAGATAAGCATATTTAATCCCTACTCAAGAAAGCAAATATAATTGTGATAAATAAAAATGTACATATCATTATATGGAAAATGCTAACAAGTGTTCTTAGAGCACTCGTTGACAATCCATTTTAAAAAAGTTTTGATATTACTTTTATGAAAAATGAAAAAAACTATCAAAATATTAATTACTTTTTTTCATTTCTCATAAAAACTTTCTTTAAATTGATTATTTACGAGTATCCTAAGGTCACTCGTTAACATTTCCCTATCATTATTATCATTTACATTTTTATTTTATTTTTCTCTTTCTTTTGTACATAGTGTGCCTTATTTTGAAAACTCATTATTGGAAACTTTGTTTTGGTATGCCATTATTTTCCAAGTTGAAAGAGAATTTTTCATTATAATTGGTATGCCATTTTTGTTCAAGTTTTTTTGTTTTTTGGTAGAAGATTGCTTAGCTTTTCTTAAATAGGATAGGCTAAATTAGCCTGAAGTAAAAAAGAAACCGGTGGTGGAACATCTTCCATCCACACAACAAAGTCAGAGATATTTAAAACATATAGAGCAAGACAATGAGCAACCTTATTACTTTCTCTCTTAGTATGAAAGTAACATAATTGATGAAAAGAACTAGAACAGCGACGAATTGTTAGAATTATGTGCCCCCAAAAACAATACTATGCATTTTTCATTTGATAATAAAATTTTATTTTCACATACATAATTTTTATAGGTATATTTCATTGTTTAAATGTGGCATGTGATGTTGTCTTTGTAGAAAAATCATATTAATGGTTAAGGAACCAAAAACAGGGAGTAATGATTTTTTATAAATTATTAAATTGTTCTAGGCTGTGGAAATTAATTGAATATCACCATTGAAGCTTACACTTGTTGTGCTGCTATATGATAGGATGATTTACTCCATCATTGAGGTAGTAACTTTAAGCAGACAAGTAGGTGTAATGTAACAAGTACATACACTGAATCGGATCTAATCAAGAACACCTTATGGAGTAATCACTGTTAATTAAAAGGTTGTTCCATCACAATTTTTCTATTGTCCTCAAACATGAGAAGTTTGTGTATATTTATTTATTATGCACATAACTTTGACAATGTCAACTGGTGATGCTAATTTTAAAGGCTATATACAGACATGTTGGGTTATATGTGTAATGAGTAAAATATGTAAATGCTCAACAATGAATCCACCAGTCTCTAAAGAAGATAATATATTCTGTAGATTTTCATATTGAAGTTGGACTCAAAACAAAACCGGCCGGTGACATTTTTCAAAAATATTTTTTATATATGATGATGCTGAAAAATCACCAGTGAGCCACACAGTTCTTGCACACTCGAAACAGCACCTACACAACACTAAAAGAGAAGACCCAACAGAGAGCACCGATGTGGTGCCAACCAAATACCCTCCGAATATCAAGTTAGAACTTTTCTCATAACTCTAGAGTGCCAGAGCTGGGGTAAATTATGCGTACCTTGATTTGTGAGGGTCTTGAGTTTTTATAGTAGTAGAGGGTTGACCTTCTCTCCTTGGACTAGAAGTTTTTTCCTTATAGGAGTCTTCATGAGTGTATTTGGTAGAACCCTTTCCCTGTAGGAATCCTTTTGATTAGCACTAAACGTGAAGCGCAAAATATTTCCTTATATACGCAAACGTGGAGATCAAGCAAGGCCATGCCAAGATCGTCAGCTTCTCCTAATCCCTTCAGCTTTATTGGCGTCAACTACTTGATGGCGTCGGCTTTGAGGTGCGCCTCGTGGACTCCCTAACGTCTTCTCTTGCCAATGGATCCCGTCGGGTTTATTTGGAGCGTCATTTTATACCTTTGCAAGGGTGAGTATCTACTACAATTTTACCTATATCAGCTATCCCCTACTCCATATCCTCGTTAGCTTAAACTGACGGGTTATGGAGTTGAACTTTTATTGCTAATTTCCTTTTTGGTCAGGAGAGAGGGGAAACCATTTATGGGCAACTCCTCAAGCAGCCTTTATTAAATGCTCGGACATGTGGCACATTCCGATTGGCTCCGCTTCTGATTGAAGGCGTCGCTTCGTCTTTCGTGCGTATTTTTCCTTATATATACCTTCCCTCATTTCTCTCATTTCAACCTTGCTGATCTTTGAGAGAGAGCTTATTGCCTTGTGATTTTCATCTTCGTCAGCCTGCTAATCCTATCACTCTCATCATAACTGTAACGTCGTCCCTTTTTTCTGAGGAGACTTTTACTTGTAAGTTTTTCTTTTTTCCTTTTCTTTTTCCTTGTATTTTTCATTTTGGTTAATTGATTTAGTAGTGAGGATGTCAATCTTAGGTTCTTAGAATGAATCCGTCACTTGTAGGTAGTCACATGTTTAGAGAAGCGTCAAGTAAGTAGTCATCAGTCCGCGAAGGAGTGGGCTACAACGAGGTCTTTGGTTCAGGTCATGAGCCTGAAAGCTTTTCCTAGTCGTTAAAGAGGGAAACGTCAACCCAATCTCCTGATGAGGAAGTTGGAAGTTATGGAGAGGAAGGTGAGGAAGAAATAGTAAGTGAGGAAGAAGTGGTAAGTGGGGAAGGTGAAGTCGAGGAGGGAGAAGAGGTTAGTGACGGAGATGAAGATGAAGATGACGAGGGAACCTCAGGAAGTCCTGGAGGCGAGGATTGGACCGTCAATAAATTTCTACCAAAGATGAGTGATAGGGTCTTTAAGGAGTTGCGCACCCGTTACCAGATTCCAAACCACATCCCAATCCATCTCCCTAGAAAAAATGAAAGATGCTACTCGAGGAGGACCACAAACGTTGGTATGTACAATGCTATGTTTGCTGCGGGACTAAGACTATCACTAACGGCCTTACACCGTCAACTGGTTGATTTCATGGGACTATCCGTTAGCTAGATCACTCCGAACGCCTGGAGGATCTTCATAAGTGCTGAGATCCTTTGGGGTTATCTGAGTGATGGGAACCGTCAGCTTTCGTTGGACGAGTTCTTCTACTACTACAAACCCCAGCACATCGTCTCTTCTTAAGGGATATACTATTTCGCTGCTTGGAAGAAGGATTTGAGACTTGTGTCTGATATGCCAGACTTTAATAGGAGCTGGAAAAGTAGATACTCTTTTTATTCAGGGGACGGATTGGGTATGCCGTCCAAAAGAATGGGTTACAATGCCCTATGGTTTTGACAATAATTGGAGAATAGTTAAAGACTCAGGTTTTAGTTTCGACAGCTTTTAACCTCATCAGCCTTTGCTTATATTATTTCATTCATTTTCGAAGTGCTTTAATGTCATCATTTTGTTTCTCTTTTCAGCTAGCGTTCATCCCCACATAACTGACGAGCAGAAGGAATTCATCTGTCGGGTTCTCAACATCCCGTTTGAGCAACGAAAGTGTAGGGACTTAATCATCCTTGACACTCTTCATTCGTACTGTGGGGGCCTGAAACTGACGCTTGAAGCTCGCAGATTGGATGAATACTCTCGTCGTCGTAAGTAGACTTTCTACCATCCTCGTCAGTTGTGTTCTTACCCTCTGCTTTTCTAATGTACATCTGTTGTCTTCTACAAAAATGGAGGCAGCTAGGCAAAGGGTGAGGGCAGCCGCTGCTCGTAAGAAGGAGGAAAAGAAGAAAATTAAGGCGGGGAAGTCCTCGTCAGCCCCTAAGGCTGTTGGTAAAGGGGCAGCTAAGATGAGAGGTGACGGAAAGGACGGCCGTCCGTCGAAAAAGGCATCCATCACTTTTAGAGAGAAACCTCCTAAGAAGTCTTCACCTCTAAAGCACGGGGCTGACAAGGGGTTGATGACGACACTCGACCCCGTCACTCAAGATTCTAAGCGTCATCTCCTTACCCACAAGGATTATGCTGTCGAGATGCTTGAGTCCATTATCAAAGATAAAGACACAGATCCTTGTATTGGCCAGGCGACGAGGGAGCTGGGGGACTTAGGCCTTTTTTACCTAGCTCGGGTAAGTACCTATCATTCTTTCTTTTACTTATTCATTTTCGTGCTAGCCAGCTAACTTTTGCTTTGTCTTGTAGGCACTGATTTGTATGAAAGCTTTACAGGTCAAGGGCGCTACCAACGAAGTTGTGATTTCTCATCAGGAAAAGCATATTAAGAACCTGACTGACGAGCAAGCTCAGTACAAGTACGCCCTCCATACTTTTAACAAAGAGGTGAAGGAGTTGAAAGAGAAATTGGAGGAGGGGGGTTGTCAAAGGAAAAAAGACCAAGAAGCTAAGGAGACGGCGAAAAAGGAGTTGACGGCTCTGCAGGGCCAGGTGGAGATAGCCAAGGCTGACGCTGTAAAAGAGTTCAATGAGTTGCAGGCTTACATTGATTCTTGCGCCGAATATTATAGTGTGGGGTTTGAGGATTGACTTAAACAGGTCAAATCCAATTATCCTTACCTGGATTTGGCGAAGGTCTCAATGGATGACCATTTGCCAACAACACCTGTAGGCTACACTATTCCTAAAGAGGCTGACGGTGCTACCAAGTCAGAGCAGGATACTTAAGATGACAGCATCATCCTTGCTCAACCTACCGTGAATCCTCTTGTCACTCCTCTGACTCCATTGACCAATCCTCTTGTTGCCGACGACCCTTCAACTCAGGATGCCCCAGATCAAACCAAGGGTGTCGGGACCCCTTAAGCTCTCTTGGCTTCCTGAATTTAGAATTTTTCTTTCCTTTTTATTGTAAATGTAATTTAATTTTTGGGTTTTTTTTGTAAAAACTCTACTTTACTTATGGTATTTTGTATCTGTCATTTTCAGTATATGTGTTGCTTTTTGATCTGTATGCCCATTCCTTGTGCTTATATGTTTTCACGAGTTAGAGACGAACCCGTTTACTTTGAATTATAAGCTCGTCCATTTTATGGACAATTTTCTGTAGACGAACACCTTAGCCATATCTGAATAAGCTCCTCTTATTATGATAAACCATGCATTTGTAGAAAAAGTAGTTCTTTAAAAGAAGAAGACCTGCCCTTTGGGCTCTAAAAAAGTTATTGTAGTAAACCTAAAGTAAATAGAAATACTAAGGAGTATAACTAAAATTAACTAAGGTATACTAGAAATAAAGGGGTGCTACTCTTCATGCCACCCTTTCTACTGGTAGTACTTCCGTAGGTGCTCGGCGTTCCATGAATGATGTAGTTTCCGTTCGTCTAGCGTCTCCAAGTGGTACGTACCTTTCCTTTGCCATGATGCGATTCGGTAGGGTCCTTCCCAGTTAGGGCTGAGCTTCCCCTGGGTAAGGTCTCTAGTGGTGCCCATGACCTTCCTTAGAATAAGATCTCCAATCTGAAAATCTCTGTGTCGAACCCAAAATTGTAGTGCTTGACCATGCGATTCTGGTATCATGCGAGTCTTTATTCGACCGTCGCTCTGACTTCATTAACTAGATCGAGTTGTAGACGCATAACCTCGTCATTCTTGTGTTCATCATGACTGTCCACCATGTAGCTTGTAAGTTCGACCTCGGCTGGAATGACTACTTCGCTCCCATATGTTAGCCGAAATGGTGTCTCTCCTATAGGAGTCCTTGCTGTCGTCCTGTACGCCCATAGTATGCTTGGCAACTCTTCAGGCTATATACCATTTGCCCTCTCGAGCCGAGTCTTGATAATTTTGAGTAAAGATTGGTTCGTGACTTCAACCTGTCCATTAGCTTGAGGGTAGGCGGGGGAGGAGTAGTGATTTCTGATCCCTAACTGCGAGCAAAAGTCCCAGAAGGAGTCGTTGTTGAATTGTTTCCCGTTGTCTAAGACTAAGACTTTAGGGATTCCAAACTTGCATACGATGAACCTCCAAACGAAGCTTTGCACGTTCTTCTCCGTAATGGTGGCTAAGGCTTCAGCTTCCACCCAATTTTTGAAGTAGTCTATGCCCACTATCAGGAACTTCAGCTGTCACATCACTATTGGGAACAACCCCATGACGTCTAATCCCCACTCAGCGAACGGCCATAGGGCTGTTATTGGGGTCAATTCTTCGAATGGCTGTCTGATGATATTGTTGAACCTTTGACACTTGTCGCAGGCTTAGACATAAGTCTAAGCATCCTTCTACATGGTGGGCCAGTGGTACGTTGCTTGGACGAGTTTATGCACCAACGACCGCGACCCTGAGTGATTTTCGCAGATCCTTTTGTGTACTTCTCTCATGACGTAGTCTGCTTCTTCAGGACCTAAACACCTTAGGTATAGGCAAAAGAAGCCTCTCTTGTACAAGATGTCCTTTATTAAGATGAATCGTGCTGCTTGGACTTTCAGCTTTCTTGCGGCCCCCTTCCCGTTTGGGAAGACGCCGTTTTTTAAGTAAGAGACTAATGGTGTGGTCTAGTTGCTTTCAGAGCCTATCTCCTACATGTCGACGGAATTTATTAGTGGAGAAAGTTGAACAAAAGAGAGTACATTATCAAGGGTGGTCATATGTTCTGCTGAAGTGGCTTTGGCAAGGCGGTCGGCTTGCTCGTTCTCTCCTCTAGGGATTTGGATGATCTTGGCTTTCAGTTTGTCTTCCCTTCTCCTTACTTACTCTAGGTATTTCTTCATTCTTTCGCCTTTGCACTTATAATCTCCGTTCACTTAATTGGTGATAACCTAAGAGTCGCAGTAAAGTACCACGCTTGCGGCTCTTGCCACTTTTGCGAGATCAAGTCTAGCCACTAAAGTTTCGTACTCTGCTTCATTGTTTGTGGTAGGGAAGTTAAGGCGGACCATAAATTCAATCTTGTCTCCTTCAGGAGAAAGGAGCACAACACCCACTCCCCTGGCCTTTCTGTTAGACGATCCATCTATATGTATACTCCATTGAGGTCATTCATTTGCCCCCTTGTCTTCCCCGTTGGTGAATTCTGCTATGAAGTTAGCGATGACATGTCCCTCAATGGCAATACACGAGTGGTACTGAATGTTAAACTCACTTAACTTTATTGCCTATAGTGCCAATCGACCAGCAGCTTCGGGGTTGCTTATTGCCCGTCATAAAGGCTTGTCTGTTAGGACAATCACCGTGTGGGCTTGAAAGTACAAATTGAGTTTGCGGGCTACCGTAACTAAAGCGAAGGCAAGCTTTTCCATGGGTGGATACCTTTCCTCTACACCACAAAATGCCCGGTTGGCGTAGAGTATGGGCTTTTAAACCTTGTCTTCTTCTCTAATCAAGCCTGCGCTGACGGTTGCTGGGGAGACAACTAAATAGAGGAAAAGCTCTTCCCCCGGTTGCGAAGGACTTAGCAGCGGTAGGGAAGAGAGGTAAGCCTTAAGATCCTCGAATGCTTGTTAACACTCGGCAGTCCACTTGAAAGACTTTTTCAGCGTGTGAAAGAAGGGTAAACACTTATCCGTCACCCTTAATATGAACCTGTTCAGTGCGGTTACTTTTCCGTTTAAACATTATACTTCCTTCACGTTCTTTAGGGGGGCCATCTCTACTATGGCTCTGATCTTGTCTGGGCCTCGATACCTCTTTGAGACACTATAAAACCAAGGAATTTTCTTGCTATCACTTCAAATGCACACTTACTTAGATTGAGCTTCATGTTGTAGGAACGAAGGGTGTTCAAAGTTTCCTCAAGATCCTTCAAGTAGTCCTCATCTCTTTTGCTTTTTACTAACATGTCGTCAGCATAAACCTGAACATTCCTTCTGATTTGGTTTGCAAACATCTTGTTCATGAGCCTTTGATACATCGCGCCCATGTTCTTAAGGCCAAACGACATCACTTTGTAATAAAAAAGACCTTTACTGGGAACAAATGAAGTCTTCTCCTGGTCCGCTTCATCCATCCGGATTTGATTATAACCTGAAAAGGCATCCATGAAGCTTAGTAGTTGGTGCTGAGCTGTAGAGTCTACCATTATGTCGACTCGAGGGAGAGGGTAGCTATCCTTGGGGCATGCTTTGTTCAGGTTAGTAAAGTCTACACACATACTCCCATTCTCATTGGCTTTCTTGACCATTACCACATTTGCTAGCCAATTGGAGTAGTATACTTCCTTGATGAAGCCTACCTTTTGTAACTTGTCGACTTCTTCTGCTATCGCTCGGTCTCGTTCTTGGGCAAATACCTGCTTTTTCTGACGAACGGGTGGAAAAGATGGCAACACATTCAGCCTGTGTACCATGACTGAAGGGTCAATTCCTGGCATGTCTTCATGACTCCAGGCAAACACGTCCTGGTCTTCCTTGAGGAAAGCTACGAGTGCTAGGCAAACCGTTGGGCTGGCGAAAGTGCCGATCCTCATGGTTCTGTCTAATCTGGAGCTTTTGAGGGGTATCTCCTCAAGCCTCTCTACGAGTTCCACCCCCGTCTGTTGTTCTTCTATGCTCATGGTCTATAGATGATCGTCTATCTCTAGCATCGCGATATATCATTCACGCGCAGCTATTTGATCCCCTCGCAATTCCCCTACTCCGTACTTAGTGGGGAACTTGATCATCAAGTAGTGGGTTGAAGTTACGGCCTTCCATGAATTAAGGGTAGGTCGTCCTATGATAGCGTTGTAGGCAGAGAAGCAATCAACAACAAAGAATGTAACATCCCTAGTGATTTGCAGAGGATAATCTCCAATTGTGACAGGCAATGTGACTGCATCGAGGGGGTATACTTTTGTTCCTCCAAACCCAACGAGTAGAGTATTGGTTGGAACTAGACGTTCTTTGTTGATCCGTATCTGTTGGAACGCTAGGTCGTAGAGAATGTCTTCAAAGCTTCTGTTGTCAACCAAAACCTAGTATGTGTTATAGTCTCCTACTTGGATGCTAACGACGATTGCGTCATCATGCGAATGGTGAAGACATCAAGCATCTTCTTTCAAGAAACCAATAATGGGGTTGTCGACCTGCGAGATCTTCGAGACAACGCACGTTAGCTAAACTTTTTGAACCATTTTGAGGTAAGTCTTTGGAGCTTTTTTGGACTAGCTAGTGGTCTCCATGCATCCCACAATCATCCTTATGTCTCCTAAGGGTGGTTTGGGGCACTCATTGTCCTGTCGAAGAGCCTGCTCTTGAGGAGGCAAATTCGTTCTCTTCCTGCTGACGAATTTTTGTAACTTCCCTTGCT
This sequence comes from Quercus gilva, assembly GCA_023621385.1. Classification (NCBI taxonomy): domain Eukaryota; kingdom Viridiplantae; phylum Streptophyta; class Magnoliopsida; order Fagales; family Fagaceae; genus Quercus; species Quercus gilva. Next base: position 2,641,015 of record CM042477.1, on the reverse strand, counting down.
TCATGAGGGTTTCGATATGCTGTTTTAAGTCGTAGCAGTCGATTGTGTCATGACCGTGATCACGGTGGAAACGGCAGTATTTGTCTTTAGATCATTTGTTGGGATCTCCCTTCAGCTTTCTAGGGAAGGTTAAGGCTCCCTCGTCCTTGATTTGCATTAGGACTTGGTCGATTTGGGCAGTCAGTAGATTGAAGCTCATGAATCTCCTCGCAGGGGGCTTAGAGCGCCTGTCATCCCTTCGTTCTCCAGTTCTTGCCATCTTTTGCCCTCTGTCCTGTCGTCTATCTTCCTGTCTTTCTCTCTTCTTGGGTTTCTCCTCTCGAGCCAAAAGCGTATCTTCGGCGTTCATGTATTTGGTTATCCTGTAAAGTACATCCGACATGGTCTTTGGGTCGTTCTTATATAGTGAAAACATTCCGCAGCCCATTTATGAAAGCGGCTACGAGTATCTTGTCGTCGACTTCATCAATGGAAAGCGCCTCTTTGTTAAAGCATGCTATGTAAGACCTCAGTGTCTCATTTTCCTGTTGCCTGATGCTTATCAAGCATGCAATAGACTTTTTATACCTGTGTCCCCCGATGAAGTGTGAAGCAAACTAAGTGCTTAGCTCCTTGAAAGTATTGATGGAGTTTGGCATCAACCTGCTAAACCAAATTCTTGCGGGGTTTTTTAGCGTGGTAAGGAAGACCCTACACATGATCTCGTATGCTACTCCTTAAAGATGCATTTGGGTCTTGAAGGATTCCAAGTGATTTAGGGGGTCTTTGGCTTCGTCATAGCTTTCTATCTGCGGCATGCGAAACTTCGGAGGAAGGGGGAAGGAATTGACGAAGGCAGTGAACGATGAATCGGTTCGATGGACCAAGTCATTGAGGTCGCTAGACACTTGCCCTCTGAGGGTGTTCATCATAAAGTCCATTCGTTCCTTCATCATTTGCATCTCTGCGACAATGTGAGAGAGAGCCATGTCTGTGATGGAAAGGCGGCTCATGTCCTATCGCTCTGGTCTGCTTAGGGTGTTGCTACCCTTCGACCCTTCTTGGTCCTTTCTCTCAGCGTTGGTTCCTTCTTGGTCCTCCTCTTGAGTGTTATGCCCTGCATTCTTTTGATGCATCTACTCTTCCAAATCATGATTCTACTTCGTGAGGCGCTCCACGACAGTAACGAGAGTCTGAACTTGTCTCTCGAGGGCAGTTGTGTGGGGTTCATCTCCCTGAACGTTGTACCATGAAACTCTTAGTCCGAGAAGTGTTCGTATGGCTTACCGGTTGCTAAGAATAGCATAAAGTTTTCCCACAGACGACGCCAACTGATGATGCCAAAAAATTACCAGTGAGCCACACAGTTCTCGCACACTCAAAACAGCACCTGCACAATACTAAAAAAGAAGACCTAATGAGAGCACTGGTGTGGTGCTGGCCAAATACCCTCCAAATGTCAAGTTAGAACTTTTCTCACAACTCTAGAATGTCAGAATTATGGTAAATTATGTTTACCTTGATTTGTGAGGGTCTTGGGTTTTTATAGTAGTAGAGGGTTGACCTTCTCTCCTTGGGCTAGAAGTCTTTTCCTTATAGGAGTCTTCATGAGCGTATTTGGTGGAACCCTTTCCTTGTAGGAATCCTTTTGATTAGCACTAAACGTGAAGCGCAAGATATTTCTTTATATACGCAAACGTGGAGATCAAGCAAGGCCATGCCAGGATCGTCAGCTTCTCCTAATCCCTTTAGCTTTATTGGCATCAACTACTTGATGGCGTCAGCTTTGAGGTGCGCCTCATGGACTCCCTAACGTCGTCTCTTGCCAATGGATCCTGTTGGGTTTATTTGGAGCGTCATTTTATACCTTTGCAAGGGTGAGTATCTACTACAATTTTACCCATATCAATATATATAAAATATTGTGTGTTTGTATATATATATATATATATATATTTAGAGAGTTTTTCAAAGATATTTTGGAGTCTAATAGAAATTATGAAATCAAGAAATTAAGGGTTACATAAGCTAAGGACATGACAGTGATATTAATCAAGTCCTAATGGCTTGTGAGAATATAGTGTGGTGGAAGGACATAGATATAAAATTGTAAGTAATGGAACCTAATTTGTAATTCTCTAATCTACAGGGGTCAATTGCAATGTGTTGATGAACATTATTGCAATCTGTAGAAGTTCAAATATTTTCTTGATATGGTTGAGAAAATTAAGGAATAATTTTGAAAGAGTTTCAAGATAAGTTAATAACATTCAAAAAGTTATTGATTAATCCTACAGCTAAAGATTAGGATCCCTAAGGATCCCACGTCCAATCTCTCTCGTGGGTTCTAGAAGTCTTAAATAAAAAAATAAAAAAAGATTTTAAAATATCACATCATGAGTTGGCCATTAGAACTACTGAGTGATACTGTAGTCTTCTGAAAACTCAAAAACAAAAAGAAACAGAGAGAGAGACGTGAATACCTTGGGAGGCAACACACTTGGGTTGCTAAGAGAGGTACACGATTTTGTTCTATTTAGAATCCATGGTTGTGTGGCACAACAATCTTTAAATGATAATATAAATTTTGTTTTATATTGCTTCCGCAAAAACTATCATGAACATCTTCAAATAGCAGACCATCAAGTGACATTATTTCACATTCATGTTGTAGAGATGACATTAGTGTCAGAGAATCCCCTCCAAGACAGCATGAATAAAGCCGAGTTCCGTCACTAACTGAAGACTATTTGTACAACTATAGCTTCAATAGCACTTGGACTATAAGCTTAATTTAGTTGTCAAAATTGAGATGCCAACACAAAGCCTTCTCCATTCTAAATGACAATACCAGCACTAGCTTTATTTTCCTCAAAAAATACAACTTTGTCAAAATTAATTTTAACAAAACCAGGGAGTGAAGGCACCGACGAACCTGAGGAATAACCAAAGGAATAATCGATGAGGGCTTTGGTGGTGGTTGCACCGCCAGGAATTCTTTAAGTCAATCCTTGGACACCTGAGGTATGAGATGGAGAGTGCAACTGGGATGTTGTAATTTGACCTAGTTGCATTGGTTCCAGATTGACCATACGATCATTGCTAAAAATTCTGGGCTATTGTTTTCCTTAAGAATCCAAGCTACCAGTTCTTTAAAGTCTCCAAATTGTATGCCTGTCCAAAAACAAGAGCTCCACATCGAACCAAACAATATCAGCTTCTCAGCATGACCAAAAAGCATGAAGCACCATTTTTGGACAAACCTGGCAACGATCGCATGTGGGAGATTCAATGATCATACGATGAACTAAATTCATCTTTGTGGGCAGTGAGTTTCGACAGGCCCTCCAAACAAAATTCTTCACTTTATTCGGCACCTGCAAAGGCCAAATACTTTTTCACAAACCCTTTCCTTGATTGTCCTCCCTATCCCTAACCTCAAGCTCTGCTTCCTCCTTCAAGAACCCGTAATCGAAATTACATGAATAGCAACCATCCTGCATCATTGGCCAGAATAGAGCATCCTCAAATTCCACTCTAGATAATGGGATTTTGTAGATTAAATCAGCTTCCTTTGGTGCAAATATCCCATCAATGACACCATTGTTCTACTGCCTAGTTGTATCATCAATAAGTAGATCAATTATGGCCTCTTCCAAGGATGCAATCATGGGAGAACAAACTAATGGAGGGTGCTTCCTGTTAAGCCACTGATGCTGCCATATTTTTACATTATTTCCATTCCCAATCCGCCAGTGAGCACCTTTTTGAATAACATCCCTTCCTTTAAGAATATTTCACCATCATACAATCCCGACCTTGAGTCTTTAGCCTCCATAATAGAACAATTGGGGAAAAAGTGTGCTTTAAATACTTTGTAAAAGAGTGAATTCTTGTTGTGTAACAATCTCCAAGTTTTTTTTTGCCAATAAAGAATCATTAAACATTGCCAAATCTCGGAAACCAATTCCCCCTACAAACTTGGATTTTGTCAACTCATCCCACAGAAGCCAATGAATCTTCCTACTATCTCCACAATGTCCCCACCAAAATTTCCTAATCAAAGTCTCAATATCATTGCACAAGCCAATGGATAATTTGAAGCATCCCATAGTGAAAGTTGGAATGGCTTGGATAATTGATTTTATCAAAACTTCACAACCAGCTTGTGATAATAACTTCCTTTCACAACCTTGTAATTTTCTCCATATTCTTTTTTTGATGTAATTAAAACTCTCTTTTTCCCCCTTCCAATCAGAGATGGTAGTCCAAGGTACTTTTCATATTGTGTTATTTCTTGCAATCCCAAACTTCCTTTGATAGCAAGACATACATTCTCCGGTGTGGATTTACTAAAAAACAAAGCTGTCTTGTTCTTATTCAGTTGTTCACCATTTTTGTTCAAGTTGAAAGAGAATTTTTCATGTTATCAAAAAATATGGGTAACCTTCTCTTTTCCCATATGAAATTCTTAATAGATAAACCTTTTGTATTAGAGAAACGAAAATTTCATGAACTCACAGATATATAATTATTTTTGAGTAACTTAACCACATATTTATGTTTTATATTTTTTTTATTGCGTGTATTATTAAATATGTTTATGTATTTTGTTGGTTTTTGTTTCTTTTTATTTATTTATTTTTTTTTTATGGTGAATAGAAAATTATATTAAAGCAAAAATTTAGGTACCAAACAGTCTAGGGTAACTGACACCCCATCGGTCCACCCCATATTTTGGATTGAGAGGGTGATGAGTTGTGTTACAACACCATCATTTTCTATTCTGGTGAATGGGAAACCTTACGGTATGATTCAGCCATCTAGAGGTATCCGTCAGGGAGATCCAATATCACCATACTTATTCCTATTGTGTGCTGAAGGCCTTACTGCTTTGTTAAAAAAAGCGGAATTAGAAGGGAGGATTAAGGGAGTTTCAATTTGTAGAGGAGCACCAAAGATTACTAACCTTATGTTTGCAGATGATTCATTATTGTTTTGCCAGGCAATTTGGGCTGAAGGAGAAACCATAGTAGAAATCCTCCAAACTTATGCGAGAGCTTCTGGGCAAAGTATCAATTTGAAAAAGTCTTCAGCTTATTTTAGTAGTAATAGTTTAGGAAGGCAAAAGGGCCAGATTTTGGAAATTTTGGGAGTACAGGAGGTGGATTGATTTGTAAATTATTTGGGTCTACTAACTTTGATTGGTCGGGCTAAGTACAACACCTTCTCTTATTGAAGGATAGAGTTTGGAAGAAACTCCAAGGATGGAAAGGCATGATGTTGTCTAGGGCTGGCAAGGAAATCCTTATCAAGGCCGTGGCTCAATCCATACCCACATACACTATGAGTGTATTCCAAATCCCTCTAAAATTGTGCACTGAACTAGAAGCGTTGTGTGCAAGATTTTGGTGGGGTCAAGTTGGCGATGAATGAAAAATTCATTAGAGGAGTTGGGATAAGCTAACGGTTTCAAAGAAAGAGGGTGGAATGGGATTTAGAGATTTGAGAGCCTTTAATTTGGCTATGTTGGCCAAGCAAGGGTGGAGGATGGTGCATGGAAACAATTCGCTACTTTATCGATGCTTTAAGGCAAGGTACTTTCCAAGATCATCATTCCTAGAGGCTAAAGAATCTTCTAATTGCTCATATGTGTGGAGGAGCTTGATGGTAGCACAACCAATCATTCAAGCCGGTCACTGTTGGAGAGTTGGGAATGGAATTTCAATCAATGCTGTGAAGGATAGGTGGCTGCCTAATTTCCCAACAAACAAAATCCTTAATTCGGTTCAAGGAAATTGGGATGAGTTGATGGTGGCAGATTTGATTAATCTGAAGCTGAACATATGGAAATGTGAGGATATCAGGGCCATATTTCATGCGGATGAAGCTGAAGCCATTTGCCAAATTCCATTGAGCCGAAGAAATGTACCTGACTCTGTTTTCTGGTTGCATAATCCAAGGGGGCTGTTCAGTGTTAAGTCAGCATATCACGTGGCAAGGAGGCTTTTAGTTGATGCTAACCAGGGTGGAACATCAATGGAGGGTGCTGCAAAAAATATTTGGAAGGCAATATGGAAGCTTCGGCTTCCAAACAAAATAAAAGCTTTTGCTTGGAGAGCATGTCACGAGATCCTCCCAACTACGGCGAATCTGACCAGAAGAAAGGTGCTTAATGATGACAGATGCTCGGTTTGTACAAGGGAAATGGAGACTACTATTCATGCCCTTTGGGATTGTGCAGCAGTCCAGGATATATGGGCTGAAAGTTCTTGAAAGCTGCAGAAAGCTAGACACGGCCAAACTGATATGATGCACCTACTGGAGGAGTTCTTGGAGCGGCTTCCTCAAGATGAACTTGAATTATTTTGGACCCAAGCATGGATTGTTTGGAACCAACGTAACTGCCTGCTGCATGGAGGACAACTGAAGGTATCAAGTAGTTTGACTAAGCGGGCTGAGGAGTATATCACAGAGTTCAGAGAAGTGCAAACTCGGCTGGGCGTACAGCGAGCACAACCAACTGGAGATACATGGCAGCCACCGCCACCAGAAGAGTTCAAATTGAACTTTGATGCAGCTGTGTTTTTGGATTCAGGCAAAACCAGCTATGGTGCAATTATCCGAAATGAAAATGGTGAGGTAATGGCTGCTATGAGTGCTAGTGGTCCGATGGTGCGTACAAGTGATGAAGCAGAATTTCTTGCATGCCGAAGAGCCATAGAATTTGCAGTAGATGCTTGATTTTCGAGATTGATTGTTGAAGGAGACAACATCAATGTTATTCAGGCTATTTCTTCTTCTGTGGAAAACACTTCTCCATTTGGTAATGTTCTGGATAACATTCGTCACTTGCTGCGGAGTTTGCAATGGGTTAGTGTTTGCGGTGTTAGGAGGGGTGGGAATCAAGTGGCACATGCTTTGGCCCAATATGCTAGAAATTGTTTAGATAAGGATGTTTACTGGATGGAGGACTCTCCCCCACCAGCAGTTGAAGCCTTGTATCATGATCTTTCACTACTTTAATTGAATGAACATCCCCCTTTCAAAAAAAAAAAACTTAAGTAAGAATATCATATTCAAAATCAATTATATTCTAATATAAACCTTTTTTAAAAATAACTGTATAAATTACCAAAACTTTTATGTCTTAAAGAGTGTTGTCTAAAAGAACCCAAATTTAAATCCTCCATCCCAACTTATTGCGAGAAAAAAAGAAAGAAAGAAATATGTTTCCTTTATATATTAATAACTATTACATATCACCTATAAAAGATTAATACTCAAAAATGACTACATGTACCTCATTAAATACATGACATTAAATTAACATTTTGACATAAAAGAAGACACTAAGGTTATGTTTGGTAACTGTTTCTGTTTCCTATTTTCAAAAACTTGTTTTTGAAAATATAAAGAAAAAACAATTTTCTTGTATTTTTGAAATCAAAAATATGTTTGGTTAGTTGAAATTAAAAACATAGCTTTTTGAAGAAAAAAAAAACTAAAATACGTTATTACTAGGATTTGAATTCTAATGCTAACTCATTAAATGAAATAGATTCATTAAATTAAATGCATGTTTTCATTGACTTTAGAAAATTAGAAACTGAAAACATCCTTTGCATGTTTTCAATTTACTTCACAATTGAATTTTGAGAACAATTTTTGTTTTTTTGTTTATTTTGAGTTACCAAACAAGTTTTTTAATCTCAAAAAAAGAAAATTGTTTTTGGAAACAAAAAATAAAGGGAAAAAAACAATTACCAAACATATCCTAATATTTTTAGTTAAATAGAAAAAAGTACTTTATACAATTAAATAATTGATACAAATTTTTGTTGAGGTTAAAAGGTTATGTTAATAATTCTCAAAAAATGCTCCACAATAAAATTAACCTCATACTCTCACAAAGAAGGTTGCTACTTCTATATATATAATGATTTGTCTATATTTACATAGCCAAATTACCTTTGGATACCTAACAACTCCCTACTTGTCAAAATATATTTGATATATTTATCTAAATATATAGTATTCTATCTGGATTGGGGGGGGGGGGGGGGGTGTGGAATTGGCAAGTATTTGAAAAGGAACCTAGCGTACTAACAGCAGCTTTGATTTAGGAGTATAACTAGAACTATCTCAGTATTTTATTTTTTATTTTTATTGGATAATTTTAGATTTTAATATTTTTATTTATTTAGTTTGAGTTATGATAGGTGAGTTCTAGTTAGCTTAACTAGTAAAGTCTCTGATAGTTGAAAACCAATTAGTGTCTTGATCAGATATTAAGAGCTATAATCCAGAGTAAACGTCATAAGTTAAAATAATCTCAAAAAAAAAAAAAAAGTATTTAATTAAAAGAGGGATTGAATTGCATATCCTTAGATAATAATTAGTTTAGTATTTGGATTTGTTTAGATTTGTATATATTTGAATTTGATTAGAATTTGAACATCCTAAAACTAATCCTAATCAAACTCAAATACTAATTTAAACTAATCCAAATACTAAACTAATCATTATCTAAGGACATGCAATTCAATCCCTATTATAACTCAAACTAAATAAATAAAAATATTAAAATATAAAATTATCCAATGAAAATCAAAAATAAAATATTGAGATAGTTTCTGGTTATGCTCCTTCGTCAAGCTTGCTATTTTATGGGCATTCTAGCATCAAGCTAAAGAGTTATATACGGTATGCCTTGCTCTTCTAAGGCTTGCTCCATTAGATTAAGGGGATCTTCTTGCATTTGTCATAAGTTGTAGGACTAAGAAACAAAAAAAGGTGAGGGGTCAAGCATTGACACAGAAAATTGGTTGCAGGGTAAAATACATTAAAACATCAATATTGTAGAGGGTTACATATAATAGTACTAAACTGATGGCAGGGAACACTTAGAGAGCGATATACATTCTTCAAGAATAAGATACTGTTCAATATTTGCCTTGTCTACCTAATTTAACTTTGGAAACCTGTTCATTGTTATTGGGAGTGATTGCATAGTGTGTCTAGATTTGTCATATGAATGATAGCCGATGATTATCTCAAGATATCAATTATCATTTGAAAAAGACTGTCATCTATGATTTGAGCATTATCTGTGGATTGATTTCATTTGAGTTTGGAAATAAGGAAAGAGAAGATGAGACAAAAGGAATGATACAAACGAAGATATAAGAAAAAGAACAGGGAATTGCCTTAAATTGACAAAAAGAAAAGGTTGGCAAGAGAAAAATTGAGGAGAAACTAAAAGATTGACAAACTTACTAGTTACAGAGTCCCAGTTTCATGAATTACTCATAATCACAATTAAGAAAAACAAAAAGGAAAAAGGGGAGCACAAAGGTTAAGTAATCATCATAAACTTGGAAGAACCAAAAGACTAGCAAGAGAAAAAAACCAAAGGGCTGGTCAACTTTCTAAATTCTCCTTTTAATGAATACACCCACAAAATAATGGAAAAAAAGTGAAAATTTGGTTGACCTCTATTCCAAAACATTGACATGCCAAAGCAAGAGCAAAACTAAAAAAATTGGGCCAAAACCTTAATAATTATGTTATAGTAAATTTACAGTGTCAATTCAAAGCCTATGAGAGAATCAAAGAATTAGCAGTTGATATTTACACTTGTATTTCTTATATCATGTCCCTATAGAAATTATAGGAATTCAAGAAAGGTATTGAATGCCAATAGTCTTCAACTTTCAATTTCTCTCTAACCTTCTTGTTTCTGTCCAGCACTCTACATCCATCTGTTCACCAGTTTTTCTTCAAGCTTTTTAGCTTATTTATCTATGTACACCTTTTAAAAGTACAGCTAAACTTTAGCCAACTCTTAGCAAAAAGCTAATCCAAATGCTCTAGTGTTATATTTAAATAACTTCTGTCAACTTCCGTGGAACAGTGCCTCGCCATGAAAAACCCAGTTCAAAAAGCTCATACCATATTCACCAAGAAATTTTCCCTAAAACAGTAGAAAAAGAAGTAAGCATTTTTTTTTCTTCTAATTACAGCAACCAGAAAAAAGCAAAGCAACATGATAACTTTGTCGCCATTTCACTTGCATTGAAAGAAGACAAATCATGATGACAATTTTGTCCATGTAATAAGTTTAGGGCCATGTTTCAGAGAGGCTTGAAAATCTAAACATAGGACTTCGATGTCTACTGGGGAGAGAGACAAATTGTTATGGCCCAACTGACTTGCTGAATTGCTAGATGCAGAAATTGCAACCATCCTATGCTACTAGTCATGGACAACAAGAATAAAGTGGTGTGCTTAAATATGCTTGAATATTTGTTGAAAGCTTGATCATAGCAGTCTAAGTTTTATCCAATAAGGTCAAAGATAGAAATGCCTGGAAGAGATTTTCTCATATAGTCTTTACAGGTCAGTGGAATGGTGTCACTAACTCATCTATTGTATTTTCTGTCGATTAGCATAACATAATTTTTGGATTTCTGTCGGACAAGATACATCATTATTAAGTAGAAAATGACTATTTAGCCTTAATTTTTTTAACTATATAGCTAAACAGCTCACAGCTCCCTTTTCAAACTACATAGTTTAAGGCTAAATAGTTTTTTTTTTTTTTTTTTTTTTTTTTTCATTATAAAACATAGTCAGCAATGAGATAGTAATATGCATACCTTCATTTGATCTATCATATCCTTACACTCAGGGCACCTGTATGTAGTCACAAAATGCAGTGTTCAATCAGAAGACATTGCAGTTAAATGCAAATGTTAAATAGAGTCCCACTTAGAAGACAATAAAATAAATTTAAAATAAAACAAAACAAAAAAAAAAAAAAACTTAACGGTATAGTGCGAGCAATTTTCTTTTCACATTCATACTAAAAGGTGTAATAGATAAATTGATAATAACCTGTCATTTGCTTCAACAAAAGAATTTCCAGATGAAGAATGCCAGTCCATATCAAATAAACTTGAGTGGTTAGATACATCCCTATGTTCATCGTTATGATTGTCATCACTTCTGATACTTTGGTCCACTTGCATAAGTTGCCTATCAGACATTGAGTATGTCAAAGAAAACCAACATCTATTATATTATATTCACTTTTAACTATCAGGCTAAAGATCAGTCCACCAAAAAAAAGGTTTAACCTGATGCTAGTTGAGACCTCTGGCGTGCCCTCTAAAATACTTGTGTCATCTCCTTGTGCTTCATCAGACAAAGGCTGAGTTGGGATATCTGGAAGACTCATGCTGCCTCCTTGCAGTTCTTTAGTCAAAGGCTGATTATGCATTAAATCTGTGCTCGTCATAGTTGAGTCACCCCTAGAGTGAATATCACTATCCGAAAATGACCTTTTAGTAGATGACCTGCAAATATGAAAAGTTTCACTACAAGTTCTGAAATTCTATATATTCTACTAACCTAAACAATTCAAAAAGTTTCACTACAAGTTCTGAAATTTTATATCTTCTACTAACCTAAGCAATGGAATTGTTGTTTAATACTCAAGATTATCATAGATGTCATTCACAAGTAAATATATCAATCATAAAAATCAAATATCAAATCTAAAGCAATAATGATAAAGCGGTAAAAGTACACTTGGAAACCTAGAGAAGAACCTCTTCACTGGGAAAAACCAATTTAGGGATCCAATTCCATCAAAAAATCCACTATAAAAAATAGTAAGTCTACTACCACAACAATTTTCACAACTTTGGCCACAATTTGCCTATGTGGCGACTTGTAAGTGGTGGGAAAAAATAGTGACTCCACAATTCCACCAATCACAAGTCAACACATGAACAAATTGTGGCACAGTTGTGGAAATAATTATGATAACAGACTTACTCATAAAAAAAATTAGTTACAATAGTCTATGATCCAATCCTATTCAATGTAGCCTTTGCAAACCCCTCGCTTGCCTTCTTGCCACACTAGACCTAAAACCTTTGGAATCCTTTTATAGAAATAAAACCTCTACGACTCCAATGAACTCTTCAAAGATTTGCTGCAACGAACTCGCTATATAAAATCTCTATGGTTTCAAGCTAATCTCACACTCTTCAGATCACAAAATGAGTGGGTAAAATCTAATTCATTTTCAGTTTGGCTCAAGGGAAAGAAAGGATCAAGTTTTCTCTATATTGCTCTGGTATGGCAGCCATTCTCCTTTCAAAAATTCGTGCATCAAGTGATTTAAAAGGATTGAATAGAGGAACTCCCAAACATTTGGCTATATCAGATGTGTCGATATCAATATAGATGCATGAAGTAGGGTAAACACTGAGCAAGAATACATCTTCTAGTCAAACTTGGATTGTAAATCATGACAATTTCACTCAAATGCACATCAAGTGAAGTACTCACAAAGTTTCTATATCAGATGTGTCGATATCAATATAGATGCATGAAGTAGGGTAAACACTGAGCAAGAATACATTTTCTAGTCAAACTTGGATTGTAAATCATGACAATTTCACTCAAATGCACATCAAGTGAAGTACTCACAAAGTTTCTATCTGAATTAATGTTTTGCTTGAGCGAATTTGAATTTTGCTTGAGCGAAATTCTCTAATTTCAAATTTCTTCAATTAACTATTACAGAGTTCTAATCTAACTCAAGTACAACTAATTTCAATGCGTTTCTACTCTTAATCTTTTCATAGGAATTAGCCAAGATTAAAACCTAACAAGTTCTTTTACAAAAACAGACTATTAACAAATTAAAAGGATCTTGAAATTGTATAATCAATTAATTTCCCCTCCTCACATTCACATAAACTTTGTTAATAGCACCTTTGTCTAAATATTTCTCAAGTGGATATCAGAGATGTGGGGTGACTTATTTTTTATATTCATAGAGAAGATTGAAAAATCTTATTAGCTGTTCAAAAGCAAGAGAGTTGAAAACTTGGGCTTCATGGAAAGAAAATTATGTGTATAAAGTTTTGTGTATCTTTGCATGCGCTTATGCATGTCTATACTTTATTGTAGCTACTTTAATATTTCTTATTTTCTTTCAATGATATTTGGTTTGTTGAGATGACCTAATCTTTTAGGAAATGTTTATCTAGCTGAAATAGAAACATAGAAAGAGGGAAATGGAACCAGATGACGAGAGCAGTGTATACGCAAGACAAAACTAAAAAGATGCAACAATGAAATTGAAAAACAGAAAAATAAAGGATAGATAACCTAGGAGTTAGAGGGAGAGAACATATAGGAGTTAACACCAAGGGTTGGTCAGAGTGATCTTTGGATAAGTTCACCAGGAAATGTATTCATCAATAAAACTGTAAAATGTCTCTATAGGAGTTCAATACTATGCTTATATAGACTACTAATACCAAAATCTAGTTGACTTGGGAAATCCTAATTCTAAATGCCTTGGAAATTCTCAATAATTAAATTACAAACATATCCTTAACTCTCGAAAATTAAATAAAATACTAATAATCTAATTAAGCTACTAAGACCTAAAATAAAATCCAGTTGACCAAAAAAAATATAATTGATATCAAAAAATCAAAAGGGACTAAGAAGAAATTTCTTTACACTTCCCGCATCAGTAAAATAGGAAGAAGTTAAGAACGCTGGAACTTAATACAAAAACTGATCAAACTGAAATTTGACAAGAAACTTCAACACCATCCATATGGAGCACTGAACAATAATGGAAAGCCTTGATGATAACTTAAGGACCAAAAGGTACTTCTCAAAAACATTTAAGAACTATACAAAAGGCTAAAGGATAACTATAAGGTAAATGCCATAGTAAGCATGCTTTTGAAAGTGTTCAAAAAAAAATCAGCAATGTAAACATTTCCCAAGTGTTCCTAAAACATTTTAGTATTCTTAGTTCTTCCTGTGTTGGAAACTAATTCTTAAAATTGTCTCATAACCAAAGTCTAACTTGAAAAATATGGAAGAAAATACAATTACCTACAGATTATTGTGAGTTAAAATAATACTTGGTAAATACATAGTTATTACCTAACTTACTTCATTAATCATTACAAAAGTTGCATTGAATTGAAAAAGACAAAATGTAGGCAGCACAACAATCTGTGTCTAACATGCTTATCAAAATCTTACCTCCCAACATTGAAACGCTGGCCTGAATCCAATTCCCACAGAGATGGCTTACCCAGTTGTGGACGAAAATAACCCAAGAACCTACACAAATTTCAAGTCATATAATTGATTAGATTTCCTCCAACTGTCTTGGATGATGCACTTAGTATTTGAATAATACATTTTGCAGGCTTAATCTTCCATAGTGAATCAACTATTATTAAGTAATTGACTTACACATTAATTGCATCTTGTCTCTCAAAATCTGAGAAAGCATTGCTGTAAAATCTTTGTACAGTTTTCATAAGATCTTGGTAACCGGCTGCTGGTGTCCATTGACCTCTGATCTCAGCAAATATCTATTTAGCATCACCAATGTAAAATTGTGAACAGTTGGGAGAGTTGAAATTTAAACAAGAATCTGAAACATGCGTCTAAGCTAGGAAAAAAAGGGGAAGATAAGAATTAACTGGCATAATGTCACAACAAATGTATCTAGTTGGGCCAGCTGGTCAGCAAGGTTATAATGAGAAAAAGGGGCATTAGGATTCTATTTAATTTCTAAATACAATATATTTACAATTTAATCCAGTTTTGCCTTGGCTATGAGTATTGAACCTGCTAAGTAAGGTTACGAAAAAATTGATTGCTTAGAGCTTCGGACCATTCATGATCAATTTAAGATCTCAAAAGACCTTGGAGAGGGATACAACTATACGATTTAGAGTCTCAGCTCCAAATTTTCACAAGGAGTAAGCAAAAGTGTATTCTCTCTCCTCACTGCACAAAACTATCTGAGTACTCTAAGACCCTAAAATTCATTCTTGGAAGTCAATCCTAGGTGACAATCATTTTGGATAGCAAACACATAAGAATTTTCATTTCCATTCACATTTAATAAATTTTAGATATTTTAAATACACCAAAATTTAAAAGGATTACCTTATTGTGTGCTGGGGAACCACCATATTGTAGTGCAAGTGTGTCTCCCATAGCCTCATAAACTTTCATTAAATCCTCTGCCAAAGGATTTTTCAAATCAACATTTGGGGATTCTATAAATCCCAAAGCATGCAGCTGATGTCCAAGAGCAACTAGCCCATACATATATTGGGCAATGTTTGTGCGATCTAAGCAGTCCAAGCAGTTGGTCCTTAGAATCCCTTTCTGAGACGTTGTGGATTTAACACCATATTTTCTACATACATCTCCACTACTAACACCATCACCAACTTTTGTTTCTAGGTTATCAGCATCCTCATTTTTATTGAGATTCTCTAGATAGAATTGACCATTATTCTCACTGCAGCAAAAAGAAACTGTCAAAAATTTGAACTAAACGATCAAAATTGTCAAAATTTTGAACTAATAGCAAGTATCTTAAAGCCTAAGCAATAGAAAATCATTCCGTGAAAGCTCCGAAGAGTCTAAGTAGCTTTTTATAAGCTGATCCAACATCATTTACTTGCAAGCGTATATATAAATATATATATATATATACATATATATATATATATATATAAAAATGTACGTACAGTAAATTATGGGTTGGCAATCACAACTTGCAAATTATAAAGCAATGGCTTGGTGAAGAAATGCCAAATCAGGAAATGAGAGCATGAGAATAACCCTGTAATATATATATATATATATATGAAAAATAGGCCAAACTGGAATATTCAATTTTTATTCCATGGTAATGTTATCAGGATTTAACAAGTTACAAGCTACAACTAAGCTGGTCTGGAAAAACATGTCAAGTTACAATTCTGAAAATTCATATCCATATCATGTACAAGAAATTAAATGACATGAGAGACTATATCAAATAAATAGCATCCACTATGTATCAGACTTACTCAAAGTAGGATAAGTTTAAAAATCCCTCCAAACACAATTTTTGTGGGACATGACAGTAGAAGATGCCAGTTAAGTCCAATGAATTAGCAAAAAATTCTCCTAGCTGTTTCAATTCCTGTATAGCTCTGCAGCAAAAGATTCATGTCAATCATGCTTTATATTAATGTCAATCATATTTTAAATAATATGAAATCTATAGTTATTATATATACAAGGGAAAGGTATAGTACCTTCTGTGGTACATGTGTGTATTTAAATCCCAACGACAAAACCTTAGGTGATTTTCTTCTGGTAAATCCTCAATGATGGATGTAATAGCTTTTGCATATGCTGCACTTAGGTTTTTTTCAGCACGCTTCTTTCCACGTGTCTGTTAATAAACAATTGTGATCAAATGAGAAGAAAATGAGAATAAAATTAGGAATCGGATCCACAATTACTTTTGCTACAAGTATGTAGATTATTAAGTCTACATAAAGTCCCAATTTTAGATTATCTATGCCCCCAAGTAGGGTACAAATCTTAAATGAAGTGAGTTATGAAAGTCAAATCAAAATCTGCACACATTATCATCACTATTGCTTAATTGCATCTAAAGGAGTCTTTTAAAAATTTACTTATAAATATTTTAGGAAAAGGTAGACTAATATTTACAGCTCACAGTAGATGGTAAAGAATGAAAGACAAAAAAGAGGTGATGATAAACATTATAATTTTAGCTAAGCAAGAGGCTATAGCAATGAGCACAGAAAAAGATAGCATTTTTTTTTTCTTTTTTATGGATACAAAGATAGTATCTTTCTATTCTAACTTTTTAAAATCCTTCATTGTCATGCCAAGATTCTACTTTGGAGGACTCATTTTTCCACCTGTTATGTTTTTTTTTTCTTCTGCAAGTTAAGGACTGCCAAATTTAGCTCAATTTGAAGAGTAAAATTTTTTAATCATTTAGACAAACTTGACCGATTTTTGAAAATGCTCATTTAAACCTTTGCTTGTATTAATAAGAGATATATACAATGAACTGAATGCTCTTTACAGTTTCTTTGTTTACTTGAGTTATATTTTCAATTTTTTGAACCATTATCAAATTTGAACTAGCTACAACTATACTGTCTTGTCATTCCAAAGAATAATAGTCCCGACTCAGCCTCTATCTCCTTATTAAATATACAAAGGTAATAGAAAGGCATACCTTCAATAAACTCAATATAATTATTGGCTTTCCATATCTTTTGGCAAGATTCTCAAAATGAAGTTTTGTGGCTTCATAGTTATGTTGTTCTGGTGCCACTGTAAACCAAAAGAAAAGTCAGTTGACTAATAAAAAGTTATCAATGAGAATGTAAAAATTGGTTGTGCTTGAGTCATACAAGAAAATTCAGGTTTGAATTTACGAAATCCTGAAATATTCTGGGACCAAATCAGAGGGACTGAACCTCGATATTGCACAACAGAACTTATTCGCATTATGCGACCTTTAGCAGCATCTTCAGACACAATCTGTTCTGTCTCGACATCATTAGCTACTCTACCCCTCTTATTTACACCACGTTTCAAATATCTGCATCAGAAGATAGAAAAATAAAGGGATAGAAACTTAGGCATATCAAATGTACAACAAAAGGAATTAATTATTTAACTAAGTTAAAAAGTATATTGCAGTCATCTCCATACCTGGTTCCAGCATAAAGACGAGAACGTCTAGCAATAAGGGTTAATGTAAATTCTCTGCCAGATATAGAAAGTTTGACCTGGATAACAAAACTTCAAATCATCAATATCATTCAAACCTTTCATTTCTTCTATTAAATAAAGTTAGAGATATTTAGGAAACACCAGGCATGCATAAATCATCAGATTATGGATGATTCCTTACAGCTAAGTTATTTAACTTACTAAAAAGATTACCTTACTTCAAATAGATATTCATAAATGGATTACATATACTCTACATAAATGAACACCTACCCCTTTGGTAATGCGTTTTCAAACCTCACTTTTTCAACAACAACAACAACAACAACAACAACAACAACAACAAAAAACACTTTTTCTTTGTATAGCTTCTTCAAATATCCCCCCATTTTCAAATAAGCTATACCAACTGTGTAGCCCCTAGTAAAAGATGAAAGAAAAGGCAACTCATTGCATATTTAATAGCAATCAAAGGTATTGATTTTGATAATGAAAATATTAGTCTAGTTGGCAAAAAGTTAACAAAAGAACTCAAATTTTGCACAAAGTTTCAATTTTAATAAATTTAAATATCTCATACCTGTTTAAAGAAGCCATGAACTAAAGCAACCGTCCACAGGGTATTCTTGAGAGTATTCCGGATTTCACTTGTTAAGAATGCATTCCAAACACACTTTTTATTATAAATGCATTGTCCAGTCTTATATTCACATAAATTCTTTTGAAGACTACGCATAACATGGTATGAATAGCTGAAAAAGAAGTTCTTTGTAAGGTCCACTCTGCAAAGAAGCTTCTGATACCTATGTCAAATATGGGAAAAAAAGTAAAACAAATTAATATAACTTCAATTATGTCAAATATGAAAAATAAATAAATAAAACAAAATAATATATCTTCAATTATGTCAAATATAGAAGATGCATTATGGGATCTATCTTGGACAAATTACTACTATCAAAATAGGCAATGAATTTGGATGATACTTTATTGTAAAGTGATACCTGTTTTCATTCTTAGAATAAGCTATTACGGTCCGCACAGTAGGATTTGAAATTGGAATCATTTTGCTTTTTGTAATAGCATATATTGCATGACCACAAATTTCACCAATTTTCCTTCTTTTTGTTATAAGCAGTTATGTAATAAGGCTCCAGAAATTTGACAAACCCTGAGAGAAAACACAAGCCCAAAAGATACTTAATACATGTACATTTTTGTATGATTGCATGGTGGTAAAATCTTGCACATAGAACATACCGACGATTCCATAACAAGCTGTGACTAATTTAAGTCCACCTGTTTTTTTATTCCCTTCATCTAGCCTTTTTAAAAGGTCAGCGCACTCATTCTCACTGTATGTTGTAGAATCTTGATAAATTTTTAGCTCAGAACTCTCCAACCTGTCAATCTTTAACACCTTCCAAAATGTTTTCTTCTTATCTCTTCCTATGATATAATAATTCTGTTGCAAATAAAAGTCATATGAATA
Source organism: Quercus gilva (assembly GCA_023621385.1). Classification (NCBI taxonomy): domain Eukaryota; kingdom Viridiplantae; phylum Streptophyta; class Magnoliopsida; order Fagales; family Fagaceae; genus Quercus; species Quercus gilva. The sequence continues at coordinate 2,621,916 of CM042477.1, read as the reverse complement.
TGTAATCTATATATATATATATATATATATCTAAAAGCTTAAGATTAATATCTATTGTCGTTACGCTTATATTAATCCCTATCAGCGGCAGTGGCAGAGTTAGGATTTTAGTTTAGGGGGCAAGGTTAAAAGACAATATTAAACTAAAATAATCTTAAAAAAACTAATCAATATTAATAACCTAATAAATAAACAATTGTAGATAACTATAATTGTTATACAAAATTTAATATAAGTATAAACTATAGTTTATTTTTTCATAACAAATTTAATTTGTATTTGACGTTTTATATTTTGAAACCGTTGCATAATCACTTATAATCAAAGTAAAAAAAAGTATAGCAATAATATATAAAATTGGAAACTAAAAAGCCAAGAAGGAGAAAAAATTGAAAAAATTGATAGTGGAGGATTGAGAATTTCAATACCGTACTGGGACATTAGGTAGTTTATCTTTTCTATATAAAAATAATAAAAATAAAATAATAATAAAAAAGGGTGTAAAATTTAAGACCACCATCATTGCGGTGAAAAAAAACCCAAAAATAATAATAAAAAATAAGAAGAAGGGTAACAGAAGAAAATTGAGTTAAACAGTAAAGTGTCATATACGGTGATAAGCTATAAATTTGGACATTATAAAAGCTTAAAAGAGAAAATAAGTAGTACTATTGTAAGGAGTCAGGGGTCCGCCCCTGATCAGCGGTCACATAATAATTTTCTTTCCTTAATTTTTTATAAAATATATATAAATATTAATGTATGCAACAAATTTCGCCACTTTATCATTGTACCATATTATTCACTAATTTTTTCTCCTTTTAAACTTTTCTTCTCTCTAAAAAAAAAAAATCTTCTTCTCTTTATTAATTCACATCTACTATTACACTTTTTCTAATTTTTTCCCTCCCTCTTTGCATCTTTATCTCCCTACTACTCTTTATTTAAATGTTAAACTTCCTTCATCATTTTCTCTTTGGTTATATTTTGGCTCTTCTTCTTTCCATCTTATTTTGTATAAATTTAATATCATTTATAAGTTGACGGTTTTTTTTATTATTTAACTTTAATATGTGTTTTGGTGGTGTTTTTTAAATTTCCCATCACAATTCCCTCTTATAGAGCTTTGATTGAATTTTGGTTTGGGTTAATACTTATAGTTTTTTGGGAAATAAGAATTTGAGTTTATATCAAAACAAAATTTACATGATTATGAATTCAAATGTGCCTACCAATTGTTTGAGTAGTAAATCATTATAAAGTCTATCTTTATTCTTATAGTTTTATTTTAATTTTGGTTAAGATAACACTATTATTTTGTGATGAGTTTTGATTATCACAACAATTTTTTTATTCCTTAATAGTTAAGAGATTAGAAATTTGAATAATAAATATGAAACTTATAAAGTTTAATTGTATATTAGGTAAATATAACAGACTATAATAGAAGTTAAAATAACATAGTTCACCTTAAAAAAATATTAATCAAACACACCAAAAATAACAAAATGATATATTTGTAATGATAAAATAAAATAATAAAAAATACATGTAGAAATCTTTATATATAATAAAGGAAAAACATTACTTGAAATAATTGTCTTTTTTTATATATTACACCTCATTATATACTATTTATATATTCTCACGCATCGCATCTACAACTAGTAAAAATGTCAATGCAATACGGATTAGTCAATTTATAAAAAGAAACCATCTTTATATATAATAAAGGAAAAACAATACTTGAAATAATTGTCTTTTTTTATATATTACACCTCATTACATACTATTTAAATATTCTCACGCATTGCATCTACAACTAGTAAAAATGTCAATGCAATACGGATTAGTCAATTTATAAAAAGAAACCATGAAACTGCCAAGTAGATATGAGTCATATCAGGCAATCAGAAAAGCATTCAAGAATTATTCAAGAAGTATGTTGCCTTAGTGATCAACACGTGTGCCATGCATATTTCAATGTCCCGTCCATGGTTCCAATCTCCATGAAAGCCTTTTATCTTCTCAAAAAAAAAAAAAAAAAGCATTCAAGAATTATTCATTTAGGAGATAGTTATAAATCGTCCTAAAATGCAAAAAATGTGCTGCCTACCTATTATTATTTATGAAACGAGTTTGTCTATTCTAATAAAATACAAATATTTTCTTTCATTTATTCGTTTGCCTTAAATATAAAATTCATAATTATGGTTGTTACTGATATAATATTTCAATAATAGTATTTATTATGACACATACTCTACTCTAAAGTCATACTAGTAACTTTTAGAAAAATGTTATATCCATAATATTTTTATAATACTTTCACTACAAATTTTAAGTAACAAGTTGTTAGCGACTATTACTGGTAGGTAAAAAAAAAAAAAAAAAATTATTGGTGAGTTCAAATTAAAACTAATAACAACTTACCTCCTAAGATTTGTTATGAAAGTTTTGTAAAAATGTTGTGAAGATCGACGTGGCACTTTTCTAATTTTTAAAGAATGATGAGACAATTTATACGGCAACATACAAACTTTATTTAGTAATATGGGATAATTTTCTTTCAAGGAGTAAAAGAATTAGATTCTACCATTTAAATAAAATATGATGCAAAAATATTCTAAAGAAGCGTTTAAAAATAAAATAGAATATAAATTCAATTAAATATATATACACATATATTAAAATAATGACATTTTAACTTCAAAAACTTAAATAACAAAATATTATGACGTCAATTAAAATTCAAATATCTTCAGTTTTATATATATTATTATAGAAATTATGTTAGAAAACATTTTAATCTATGTGATGAAACAAAATTTCTAATGTTAATTAAGACAATATTGTTTAAAACATTTTATTGGAAAGAATTTTACTTATGTAATTGTTTGATTTGTTTTTTGGGTTTTATTTAGCTTATTTACTTTTATATATATATATATATATAGTTTCTTAAAAAACTCTTTTTAAAAAAATATATAATTATAATTTTCATCTAGTTTATTCTTTAAACAAAAATAAACCAATGAAAATAAGTACCAAATGAAATCTATTATTATAGATATCACAATGTAACCTATACTTTGCATCAAATTAGATCCTTTTTTGAAACATATTCTTACTTACAAAAATAAATGACTATCTAAAAGTTTAGAATATGATATCTAAACTTAGAAAACATAAATTAAAAAGTAGGGGAAGAAAATAAAATTCAAAATAACTATAAACATATCTAAGAAATATACGTGAGAGAGGGTTCAAGGTTAGAAAGTGTAGCCAATTTCTTCTATATTCTTGATCACAACTTCTAGGTGTTATTAGTTTCCTCCAATATTTCAATAAATTTTCTTATAAAAATTGTAATATATAATGTTCTAATTTATAGACAAAATTGAAAGATAATAAGGGTGGTGTAGTGATTTGATCACACTATATGAGTTTACAAATTTAAAAATTGCATGGTATAGTGACTTACATCCACAAGCATGTTTTATGCCTACTCAAGATCAAGAATGCAAATATTGTTTTGGTAAAATAAAATTTCGAATATCCTTCAATTATTTTGTTACATTCTTGATTGTTTGTTATTATTATTTTTTTTTATTAGACTTTGTTTCGATTGTTGCAAAAGCAACTAAATTTGAGAAAAATATAATATTTCAAATCAATTATTTCTCATTTAAATCTTATGAAAATGACATCAAAATTTCATTATAAGTAACTAATTAATACATCAAAATAAATGTGTGTGTGTGTGTATATTACATTTCACTATAAGAAGTTAAGAAATCTAAATGGTTAAATTAATTTTTGTTTAGAAAATTTTAATTTTGATGGCTTTTGTCTCAATTATTATCAAAGCAATTAAAATGAAGAATATCTTTTTCTAAATATATTATTATTATTATTACTACAGTAAGAATATATTATTATTTCAAATAAAAACTTTTTTTTTTTTGTAAAATCTATAAATTTTTTTAAGATAATCATAAAATTATTTGAATATAAATAACCAATGCACAACTATAGATAATTTTTATATGCATTACTTTCATTAGTTAATTCAATGAATATAAATGCAATAAAGAGAACCTCAAATAATGCATCACCATGGTAAAACCAAACTTACCACTCTTTAAATGACAAACTAAAAAATAAATAGAATCTATTTTAATTAGTAAAAATAAAAAAGAAACTCAAGACAAACAATTTGGCTTTTTGTTAATTGTTTACGCGGATCATTTAACAACAAGATCACCTTTAGACGGAGATCATATCAAAATTTGTAATGTTCAGGAGTCAAACAATTATTTTAGTACGAGTCTGCACGTAATCCCCTCTCAAAAGACAAAGTCTAAATATATGCGCATCATGTTCAATCTGGAAACTCAATTATAATGATTATATATATTATAATCAACACGAAAACTAACCCAGAATTCAAAGCTTAATCTTTATCGCATATATAAAGAAGCTGACCAAAAAGAAAGCAACCAAGAAGATACAGTGAAAAAAAAAAAAAAAAAACTATATATAATCAATACGAAACAAACCCAAATTGATCTTTATATAAGCTGACCAAAAAGAAAGCAATAAAGAAAATACAGTGGAAAAAAAAAACTATAATCATAACATATAAACTAAAGAAAAACACACACAAAACATATAGAGACAGAAATTGCTTATTTCTCTATGAAATATATTTACCGAAAAAGTCTCATAGAGCCTGAAACTTTGCAAGCAGCTCTCAGATGACTCTGAACCCATGATACACCACCAAAACCTCGTTACTCCCAAGCGCTTTATAACTGCACAATAAACCTTCCAATATCAATCTTCACACACACCCATATGCAGCCCAAAAACATATATTATATATACCTAAAATGTGACACAAGTGTGTAATATTATTAGAAAGAATAATATGAGACTGAGATTGAGAAGAAAGAAAGTTAAAACGAGCCCATACCCAGTTGATGAAACTTTATCCTTGTGCTTTTTTCTGTTTCCAAACAAAGCGATAATCAGATTATGGCGGAGGCAGAACCCACAACTTTCAGAGGCTGAAACAGTAACAACAATGACAATGATATGATCCATATGGAGGTTTAGACTTTTTAGGCTTTTATTGTTTGCTTGCTTGCTTGCTTTGCTTGGCTTTTATCCATACGTATCTTTTTTGTGTGTGAATCTAGGGACTACAGGTTAAAGGATAAACTTATAAGTGTTTCTGTAAAAGAACTCTGATAACATTCTGTTTCTTATTTTTTATAAGAAGGCAAATACGAAAGCGTTTCCTCATGAGCTGTATTTGTTGTCAAAATATTTGGTCAAAGTCTTGTAATAACAACTATCATTTATATAAGTTTTTTTTTTCTTAGTGTTATATAAATACATATATAACTTTTATGTGAAATAAATTTATTTTTTAGATTAAAATGCAAAACTGACTCTCTAAATTTATTAAAATTTTATTTCAGTTCTCTAACTTTATTTTCGTTCATTTCAGTCCTCTAAATTTTAGATTATTCAATTAAGACCTTCCAGCAAACTTTTATTAAGATTTTTTTTTTTCTGAAAAATATTTTTCAATCATTAATTGAATTTTTTTAATTAAAAAAATTTGAAGATAAATCTAAAAAATTGAAAAATTAACCACAACATATAAAAAAAATGGATGGAAAAGTCTTAATTGAATAAACTTAAAATTTAAAGGACTAAAATGAACGAAAGTAAAGTTGGAAGATTGAAACGAAATCTTGAGAAACTTAGAGAGTCAATTTTGCATTTTAGTCCTTTTTTTAATTGCCTCAAAGCACAAAGTTATGACTTCAAAAATTGTTTTGGTTTGTTAAAAAAAAATGTTATTAAGACTCAATTCATCTTTACAAGTGAATATTAAAAAAAGATATATATTTTTTCTTAAGCTTTGGGGATTTTCTTTAATTATGAGTGAACTTAATTGGTTTTTTAGCACAACAAGAAAACATTAATGAACATCTTGGTTTTATGACTTTTTTGTTATTACTAATCCTTCTTTCTAATGATTCTACAAAACCTGAAGATATTTAAATTTCTCCAAGTGATTTATATTTTGAACATTTATTTTTCTAATAAGAACAAGGATTCTTTCTAAAAAAATAATAATAATAAGGATTGAATTTCTGATTTTACTCAAATTTAATATATAAAGATATATTTGCCAAAGATATATATATATATATATATATATGCAAGAGGTTATGTTATGTAAGATAACAAATATAAAGTTTGTTAAGTTAGTGCAAGAATCATACACTAGCTAATAGAATATTAATATTAAATTGATATGTAGAAAAGTAGTCGTCCTTATCCTTTCCAACTAGTACTATAAGTTTCTTTTTTTTTTTTTTTTTGGTAAACTCTTGTTTCTTTTTAAAAATTATATAATAGTACTATAAGTTTCATTTATTTATTTGGCACGTTTGATTCACAAAGACAACCAACATATGCAATGATAAAAAACATATGCAATGGAAATCTCCGCTGACCTCAACAAACGTAGCCTATTTTGACTATTTTCATAGAAAAAAATGGGAAACCTACTATGAAATTCAATGGCAATTTCTCCGTAACCTCAACGAAATTGTTGATGTTTAGGTAATTTTTCAAAATAATAAAAATTATTAATTGTTAAAAAAAATTGTAAAACTTAAATACAATACATATATATTAGTTTCCTTATAATTAAATTCAAACTAGTCGTAAATTCATGCAATATATAAGAAGATTTTTCATAGAGGTATGATAACTTAATCAAGTTTTCTCAAACTATAAAAAATAAACGAAAGAAAGAAAGAAGTACCCTTCATAACTTTATCCTATTTATCCTAAGTTTGCTAAGAGTCTTATAGCTCTTCTGGCACTATTTGATTGTGATGTTTTCAACAAAAACAATCAAGATTCAAATCTTCTCTCCCCAGCTATTGAGTAACTTTAGCTTAAGTTATCTTTACAACTTATTCAAGCTATATCAATTTTTTAATAACAAAAATGCATCATACATTCTATCTTTTATATCTATAAGAGGATTTCTCTTTTTAGATTAGACTTTTATGTAGTTCAAAAATACACATAAATCTATGTTTAACAGGAAAAAAACTTGAGAACAACCCAGTAAAAATATATTTCTAATTCCACTTAAAATACTTACAAAATAAGATATTCTCCTACTAATTCATATTTTCAAAACAAACTTATCCAAATTTATTAAAAAAAAACAAATTATGAGACTAGACAAAAAAAAATCCTCATCACATGCACAAAAGCCAAAAAATAAATAAATAAATAAAGATTTATCTGATTTGTAATTACCATCCCATGTGAGGTGTAATAGTTATCATTATTTTTTTTTTAGAGAGTTTCAACTTATGGTGTCAGTTCTTAATGATAATTCTTTATCATTAGATCAAGACACTAATCAATTTTTAATGTAAGTAGAAATTAAACTCCAGATCTCTTATACAACTATAAAAAATTTTACCAATTAAGCTAACTGAAACCCATAGTTATTATTATTTTTGGGTGATTAAAAAAAGAGTTTTAACTGAAATTACATAAATCACATCATGCATAAGCAGCAAATCTTTTAACAATACAAAGGTACCAGAATCAGAAGCAGATTCAAAAGAAAATATGATAATAGAGAATATCACCGACGAAACTGCTACAAAAAGCGACAAATACTTTTGCTTTCTCCGGTCCGCTGCTCCAAACTGTTGTCACAGAAAACCGACGGAACTGCTACAAAAAGCGACAAAGACTTTTGCTTTGAGTCATAATAGAGAGGGAAAAAAATTAAAAAAGAAGAACAAATTTATTTAATACTTAACCGACCTTGGAATTTAATTTCAAATTTCAAGTTTGAAGTGAACAATGGAAGAACCTAATTTTTTCAATGATCAAGGAACGAAGTGTGTTTTGCTTTTCTAGTTTCTATTATTTGTTTGTGTTGATCGACTTTTTGGTATTATAATTTATAACATATTATACAATTTCAGTTAAACTCTAATACTCCTAATTTAAACTCTAATAGACCACCGCCACCTCCATATTAAATTATTAATAAGAAAATCTTCGGGAAAATAAAAAGGGAAAAGATTAAAAAAAAAATACAAGACTTAAGTAAAAATAAAAATAAAAACCATTTTAACTGGCGCCTCTAAACCATTTTGGAAGTGTCTCACATGCATACTTCAATCCACAACCAAAAAAAGGCTTGGGGTAACAAAATGCACTCCCAATATGCCACCTCATCATTTATATATATATATATATACATTCTAGGTATTTATTTTTCATTATTTATATGTACTAGTTATAGGCTCGTGCGTTGCATGGTTTTATGAAAAAAACTTATAAAATAAATGTATAAATAATTATATATTTTAATAAATTCAATAAAGATAAAAGAAAAAATTATCAAGTATAAATAATTATCTCACTAAAATAAAGGGTAAGATTTCTTCCTAAATCTAAATTAAATTGATAATTCCAAATTGAATTTTATATTTAATTATTTTTTTTAAAAAGTACTAAACAATTGATAAATCTAAAATTAATATAATCTTGATAATATTATAAATTAAAATTAAAGTTGATAATTCAAGAATACACGTGTATAACATCTTGATAATTTGATGTAACATAAAAATGAAATATGAAAATTGTTAAAATTAATCTATTAATTCTAACCATATTTAATCATTAATTCTAAGACCCTAACCCTAAGTATATAAATTAGATCAAAGATAAAAAAAAAAAAAATTAGTTTAAACAAAAGGCAACCAATACACAAAACCTAATCAATTTAATAAAAACAAAATACAAAAACAAAGAAGGAGCCTTTAGAAACTTGAAAATGTTTTCGAATGTTTTGAATTCATTAATTAAAATCACATGATGACAAAAAACCAATAATAACACTAAAGAAAATAAACAAAATTAAAATAATAATAATAATAATAATAATAAAAGAAGAAAGAATGAAGAAAAAAAAAAGAGTTGATTCAACATAACGTAACATATAAAAAATTAAAAATTAAAAAAAAAAAAGAGAGAGAGAAAGAGAACGTGGTTGATAAGGAATTTTGATATATATATTTTTTAAATGTCATCAACGTAGAAATTATCAAATTAATGGAGATATATATTATTTTTTGGAATAGATAGAGATTTTCAAATTATTGGAGATATATACTGTTTCTTAGGATATATTTATATTATTCACCTCTCGAAGAATTTGGATTGTGCTTATCCCTTAATAATCAAATTTTGTAGCGTGATATTCTGATAAAATAATATTAATTTAATAATATTAAAATTTTGAAAATTTAGATGATAAATATTATCTAAATTAAATTTTTGTATGTTAAATATTATCCCCTAATTTAAGAAAAATATCCTAACAAATAAAAAAAAATAATGTTAATTAGATTATAAATATTATCTAAATTAAATTTTTGTATGTTAAATGTTATCCCTTAATTTAAGAAATATATCCTAACAAATAATCACAGTTTTATGAAAAAGTTTATAAAATAAATGTATAAATAATTATATATTTTAATAGATTCAATAAAGATAAAAAAAGAAAATATATTATCAAGTGTAAATAATCATCTCACTAAAATAAGTGCTAAGATTTCTTCCTAAAACTAAATTAAATTAATAATTCCAAATTGAATTTTAAATTGATAATTATTTTTAAAAATGTACTAAACAATTGATAAATCTAAAATTAATATAATCTTGATAATATTATAAATTAAAATTAAAGTTGATAATTCAAGAATACACGTATAGAACATCTTGATAATTTAATGTAACATAAAAATCAAATAAGAAAATTGTTAAAATTAATCTATTAATTCTAACCATATTTAATCATTAATTCTAAGACTCTAACCCTAAGCATATAAATTAGATCAAAGCTAAGAAAATTAGTTTAAACAAAAGGCAACCAATACACAAAACCTAATCAATTAAATAAAAACAAAATACAAAAACAAAGAAGGAGCCTTTAGAAACTTGACAATATTTTCGAATATTTTAAATTCATTAATTAAAATAACACGAAGACAAAAAACCAATAATAACACTAAAGATAATAAACAAAATGAAAATCATAGTAATAAAAGAATAAAGAATGCATACCTGTATTATCATAGGATTTAGGCATTCACATATTGAAATAAGCTTTACTCCAAAAATGATATATAGAGTTATATATATTGGTAGAGTTCCATTTGAAATATAATTCATTTAAATCTTATTGAAATTAAAGATATCTAATCAATGTGTTTGTTTTTAACCCATAAAAATTGGAATTAAAAAAGGTCATATGAATAGAATGAAAAAAAAAAAAAAAAAAGAGTTGATTCAACATAACGTAACATATAAAAAATTAAAAATTAAAAAAATAATGTTTATTTTATTTTATTTAATGATAAGAATGAATTAAAGTCCTAATAGTATATTATTCATTTTTAGTTCTTTAAAAATTTAAAATTTTAATAAAATTTCTTTAATTTGGTAAAGTCACGTGGCGCAACCACAGCGTCTAAGCCCAACTTTTATTATATATATATATATATATATATAATATGATTTCTCATTCACTTGTAAATTTTTAATTAATTTATGTATTTCTGGATAAAATTTAAAATGCTTGTTATTACTCTGTTAACCATATTTCGCATATTACCGTAGGTGCACCTGAGGTTTATGTTTGGTAATGGAATATGATTTTTTGTTCATTATTTTATGAAATTATTAAATTGGAAATCTTTGGGTCATTTTTGGTTGATTTGACCCATCAAAATCTGCGTAAATGTTAAAGTGTCATAACCTTTACAGCTTGTTTTAATTTGATGAGTTTCCAACCCGAACTTTATTTAACCCGTACCCAATTGGATCGAAGCCAAATTTGGTAGACCTAACTTATTTGATCACATACGCTTTTCTCTTTATAAAGAATGTAATTGTTTTTCAAACTTGTTTGGGAGAAAATTCCTTCATTCTCTTATGAAGCTAGTCAAATACTTATTCATGTGTGCTTAGAGTAACATGACTTATCTAATAGTCATGATGTATGGTTCGAGGGAAAAATCCAACACCCCTTGAACTTTGATATAGTGACCTTTATATATCCCCCTAGACTTTTATTGAAGTCAATTTAGTACCAAGGTGACAAGCACGAAGACAATACAATTGATTAGCCCAATGGTTCCAAAAAAATTAATACATCTTACAAATAATTTCATACCTATCAAGGTGGTAAATTGTTATTAGTAGATAATAAAAAATAAAAAAAAATGATATCAATGGTATAATTGTCAAAATAGCTCCCTCAAAAAAAAAAAAGTTTATTACTCCTTAAAATATAGTTTTCAGAAAAAAAAAATAAGAATAATGCTAGAATAGTATTTCTCCTTTTTAGCTTTGTCCTATCTTGTCTAGTGAATTAGTTATTCTTGATTAAATCTAATGAACGATTTTTTAATATATATAAAAAAAATTATTTTATTCATTTTAACTTCTAATCATTGGTAACTGAGGACTTGATTTGATCTAATAGAATTTTCTATCATTGCTATGAGTTACAAGTAATAAGTTGGATTTACAATTGTATAATATATGGAATTGTAAATATATTTTTCTTTGTTACGTTTTTTCGAATGTTTTTAAATGTTTGATTCTAAAACTCAAGATATCAAATTCATTATAATACTTAAAGAAATAGCAAAACATAGGAGTTTAATTTAATTTTACAATGATAGCATTTGAAAAATAAGAAAGATTAAAATAATAAATAATAAAAAAGACAATAAAATAATTGTGATTTTTTTACATATCTATAGCAAATTAAATATTATATATGTTTATTCATGAACCTTTATAAAGATGACAAATTACCGTTAAAAATAATTGTTACTGTATGTACGTGTGTTTTTTTTTTTTTAAGTGGTGTATCAATATCTTAAGTCAGCCATCCAAATTGAAACTCTTGGCTCTGTTTTTTCTTTCAATGCATCATGTGACTATATAAATTATTATCGAAACGTGCTCTTCTAAGTATTTGACTTAATATCAAAATCATCACGTGACTCCAATAATTTAATAGTGTTTGTTATTAGGTATGTGCCATTGCCAATAGTCGTTTTGATTTCTTTTAGTATTGTAGATCGTATTTCTTAAAACTTAGATGAGCTTCGACATAAATGGCCCAAGGAAAAAGGAAAAAAATAATAATGAGTAAGAGAGACAGAGTAAATGAAAGTAAAATTACATAGAAACATATCTATAAAAACACCAAATAATTTCCATACAATGAAATCTAGCAATACAAGAGCTGACACAGCTCACACACAACTTTTAAAGCAATAAATAACAATACTTCAGATAAACATACAACATAAATTATCCATAGAAAACTAAACAGAAAATAAGCGCCCCCAATAATTCCATGGCATTGAATGTGTGTCTGTTCTGTATACTGGTTGGCATGAGATAAAACATAATTCAAGGCTTAGTAGTACTGGTAGCAGATGGTGGTGGTGAGAAGAATGGGATGGAAGGAATTGTAATCGGAATAGTTGGGAGTGAGGGAATGTTTGGAATTTGAGGAAAGTTAAACTGTGGGATTGACGGGATGGTGGGCAAGTTGGGCAGTGATGGTATAGTGGTTGGCAATGGTAGTGTAGGCAAAGGTGGCAATGGTGTTGGTTTAGGCAAAGTAGGCACCACTGGCACGGTTGGTATAGAGGGTGTAGTGGTTTGTAAGAGATTGCGAGCTGCTAAGCTGAGATTGATGCTTGATAATACGTTGAAAACCACAAAGAAAGCCAAGATGAAAAACTTGTTAGGTGCCATGATAGAAAAATAAATGTTTTACAAGGTTTTGAAACTGGGAAAGCAAGGAATTCTCTTTGGTTTTGATGATAGAAACAATGACCATGCTCGGGGTTTATATAGCAAGATGGAATATGTCTAAAGGGTTGTGTACGATGCAAGGTTGGTGATCGGTATTTTCACTAGTTTGGCCTATACTTTGCCCTTACGAGCTTTCCTGTTGTTAGGGCCGTTAGGCTATCTCCTTGCCCATCTTGCATGGAAAATCAATGAAAAATGTTGACTATTGTTGTGGTTTAGTACTTTTGAGCTTAATTAATGCTAGTAATTCACAAAGGTTTGGTTTGGTTTTGGACACCAAACCTTTTGTTTTTTTGACAGAATACTAAACTCTTTTTGCTGTCTGTTTGGTTAGCTAATTAATATGAGTTACGTGGGGGTTGTGAAGCCAAGGTTTCTTTGTAAACTCACCAATCAAACCAATATACTTAATTGTTTAATAATATCATAATCTCATCATAGTCAGGAAGAAAGTAGCGTTAGAAGAATAATACTACAGACATAAACTATTTTATAACATTTTTACAAACTGATGTTGTATTCAATTTCTTACTACTTTTCATCTACACTAAGGGTCATCAAATGGCCCACGGCCCACAACCCGACCCAAAAACCCGACGGCCCACTGGGCTATTGGGTGGCTCGCCCGTTGTTATTCAGGCCCATGGGTAGTCTACTAGCCCAATGGATCAGGCTGTGAGCTAGTTTTTATGCTCATGGGTACCTGGTGGGCTAGCCCAGTAGCCCAATCCGTTGTCCAACTCGTTGGCCTAGCCCAATAACTCATAATTCATAACAAAAAAATATAGGAAGTGTATGAAGGATTGATCGGAATTTCTTAAGAGAACTCCCTCAACCACTATGATACTCAAAGTAATTGTGCTAAACTTAGTTTACTAAATATATATTTTTCTAGTAGTCTAGCAAATTTGAATTAACCATTTGACATTTTTTTTTTTATTAAAGATAAAAATAAAAAAAAATATTTAAAGCCTTAATAAAAAAAAAATTAAATAGGTTTCCATCAACAAAACAAAAAATTAAATAGATTTGATTGTAAAAAAATTTGTAATTAAGTATTAAATTTTTTAATTCATTCCTTTAAAAAAATAGATTGATTATTCCCTTATAAAAAAATTGATTCTTTCCTTATAAAAATAATAAAATAATATACTAACACAAACTCATGAGTAGCCTATTAGGCCCAACTCTATAGCCCAACTCGCTAAAGACAAAATAGGCATTGCCCATGGGCAGGGTCATGGGCTGAGGTTTTCACTTTCGGCCCAGCCTGACCCGGCCTATTAACTAATTAATAGCCCATTGTACCTAGTCCATTGTGCCCATGGGCCAAGTAAAAATTGGTCGGGCCGGCCCGACCCGGCCCATTAACGACCCTTAATCTATACCCACTATTAATATCACTTTTTCATTTACCAATAATCACTCACCACATCAGCCGTTTGTAAATTTTTTTGTAAAATAGTTTGTATCTCTAGTATTACTCTTTTGTTAGAATAGTGGTAAAACGGTTATTATTATTAGGGTAAAATATCATTTTCCTCCCTAAACTATCACAAAAGTTCGTTTTTCGTCCCTAAACTTTCAAAAGTTCGTTTTTCGTCCCTAAACTATCACAAAAGTTCGTTTTTCGTCCCTAAACTTTCAAAAGTTCTATTTTCGTCCCTAAACTTTTCTAAACGTATTGATTTTCGTCCCTCCGTCTGACAGAGTACTGACGTGGCTTTAACAGTGTGTTGATATGAGAGGGACGAAAATCAATACATTTGGAAAATTTAGGGACGAAAATAGAACTTTTGAAAGTTTAGGGACGAAAAACGAACTTTTGTGATAGTTCAGGGACGAAAAATGAACTTTTAAAAGTTTAGGGACGAAAAACGAATTTTTGTGATAGTTTAAGGACGAAAATGATATTTTACCCTTATTATTATTATTTACTTCAAGTTATTCAACAAATGACAACATTTTTAAAATTTTGATTTTTAAGGTTTTTTCTGTCTTTTTGTGTTAGCAAAATCCTTTCGAGAGAAAAATCTTTTCTAAATCAACAAAATATTTAAGAGACAAAGATTATTCTTTAAGTCTGATTACTCTTTTTGTTTCTACATATTAAATTATTTTTTTACCAGTTTGTGTGTGTACACACATTTTCCAAAACATGCATTTTTTTTTTCATTCATCATCATTTCTTTCTAAATTGCGTCTAATTCTTGACAGGAATTGATATCAACAACCTGCCAATATCGTATATAGAGTGATTGTTGTTTGTATTTACTATTCTATTTTTACTGCAATTACAACATGAGCATTTTCAATAATGTAAATTGTTAAAATTAGGCTTCAAAATAAAAATGAATATGGTTTTCTAAAAGAATATTTGGCTTTGTACATTGAAAAGAAAATTTCTGCAAATTTAATACAAAATCAGTCATAGATTATTTTCAGGATTTAAAAGAATGTTAAATTCTGTTTTAATAAATAATTGATTAAAAATGGAACAAAATTTAGTTATAAACTTGGTTGTAGCATAAGACTACAAATTCCTTTTTTTTTTTTAAATTAACATTACTATATATTTTGAAAATTTAACCATTGAATTTCATGTTCTTTACTCTCTTAACAAGCATATCAAGTTTTGTATCAATTTTATATTATTTGCCATATGATTCATAAACTTATTTTTTATGTTTAATTTTAAATTACAAAAAGTTGAAATTTAAACAATTGATTGATGACATAACTATTAATATTTTATATTTTGAAAATTTTGCAAGTATGAAGAATTTAAGAAGAAATGTAATATAATGGTAAATTTGTCAAAATTCACATCTAATTAAAAAAAAAAAAAAAAAAAAAAAAAAGAGTAAACTTGTAACCTTAGGATACAACCAAGTTTATATCCAAATTTTGACCTTTAAAATGTATTAAGAATGGATGCCAGTTTTATTTTTCATAGTATATTTAGTTTTTAATTTTAGCATATTTTTCATTCTTGGATTCTAAAATTCTTTGGTTCATGCCTTGGCGGTTGGCCCCCTTAAGCTAAATTTATAAAGTTCAAGTTCCGTCTATGTGGGTTCCAATTAGCTCAACTGGTAAAGTCTCTGATGGTTGTATAAGAGATCTGGGGTTCAATTCTCGCCTACACCAAAAAATTGATTAGTGTGGTTCATGGACCCACTATCAACCAAACAGTCAGGTCAGACCGAGGTGGTTTGGGTTGTTGGTTGGGCGGACCTAGGCTACAAGTTGGGCTTAACTTTGGGCTTGTTGGGATTTCTTTTGGGTCTTTAGCCCAAAATAATGTATTGGAAAATTTAGACCCCGACTTATTTTAATCAATTACTCAAGTTAATTAATTATTCAAATTATGCAATGATCCAATTTTACATGTGATGGGTACATCCATATCACCAAAATTAAATGCAATGATAAATAAATTTGAACACAAGCTATCAAGTCATGATGGAAAATCCTTGCTAGAAAAATCCAACAGGTGGTTTGAAGGTCACCACCAACTTGAAAATCCACTATAATATAATGGAAGTTACAACAATAAGGAATATACATGACCCCAAAGTTGCTACCTATGCTAAAACTTACTGACACTACCCAGGTGTAGAACCAACCCAGTTGGACTCTTCTATTTTGTGGATCTCTTTGATGCACAGAAATTCAATTTGTGTCTAACACCACAGCAATACTTAATTGTTGTAGGTTAACTTTGCAGCAACTTCACTTTGAACACCTCAATGATCTTCAATATGGTGCCAGAGCCGATGCTTGGTGCAAAATCCTTGATGTACAAAAGTCACAAAATTAATATCTCCTTATTCTCTTTTGGAACTCATAGGCTCAACAGGTAGAGGTTAGGGTTTTCTCTCTAAATTCCCTTTGGGTTTCTGCCTCTACAGCCTTATAAAAAGTCGTGCTTAATGGGCCTTTAATCATATCTAAAATCACAGATAAAATTTTCAATAGATTTTTTGTGTCCAACATAATGAAGACAAAAATGCAGAAATGTCATTGGTGTGTTCGATATGGACACACTAGGGGTTTTAAAGTGTACATGTAAGTTCCAAGCCAAAAAAAAAATAACCAACTTTTGATAGATCCTAGTCTGATATACTCTGTCCTCAATGTTACAATCAAACCGTGCTCTAGCCACATTAGAATGATGAAACAAATGGTCTGCTGTCCTTTTCCTTACGCAGACCTTAAGAGAGTATATTCCTATGAAATGCATTGCTGCAAGTTCTCCAGATAAACACCACTAGTTTGGAAGGCATTCTCAGTTTCTATAGGTTCCACCCACCGCCCGCGGCCCCCCACCCCCCCAAAAAAAAAAAAAAGGTCTTCGGACTTCTGGAGTTTGGAGATAAGGTAGTTTTGTGCATTTTCATTTCATTCCAAACATTCTCTTAAGAATTAAGAACATATTCCATGTATTCTAAACCGAGGCTTTAGTTATTGTAATGCCCCCAAAAGCCCTATATTTTAAAACTCGTTTGTTATGATCACATACACTAGCTATCTTTTTACAAAGAACAAGATTTTTTTTAAAACCAGTTTAGAGAGAAATTCCTTCATTTCCTTATACGGCATTTTAAATTATCATCCACATATGTTTCGAGTTACGGAACTTATTTTATAGCTATGACGTGTGCTGTCAGGCATATTTCATTGTGTGACTTGCTTAAATTATTTAATTGATCTTATTGTGCCATATGTGCAAATGATAATTTGATTTCCCTGTAGTCTTGTATATAATAGCAATTCCATGATTTCTTGTACTCTTGTAGAATAGCATTTCCAACATTTAATTATCATTTTTCCCATCATCACTGGATGATAAAACCCTGTAAGTCACAGTCTTTAGCTACAAATTAACTTGTATTTCTTAAAACTCGAAGAAGTTTCAATATAAATGGCCCGAGGAAAAAGGAATAAAGAAGTAAGAAAGACAGAGTAAATGACAGTAAAATTACATAGAAATATATCTATAAAACAGAAGTAATTTCAATACAATGAAATCTAGCAATACAAGAACTGCTCACACACGTAACTTTTACAGCAATAAATAATAATATTTCAAATAAACATACAACATAACATATCCATAGAAAACTAAACAGTATATAAATGCCTCCAATTATTCTATGCTATTGAAAGTGTGTCTGTCTTGTATACTGGTTTTCATGAGATTAACATAGATCAAGGGCTAGTAGTGGTAGTAGATGGTGGTGGTGAGAAGAATGGGATGGAAGGAATTGTAGTTGGAATAGTTGGGAGTGAGGGAATGTTTGGAAGTGGAGGCAAGTTAAACCGTGGGATTGATGGGATGGTGGGCAAGTTGGGAAGTGGAGGCCGCTGTGCAGGAGTGGGCAGTGATGGCTGAGTGGTGGGCAATGGCTGTGTAGGCAAAGGTGGCAATGGTGTTGGTTTAGGCAAAGTAGGCACCACTGGCACTGTTGGTATAGAAGGTGTAGTGGTTTGCAAGAGATTGCGAGCTGCTAAGCTGAGGTTAATGCTGGATAATATGTTGAAAACAACAAAGAAAGCCAAGATGAACCACTTGCTAGATGCCATGATGGAAAAAGAAGTATTTCACTAGGTTTTGAAATGGGAAAGCAAGGAATTCTCTTTGGTTTTGATGGTAGAAACAAAGGCCATGCTTGGGATTTATATAGCTAGTTGGAATATGTCTAAAAGGGTTGTGTGTGATGCATAATTCAAGGTTGGTGATTGGTATTTGGCAGACACTATGCCCTAATGAGCTTTCCTGTTGTTAGGTTATCTCCTTACCCATCTTGCATGGAAAAACAATGAAATGTTGACTATTGTTGTTGTTTCGTAATTTTGAGTATATGTAATGCTAGTGATTCACAAAAGGTTGGTTTGGTTTTGGATACCAAACCTTTTTTTTTTTCTATTTGGTTTGCTAATCTAAGTTACGTGGAGGATTGTGAAGACAGTTTCTTTCTTTGCTAATCTAAGTTTGTTATTATTATATATTACTAGTCGTAGACCCACGCGATGCGTGGGAATAGATAATTATTTCATAGTTATAGTATAATATATAATTTTTTCTCTCTAAATTTTGTGGAAAATAATTTTTTCTCCCCAAAAATAAAACAATCTCTAAAATTATATTTCATTTATCTATCTCAAAAAATATATCATCATTTTATTATTTGGACTCTTTTAGTTGATATTATTCATTTTTTAGGCGGGCCATATTTTTTTAAATTATGTTATTGTACATTATGTTTTTCTAATTTTTTTTAGTACAATTAAACTATTTAAGTTTCAAAGATATTATTCAAATTTCTCATTTTCTTAAAAGAGATTATTATTATTTATAATTTTTCTTATCCTAGGAGTAGTTTCAAACTATTAATTGGGTTTTGTTTGCTAATATAGATTCATTAGATTAGAACTGCATATTTCTTAGACATTTCTAAAAATATTTAAAATGATATGTAGAAAAAAAAGTAGACTTTATATCTAAAATTGAACACTTCATTTATCGAAATGAAAGAAAATAATTTGTATAACAATATAAAGAGAACATGATCAAACAAATAAAAATTGACTACATGCACTTTCAATTATTAAGATTAATTGCATTTAACTGGACTTTCGTATTGAGCTTTATCATCTTCCACGTCATTATTCTCTTTGTTATTTATTTTTTGCTTTTTGTTTTTTAACAATATTAAATATATAAATATATTGACTTTACAAATTCATCTTAGGCAGTTTTAACTTTAAATATTCATTTACTTGAATTTTGATGTTATAACTAAATAATAAATCAATGAAAAATTAAAACAAATATATTGTCTATACATATTCATCTTGGGTTGTTTTAATAGTTGATAATCACATTGAAATCCATAGCCAAGATTGTATTTTGATATAAATTCAAAATAACTAAGTATTATGTCCCAAAAAAAAAAAAAAAAATCAAACAAAAGCTATAAGAGGGAGACAGAAGACTTGTGATGAAAAAAAAAAAAAACACACTACCAAATTGTATTAGCCCAAAATAATATTATAAAAAAATACAATGATTCATCAACCTAAAGTAAAATTGCAAGAAAGAGTGAATGAATTATATATTTATATATAAATGAGATGAGTTCAAGTTACATCATTTTTATACCATTAATTCAAAATAGATCAAAGTCTAAAAATACACTACAGGTCACATCATCAATTTTCTAAAATTAATGTTTTATCTCATATTTCCCATTAACTTCAATAAATGCCCTTCCCAATTTCTCATAGTCTCTTTCCATCCCCTTTTCTCTGCAACTCAAATGTACAGATCTACTATCCTTCCATTTTTGCCACTTCCTCAACCCTTCATTTATTTTACGGTTCTAAATAATTCTTCTTGTCACTTTTTTCCTAAAGTCTCAAATGACATAAATCCATGAGAAGAACCAGCTAGTTTGCAAAATAATAGAATTTAAAGTTCTCTACATGTATCAAATAAAATTCCCAACTCTATAATGTGCTCACTTTTTTCTTTTTAGTGTTTGCTTTTATTTTTTAATTTTTTTAATTTTGGGTAGAGTAGAGGATCAAAGTTTAGTGTTTGCTTTGATTTTTTTCAATGGACTTAGAGAAGTTAGTCTTGGATGTTCTTCTTCAATAAACCCCTTTCCATATGTAAAACTCACGCATAAATAATTAGTTTCCATATATGCAAAGTCCACCAAATTTGGGAGGGAAAAAAAATCAGAGATACAACAATTTACAAAGTTTTCAACCAGTACTCCCAAAACTTATTCCAATCAGCCAACCAAATTAATTAAAAATAGTGGAAAAAACAGCAGCAACTGCAGCAATAACAATAACAATAACATAGAAGAACCTAAAAGGCGAAACCAGAGACACCCGTTAATCCTATGATCAAGAAAACAATATGCAAAAACCAAAAATAGCAAACCTCATAATATTGACAACAAATTCACTCCAACACTCGCCGTCACATTGCCCATTAAAATTAACCCACTTAAAAAAATGCAACCCAGGAACAACAACACAATTACAATTAATCTTCTAATACTTTTCTGATTCATAGGCTGTTTTCAAATTTGCTATTGTACTAAATTAATGTATTAGGATTATTTAAAAAAAATAATCGATTAGATTAAATCAAAAATCAAAGAGGAAAACAGAACAACTTAAAATACAAAATTGCACCACATCAACCATAAGTAAAGTTCTAAAGAATACAAAAATTTATCAATCTAAAGTAGAGATGCAAGAAAAATAAAATCAACCAAAAATTAAGAGAGAGAGAGAGAGAGAGAGAGAGAGAGAGAGAGAGAGAGAGAGAGAGAGAAATAACCTTTTGTTTGTGAGGAAAAACTATGCAAAGAATTGAAGAGAGAATGACAAATTTATAGTAAAATGGTGTGAATAAGAATAGACAAAATAAGGGAAGATGAAGAGAAAGATGAAGAGTGGTATTAAAGTAGGGGATAGTGGGGAGATGAAAAGGTAAGAGAGTAACAAATGTTAGACAAAATCTAAATATTAAAAAAAAAAAAAAGAGTAAATGTTTAAAAAAAATTATAGAAACTTAGAAAGAAATAGGATATTGACGTGGACGCTGATGTGGCTCAACTGGAGCGTAGCAATAATAAATACTATGCTTCAGCTTTTAGATATATATAGAATATATAGAATAGATATAGATTTTGAAAAAGAGAGAAAATATAAAGAAAAGAAAGAGAGGAAAATATATAACATGTGATTGCTTCAGCTTTTATATGTGTGTGTATCTATATATATATATATATAGATGGTGGAATTAAATTAATAAGAAATAGGGTTTATGGTAGAGATAGTGGTGGGAATTAAATTATTAAGAAGTGGGCTTTATGATGGAGATAAGGATGAGATTTATTTTATATTTTTTAGTATTTTAAAATTGGATAAAACTAATTTTAAATTGTTGAACAATTACAAAAAATATGGTGGAAATGACATGGCTGCTGACGTGGCTCAACGTTATTAAAAAAAAAAAGAGTAAATGTTTTTAAAAAATTATAGAAAATTAGAAAGAAATAGGATATTGACGTGGACGCTGATGTAGCTCAACTGGAGCGTAGCAACAATAAATACTACACTTCAGCTTTTAGATATAAATATAGAATAGATATAGATTTTGAAAAAGAGAGAAAATATAAAGAAAAGAAAGAGAGGAAAATATATAACATGTGATTGCTTCAGCTTTTATATATATATAGATGGTGGAATTAAATTAATAAGAAGTGAGGTTTATGGTGGAGATAGTGGTGGGAATTAAATTAATAAGAAGTGGGCTTTATGGTGGAGATAAGGATGAGATTTATTTTATATTTGTTAGTATTTCTAAATTGGAAAAAACTAATTTTAAATTGTTGAACAATTACAAAAAATATGGTAGAAATGACATGGCTGCTGACGTGGCTCAACGTGAGCGTAACAACATTAAATGCTACGCTTCAGCTTTTAGTAATATATAGATTAGTAAGTTTTTAAATAAATGATAGGTCCAACACTATCACCACTCAAAGTCAAGTGATAGGCCATCAGTTTCTATGTCCAAGAACGTAGCCAAAAAAAATTTCTTTGGAAGAGTAAGCGAAAGAGGTGAAAATAAAATGTGCATTAAGCTTGGGGATAATATAAGAGATAAGTCTCTCTTCAATTAAGTGAAACAGTAGAGATAACATGATTACTCATTAAAAAAAAAATGAAGATATTAATCTTCCTATCATGTTATTTGTTTTGTTAACTTCTACTTTTGAAAGGTTATATTTAGTTCGTGTTAAAAAAAAAAAAAAAAAAAAAAAAAAAAAAAAAAAAAAAAGGATATCACTTATTGTTAAATTGACTAAATATCTCTCTCATTTTCCACACACAAAAGGTTATTTCTCTCTCTCTCTCTCTCTCTCTCATTTTTTTTTTTCATTTTTGGTAGATTTTTTTTTTCTTGAATCTCTACTTTAGATTGATGAATTTTTATATTATTTAGAACTCTACTTTGGGTTGATGTGATTAAGTTTTGCATTTTTCAGTTGTTATCTTTTTTATTCTCTTTGGTTTCATAAATGTTATCATATTGTATTATAAATATATAATATAAGAATATAATATTACTTTATTACAAAACATGACTTGGATAATTTGGTATTTATTACTATTTTTTTTTTTTTTTACTTTTTATCTTCTCATATTATTTTCTATAAATTTCTTATTATTCTCTCTCACATTTTCTCTTGAAAAAGTAGTTATTCTCTTTCTCTTGAATTTTTATTCTTTCTTACAACTCTACTTTATATTGATGAATCATTGTAATTTTTAAAACTCTATTTTGAATTCATACGTTTTGGTGTTGTATTTTTTAGTTCCCCATCACAAGTACTCTCTCTCTCTCTCTCTCTCTCTCTCTCTCTCTCTCTAATAAAATTTAGATAATAAATTATACATATTCAATATAAATTTGATATGAATTTTGATTATCATGATAATCTCTGGGAAGAGAATGAATGATTTGAATAATTTATTTAAAATAAAAATTATACATACATACATACATACATACATATATGTATATATTTATTTATTTTGTTTAAATATATAATCAATCCCATGCAATTCATTTAAAAGTAACGACATTAAAACAAATGAATAACTACCATAAAGACTATATTTGTAAATTCATAGCCTTTATGTTTAGAAATATTTTCACTTAAATTTAGCTGTATCGAAGTGAACTGAAATACTACTTTAATGTGGCTCGACAAAAGCGTAGCAACAATAAATATTATGCTTAAAATTTTAGATATTAAGAGTTTGAGACTTATAATTTTAGATACTAACTGCCACATGCAGTTTTGATGTTGGTGTGTGAGTGTATTCCCTTATCTCATCCCCCTTCCCTATGTGTGTGTGTGTGTGTGTTTCTCAAAAAAAAAAAAAAAAGAGACTTATATATTTTTTTTAATAAATATTGATTTAGATTAGGTGTTTTTAACTCAAACATGTCTTTTCCCATTATGTAAGTGCACAAAAACATATCAAAGTGGAGCAAAATGAACCAAAGTTACCTGAATGGACTGAGTTGGACCAAATGGAATTAAGTGGACTAAATTGACTGAATAGGAAAAAGGTAGACCGAATAAGAATGAATTGACATAATGGACCGAAAAGGACTAAATAGGACCGAATAGAACTAAAGTGGACAAACTAAATTGAATAGGACTGAAGTGGAGAAAATTGACCGAATAGGACTAAAGTGAATAAAATGAGCCAAATAGGAGCAAAGTAGACCGAATGGAACGAATTGGACTGAAGTGGACAAATATAGACCAAATAGAACTAAAGTAGAAGGAATGGATGGAATAGGACGAAAGTGCACAGAATAGACCGAATAGAACTAAAGTGCACAGAATAGACCGAATAGGACTGAACTGGACAGAAGTGAACTAATGTGGACTGAGTAAAGCCAAAGTGGACTGAATAGACCGACTTGGACCAAATAAAACCTTAGTGGATAGAGTGAACTAAATAGGACCAAATAGACCGAATAGGACTAAATTGGATCGAAGAGAACAGAATGGACCGAATAAGTCTTTTGAATATTTATCATTTATATTGCATTTTTAGGGCTCATATTTCTACTTTCTAATGTCTATTTTAATATTTTCTTTGTATTTTTTAACTCAAAAGAAAAGAATTTAGTCCAAATATAATAAAATATCATACTTTTCAACCCAAAAATTAAGAAACAAAAATGAATTTTTGAGCTAAAATTGAAAAAGAAAACTTACAAAAAATAATCAATTAATTGAACTGAGTGGACCAAATTAGACCAAGTTGAACCAAAATAGACCTAAATGAACCAAATAGAACCGAAGTAGACTTAATTGAACTGAATAGAAATTGTTTAATTTTTAGGGATAACAAATTACCTTCAAAAAAATTTAGAGAAAAAAATTATACATTATATTACAATACAATTTTTTTTTTTTTTTTGATACAATACAAAATAATTTTTTATTCTCACACATCGCGTATAGTTATTATAATAGATAAATATAACTAAGTATGTGTTTTCATATACCTATCATTTAGTATAGTGTTAATTTTGATTAAATTGATCTATAGTAGTTTGATTAATGTCTCAAGTACTTGTAAGGCATGAGGTTGACGCAAGTTCCAATGTCAAATACTAGCTTGTGGGTTTGGAAGAACATAAGTAGCAGTTTGATTAATGTCTCAAGTACTTGTAAGGCATGAGGTTTATGCAAGTTCCAATATCAAATACTAGCTTGTGGGTTTGGAAGAACATAAGTAGGAGCTGATCACTCATCAGAAAGGGGCAACTGCAATTGACGTCGCTCTTGATTTCGGTTCTAGCTTTGCCATTTGTGAAGGCAATTCGGCTATTGCTGTTAAGTTGTCTATGCATTTTGGCTCTATCTTATTCTTAGGGTCCATTTAGAAACAACTTTTTTAGCTAAAACTGAAAACTTTTTGTTGAAAGTGTAGAAAATAAGATTAAAAGCTAACTAAATAGTATAATGATACCTATGAATAATATCAAAAAGTGCAATGAAACTCATGAATAGTACTAAAAACAAAATTAAAAACTCAAGTAAACTGAAGCTAATAGCTCATCCCAAATAGGCTCTTAGTATTGTAAATGATATCAAAACTCCTCTCTAAATTTGTTGGCTTGGACTTCGTCCATGTTTAGGCCGATAGTGTGGCTGCTTGGGCCATGTCCTGCTGTACTGATGGGCCAATTTGCCTATCTTCTCTCCCCTCTCTGTTTTGGAGTTAGGAGAGAGAAATGGACCTGGCCTTTTGGGTGTATTTGTGAAATAAAAATGATTCTTAAGAAAAACACAAAACAAAAGGCCAGTAACGTTCATTTGGGTTTGGCATAGCAGCCGTGCCACACCACGGTTCCAATTCATCTTGTAACCTAAACAGACAGGGAGTTTACATATTACCATTTGTGTTTGTTGGATGAGTCAAGGCGAGTGAAAAGGATTCACCTGCAAGACCATACAGGGCTCACTGCATTATTGGCTAAATACTAAACAATTCTAGAAACACTATGTTTTCAAAACCTTTTTCACTTGTTAAGATGGTCGTGATTAGAACATCACTTTCACATGGCTAATCATTGATACCGCTTTTATTAATACAGTAATCACAACAGGCCCTGTCAATAGTTGTGAAAAAGAGTCCTGAAATTTTATATTGAAGCACTATCAAAACTAGAACTGAATGTCTGAGATTTAAAATTGAAGCATTATTATAGATATTTACAAGGTCAAGAACTTTCAGTCTAAAATCTAGGGGAATCGGCGGAGTTAAGAGCTCTTCATATCATATTTACAAAGTCAAAATCTTTGCAAGTTTCGAACCTAGATGATGAAATGGAGGTGATGCTCCAGAAAGAATTAGCTATTGGTATTTACTTATTGTACTTCCGATATCATGCCCACATGGAGGATTTCGATATCGAATAAATGCTGCAAATCTTACATGACTTTGAGAATTAATTGTCTGGAAGAATATACCCACCACCAAATGCCAATGATATTCTCTTTTGATTGGTATCTTACCATTTATTCTATACGGGGAACCCAAATCCTTCGGACGGGTTGAATCAGATGATGGTGAGAATAAATGTAATGACAAGAAAAAACCTTTTAAGTGAACTTTAGCGGAACAGTATCTCGCCATGAGTTACCCAGTCTGCAAAATTTTCAGAAAATCCAGCAGAGACATCATCATTCATGATCTCCATTCCAGACTGCTCCCTTTCCTAAAGAAGTACCAATGGAATTGATTATCTGTTTCAAGGCATGGGGAGAATTCTCTCCTATAAATTCTTCCTTAATACATTCAAAATATACATCATTTCATAAAGATGCCAGCAGCAAAATAATAAATACTGACCTTCATGCTACTTCTAGACTCACTTGCAGATGTGGTTGTGTCAATCTTTAGCCCATCTGCAAAATTTTCCGATGAAAGGCTGGTCGTAGACCTGCAGCCAAATAAACCAGTGGTCAGTTGCCAATGATCTCTTAAATCAAATCACTCCCTTGTTTAAGAAAGGTGGATGGTGTAATCGTAGGTTTCAGACCTATAGGGTGCTTGTGTAACTTACCAATAAAAAGAAATTAAATTAAATTATAATTTAAAAAGAAGAAGTGGTCAGAAATCAGACAATAACAGCTGAACAATCTTGTCCTGCAACTACCCAACTTAAGCCCTATGGTGAGGCAGAGAATATATAAGACTAGGGTCCACCTAATAGACTACCACAAAGAGTTTAGCATTATCAGACTCTACCCCAAATAAAAGCAAATTTCTCATCTTTATGAACTTCATTCTCACAAAGATTCCAAATTCAAGAAATTGGTTCAGATGAGGATATAAAGTCGAATGATCTTACATTCCAGATCACCACCAAAATCATTGGCCTTTGGTTATCCAAAAGGAGTGCACAGTTTTGGCATTAGCCTCACCCCAATGGGGATGGGTGGGGGTAGACTTTTATATTCTTCATGCTTCAACAAACGGCATCCTCTTCCTCCAGTCACCACCAAATTGCAGCATGATGAGTTGACTTGAATTCTAAGTCGACATAATGTCTCCCCCAAAAAATAGTCTTGGGTGAGGGACATCATGTGCCACGGGAACAAGATGAACAGAGCAAGAGATTTTTCTTTTCTTACATTGTAATATCAAAATAAAGCTTTAGCTTCTTCATTTTTCACTTCAAGGTCAATCCAATGGCTTTAACAAATGTGCTTATGAGAAGCCAACAATGAAATATATTTGATCTTCACATCCTCTTGACATAGTGTAAGGCATAATAGATTCATGAGAACTACCTTTCATATGTTTCTTCTTCACAAGAATTTCCAGACGAAGAAAGCCAGTCCACATCAAGAAAATTTGAGCATGTACATGCATCCCCATGGTCGCCATAACAAATGTGATTGCTTTCAGAACATTGGTCCTCTAGCATATCTCTAAAGATCTGCCTGCGAGACATTGAAGGAGTAAACCTACGAAAGACAATCAAAACGTATGAGAAGAAATTTAGATGAAGGCCCATAGGAACAAAAGAAAGAGAAAGAAACAAAAAATCTAAATATTCTACTAAAAATTACATGCACGCAACCTTTTTACTTCATCTTACTAAGGATGATATAATACTTGATATAAAGAAACAAGAGTACTGGAGGAAGACTGAATGAAAAGCGGAAAAGTTCAGGAATTGAAACCCAAATTTATTAAAGCAAGTTCTCGAGGCAGAGAATACAGAAAATGTAAATGATCAGACCTGCAATAAGATATATCACTTTCGCAAGTTGAGATCTCTGGCGTGGACTCTGAAAGACCTGCATTACCTCCTTGCCCTTTTTCAGACAAAGGCTCATTATGTCCAATGTCTGTGCCCACCACAGGTGAGTCAACAATATTTCCATCCGATAGTGATCTTTTAATAAATGACCTACAATTAAAAAAATCATAATAATAATAAGCTATTTGTAGAAGCAGCCACATTGTTTTCCCTAAATGAACTTTAATCATCAAAAGGACAGAAGCTGTGAATTTATTTCCCATTCCCCCACCCCAAAAAATTCAGAATAGCACTCCTTCCCATAATATCATCAAACCCACTCCAAATCTCACAAAAAAACTCTTTTAAGTTGATAACACAATAAGATTTTGGGTTTCATCTGAAGAGGGGAAAACCCCTTTTTTGTTTAGTGTTTCTCCAACAGTCATATAAGACTAAGACAAAAAGGAATATAACACCAAAACCAATGTACACTCCCTTTTGATGGCAAGAAAGATGATCAAAACTTCTGCAAATGAAGTTTAACAAGAAAGTCTGCAAATGTGAAACATAGAGTCATGCCAAAGCTAGACAAAGCTTTAACTTTAGAAAGAAAAGCACTTGTGAGAAACATATATAAACTATCATTAAAAAATACTTGAAATCAATAGAGATAACTGTAATAAATAAACAACCGTAAACACGCTTCTCATGAATTTTCCATACTTCCTGAAAGAATATCTGGAAAGGTTAGCAATATTAAAACATTATTCTTGCACTTCCAAACATTTCCCCAACAATTGCAAACCCTTTTCTATTCTTCCCACTAAAGATACCAGTTCAGATAACATGGACAAAATCCCATATTGAAAGAAATTTCTGACTTCGAAGAATATTGAACAGACACATTCTCCCTTCTTGAGTAAAAAGTATTTTAATTTTATTGTTCAACAGCAATACAAATTCTCTCCCCAAAAGTTTCATCAATTTGGAATGACTGAAAAGTAAGAACAAAAACTATACCTAATATTCTCATCGGCAAAATTAGGGCTACGCCTCCCAACATTGTAATGCTGGTCTGAATCCAGTTCCCACAGCTCTGCTTTACCTGGTTGTGGCTGGAAGTAACCCAGGAACCTGTACAACCATTAAGTCAAATTGTATGTTAAAACTCTAAGCCAATTCTAACTAATGAAGTGGATTACTTGACTTACACATTAATGGCATTCTGCTTCTCAGGATCCATACAGGTATTACTGTAAAACCGTTGTAAGGTTCTAAAGAACTCCTGCGACTGAGTTGCTGCTTTCCACTGGCCTCGTCTCTCGGAAAATATCTATTAAGCATAACCATTGCAAAATTATTGAGTGACAATATACTGAAATTTAATTAGGAATTAAAATAGTTTCTAGCTTGAATAAAACAGATAAGAATCAACTGCAATGCTATAGACCATTGAGTAGGGGCAGCTTCTAAGAGAATGAGAGGTTTTAGATGACCTATTTAAAAATCTGAAACTAGATATTGTCAAGCAAAGGGTATTGGAACATGGTTAAGAAGGCATGAACAAATTGGTCACTTGAAGTTTGAAACAAATGAAGGACAGGAAAAAATCTAAAATAAAAAATAAAAATAAAAACAAAGGGATCGAAATATTTAATGAAGACTTTGATCAAGAATTGTCACAAGGTGAGGGACAAGGGTAATGACAACTAAGAAACAACTTTTAGCTTCACTTGCTGTCTGGCTTAAAAGGACATACAAGAAATTGTAGTCATTAATTTTTAGTTTGTTTGATTACATTCATCACACTATTTTTTAAATCATAATGGATCCAATATTGATTTAAAATTTTCCAAACACCAAAATTTAGAAGGATCACCTTATTATGTGCTGCAGAACCACCATATTGCAATGCAAGTGTGTCACCCATAGTTTCATAAACTCGCATTAATTCCTCTGCCATAGGGTTATCTAGATCAATATTTGGGGAATCTAAAAATCCTAAAGCGTGCAATTGACGTCCAAGGGCAACTAGCCCATAGGCATATTGTGCAACATTTGTGCGATCTAAACAGTCTATGCAATTGGTTCTTAGAACTCCTTTTTGAAACATTGGGTGTTTGACATGATAGTCTCCACTTGCATCATTACTACCACTACTGTTGCTGACTTCTTTCTCTGGGTTATCAGAATCTTCATTCCTGCTGGAAAAGTTCTCCAGAGAGCAGTCCTCACTATTACTTTTCCTACATAAAAAATGGAATTGTCAGCCATGTGATTGACTAGGAAGTATCTTTCATCAGGAGTACTAACAAATCCTAAGCTATGAAGCCTCAAAAAGAATGTCCCAGAATGAGCTATGGAATTTTATATAGTAAGCCGATCCTATACATACACATAGGAACATATTTATTCAATTAGATGAACCACAGGTAAACCATAAAGAAAGTTCTCTGAACAAACCCCAAATACTTTTTTGAATATGAGCATGTGAAAACCATATAAATGTATGAAGAAATGGGCCAAAATGGAATTCTATCTATCTTCTGGATTATACTATTACAGAAAATTAAACTTATGCATTGGGATTGAGGAAAGTTATTAGCATTCAATCCACAAAGTAGTAAGAGACAGAAATTCAGGCACATCAATTCATGATATTTGAATTATAAAAATAAATGACAAAATAATATCAGTAAGTAGCATCCATTGTCGAAACTTACTCAAACCAGGAAAAATTTAATAATCCCTCTGGCCTTAAATTTGGTGTTATTTGACAATAGAAGATGCCGGTTATGTTCAAAGCATATGCAGCCACTTTTCCTAGCTGAGTCAACACATTGGTAGCTTTGCTGCAAATAAACAGGCTCTATTCATGTCAATCATGCCTTTATATATATATATATATATATATAGACACAAGTATTCACATCAATCATGCCTTAAAAGACTAGAAAACTAAAAGTTTTTATACAAGCATGCAAAAGCCCAAGCACCTTGTAGAGTGTCTATGTAGATCCCAGTGAAGAAACCTAAGGCGATTCTCAACAC
The DNA here is from genome assembly GCA_023621385.1 of Quercus gilva. Taxonomy (NCBI): domain Eukaryota; kingdom Viridiplantae; phylum Streptophyta; class Magnoliopsida; order Fagales; family Fagaceae; genus Quercus; species Quercus gilva. The sequence continues at coordinate 2,590,499 of CM042477.1, read as the reverse complement.
TTAAATCTTTATTAATAAATCTGATAGCATTTGCAAACTCAGCACGAAGAACAGTTTCTCGAGGTTTCCTCTCACGTGTCTGTTGATCACCAACCATTATAAGCACACAAAAAAAAACCAAGAAAATAGTTGAAGAGAACACACATCAAAGTTCAATAAACTTCAGATACAAGACCCAAAGCAATAGCATGGACAGAATTCATTTCTCAATAAATGCAGAAAGGCCTACCTTAATTAAATTCAATATAAGTATGGGATTTCCATATCTCTTCGCAAGATTTTCAAAATGAAGTCTTGTGGCTTCATAAGTAGGGTCCTTCCTCGATACTTAAAAAAAAAGATATCAGCAAAATATAAACTGAACAAAAAAAGCTACAATGAGAATAAAGTGTGCCCAAGTCATACATATAATGTCAGGTTTGATATTCAATCGAGAAGTTTCCTGGGACCAGAAAAGGGGTATCGATCCCCGGTTCTGCACAACAGAACTTATTTGCCTAGAGTATCCTTCTGGAGAATCTTCATAAACAATCTGTTCTGTCTCAACATCATTAGCTACTCTACCCTTCTCATTGACACCTCGTTTTAAATATCTGCACCAGAAGATAGAAAGACAAAGTGAGAGTCGTGTCTAGAGAGGAGTTTATTCTACCGAATGGGAAGCAAAAGATCTGCAGTATGATCATCTTCAGTGTCATACTATAAAAATTGCAACATCCAGTAGGAGCAAAGATCAGAAGTTAGAGTCTTAAGTCAATTTGAAATCATGAAGAAGCAGTTATAAAGGGTCATGTGGCCTGTGTAGACCACTATAAGGTGCATAGATATGAAAAGAGGTTATAAGCCAGGTATACCACGTGTAATATCAAAAGCGTGCAACTTAAGCAAATAACTATGAAGCATGTTTGAGCATTCCCCAAACCTGGTGCCAGCATAATGACGTGATCGTCTAGCAATTAGGGTCAAGTTGAAGTCCCTTCCAGATACCGAAAGTTTGACCTGAAAAAACAAAGCATGAGATAGTTAAATAATATCAAACTTTTCAATGTTTTTGTTCTAGTACATAATAATATGTATATATCTAGGAAAAATAATTTTGAAGGTTGCAAGCCTGCATGAATCACCAAACTTTCCAAGTTTTGTCACAAGTAGACTGCTTCAATCAAAAGGAAAAACAAAATATTCCAAACTAACTATTGAAAAACTACATATTCTCCCAACTTAAGAAACATCTAACATGCTAATAACCTTAAAGCTACCTAACTAAACGCAGATTCTTAACCAAGTCATTCTCACTCTAAATATATGCATTAAGAAATGGACTACATAAAGAAGATATCAGGTAAGCAATTAATAAAACCAAATGACAAAATACAAGAAGCAAGGGACTTAAAGTTTCCTAGAAGTTCCATTCTGGCTGCATCCTACATGGTGGTGGCTCAGTAAAGTTATAAAGACAAAGAAAACCTATATAAATTAATCAAGGTTCCATACCTGTTTAAAGAAGCCATACACTAAGGCAACGGTCCAGAGAGTATTTTTGAGGTTATTTCGGATTCCACGAGTTAAGTACTCATTCCATACAAACATTGTTTCATAAAGTAATTCTTCTGCCTTATTATCACATAAGTTCTTTTGAAGACTACGCATGACATGGTAGGAGTAGCTGAAAATGAAGTCCTTCGTCAGATCCATTGTGCATAGGAGCTTCTTGTATCTATGTCCACCAGGAAAAGAAATGCAACAAATATCAATATACATCATTACATCTAATAATATGAACATAGAGGAAATAATGTCGATGAAGCAACCAGGAAAAATTATATATAAAAAATAAAATATATATATAAAACATAAAGGAAAGAAAGTGATTATCCCCAAAAAACCCTGATGATACCTTGTCTCATTCAACATGTTATATTTACATCACAACAGCAATGAAGTGTTGCCCCTGTGAATTTGCAGGAAACGAACCAGCAATAACCTCTATGGAAAATTATAAATGAAGAAGGATCCAACAATAACATTCAACACTATTTAATTTTAAAAATTATGGAAGATGCGTCATTTGTCACAATATAAGAAGACAAACTACACACTAACAGAGGAACGCAAGACAAGTTTGAATCGAGGAAGCTCACATCATTGATTTCAAACTGCAGGGTGAATACAAGGGTAGTACAGAGATTACCTCGAAAATGTAGAAGTTGCCTACTATTAAAAGATGAAACCTAACAAGAATACTTTCCCCCAGAAAGAATTAATTGAAACAAAGAAAAAAGAACAACACATAACAAAATCATTATTCAAGTACATATGGACAATCTATAATTCTGATTGCTACTCTCTTAGGTCTCCTTAGAAGTACTAAGGACATATTACATTTACATGCAAAATGGACAAAAGACCTGTTCTCGTTCTTAGAATTAGCCATTTCGGACCGCACGGTAGAATTTGGAATTGGAATTATCTCGCTCTTGGCAATGGAATAAATTGCGTGCCCACATATTGCACCAATCTTTCTTCTTTTTGTAATAAGCAGCATGTAATAAGGTCCTAAAAATTTGATGAACCCTATAATCAAAGGAAAACACCATGAGTTCTCAAATACGGACAGATGCTGAACAAATGTTTTTCTTATTAAATGAGAAAGATATAACATACCAATGATTCCATAACAAGTGGTGACAAATTTAAGTCCACCCGTACGCTGGTTTCCTTCGTGAATCCTCCTTAGCAAGTCATAGCATTCAATTTCTGAGTATTTTGTAGGGTCTTCAAGAATGTTTAACTCAGAAAGCTCCAATCTGTCAATCTTTAGCACCCGCCAAAAAGTCCTGTTCTTATCTCTTCCAATCATATAAAAGTTCTGTTGCATATAGAACGCATATCAATATTGCATTATTATAGTTTGATAAGAAAAACATCAACTGGCATAGCTGCATAGATATATCACTTTATACAAAGAAACAAATAAAGAACAAAACTTTTGAAAACCATTCTACAAGTGATGTATGCCCAAATTCATGATCAAGCATTTTAACAAATCCATGTCATTAAATTCACAACAGTGTCATTGCTATATATCTCTGCAAGTTTCCAGTAAAACAACACATGATATGAACTCCAAAACATCAAATACCAAAACGCATTAATTAGCAAGCTAAAATGTAAAACAAAACAAGAGGCAGACAACAATCAAACATGAACTTGGACTAAAACACAATTAGTGTCAATTGTATACATCAAACCCCCCGCCCCTCCCAAAAAAAAAAAATCTCTTCCAAAATATTCCTCATTAAACTCGAAATCCAAATCGACACACCATTCCAAATCATGCTCAAATGCCAACCTCTCATCAGAGGTCACTAAACCAAAATTCTTTCAATAATTATTACCTATACAAATCCAATCACACAGTTAAACAACAATTATAACAAATCTCAGCAAACAATTCAAATTCAAGTCTAGTGAAGTAAAAATATCCCAAAAAAAAACCCAAAACTATCAAATCCAGAAGGAAAAAAATTCAAATATCGACACCAATTTGACCAACTAAGCAGTAGAAAACAAATCAAACATATATGTATTATATATACCGAGCGGGTCTCGTAGAGTCTGAACTTCTGCAAGTAGCAAGAGTTGGAGTCTGGTTCTCCTGCAATCCATTGATGGAGCTCTTTGTCTTTCTCTGAAGCCATGATCTGGATCCCCCAAGCCTAAAAAAGCTCGGGCCTTTTACTCTCTAATCTCAAAAACACACACAAATAACAACAACAACAACAACAACAACAAAAACAGAAATGACCCAGAACAACAAACACAGAAAAACACAAGAAACAATAACAAAAACAAGTCCTTCACTTCCAAAAGGAACAAACTTTATCAACACAAGATTCAATCTTAGTCTTAGTTCTTACAACGTATACATATACAATGAGACAACAGGCCAAATAAAAAACAGGCCAAATAAAAAACAAAACAAAGTTATTGAAGCAAAGTTATTGAAATCTAAGCTGAGAGAGAAAGAGAGGAAGTCTTTTCTAGATTGTGAAGGAGGCACAGAGAGAGAAAGAAAGAGAAGCAAAGCCACAGAACTTCGGTGACCGGTGACTGCATCCACACAAAATAGAAAATAAAAATATATATCTCATTTTCTTTTCTAACATTTATATATATATAGTGTCCAAAAAAAAAAAAACATATATATTATATATTTTGCTTGACCTGATCTTTGATTTTTTTTTTTTTTTAGTTATTGTATTTAAGTAAAAATACAAACCAAAAAATAAAATGTAATTTTTTAGGCGTAACAAATTAAATCTTATACTTAAATTGTGTTAATTTAAATTCTACTCTATTTTTTTCATGTGAAAATCAAAATCATCAGTCCCATTTTGTTAAACTCTACAAAAATATCACAATTTTGTTTTTTGAAAGCAAAGGTCGTTTTTTTTCTGTTGAACTCTAAAACAGATAACCGTAAAAGTTTTTGTACAACTTGTTGCCTATTTTTGGTAAAGTTTTCTTATCTCCTACTAAATGTAAGGAAATGAAATAATAGGTTATACAGGTTAAATAAATGGCATTCTTTTGTGTACATTTGTGTTAGATTTATGGCGTATAACTTAATGGAATGGAATGAGGTTTTTTGTTGTCACAAAAATATAAAGTGTAAGGTTTCAATTTTGTGTTTGTTTCCACTTTTATGAGAGTAATAGTAACACTGCTTGCCAAGAGTTTTGTAGCAAAATTAACACATTCTCATGTATAAAGTGCTTGGAAGTTTAGAGGAAAAATGATTCAAACTGTAAGGTTAACAATGTATTGCAACTATCTCTTAAAAAAATAGTAATACTACTCGTTAATGAGTTTAGATGTGTTATTAAATGAATTATCATTTCATGTTCTCAACTCGACACAATTTAATTCAAACTATTATATAGGGTACCAGCAACTTAACTTGTTGAGTCTCTTACTCTTGTAATAAACTTTTGTAATTTGTATAATGCATGTGTGGGATGAGATTATTAGTATTTTTTTTTTTAAAGAAGATTATTAGTAATTAGTGATACATATATATTAGCAATAATCACATTTATTTGGTACAAATGAATATACTTTGGAGTGTCAAGAGCCTGGTAGGAATGTGAATGTGATATATAGTCTTTTAACAATGGTTTGAATCTCCTCTCTATTGTTGTAATTATAAAAATAAAAATAAAAATAAAAATAAAACAATCTTTGGAGTCCTTGAAATGTAAACAACTTATTTTTTTTTTTTTAATGGGAGAACAACTTATTAACTTTGACAAATGATGTGTATAAGAATGGCACTCTCCAATGTTTAATTATTATTCTTCTATAATAAAAAAAAAATGTTTAATTGTTATATTAGATGGCTTGAAAATGTGTAAATACACTTTATTTTTTTGAGAAGTGTAAATACATTTAATATAGTGAATACTACCATACAAGCATGGTTAAAGTGGACCGAGAGTGACTCAGTTGAATTCTGAGTTGACTCGGGTTCTGCATTATTTTTGAGGGGTTCTCTCCTCTTTTTGTTGGAGGGAATTTCGTTTTTTTGACTTTTTTTTAATTTTTAAATTCCACTATTATGGTGGGGGCCTATTTTCATTGATCATTCATTTCTAATGGGGAATATATTATTAAATTGGAAACAAAATATTGATATGATCATATCGAGAATGAGAATATACTAATATATATACCTTATGCTGCCCATCTTGATTGGAAGAACATCTCATATACTTTAATTAATTATAGATTAGTAGAGATTATTATGCTGGAATTCTAAACTCCACCATCACAAGAATATGGACCTTTTTTATAATTTGGGGGCTAATGGGTTGAAATTTAAAAAAAAAATTTGTACAATAATTTGGAGAAATTATTTAATTATTCAAAAGGACTAGATAAGCAGTATCTAGTAGTCCTTCCACTCAATAAAAAAGAGCTACGTGTATTACGCTTCATTTGTTTTAAAGTAAAATATTTTTACTTTGGCAAAATTTTATCAAAAACATTTATATTTTATGGTGTTTAGTCGTGCACTTGAAAATGCTCCATAAATTATTTTCGAGCGTCGAATTGTTGTTCAGTCCCTAGTTACAGTACCGAGAAAAGAAAAGTTGATTCAAACTTTAAGTTCAACGTCGTTTTTTTGTTTCATGATTACCTTCCCGAGAGACTAAATTGTGTCATCAGTGCCTACCACACTTGATCATAAGACCCATTGCCTTGGGCCACTCGTTGATGATGAGTGGAGGCGAAGATAGGTGGTGTCGTTGATGGTGCTTTCCATGGTCTGGCTTGTGAGAGAAATGTTGAGAGTGAGACCATGAAAGTGCTGGTTTGGTCTGTGCGAGAGATTTTGGGCGTGGAGAAATGTAAAATATTTTACTGAAAATTCAAGCTTAAAACATTTTAAGCATTTTTGGCTTAGGTTTTACATTTGACTGAAAAAATTTATCTTTGACCAACTATTTTACCGCACAACAAACATGATAAAATGTGTAAAATATTTTACAGCCAAAAAAACAAAAAATTAATTTAACAAATCAGATACCACTCACACAACAAGTAAAAAAGAAAACGGCCAAATACCCCCACTACCAACCACTCAAAACAACCCTCCACTGGCAAACGGCGACCACCGACAATAGCTTTCGACCTCATTGCTATTGTCAGTGACAACAGTCTCTGACTCACCACTTATTGTCCGTTTGGATTGAGGGGGAGAAAGACGGAGCAAAATAGAGTAGATAAGAATTGGTTAAAAATTAGTCTATTTTCAGTCAACTATACTCTACACTTTTCCACTCTCCCTCCATCCCCTCTCAATCCAAACAAGTTCTTAGTAGAGTAGTTCTAGCAACGATCGTTGTTATTCTAGTTGCCATTGCTCTAGTGGCGGCCTTTCTCTCTCCTCCTTCTTTTAAATCAATATTTGTTCTAAATTTTGCACTCCAAATCCAGAAGTTCTTTGATTGTTTTGTCATGTATGATGCATCTTCTTTTCAGATACTTTTGAACGGAGTTCAACTCTTAGATTTTGATTATAATGTAAATTGTGTCATCGGTTGTTCAATTATGAGGTTTTTCTTTTCTTTTTTTGGTTTAATAATTTTGAAAGTAGTTGACGGTGGTCACTGTTTGCCTGTGTATGGGTTTGCTGTGAGTGGTTAGTAGTGAGGGTATTTTAGATTTTAGTGTTTTTCTATTTTGTTTATTGTGTAACTAGGATTAGACTAATTAAATTAATACATGGCTGTTTTTATTGGATGGGAGAACAACTAAACATTGCTTATTTGATTCTCAAAAAAAAAAAAAAAAAAAGCATTGCTTATTTGGTTTTCCAAGGGGACTTAATAATTTCTTGATAATTTGTCATAGGTAAGTAGATGCACACCCTTCATTACGGTTGTTCTGTTTATTATGCCTTTTCTCCCCTTTAAAAGTTGTAGAACATATATTTTCTGGATCTTGGAATTAAAGGTGATTTATGAACTCAATTTTGTATTTTTTTCATGTTCTTATCTATTAATTTTGAAATGAATAGATTAAATTTTGTTATATCATATTTTAATAACTTCTTAGCGCAGTTATCCTTAAAACCTTTAAAGGGTTCTAGTCCACATAAGCGCCACAATTTTTTATAAATTGATTTTAATTTAATAATCCACAAAAAAAATTATCAATAAATTTAGCTATTCACCTATTTGGTGGTGTGAAACTTTGAAGATAGAAAATGGACTTAATCTTCATGAAAATCAAGAAATAGCAATAAGATATCAACCTCTTATCAACAATTGAAAATTACACATACTTGAAATAAATTAATAATAAATTCATACAGCTAATGATGTCAACGTTGTTGATTAATTCAATTGAAAAATATAGTGTCTCTTTCTTGCAAAACTACTACATCTACATGTCTTAATATGCTAAGTGGCGGCACTACTAATGGGCCTGATACTATATATATATATATATATATATATTCTTTTTTAATATATATGACATAATTTTTAACAAATTAGTGGTATGGTAAATTGTATTTGTAACTAATAAAAAATCATTATGTAATTCCATAGTCTCTTTAATATCGCCATGTTAAATCATTGCTATGACTTTTTTATTTCCTTTGCTTTGTGCAATGAATGGGCATAATAATTAGTCATGCTAATTAGCCAAATTGTTTTTACAACTCCATAGAAATCAACATGTATTATGCTAAGGTTCCTCAATATTTCCATGTTTACATCATCACGCATGATCCTTTAATTAGATAATGACTCCTTAAACGAGATAGAATTAAGAATTATGGATAATACGTTCTTGTATAATTAAAGACTTAATGTTATATTTTGTTTTTTTTAAGCTATTTATAGTGTAATGTTCATATTTTTCTCTTTTGACAATGTGAATGCATACATGCAATTCATTGACTTTGTCAACAATCAAGGTCTTTCAATTTCCATTCTTAAAAAAAAAAAAATGGCAAACAATGGTATATATATTGAAGACACTAGGGTCATTAGGTAATATTGTTCTAATAATATTATTTGTATTTTTTGGAAATATGTATGAGTGAAAGTGTGTGAAAATATGTATAATGTTGTTTAAAAATTAATAAGTGTTGTTTAAGTCATGTACCAAACGGGTTCTTAAAGTTCCACTATCTTTTTTCACAATTTATTAAAGTGATAGGTTTTGATTTGTGTAATATAAAAACTTTAATATTACTAGATAGAAGGACATGTGACATGTGAATTGCAAGAAGAGACAATATTGTTCATTTTTTTTCTCTCAAATTCAATATAGATTGTAACCGATTTTCCATTACTTTTTTTGCTAAATAAAAAAGGGGTTTTCGGTGTGAACTCGTTAACCCCACGCCACATGACGGTAATGAGTAATACCACGTGTACCATCGAAATCTTGCTATAACTATCAAGAACTCCTATTTTCCGTTATTTAATGATAAGGGACATATCACGTGTGATTGTACAATTTGGTGGAAGAAGTATGAACACTGTCCATTTTTCTCTCTCAAACTTCAATTAATATAGCAAGAAACTAATTTCAGGTGGGGTTGCTTTGTTGAGTTTGTCTGCAACGTGATGCTCAAAATGTACCAATTGAGAGCCAGTACAGAAGGCATGGCAAACAATTAAACTAATAGAGGGAAATAAATGCAATAAAGAGTTTGCGTTATGGGATTTGCTTCGTCATTATGTGGCTTGTATGAACTGTCTAAAAATTCCTTGCAAAGCAATATTCATAAGCATAAGTCGTACGATATATTACATGCTCCATTATTATATCTTTCCTTTTCTTTTTTGGGACGGTCTATGAAAATTAGGCCCATTTTGATTTTTTTTTTTTTTTTTAAGTACAATTTATAGAATAAAAATAAGTATTTCACTTTATAGTTCACCAACTGTAATATGTTATGTGTCTAATTTTTTTATTCCTCCAAATTTTAAACTTTATTTAATTCATCAAGAAATTTTTTTTATTGCATTTTGTATACTTTCTCCTAAGGCAACTTTCTCCAAAAAAAAAAAAGTCCTTTTTCTCTTTCCTTTTCCTTGCTTTATTCTCTGATATTCATGTAGATTAATCTGCACATGTGCAATACATTCTGTGTAACTTTATCTTTCAAAGATTTGGCAACTTTGTGAACATAAAAAAAGAAAAAGTTATTAGTAGAATTTTTCTTTGCCAGTCGATCCAAGAAAAATCTTGTATTCGTGTTTATAATTGTTTGCACATTTTTAACATGGAGTTGGAGAAGCATTATAGCAAGTAGGGTACCACCATTATAAAATCAGTAATGTTTTGCTTGCCAAACCATACAAAGACGAAATAGACTAGACATACAACCTACTTATCACCAAAAAGAAAAAGAATACAAAAACAATGTGGAAAAGTGGACCACGTTCATCAATCTGAAGTCCAAACCCACCCCCAAATCTCAAACAAACACATATAAAACTAACATCCATGAACTCGTGTTAATTTGAGCAATACTTATAATATAACTTTTCAACAAGCTGTGTAATATTACTTTTTATAAGTTTATAATTTATTTGTCAAAAGTGTTGTAACTCAGCTGGTAGATAATGAATTATTTTCCAATAAAAAAATAATAAATTAGAAAAACTTTGTTTGGTATATATAATATTGTTGTTATCAAAACTTTGTTGCGATTTAGTACTGGGGGAAACATAATTGAGGATTGAGGTAGCCCATATAAGTAGAAGAAAGAAATTAAAGTCCCTAACATGGTAGCTGTATCTTCCATGACCTTCCATATGCACATGTACTTGACCTTGTCTTTATCTTCAAAAGTATAAGAAAATTATTTTAGGAAATAGTAGAGAGTGATTACGATTTACAAGCCGTGATTACGCCAATCATACAGCTATAGATTTTGTGAAACTTGGGTCGGGGTCTGAGTTCTTCTATGGACACACATTTGACACAATTTTCACATTTATAGATATGTAATTAAATTACATCACTTACACTATTACATCTCTATTAACAAGGAGTTTATGTGAAAGTAATAGTCAATTTCGGTCACAGTCCACCATATATGATAGTTGTGAAAAATAATGTAATATGGGTGTGGATCTAGAAATTAAAGTCCCTAACATGGTAGCTGTATCTTCCATGACCTTCCATATATGCATATGTACTAGACCTTGTCTTTACCTTCATAAGTAGAAGAAAATTACTTTAGGAAATAGTAGAGGTAGCTGTATCTTCCATGACCTTCCATATATGCACATGTACTTGACATTGTCTTTACCTTCATAAGTAGAAGAAAATTACTTAAGGAAATAGTAGAGTGATTATGATTTACAAGCCGTGATTATGTCAATCGTATGGCTATAGATTTTGTGAAACTTGGGTCGGAGTCCAAGTTCTTCTATGGACACACATTTAACATGATATGCACATTTATAGATATGTAATTAAATTACATTACGTACACACCGTTACACCACTATTAATAAAAGATTTAGAGTAAGATTAGGTACAGTATTTAGGTGTTGTTCTTTAAGTTCTCCTTATAAGATTTTGCCACATGGATTTTTTCTCATAGGATGGAAATGTATTTTTTAATTAAGTAGCTACATTGCTGAATCTTAAAAAAAAAAAAAACCTAAAGAGCAGCATCTAAGATACTATACCTAAATTTTGTCCAAAGATTTATGTGAAAGTAATAGTCAATTTGGTTATAATCTACCATATATGATAGTTGTGAAAAATAATATAATAAGAGTGTGATTTTAAAGCCAAAAGCTTTGTAGCTAAATTGGCACTGCCATACACAAAGTACTTGGAGGTTTAGAAGGGAAATGGTTCAAGCTACAGGCTTAGCAGCGTTTTGTAATTACTTCTAAAAAAAAGTGTGGTTCTAAAATTACTATTCAATTATTATTTGACATGTGTACTAGTTGGGGCGAAGCGTGCAAAAGATTGCGCGCGTGTATAGACTTTTTGGGTGGTAAATATGGTGGGCGGACATTTTCAACGTGGCCAGATCCTAGACGTAGCTGGAGACAGCTGGGAGAATGACGTGGCTGCGTGAGGACGTTTCATCTAAATACACGTGAAACGTGCCACGGTATCTCATTGCCCAGTTGCTTGAGCCGACAGCGACGCCACGTGGTTTTGTCTTTGTCTTTTAATATGGGTCAAAACAATCATTTTACTACAACCCACATTGGAGGATCCGAGAGGGCACGTGGTTTGTACTCGCACCTCTCCCTAAGTCCTTTAGTACTCGCTCACCGTGGCTGACATGTGGCAACTACATCCTATTTGTTTTTATATTTTTCTGAGTCCAACTTAGAATTATGTATTACGGTCTATTTGGATATAGCTGAAAATTGAAAATTAAAAATTAAAAAATACTATAGCAAATAATTTTTAAATGTATAAATAATATTGTAGGACCTATTTTTAATGAAAAAGTTGTTGAAAAGTGAAATTTGTGGGTCTATAAATAGTAAAATTTGGGCTGAAAAGTCAACTATTACGGTTACTGTTCATTGACCAGTAGCCGCAACAGTACATAAACAGTAAAAAAGTGACTGACACCCGTGAAAAAAAAAAAAAAATGCTTAAACACAAACGCGCGTTTCAGCTTTTCAGTCCAAACCAAACGGACACTTAATCAAGTAGAAAACGTGGGATATCAATTGGTAAAATATTTTATTCATTATTATCAATTAAGGATTTTGATGTTGGTAAAAAAAAAAAAAATTTAAGAAAAAAAATAAATCTATTAATGTCTTGACTTAACGTTAAAAAAGTAATATCCTGTAAATTTAAAATTTATCATATCAATATATATTACAATTACTATTATTATATTTTCATTTTTTATAAATATTTTCGGATGAATTCTTGTGTTATCGGTTAGTTGTTAAATATAATAATATTTAGATGAAGATTGCTTATATATACACAAAGAAGATAAATTTGATAAGATTAGTTGGAATAATCAATGGAGTGTAAGAAGTTGGAAAACAACTAAACATTAAGAAATTGACTAACTATGATTGTTCAAATGTCTAGAAGAGAGCTACCATTTTGCATATAAAAAAAAAAAAAAATTTTTCTAAGAGAGATCCACACTTATTACATAATTTTTTGAGAGATTTCTTCAAGTACGCAACTTGTTTAAGGCTATGTTAATAACTCTCTCCATTTTTAATCTTAGGGTGTATTTGGATACTGCTTATTTGTTGAAAACTGAAAACTTATTGCTAAAAACACTGTAACAAAATAATTTTTAAATGTGTAAATAGTGCTGTGAGACCCAAATTTACCTAGAAATCTGCGTTTTGCTGAGTTTGGTGGTCCATGAACAGTACCCATGGGACCCACTAAAAAAATGCAAAATGCATGGATGGAGTAAAACGCCTAATTCAAACTCACCCTTAGTTTTAAATTCCATGGCTGATTCTTTAAAATTTGAGGTAAAAGATTATAATTTTAAATTGAGCTTTTTCTTATATCTAAATATCAATTAAATAAAATATTTAATATTCTGTAATTTAATTTTATTACTTTGAAATCTAATTTTCTCTCTTTTTTAGATGAATATTATTACTTAAGTGATTTTTTTATTGAATTTTTGACAACATCTTATCTTTAATTCAAAATATGGGTAATTTGTAAGGGTCTTATAGCTCAATTGATTGGTATATTTTAGTATTTCCATAGAGACATACAATGTCCAAATTCTCTCACTCCGAACTATCAAATTATCCCAAAAAAAAAAAGAAAAAAAAGAAAAAGAAAGATAATATGGGTAATCCACTTTAACTTTTCTTGTGACACAATCAATATTACATATTGATTTTATCATTTTTGTTCTTTGAAAATTTTCTTTCTATAGAAATAGTTGTAAAAGATTTTATCAATGAAAAATATATATATATATATATATAATATTTTATATGATTTACAACATGAATTAGAGTGATTGCTTCTACGTGTAAATTTAAACCACTAAGATTAAATAAATATAAGATTTGAGAAAAAAATTTAGATAAAAGATAATATATTTCTAAAGTGTCATGCATCATCTAGTGAGAGTCTTTATGATCAAAATTATAAAGCCTTCTTCCTCTATTAAGGAAAAAACAAGTTTTAATATTTTGTTATTTTATCAATAATTTTGTTATTATTATTATTTTTTTATATAAGTTAGAATTTCTACTCTAACCTAATTTAAGTGTATATGTGTGTGAACCTCCTTTCTAAATACTTAAACTCCAGTCCTTATCCCTTACACCCCATAATTATTTATACTTGTAAAGTGACCACCGCACCAAGAATGCGCGATGGTATTTTGTTATTATTTCTAAATGACTATTCATTATAACTTTTAATAGGATGTGTGGTTGTATCTATTTAACACCTGCACTAAAAGAAAAATTAAATAAATATAAATATGTATATAATTAATAATAAAACGGCCCTGCCGGCACCACAATAAATATTTATTATGGGGAAATAACTTATCTCATACGGTAGGTATAAAGAAATGTTAACATCGACATTAAGATGAAAATTGTTACAACAAGATCATAATAATGACAACTAAAAAGAGTGACGTAGTGCTTGAAGCAATGATTAACATTATTGGTGGGAAAGATAGAATTGGTACATGGCAGGAGTAATACTCCACAGGACGTGGTGTGTGAAATTTGATATAAGTAATGCTTATCTTTGTTTCTAGAGTCTTGAATGCGTTGAGATCCAAAGACAATGTCATATTTGTCAGCAAACATGCCAGCGTAGAGACACGTATCAATTATGGGCAGCGAGTTGTTTCCCAGTCTCTCTCTCTGAGTCTTATCTGATGAGTTTTGTCTTACTGAAAAGACAATTTCCAGAGAAAGAGAAAGAGAGAGAGCCCAATAATTGAGAACGTGGGTTGGGATCACAAGGTGGTGGCGTAAATTGTTAAGGAAGGCTTTTTAATGATTCTAATCATCTTGTTTCATCTTGTGTCGGAGGGTAAACTTTTAGGATTCAGATCCTCTAGAGTTCCTAGGGTACTCTACCAATACATTTTCTTAAATCTTAACCGTTCTTTAATGATTTAATGGTCTAGATTTTTCTATGTCAACATTCCACTAACAATACTTTTAAAATAATATAATAATATTGAAAACAAAACAATTAAGATTATTATCAATGGAATGCTGACATGGCAAAATCTAGACCATTAAATCATTAAAGAACGGTTAAGATTTAAGGAAATCTACTTGGTAGAGTACCCTAGGAACTCTAGAGGATCTGAATCCAAACTTTTATTGGTCCGCGTGCTTTTTGAGAATTGGTCAATAGGTTGGGTTAACGATATCCTTAAAGGAACTGTTAATAAATTACGAAGAATGTTAACCAGAACCGCCTTGGAGAATGTTAACCACTACCGGGCAGTGCTGGCTAAGGGCAAAAAAGATAAAAATAATTTGTTAGAAAAAGTAAAAAAAAAATTTGAATAATGTTAACCACTACTAGGCGGTGCTGGTTAAGGGCAAAAAAGATAAAAGTAATTTGTTAGAAAAAGTAAAAAAAAAATTTGAATAGTATTACAAAAATTGAAAAATTGACATGAATTGTAAAAAAAAGGACTAAAATTGTATCAGAAAAAAGTAAAAAAAATTTGTGGTTAACGGGTTGACACAACCCATAAATTATATTAAGAAAGTTTTTATACCAAAAAAGTATTGGTATCAAAACTTAATAAATAAAAATATGTCTTTTATTTGGTAGTAGGGTAATTATTTTTTGATAACATGTCTCACACTTATTGAATTTTGATACCACTTATATGGTATTATTTAATACTAAATACTTTCTCTTTGACACCACTTAAGTTATTTAAGAAAGTTTTGATATCACCTTAAAATAATTGTTAATAAATTATAATAAAAAAATTTTGACATAATTTTTATAAAAAATATAAAAAATTGTCAACAAAATTAATTATTTATCATTTTTTCCATAAAATATTGTTTAAAAATAGTTCTTAAATAAATGCCTTACGACATTCTTTAACATTTTCTTTGTAAGAAATATAAAAAATTGTCAAAAACTTTATATACATATTTCTTTTCTTATCAAAAGTTTCTTAAAAATTAGTTCATATACTAATTTGTCAATTTTTTTTTTTCAAACTTTTATTGGATTCTCTCAACTCTATCTCAACTACATATTGCACTATATTTTAACTTTCCACAAAGAATATATATGGCTTTCAATTATTTCTCAGAAAGCTAAATACACGTCTCATTCTGATACTCTTTATTTATATTTAGTTTTCCAATTTTTTTTTCGGTGGCACAAAGACTGCCACAGCCACTTGATGTTCCATAGCATAAACAGTGCACCTTTTTATCTCAATCTTTATCTTTATCTCATGTTCTTTTCATGTGCATACCAACAAAATTTGTCTTTTACGTTGAATTTGTGATGGTGAAGCCTTTATGATTGTGGTACAATAATTATTACTAGAACCACTTGTCCATATGTTGAAACTTTTGTAGCTTCTATTGATTGCGCTTTCCCTTTCATGGATGTGAAAATGCTTCCTATAGTTGGAAATTTGGAAATACAATTATTTGCTCCTACGCTACTTTCACCTCCTTCCCTTTCATATGATTATTAATTTATTATATTAAACAGGTTTGGTGTAGCTAACATTTGACCCTCATTTTCTTTGTAGGCTCTCGTGCTTCGTATTTTAGCATTAAATATATTGAGTAAAAATAGAAAAATAAACAAGGTCCATCACACAAGGGGATAAAAGAAACCTGTTGGGTTTAAAATAAACCATGAGATGTGAATCATGTGATTGATTGCTAAACAATCTTAGCCTGCAGTAGTCAGAATATATACAGCTTCGTTATTATTTGTTGTATGACTCAAAAAAGTGGTTACAAGGATAAATTGCACAAATTGCTCATTTGTGTCCATTAACAATAGATGAATTTTTTTTTTTTTTTTAAATTATCTTTTACATCTTAGACAAGATAAAACATAAAAATTATTTTCTCTTTACTTTAAGTGGGTTAAAGTAAAAGTTATAATTGATACCTCCTCATGTATAAAGTGTTTGAGGTCTAAGGAGAAAATAGTTCAAGTTGTAGAATTAGTAGTATATTGTAACTATTTTAAAAAAATGCGGTTATAAACTTTTTTTTTTTTTTTTTGGTATAATAGAATCTCAATTTATGGTGTCCATTCCATGGTTATTGCTCTTCATGATTAGGTCAAGCGGAATTTGAATCTTAGATCTCTTATTCGACGACAAGAGATTTTACTAATTTTTTGTTTGAAAAAGAAACCTTACCAGTTTAGTTAAATGAAACTCACTAGGCATCAATAAACTTGTTTTTACTTGGTCGTGCTGAAAGGTTTATCATTATAATATAATTATTATGGGTCTAACAACCTAAGGTTGTCATTAGGTTGGTGTGGCTTTTATGGTCTACATATATAGCAAAAATTTGAAATATTGTATATCTTTACTATGTTTTAAGACGATGGTATTTGCTTGTTTAATAGTTACATATAATATCTATCTCACACATGAATAAAATTCATGCTGTGAGGTCTACTCTTATGTTAGAGAGTGATTATATATAAACGTTACACAAAGTAATAAGGAGATTTTCCCACAGATGTTAATTTTAACTGAAAATTTCTTTTGCATTTCATGTATGTAAAACCTACACATATAGATAATAGTCCACGTGTCTATATTATAGTAACATTGAGAAAATGTCACCTTCAAATTTATATCACTCCATAATTTTTCCAAAATGGTATGTCAATCCTAAAACGTGAATTTTTATCTTATTATGTAATGGTTATGTATAACACATTTCTTACATGGGAATGGATCTCACAAGCATGAGACTATTATTTTATAATAATTTTAGAAACTGTTGATGTGAAAAATTCTTACTAGTTTTTATTTGGGCCCACCATTAATATCACATTTTCGCTTTACCAATAACCACTCACCACATCAATAGTTTGTAAACAAGTTTCTAACTCTTGCACCTATCTTAGGTTTAGATAAGTCATTACACATAAAAAAAGGGTGAGTTTCCATAAGAAATGCTTTTACTCATTTAAAATAATCTTGTAGAATATTACCACACGAGCATTGATTCCCTTCTCAAAATTTTGATTTTTTTTTTTTTTTAATTTTGAGAAATTACACTTTATAATCTTACTTTACCCTGATTACAGTACTTTGTACCCTAAACTTTTCGAATGCATGATTTGCATCCTAAATTATGACATATGTTACACTTTGCAACTTAGGGTGTGTTTGTTTTGACTTCAAAGTGCTTCCGGAAAACCATTTCCATAAAATAGGAGTGTTTGGTTGAAGGGGAAAATTCGGTCAACTGAAAATCATTTCAGCTTTGATCGGAAAATAGAGCTCCCACGGGTGAAATTCATTTCACCTTCTATTTTCACTTCAAACTCTATTTTCCGGAAAAGAGAGAGAGAGAGCACGAAGAAAGAGAGAGAGAGAGAGAGACCCAGACCAGCGACCAAGCCCCACGAACCGCCGGCGAGAGAGACCAAGCCCGGAGCAATTGCACGAGCAACCGCCGGCGACCTTCGACCCACGAACCGACGAACCCAGCAACCCACGAACCGACGAACCTAGAGCAACCCATCGCCTTCGACCCAGAGCAACCCACAAACCGATGAACCCAGAGCAACCCACGAACCTCAATCTCATCGCCGACCCAGACCTATCGCCTCCACACTCTCTCTTCCTCGATCTCTCCGTTTTTTTTTTTTTTTTTTAATTTGATTGTTGTTGTTTTTTTTTTTTGGATGAACTAATTATTGTTGTTGTTGTTGTTGTTGTGTTGTTGTTGCCGGAATTTGCTGCCGGAAATTGTTGTTGAATTGGATGTGATGTTGAAATTTTTTGTAATAATGTGAAAAATTTTCCGGAAAATAGCATTTTAGAATACATCCAAACACATGAAAATATTTTCCACAATAATTTTCATAATTCAACCAAACACTTAAAAATATTTTCATTTTTCGGAAAATAGCATTTTTGGAAAATATGTATTTTTCGGAGAATGTTTTACACGAAACAAACACAGCCTTAACGTCAAGTTTGCTATTAACTTGGATGTAAAAGTATGGCATAACGTGAAAAGACCAAATTACCCATATTCTCAAATCCTTTAAAACAAATGAGAAATTACTCTTTAGTACTTTAAACTATATTTCTTATTATACTTTACATCCTAAATTTTAGATTTCCATCTAAGTTAACATCGAACTTGATGTTGGGGTGTAAAGTGTAACAAATATTATAGTTTATGATGTAAAATGTTTATTCGAAAAGTTTAGGGTTCAAAGTGCAATCTAAGATATAATTTAGGATGGTAAAATGTAAATTTTTTTCCTTTCTTAATCTTAAAATTGTCTTTGTGATGCTAATTATATATAAGCTAAAACAATAATGGAAAAAAAAAAAAGATCTAAAAAAACAACAATCAGGGAAACAAAAATTATGTTGTTATACAAAGAACTACATTGTGTGTATATATGTATGTATACACACAATGTATACATATACATACACACACACATAGAGAGAGAGAGAGAGAGAGAGAGAGAGAGAGATGAAAAAGAGTAGAGAGATATATAATGGTGAAAAAAAAAAAAAACAACTATGAAATTATTTGTGCTATAAAAAATTTACTCTTTATGCACCACTTTATCTGTTATTCTTGCAAAATTAAAATTTTAAAGGAATTATAATTTTTGTATGCAAATTACAATCCTTCACTTTTCAAAATTATTATTATGTTATATTTTAAAATTAAATTATGAAAGTAATGTAATAGTGTATTTTGATATTGAAAAGTGGATATTTATTACAAAATATCTCAAAAAAGAAAAAAAAATTAAAAAATTAAAAACAAAAGGAGGTGTAAAGTGTATATAGTTGTTATTGGCTTGAGCTCTCACAGTCACGGTAATTACTTAATTAATCCCATAATGAACATCTTCTTTGCCTTTTAGTGTTTCCTAAAGTAGATGTCCATTGATTTACTATCAAAGCATTAATTGTTAATTCTATATTACCCTTAATTATAAAATCTAAATCATACACATGGATAATTTTTTTTTCTAGGTGGAAGTAGGAGGAATCAAAGTCTTAAAACTAACTCCATATAGATGAACAATGCTAGAGACACAAATTATTTTACAATTTTTTTTACAAATTGCTGATGTGGTAAGTGATTATTGGTAAATGAAAAAGTGACATTAATAGTGGGCTTAGATGAAAACTAAAAAGAGGTTGGCCATATCAACATTTTATACAAATTTTGTAAAATAGTTTGTAGCATTACTCCAAATAGATACCACACGTCTTAGGCCATAAGGCTGTTGTCATACAAAATGGAGTAATTATTTCATGTTCTTGAAGCACAATAAATCTGTGCTCCTTCATTTCATATAATAGTGAGTCTTATTAATTAAATTTATTGTGGGATTTACTATTCATGTGAGAGATGAGTACACATTTATTGTGTTCCCGAAGCACTAAATAATTACACTACAAAATAGATGTTCCTTGCTCACTAGTTAAAGCTTTTAAAAACGGTAATTATGGGAAAAAAAATTATCAAAAGTGAATTGTTTCTTTTTGTGGGAAAAGTTAATAAATGCTCTAAGAGTCTAAGGACATTAATTTTTTAGGAAATATTTATAGAAACTTATTATGGAAAAAGAAAAAAACAATTAATTTTTTTGATGGCTTTTTATATTTACTATGAAAGTGGTATCAAAACTTTCCTAAAATAGTTTATTAATAATTATCTTAAGAGCATCCGAACACTTCTTTTATTATTCTTTCTGTTTTGTCAAATAAAACTTTAATTATGGACGGAGCATACTTTACTCATCTTTTGGACTCAAGAGTTTTCCATTTGATGGATGGATAAATATAATTTTTTTAGTTAGGCCTTTTCAATTCGACTAACTCAAGGTTTTAGAATTGGCCTAGTTTAGATTTATAGAGCCTGTTTGGTACGTGTGTTTAAATAACAGTTTTCATTTTTTTTTGAAATACGCGTGGGTGAAAAAGTGTGTGAAAATACGTGTAATATTGTTTAAAAACTGAAAATATGTGTTTAAACCACTCTACCAAACAGGGCCATAGCTTCGGTTAGCTAAGGCTTTGAACTTTGGACTGAGCTTTTGTTGTATTTAATTATTTGGTACTTATTTTTAATTTTTTTATATTATAAATTATATATATTTTTAAAAGATTCGAATCATAATCCTCTTGTAATAGATAAGAGTAATATTAGAAACACATAAAATGTTATAACTTGTACCACAACTTTTCCCATATGACGAATTGTGAGTGGCAGAAATATGATGATGAGTTCATGTGAGAACTTAAATTTTTAAGACAAGTAATAATTTATCACTAATTAATAAATAGTAGATTATGGGGTCTCCCTTTACCATGTAGAAATTAATTAGTGATAATAGGTTATTTGAATTTATTAAAAAAAAAAAAGGGTTATTTGAATTTGAGATGCGGGAAGACTTAAAAAGTTAGGTGTTTGATAATGTTATTCTAGTAACAATATTTATATTTTTTAAAAATATGTTTGAGTAAAAAATTATATAAAAAAAAATATAATATTATTTAAACACTAAAAATTATGGTCCAAAGCATCCTACCTAATAACTTCTTAGTCAAAAGAACACGTTTAGAGCCAGAGGACTTGCTTGTGTGAACTACGAAAACTTTCACGAAGCAGCAAAGTCCATCTTTGACATGGACTGGTTGACTATAAAGCCCATTTGAACGTTAGCGTTAAAAAATTCTCTTTGTCAGAGGCAAGATTTTCAGAAGACGGGGATTGCTCCGTGGTGTTCGACCACAAAAGCTCCTACGCGGTAATAACACGTCAAATGATAAGTATTTTTTTTAAGGGTTCAATTAATGTGTGCATTAGCAAAATCTTTTTTTTAATACTCTATTTATTTCAATGATAAACTTTATAAGATTATACTTTTTCATATTTTCTTGTATCTGATGGTATTATAAAAAAAAAAAAAAAAGGAAAATCATCTTTTTATTTCTTTTGTTTAGTTTGGTGTGAGATAGAATTAGTTTTTGCTAAAATTTTTTAGAAAACAACTTTACCTTACACCAAACTAAATAAAAAAAATTAAGAGATAATTTTTTAATTCATTTTAAATCTTCTACCAAACATATGAGAATGAGATAGTTTTTTAAAGAATTGTTTTTTTTTTTTTTTGGAAAATGAATAATTTTTCAAAAAAAAAATTGATGTGGAAACAAGATTTCAATCAATCTTTTTAAATTCTAATTTCTGAGAATTATGTAAAAAAGTATTTGAGTCAAGAAAATTGTACATGTGAGCTACTGCAATATGTTTTAGTTTTTTAACTACTTCATTGGCTTGGCCAAATAAATTAATACTGAACATATTTGAGTCAAGAAAAGCATGAGCATAAAATTAATAGTTTTGCCTATAATTTTAATGCATAGTTTTTATATAAATATAAAAAAAATGCAAAGAATCATGTCTCTTATGGGGGGTGGGGTCATTTTCATGTTGTCTCATAGTGACCATACAAAGGACCCCGACCCTTTTCCCCCCACACTCCGCAAAAGTTTTATATATGTAGAATAGCCATTACGTCAAGGATGTATGGTAGTTTAACAGAAAGTACTAATAGAAAGTACTCATAGAAAGTTTGATTTGTTACACATTTAATATAAGGGGTTAAACATTCAAAAAAAAAAAAAAATCAATAATTGAGGGAGGGGGGATTTGAGCTTTAGAAGTGCTAATTAATTGAGTTACAATACTCTCGACAATTAAATATTGAAATTGATAATTCACTCGAATCATTTTGACACTCAAATGAAAAAACAAATATGATATTTGTAAAACTCTAAAAATAAAACAAAATCAGTTTTCATTTTTCAAGTGTCAAGACATTTAACAAGGGTGATTATGGGCAAATACTGTCACAAGTATGAGTTGTCCTTGTATGTTTAATTTCTTTTATTAATCTTTTTGTTTTGTCAAATAAAACATTGATTATGGGTTGAAGAAGGCGTTTATTCATCTTTTGGACGCAAAGTTGTCAATTTGATAGATGGCACAAAGTACAAACACAATTATGCTAGTTGGGCCTAATCATCTGGGCCAACTAAAAAGTAGAATGGGCTAGGTTTGGATTTAGAGGTGTGGTTCAACAGGGTTTTAATAGTTTGGACTTTGAACTGAACTTTTGTATAATGGACCAAGTAAGTGCATCATTATCGAAGTTTTCGGTAACTGTGAGTTAAAAGATATAATTTTTGGTAGTTTTTATGCTAATAAATGTGTGACAAAAAAAAAAAAGTTGGCTTATTTTCAAAGATAAAAACTAATTTATCAATTTTGTTTTAAAAATTAAAGACAAAAAAACCCAATAAAGAGAAGAAGTACAAAGTGAAAAACATTTTGCCAAACTGTACCATTTGAAACACTAGAGATGATTTTATTCATTTTACTAAACCAAATCACCAATCCTACATAATACAGTCCCAAATGTCACAGCTCTACAAGATGTCAAATAGCTTCTTTAGATTGTAAGGCCCTGTGATTTTTGGATGTCCATTCCAAAATAAGTTGGCTAATTGTCTGTTGGCACTTTCAGTTGGATGTGCAGCATCAAACCACACATTTTCACTAGGATTGCTACATAACTCATACTTCACTGTCCCATTTTTCCCTCCACATGTGAACTCCCCATTGTATGTCCCACTGCCACAGCATGCACTCTTCCCAACCTTGAAACCTACTCCAATATAATTATTGAGAAAACAAGAAGGATTAGTTATGGTATATATAAGCAAAGATATTGGCAAAATTTTGATGGAATAGGAAGATTACCAAATTTTGTACTGTAAAGTGTTCTTTCAGCTAGGGTGGTGTAGTAATCATATAGTGCATATTTGAATCCTGGCAGCTGTCTTTGTATCTTCTTGAGGAGTTTGGGTAGGGCTATGTTGTGCATTTTTGCTATTACTGAAGGCTCATGGGCACAAGCGCTGGTAGTCCCCAATGAGGCTTTGGTGGCAGGCATACATCCTATAGGCCCCAAGTTTTGGAACCCAAATTTCCTTCCTCCCACCTTATATACTTTCTGAAAAAATAATAGCAAGAAACTTTTATTTGTATATTTGTAAATCATTATTTCATAATAAAAGATAAAATTAGGAAAATTACACCTCCACAATTCACCCTATTTACAATGTATTTTAGATTATCAATTGCATGATTGATACCTCAATTTTAGAGGTTTGTATCAATGTGTCCCTGTCTTTTAAATTGGAGGTTAAGTCATAAATGAGATGGAAATTAGGCATAATGATGAAATTACTCTAAATATTTGGAACAAAAAACCATAATTTCCATATCATTTAATACCTGATATAAACAACAAAGTTACATTGATACAATTCTCATGAATTGGGGTGTCAATTGTACAAATTGATGATTTAGGGGACATTGAAATTGGACAGCGTTTAGGGTGAAAAAAGAGGTGTTATTTATCCATAAAATTGTGTTCGGCATAGGAGAACGTAAGCCTACCTTAATCACAGTGGTGAAATTGCCAAGCACCATTGTCATGTATTTCTTCTTGTAAGAAGAAGTTATTACATTGGATTGGTTCACAGATGATGTGATGGTTATGTAATCGTTGCCTCCAATGCTAAATAAGTAAACAGATTTTGATAGCAACTTCTTGGCTTCTGCATCACCTAGCTACTGCTTCAACTTCTTCTCTACCTCCTCAAAATAGCTTAGTTGCAATTCAAGGTTTATCTGGAAAAAGCACAAAAAAGAATTAAAATGCTATTGAGTACAATGTGTAGGTTGAATGAATATACTAGTTATCTTAAATGATAAAATATAGGTGTAAATGTACTTTTAGTCCTTTTTTTTTTTTTTTTTTTTTCATTTTGGTTCCTACATTTTATTTTTTCCACTTTTAGTCCCTAAACCAATTAGCGCGTCTCATTTTAGTCTTTCCGGCAGCTAACTAGCTGAAAAGGCTGACGTGGCAGTCGGAGCGAATATAAAAATAATATAAAATGCCACATCAGCATCTAATTTTTTTTTAAATAATTTATAAATTTTAACTAAATAAAAAAATAAAAAATAGAATTAAAAGCAAGAAGAACACAAAGAACACAGAAACAAGATCCAAACCTGAGCACACCAAACTCAAACCGGCCACACACTTTTATCTCAAACTCAAACTCTATTCTTTCATCTCAAACTCAAAATACACAGCCACACACTACTCTCTCATCTCAAACTCTCTCTTCCATCTCAAACTCTCTTTTCTCTCATGGCTCATACCCAAGCTCTCTCTCCTCTCATGGTCGATCCATGGCCGAAGACCCATGGAGAAAAGCTTTGACACGGAAGCTCAAAACGGAAGAGAGTGAGGGATCTAGAAGAATCAGACCTGCATATTGCACTTGACGAGATCGAGAGGAGTGACGGCCAGAACAAATACCCAAATCCAGAAAATCAAACCCAAAAATCAAACCTAGAACAAATACCGAAAAAATCAAACCCAGATCTGCTTACCGAAAAAATCAAACCCAGAACAAATACCCAAACCTAGAAAATCAAACCCGAAAATCAGATACTCAAACCCAAAAAATGAAACCAGAAAAAAAAAAAAAATCAATTCCGGATTATGGGGGCTTGTTGTTCGTTTTCTTTTTCGTCGTCAGTGGTTCCGGATTCAAACAAGCCAAGCATTAAAGAGGGTCGGTCAAAGAAAGAAAAGAAAAAACCACCGCCGATTGTGGTGGTGGTGGCTGTGATGAGTGAAGGAGGCTAGCCATGGACTTTGAAAGATATTTGTGAGAGTTTTGGAAGAGAGAGAGAGAAAGGAAGGTTTGAGAATGTTTTGGAAGGGTTGGTTCTGGGTTTGTGTTTGAGCTGGGTTTGGAAGAGAGAGAGAGAGAGAGGAAGGTTAGATGTATGAATTTTTTGGGTTCGTGTTTGGTTCTGGGTTTGTTTTCTGTGTTCTCTGTGTTCTTCTTGCTTTTATTTCTGTTTTTTTATTTAGTTAAAATTTATAAATTATTTAAAAAAAAATTAGATGTTGATGTGGCATTTTATATTATTTTTTTATTCGCTCCGGCTGCCACGTCAACCTTTTCCAGTAGTTAGCTGCTGGAAAGGACTAAAATGAAACGCGCTAATTGGTTTAGGGACTAAAAGTGAAAAAAATAAAATGTAAGAACCAAAATGAAAAAAAGTCAAAATATAAGGACTAAAAGTGCATTTACGCCTAAAATATAAAAATCAACATTGTTATTTTTGAACCCATAAAAAAAAACCAACATTAATGTTTAAGATATTATTATCAAAGTTAGTATTAATAACACTGTTAATGTTGAGAATGCCCTGCTTTGCTCTGGAGGCATCGGCCTACTTCATTGAACAAGCAAGGCAGCTCAGCCTAGATAATTGCTGTCTAGAATATGTTGATAAGTTAATATATAGTTCTCTGCCATTTCAAATTTCACTTTATTTCCTTATTAATGATAACAATGGTTATAAAATCACTATATCATTTTACTATCAATAACTAATTTTGGCCAAATTTTCGAACCCTTAATGCAATTTGTAGATATCTATAATGCAGAAGATCACATACCCTTCCTGGATGAGTCTCAGGAAGAACACCAGCCCCAGCTGATGCAAAGTTCAACCCATCAGTATAGTAGTCAAATCCTGGCTGCAGATATGGTTTGATCAATGGCAACTTTGCATACTCAGCTGCAAAAATCCAGAAGCAAAAAAAAAAAAAAAAAAAACACCATAAGTCACAGTTAAGCCGCCACTCACATTAATCAAACTCTAATTAAGTAATTATATCAGAAACCACATACAATTGGTAAATTGTGAAAAATAGATGGGTACATTCAAGGTTTTACTTTTAAGGTAGAAAATGTTGGAGGAACTATTGTCGGGAGAAAGGAAGGAATTGAACAAATGGGAAGTAAAACCAAACTTCAAAACATAGATTTATGACAAAGAACCAAAAATTCAAAAACAAAAACGAAATGAAGGTTATCAAATTAACATATTCATAGACTATTATTTTCAAATTAAGCATATGGGCCAACATCAAAATGAAGCTATTATGTGACTAATTAGTGAAGGTGAGGGAAGAGTACAAAAAATTAAAATTAAAACTTACTAGGAAATGAAAGAGGAGCCAGTTGTTGGCATTTAAGGGCCTTGACAGATCTTCTCTTTAACTTATAGCTTTTTTTTTTTTTTTTTTTGCTGAATTTTAGTTGACTGTAGATTTAATTTTTAATTCTTTTGTTAAATGTTTTCTAACTGCAGATTTTTTTTTTTTGATAGGATCTAACCATAGATTGGTCATGAATAAATGTGCCATTTTATTGGGTTTGGGCTAGTATATAATCTGTTAGGAATGGACATGTCACATATATATATATATATCTATTTAATAGAAAGGATTTGACAATCAATATATTGCTTATCTATAGATTTGCAATTTATAAATAATGTCATGTTACATTATTGGATGACATTTTCCAAAAAAAAGTGGGTGAAATAAATTGAGCTAAGTGTAAGTTTGTCTTTAAAATATTTAAAATTCATATAAGAAAATCTACTGAACCTTGGAATTTTGGTCCACCTTCTTATTTATGCGTGTATTATGGTTCAATTTTATGGTATGAAGAGAGAACAGTAAAATCTAAGAGGCCTAAGAACCCAAAATTCTCTCTCTGTTGTATGGAGGGTAAGGTTAAGTTGCATTTGCTTAAGAAAGTACCTCCTCTTATTGATGCGTTGTTACAACATTCATTTTGTTTGACAAAGGAGCTGAGAAAATTGTATCTAAGACTGCAAAAGAACTTGTAGAGATGCAAGCAGAGGCAGTTTCAAATAGAAACGCCAATTATATTTCTTTATTGTTTGAGAATTGAACTTTTATAAACCTTTACCAATGTTGTACACATACATATCATTATATACCATTTAAAAAAAAAAAAAAATTTACAAAGGTATGCTGCATGTTTTCCGTAGCTTTTCATCTTACATACTTTATCTTTATTAATATTTTCCTCTTATTGTCTCGGGCTTCATCATGTCAGAATTCTATAATTACTAATTACAATTTCGAAACAAAATTGTATATTTGGTTTGTGGTCTTTAGCATTTTTAAAATTTTCTTACGATGCTGTATTGTGAAATTTCTCCAACGTAGTCTTTCCTAACACAGTAATTGCATCCTATAAGATTTCAACCTCACAAACACTCGATAAAAAGGACTGCCCATTATAATCTTGATATGATTGCTTCATTAACAGTAGAATACAATTATAAAAGTGAATGGTGAGAACTTAAAGTCTTTATGTTTTTCTGCATAAGGTAGTGTTCTTGAATATACATCTTTATTACTTATCAAAAAAAAAAAAAAAAAAACTTAAAGTAAATTATTAATTGGACTGAAGACATGAATGTGAATGAGAATGTAGAAATTTACTTGAAATTCGAAATTAAAGAAATTCTTATTTTTTATTAAAGACAATAATATATCCAATATGGTTTATATATTGTATCTTAACATTGAGGTTTACATGGTTTGATTGATTTGGCACATTACTATTTATATTCATTAGAATACATATGATGTTTGACAATTTCTAGCTTGCAAGGTCAGTATAGTACTATGAATGCAATAAACTTATTAAAAAAAAAAAAAAAAAAACAAATGGTACAGGTCATGGTGTATGTATGTATACTTAGCTAAATTTGTGACTGTGTATACAAAAATTGAAGTTGGATGTAAATGTCCTATCAAGGGAGATTCAGAATATGGTTGGCAACGAATATTACTTCCAAACATGTTCTAGGGATTCACAAAATTAGAATGTTTTCAGTTAAATTTATTTGTGCTACACTCATTTTTTTTGCAGCATTTTTGTTTGGAATTCTTAATCTGCACATTATTTACTATGCACACCTGCTTGGTACATAAGAAGTTCTCATCAAATTAATTAAAAATAATATATTAGAACTTCTCATGATACCTTCGAAGCCAATGTAGTACAATAAAAGCAATCTAAATTTTGCTTATGAGTGAATTGTAACTTATTGTTTAAGGATTTATTAGATGTTTGTGAATTCTTGAAGCACCTTTTAATTTAAGTGAAAATTATTGCAGGACACAAAAGACAAATTTGTAAGAAAAACAGAGGAAAGCAGTTCTCTATTTACAACTGCCATATCTAATGAAGAGGAAAATTAGATGATGATAGCATGCCAATTCAAATGCTTCACAATCGAAGCAAAGGCTACTAAACAAAATGCATTGAAGAAGAAAATTTGAAGAGGAAAAAATAACAACTTATTAGTAAGTTTTTCTATTTTAGAATTATTATGATAAAATGTTATAATATTTAAAGTTTAACGTATCCCAATGTATTTTATAAATATCATAGTTACAAGTAAAACAAACCAATAGATGTAATATATTACCCAGAAGAAATTTAATGTATTTTTTTTATTTTTTTATTATATTCTTATGTTAAGTTGATAGTATTTTAAATATGTAAAATGTTCCGGTGTATTGCACATGTTAAATGATTTCTATTGAATATTTTTTGGAAATTCATTTTTTTTTTTTGTGTATTTAGGATTTAAATCTGTCAATGCCTTACTCTACAAAGTTCTATTTAATTTTAGGTTTTTGTTTCCCCTCTTACATTTTTTTTATTATTTTTAAAGAGGGGTAGAAATTGTGGGACTTCGAAATTTGAAAATATATAATGTTCTTTTTACAATGTTTATTATTTCATAGATTTTAGTCCTTATTTCATAGATTTTGCATATTTTGATTGTGAAATCTAAAAGTATAATGTTCTTTGTACAAAATTAATAACTTTTTAGGTTGTGGCATAAATTAATTTCCTAAGAGATTCCTATGTGTTGGTTTTGGTGTTTATTAAGGTATTCTAGAGACTCATAAGCTACATCAAAAAAACCATTCAAGAGACTCATAACCTGTATCAACAAATAATAGTTAGCACATATATCTATAACTAACATTACCTCCAAAAAATAATGAGAACCAATCTCTGCTAATCATGATATATTTATCCCTGACAAGGGTGTGAATTAAATGATTCATCAAACTATTATATATGTATGTAATGATAAGCAAATGGACAAATACATTTTAAGTACATAGCAGAGGATCAAATGCAAATATGGAATTAATGAAGACTTAAAAAATATTAAACCCGTAATGATAAATTGATTTTAATCTAAATAAACATTAAGAGATATCTCTTTATTTCAAATTTTTATATGTTCCTTCAAACCGTCACACAAATTATGATACATAACTCAAGGGCTCTAACTAATATTTTTCTAACTTTCTATTCCATAAACCTGTAACCATTTTTTTCTTATGAACTTTTTGGTTGTAAAATTTTCTCTAGTCTCATGGTTTGATTCATTGTGGTTCCTAGGAATAGCAGATTCCTTATTTGAAATTGTCATGTAAGTTTTGAATTGGTGTGTTTCAACCTTATATGTGGTTTTTAATTTTTAATTTTTTTACTTAGGTTAATTTGTTTCTATGTATTATTTTTTGTAGATTCTTGCTTGAAGTAGTAAATGCTTCAAAAATAAAATGACCTTTACAAATTGTTAGCAAATTAGTAAAGGGCAGAGTATTGAAAACCAAAATCATAGAGCACTCCATTGCAGTGCAGAGTGCGCTATGCAAGCCATAATCCAAGTATAAATTTTATAAATGTGTTTTTTTATATGATAGAAGCCTGACAAGATGCTCAAAATAAGTCAAGCTTTAATTGCTTAAAGTCAAATTCTTTTTTTAGACACTATATGCTTAAATATACTACATTATTTAAGTTTAAATGTATGCAGTGGAAGTATGATATCTAAGTTTATGTTGGATGCAAAGTTCATTAATATGTGAAATGATCCCGCGTATTGTGCGGGTTAAACACTAGTAATATATAATAACTGAAGACATTTGATTTTTTTTTTTTTTTTTGGCTCTTCCATATTATACCACATAAGTTTTGGTAGCCTCACAATTTTTCATATAATTTTATTTTTTTAATTTTATATTTATTTGACAAATATTTCTTATTTTTTTCAATTCCTTATTTATTTGACAAAAACTAATCAAATTTCAACCATTCTTTTTAATATCCAATACGTAGCTTGTATTTAGACTCCCATTAGGAATTGTTTTTCTTAGAGTGGCGTGCAAGTCTTTGACTTGCTTCCAAAGCATGTTTGTATGTAACACAAATTCCTTCACATTAAAGAACATGTGACCGACTTACTCTCCTAAAAATCATATACAATTAAAATAACTAGGTTAAGCTCAACCCATACATCTGTATAAGAAGCTGTTGAGGTTCAAATTGGTCACAAACTAGGGCCTAAAGAATGTTGGGCTCATTTCACAAAAAAATATATAATAATAAAAATAGATAAGCTAAGAGAAGGGCTGAGCTTACACAATAAGGGGAAGAAAGAAGAAAGAAGAAAAAGGGGCAAGAGGCCCAAAGGATTGGGATCCAGAGGTCCACGAAAGAACAAAGCCCAAACTAGGCAAAACCAGCAAACGAAAGAAAGCCCAGTCAAGAAGGGGTGGGTCGAGAATCCCAGAAGTCCCCAAAATCCGGGGATCCCTGGACGCACAAAGTAAGATTGAAGCAAATTCAAAAAGGGATAAAAGACAAAAATCATGCAGATCTCATGCTCCAAACATGCAGTGGAGCCAGGAGGTACAAAGCAACACGCAGTAGCCATGATTCCGACCATTGGGAGAAAATGACAAGAAACAGTACAATTAAGAAAAGCTGGGACACTGAGAAGAAAAAGCCAAATAGCTGAAGGCCGGCCAACGGAGAAGTCTGGGAATGGAAAACTAGCTGAGGGACTTTTGTTTGGTCGGACCAAAAGCAAGAAAACTTTGAGAAGAAAAGGAAACGACATAGCCCTGAGCAAAACTGACATGGCACAAACTCTAAAGGGCAAAAAAGGGAAATCATCGGTACCCTGGAGCTCGATTTGCACTATAAAAGGAGGAAGGGGTCCATGCTGAAGGGGGTCGGATTTCGGATAGGGATTCATATTGGACTAGATCACTGAGACGTTTTTCAAAAGCCTCATAAAGTTAAAGAAAGAGCTCTGTAAAATTAAGGGAAAACAGAGGAATCACTCCCAGTATCCGAGAAACAGCCACTATGGCATATGCTCGGATTCAACAAGTTCAAACTTTGCAAGTCTTTGAAGCTTAAATAGTTATCAAAAGTCTGTAATTTTTGAATTTAGTTGAACCTTGTATCACGTCCTAGTAAGCAATGTAATAATGACTAAAGAAATTTAATAAAATGCACCTCACTGATTCGAGGATCCTTAATCTTGTCTTACATTACATTTCACTTGTTGTGCATTCCTTTGCTGTTAAAATGTCATTCAATACGGATATCTTTGCTTGTTAGTTATTTGTATTGTAGGAAGCTTGCTCTGTGCACCACTTGGTTCTTAAACAGCCCCTTAGTTGCGGTGAACCGAGCTCAGTTCACCAAAAAACCTGTTATTTGGCCCAAGATCTTTGGGTCACGGTGCTGAAGAAAAACAGCACTCTCATAGAAGCAAGAACCCTTATAGAAAAATTAAACAACATTGAAGTTGAAGTTATAGTTTCAACTTTCATGCCATGGGAAACCCTTCGTGGAAACATCAGCAAGACATATAGAAGAAAAAACACACCATGATGAAGTATAGGAAAGTCATCCAATCTTTGCATGCTAAATATGCTTAGAGCCCATGCAGTCATGCCAGATATTCAACTACAATAACAACTGTGTGCACCCTTTTTATGATACCAAATACATTGAAATTTAGTTTGACAACAAGGGGCCAAACATTGAATGTCTAATATTTATTTAGAATGCATGAATTGCATGTTTAAATAAGAATTAATAAGCATAACTTTATATCATGTATATTCTATATCTATATTTGCTACTCCACTTTGAAGGCTTCACAACATCACTATTTTGTTCATTTGATTTTTAAACCGAATTTTACCACTACAAATGTGTTTCTCTTGTATTTTAGTTGTGTACTTCAGTCCACTTTAGTTCTGTTTGGTCCACTTTGGTCCTATTTTGTTCACATTGGTCATATTCAGTTCATTCTATCAACCTCGGTCTATTTAGTCCAAGTTGGTCATATTCGGTCCACTTTGGTTATATTTGGTTCATTCTATCTATTTGGTCCCGTTCGGTGCATTCAATCTTATTTACTATTAATTCCACTATAAAACCAACCAAAGGGGTCTAAAGGTACTTTGCAATTGGTATCAAAACAAGGTTAACTTAATTTAGGATTTATTTCCTGAGTATGACCTTTGACTCCATTAATCTTTCCTTGACAACATGGGCTGCGCTAGCCATGTTTCAGGGGGTTGAAATGAGCACCCTAACTTGGCAAGAAAGAATATATAAAATATAAAATATTTATATTGTTTTGACCCTCTAAAATAAAAATTGGAACACTTTGACCCTAAATTTTTTTAATCACAACTAAAAAATCTTAAATATAATCCTCTTACTAATATTTTGGCAATTAAAAAAAAAAAAAAAAAGAGTCCAACAACAAGATAATTTAATCTAAAATCTTGAAAATAAAAATTAGTTACTGAATCAGAAGTGCTTTTAATTTGTTATTTGTTGAGTAGGGATTAGGGGCGTGGGATAGGCCAAAAGTGATTGAATGAAGATAAAAGCAAATGTTAACCCAACAAAAATTTTCTTAGCATCTATTTGGAAACAGTTTATCTAACTTTTTGCTTAAAGTATAAAATAAGTAAAAAATCACATTAGACCCTCAAATAGTAGAAAAAAAGATGAAGTAATAAGTTGGCTTATAATCAAGACCCAAACACACAATACAATTACAAAGAACAATAGTTGTCAAAATTGAGTTGAATTGTTAAATACAAGAATTGAAAAGAGTTAAAACAAACTAATAGATAGAAGTATTCTGAGCAATGATAAATAAAGTTCACTTAGTAATAATAATTAATAATTTTATTGTATTTGAAAACTATGGATGATTTTCAAGATTTCATCTAAGCAATAATAATTACTATGTTCATTGTATTATGAAATTATATGCCAAATGAACTAATAGTTTATATTTTATTTTCTTGCTAGTAGTATGGACAAATTTGTAATAAAAAAACATAGTAGACCACAATATTCATTTTCTATCTAAGATTTATCTTCTTGTTGACTCTTTAGAAAAAAATCCTAGAGCTGCCACTTCTTGACAGTCTTGTTGCTCTTCGATGGCTGCAACAATGCCCACTGAACAATGCGCATGAGAGCTTTCCTCATATCCATTGATGATAAATTTTGGCTCTTTGTCAACAAAGGCTAAACCGGTACTACTCCTAGTGATTAGTGGTCCACTGAGTAACTAATTGCAGCTAACATAAACAGCAAAGGTCTTAATACAATATTCATTGCTATCTCTCAAGAAGAGATTAGGAGAACCTCTGGTGTAGAGATGGCGAATAAAGCTTGGAACATCTAGATACAGCACATGAAGGTGCTAAAACAGTCAAAAACTCAAAACATCAGATGACATTGAGAATTCTAGGTTTGAAGAGATTAGAATGGCCGAGGATGAAACTTTCAACGAATTCTATGAAAACTAAATTGAGAATTCAAGTTTCAACTTAGGAGATAAAATCGTTGAACCTAAGATTGCAGGGAAGATTATGAGATCTTTAAACAAGAGGTTTCGTCCTCAGGTAATGACAATAGAAGTGAGTAAGGACCTAGATTCTATAAAGGTTGAGGAATTATTACAAACATATGAGCTTACCAACCTCAGACAAGTAAAACAAGTCGATGGCCTTAAAAATTGTCAAAGAAGAGGTACTGATTCCTCTAGGGATGATCGTATGAGCAACAAATAACCTTCCTTGCTAAACAATTTAGGAGATTTATGAAGAATTCTAGGAAAAGAGGAAAGAGAAAACTTCTAAAAAATTTGAATCAGGGCCGGAGGGAGGGAGGGAGGAAGGGGGGGGGGGGGGTGTTGAGGGGGGGCAGTTGCCCCTTCTGACCTTCTCAAAAATTCTCCATGTATTAGTAGTAAATTATTAATAAACATAGTAAAAGGTTATTTTCCCCTCCTGACGGAAACAACCTTTTAGTTTTTACTATATATGTATAGCTAACTTGTCAACAAGAAGACAATTTTACATTCACAAAGCATTGAAGTAGCACTTTTATTAAATAATGGGTCCCACCTACTAGTACATTGGTTTTGCACACAACTTTGCTGCATAGGACTGGGAAAAAAAAAATATTGATACCAAACTGTAGCACCTCACCAGTCCGCTTGTTATTTACAATTTAAAAAAAAAAAAAAAAAATCTTGTAATCCACCATTTCCAGTCTGAACTTGAGTTTTTGCTGATCTAAAAGAAAGAAAAAAAAACCTTAGTTTTTGCCGTAAACTCAAATGTCTACATAACATTTTAAAAGCATTTATGGCATTGAGGAACATATACAACTTCATAGTAATATGTCCAGGTCAAATTCTAAACAAGCTTGTATTGAAGTAGATTTTTCAATTGAGTAAATTTAATTAGAAATGAAAAAAAAAATGAATTAAAGTAAAATTTTATATTAGATTATGTATGACAATGACTTTGGCATATAGTCATTTATTTATTTTGTTATTAGTATCGATTAATATTTCTTAGATTCATTTTACCTTCAATCTTGTCTTTTAATCTTGTCCCTCTTGACTTGAAATCCTGGCTCCGCCACTGATTTGAACCTTCCAAGAATGAATCCAAATAGAAGTTAAATGCTAAAAAGGATAAGAATGTTCAATCTTTTGTTTCATGATATCAGGAGTTCCACTCCATAATAGCTTAGCAAATTATTGACACACATATTAGCTCAGCAAGTCCACGTAAAGAAAACAGAATCACGAAGTCATGGGAATATGGATACCCACATTTTGATGAGAAGGAATTCACATAACCTAAAAATAAGGTTTAGCGGGAACCTCTATGCCCTTAAGTACAAGGATTCCTTTGAGTTATTTACAACAAAATACGGAAACATTTTTAAATCCTAAGTGGGTTCCTAAAATCCAAAAAGACTATCCCGAAAGCAAATAACTTGTAAGTGGAGTATGATCATACAACTTGAAATATTGAATATATTTATTACTTCGGTATAAAAATACAATTCTTATTTAGATTTTAATGATAATATAACATGATTCACTTTTTTATTTATATATAAAAAAAAAATCAAATTTACATTCATTAGTTTTCAAACAATGCTTTAAGATTGTAAGGTCCTGTGATATTAGGAGTTCCATTCCACATTAGCTCAGCAAATTGTTGGTTGGCCTTTTCAGAAGGATGAATGGAGTCAAAGAACACATATTCACTAACATTATGACATAATTTGTATTCTTTGACAGATCTCTTCCCTCCACAACTAAAAATTCCTCTATATGGACCGGTTCCACAACATGCAATCTTGCTTATCTTGAAACCTTCACAAAAAAAGAAAAAGAAAAATATAAAACAGAGATACTTTTAGTTTATTGAACATAAATGCCAAGCTATAAGAGCACTCATATCATCGTGTGTATAATAAAAAAAGATGTGAAATTTACATATTTTTGTTTAAAAACTCCCCACATCAGTTCTTCCATAACACTATTGAATTACATTCTTGCTACAGTAACCGTGCAAATATGCACAGCTACTGCAGCTTTGTATCTAAATATTTTATCAATTCCTCATTTCATCTCTCTCCCTCTCTGTTCTGTTCTTTGCTTTATTATCTCTCTCACATAAACGTAGCCTCCACCACAACTCACCACCAACCAGCCCCCACCATCACCACAACTCACAACCCATTACAAAATTTGATCTTAACAAAATTTGATCTACCCATCAACCGGAAAACCCAAATCATCAAATCCAATGGCAGCTCAAACCCATCAACCCAAACTTAAAATCAAATCCAATTGGTAGCCCAAAAAACCATATAATGGAAGAAGCAGCAGCGGTGGAAGAATAAGGAGAATAAGAAGCAGCAATGGTGGAAGAAGAGGAAGAAGAAGAAGCAGCAACAGCGGTGGAAGAAGAAGCAGCAACATCGGTGGAAGAAGAAGAGGAAGCATGGGTAGATGAAGAGGAAGAAGCGACAGAAGAGGAAGAAGCTACGGCGACATGTGTTTGGGAAGAAGAAGTGGCGGCAGATGTTTGGCAAGAAGAAGAGGAAGCAGTAACAATGGATCTGGGTTTGGGACGAGAGAGATCTGATGCAGGTGAGAGGTGAGACCCAAAGGATTCATTTGGTTGGAGCCGTGGAAGCGTGGGGATAGAAAATATTATGATTTTTCTCCATCTTATTGGGTTAGGAGTGAAAAAGTAAAAAAATGAAAGAATTGAGTTTATATAAATTTATTAAAATATTATTGATAAAAAATAATGCCCAAAAATTGACAAATTAAAAATAAAAAAGAAATCATCCAATTTTATTAAAAAATAGAAATCATGTGTTGAAAATACCATGTCTAGTTAAACAAAAAAGAAAAAAAAAAAAGAAGACAAACAAAACAAATCACCACGCCACAACCCGGGAAATAAAAAAAAAAGAAAAAAAGTAGAAGAAAGCAACATCCCAGGAAAGTAAAAGTAAAAAAAAAAAAAAAGAAAAAAAAAAAAAAGAAGAAGAAGAAGAAGGGTGGGTGAAATCCATGTGCATTGCCCAAGTAAAGTAAAAGCTAAGAAAAAAAGTAAAAGAAAAAGAAAGGGGCAATTGGATGGCAATTTCGTCATTTAATTTCAAATTTCTCCTTACCTAGTTTTTTTATTATTTTGGGAGAAAATTTTTTGGTGAGTCTGGAGAGAAAACACCAAAACCCTACCATTTTTTTGCTCTCCCAAACACACCCAAAGAGTGGAGAGAGAGAAATGAGTTATATAAATGAAACTAATAATAATAAATGATTATTTAAATAAAATATGGTGTATAATAGACAATTTGACATTAGTGTTTTTGCAAAGTAATTGTGTAAAATAGAAAAAGTAGGCTCTTATACTAAAATAAGCCAAAAGAAAATTTTAGCTAGACTAATGCTAATGCTCCAACAATAATAAAATACATCATGCACTATAAAAATTATTGACATACCATATTTTGAAGGGTTATTTATTCTTTCACTTAGAGAAGTGTAGGTATCCGCTATTGAATATTTGAATCCATCGAGCTGATTTTCTAGCTCCTGCAAGGATTTAGAAAGTGCTTCATTGTGCAATTTTGCTAGTGTTGAAAGTTCCTCAACGCATGCACCTGTGTTATTCGGACTTAGTGATCTTGTAATTGGCAAACAGCCCAACGGTGCCAAGTTTGGAATCGCAATTTTCCTTCCACCTTTCTTATATATTCCCTAGCACATCAAGATATGGTTATTTAGTATAACAAATTTTTGCGAATGTAAATAACAAGAATTAAATAGAATGACAATTTATTTTGAATATTGAATGTTATTACTTTTATCACACTTGTTAAGTTGCCGATCACTATATCTACGTATTCTTCCGGAGAGTAGGTTTGAAGAGCACTTGAATTTGAGGTGGAAAGGGCAAAATAATCATTGCTGCCAATGCTAATTAAGTAAACCGCTCTCGCCAATAATGTCTTGGCTTCTTCATGTCCTAGTCTTGTCCTCAACAGCTTCGCCAATTTCTTATAATAATGTAGTTGAGTTTTTAGGTCAATCACCTGCCCCAAATTAAAAGAAAAAGAGATTAGGAATATATGGCTTAGGCATTTGAAATATGGGTAATATGTTATTGCAAACACACTATTTCAACATGAGTTATTGCTAGAGGGGTAGTCTCCATCCAACCGACATGTCACCATTTTAAGATATGTATCATGTCATAGTCACCTACAGTTTACCAAAATACTAGAGGGAAGCCAAAAACTTCTAGTTGGCTACCATATGATTTGCATACCTCACTTTCTATCAATCAGAAAATTTAGATAAAGCTCTATTGGCAATGCAAATTTCAAGCCTATCTATCATTTATATATTTATTTCTTTATTCAGCACGACATGATCAATTTCGCTAAACATTTAATTAAGCTTCCAAATTTCTTTTAAAAAGAAAAGCTGCCTAATTAATACTGATAGTCATTGGACAGAATGAGATCTCTCCTTGTCCTACTAATAAAGCCTGGAGAGTGATATTTCAATATTGTCAGTATTGTACGTGTGTATATATAATAAATATACACACTTGATGAAAAAGATACATACTAATCCTTGATTAGTTTCAACAAGAGCCCCGGCTCCCGCAGATGCAAAGTTTGTCCCGTCAGTATATTGATGATAACCGGGATACAGAAGTGGCGTAATGAATGGCAACTTTGCAAACTCAGCTGTAATAAAATTTCAACAATCAATGAACTAACAATTCAAATTCTTAAAAAAAAGAAGAAGAAAGAAGGTAAGATCAATAGCATTTTACCAATAAAATCCGGGATTAGACGTCCATTAGAATATCTTCCAGTGGGGTAGTTGAAGAAGGTCTCCCCATACGGTCCATAATTTGCTAGGTTATCAGTGGTGGTGTTGATATAGT
The DNA here is from genome assembly GCA_023621385.1 of Quercus gilva. Classification (NCBI taxonomy): domain Eukaryota; kingdom Viridiplantae; phylum Streptophyta; class Magnoliopsida; order Fagales; family Fagaceae; genus Quercus; species Quercus gilva. Next base: position 2,551,067 of record CM042477.1, on the reverse strand, counting down.
CATTGTTTCCAGCATCGAATAATGAATCCCCAAAGATGAATAGGGCAACATGTTGTTTTGGCAGGCATATGCGACCAAGACTATGGGTTGGGGTAAGAAAGACTGCAAACAAAACCAAAAAACAGAAATGGAAGCTAAAACTCACCATGTTATAAACCTCGTTCACTTTTGTTCTCATTAGTTAGTGCACTTGCCATTTATTATAGAGAACTTTGCGTTATTACTTGGTCAAAAAGAAAAAGAAAAAGAAAAAGAAAAAAAAGCAGAATGCTTTGTTTATTGTAACTTTTAAGCAGTAAGAACTGATAGTTGTCGGTGGCATGTTTTTTTGTTGACGTGGGTGGCTTGAATTGTCACTTAAGCCCACAAGCTACTGTTTGTACGTCGGTCAAGTATGACCAAATATAACTAGGAATATAATTCCTAGTAATTGCCGACCTATAACACACACACACACACATATATTAGGTTTGCGATAAACAACATATAATAGAGAATTTGAAAATTCTATTAACCGAGTAAGTGTAGCCGCATAAGAGAAAATAAAGAAAAGAGAGGCAGTCAGCTTCTATTCTTATTGTTTCTGTGAGAGAGTGTTAGGGTGTAATTGAGATTTGGGTTTTTTGAGAGTGTTCTTGTACACTATTGTATTTCCCTATTTTTATAATGAAATTTCTCCGTCGTTGTCGTTGAGGAAAGCAGTTTGCCAAACCACATAAATTCTTTTGTTTTTTTTTATTATGTATGCTTGTTATTTAATTTCTGCTTATTTACTGTTATTGATTTAAGTCTTGGGATGTTATCTACATAACAAGTGGTATCAGAGTCAGGTTAGCATTCAATCCTTTGAATACAGTAAAGATGTCAAGCAAAAGTATGATGTAGAGAAGTTTGTGGTAAGGAAAAATTTTCACTTTGGCAAAGGTGGATGAAGGATCTCCTAATTCAACAAGGAGTTCATAAAGCCTTACTTGGGAAGGAGAAGAACCCGGAAACGATGAAGGATGTAGAATGGGTAGAGATGGATGAGAAAGCAACTAGCGCTATTCGTCTCAACCTAGGTGATGAGGTCATTCACAACATCCTAGAAGCAAAGACCGCAAAGGAGGTTTGGGAAAAACTAGAAGGTCTTTATATGAGAAAGAATCTGACGAACAAGTTGTACGTGAAGAAGCAACTGTATAGTTTGCATATGAAGGAAGGTTCAGATCTGTTAGAGCATCTCAACATGTTTAACATGTTGAATACCCAATTGTCAAGTTTTGGGGTGAATTATGAGGACAAAGATAAAGCATTACTCTTATTAGCGTTGCTTCCTATGTCTTTTGATCATCTAGTGACTACGTTGATGTACGGAAAGAGACTATAGTACTCGAAGAGATGACTAGTGCTCTCTTGTCACATATAAAGATGAAGCAAGATGATGATGGTTCTTAAGCTGATGGACTTATTGTAAAGTCTAATCAAGTAATAGGGGTAGAAGTAGATCAAGAGGATGAAACTCCAACATGAATAGATCATAGTCTAAATCACGTGCAAAGAAAGATGTAGAGTACTTTTATTGTCCCAAGAACTAGCTAGTGTTGCTAAAGAAACATTAGATGACGATGAAGTTGGTGTGAATTTATTTTCAGTTTCATCAGGTAACAATGTTCTATTGGAATCTTGGGTTTTAGATTTAGCATGCTCATATCATATGACTTCAAAGAAAGATTGGTTTGACATGTATAAGCCTTACAACGGTGGTTTGCTTGGCTTGGCCTCCTTGCCTCAAGTCATCGCCTCGACATGCTGCTACAGTGCCACCCCTTAGGCTTCAGGGTATTTCAGTTCTTTACTTCTCTCTCTTTTCCTCTATCTCTCATCTTACATCTTTGGCTTTGCTGTGCTCTCTCTCTCTCTCTTTGAATTGAAATGAGATTCTCTCTCTGTTACTTTGTTTCTCTACGTCTAATTGCCTTTACTTTATAATTTTATTTGACATTTTGACTTTATTGGTTTGTGAGTTTGTCGTTTGTGTATTGTAAATTTTGTGTGTTGTGAATGTTTGATATGTTTAATGTTTTGTGGAATGTTGATTGGCTCTTGTGACTCTTGTTTGTTGAGTGGGGGGTGGATGGGGGCCATGGGGCTGTGGGGTGGGATATTTGAATTGGGGAAGTGGACAAGTAGAGGTAGTAAAGACATGCAGAGGTAGTAAAGGCTAATTGACCAATACATTATAAAAGACAAAAAATTAAATTATGTTAGGCACTAGGCAGTGGGTTGAGTTATGGATAATGCACATGGGGTGTGTGCTATTGCACAATGGGGTGTGTGCTAGACTGCTAGTAGTTAGTAAAGAAAAATAATGAAGCAACTAAACTACAATAATTAATAATTTAATTAACCAATACACTATAAAAGACAACAAATTAAACTATGTTAGGCAGTGGGTTGAGCCGTGGATAATGCACAGTGGGGTGTGTGTTAGATTGTTAGTAGTCAGTAAAGAAAAATAATGAAACAACTAAACAACAATAATTAATAATTTTATTAATATTTCAAATGAATTTATAGTTTATTGCTTATTCTTTTGCTAGAATTATGGATAAATATTTGATAAGAAAACCACGTATCTAAGATTCATCTCTTGTGCAAGATTAATTTCCTGTGCAAGATTTATCTTCATCTTCTAAGCGAATTTGTGTTGACTTTAACTTAGAAAATCTTCCTTCAGATCCTGGGCTACGAGAAAAGATATCATCTTATCATCCTAATAATCATGATGAAATAAGAATATTTTATTTAAAAAAAGGCCCTCGTCAACCTGTTCTCCAAAACCATGATTACCCTCTAATAGATTTTTCTGAAAAGCCCCTTCGATTTAGATCCGAATGGTATGTAAATAGAAAGTGGTTGGAATATAGTACAGACAAAGATGCAATATTTTGTTTATATTGCTACCTATTTGGGCAAGATGTTGGTAAGCAAGGAGGAGGAAAGACTTTTGTAACGAAGGGATTCAAACTTTGAAATCAAAAAGAGAAGTCATTATCCCATGTTGGAGGAGTTAATAGTGCTCATAACCAAGCTATCAAGAAGAGTGAAGATCTAATGAAGGAAAAGCAATACATTCAAAGTGTTTTGATTAAGCAATCAAATCAAAATAAAATTGAATATCAGGTTTAATTAAATGCAATAGTTGATTGCATAAGATTCCTTTTATGCTAGGGATTAGCTTTTCGTGGCCACGATGAATCTCAAGGTTCAAGTGATAAAGGAAATTTCCTTGAGCTTCTATAATTTTTGGTGGATCACAATGAATCTATCAATGAAGTGTTGCAAAAAGCTCCAAAAAATTGCAAGCTTACCTACCCTGAAATTCAAAAAAACATTGTGAATGCAATTGCACGTGAAACATCCAAAGCCATAATCAAGAATCTTGACAATGGGTTCTTTTCAATATTAGTTGATGAGTCATGTGATATCTCAGTGAAAGAGCAAATGGCCCTCGTTCTTATGTGAACAAAAAAGGAATTATTATAGAGCAGTTCCTTGGTATTGTACATGTAGTGAGTACCACCGCTTTGTCACTCAAATATACTATTGAATGTTTACTTTGTGAACATAATTTGAGTTTATCGAAACTACGTGGGCAAGGTTATGACGGGGCTAATAATATGCAAGGTGATATCAATGGTCTCAAAACTTTAATTTTGAAAGAGAATAAATCAGCATTTTATGTCCATTATTTCAGTAGAATACGGAAACTTGTGTAGTTTTATGTCTGAATCTTACTTGCAAAGCATTGCAATGAGTCTGAAACTGCTTGACAGGGTCTGATCATATTTTTGGATTTCAAATTTCTGAATATGGATTGCAATCCTTTAGTTTTCATCTTTGTAAAAATGTCTCTCTTAAATGGCAAGTCTTTCCAAGCCACTTACCAAAGGAAATTGCTGATTACTTAAAAAAAGATGGGTGCAAGGATACCAATCAAAAAACCAGGGAAGGCTACCATAGAAGACCTCACAACGATTCAGGCATCGACTTATTTTTGGAGTATGTATTTCTTTCAAAGAGAGCATTTATGAGGTATAGTCTGTTGTAGAAGTGTAATAATATGTTTCTTCATTATTCTAGTATGAGTGATATAATGTTCACTATTCTAGTTTTTTAGCAACACTGTTTCTCTCTTTTTTTTTTTTGGTTGATGGGTGCAGAAATCTTGGTAACAATCCACTGAATAACTAGTTGAGTGATATGTTTGGAAAACTTTCAAAACTGAAAGAGATGTAAGTATTATTAATATGGCAGATCCTAACTCTGTTTGTTTATAGGTCCTCTCTCTTTAACTCTGCTTGTTTCCCAAGAAAAAAAAAAGTGAATGCTGTACAGTTTTGATTTATTTTTTGTGCATTGTGGTATCTAAGGTTCTAAATTCTTTAAAATTGATGCCTCTCAATGTATTATATGAGTTAGTATTGATGCAGATTTTGGGGTTTTGATCTGAGAGTTTGATGCTGATTTTGAAAATTCTATGTTTATGTTTAGCTAATTTGATAATTAGTATGTTACAACAAGGAGCCTTTTCGTTAATTTCACCTGCAATTGGTGGTTCTTGGAATTGGAGTGAATAGGAATATATGTTTGTTTCTCTGTGCAATGACTAATATATTATTGGTTCTGTGAAAATGCAATTCATATGCTTATTTTTCACTACAATAACTTGTTGCATGCTTCCTAGTCATTTGATTCCTTAAGAGTATGTTATTGTAATTGATTATGAATATTTCTTGAATGTATGATTTCTAATTTAATGTAGTTTGGAAGTTTAGAGGATTTCTAGGAAGAGTTTAAGGATACCAATCAAGAGGAGCAGAGTTTAAGCAGAGGCCTATGCTGAACAAAAGTTATTATATGAATTGCCATCTAGAGTTTTTATGGTAGCCTTATATTACATTTCCTTCTAGCTCATCAAGGACTATGACTTTGTCATGCAGGGTGGTTAGGATAAGTGGAATGTGTGAAGTAAATTAGGAAGTTGTTCTTCATGCATTGTGCTCAAAGCAATTCAGCCAAGCATAAGGGCATGTGTCTTGTTTGCAGCTTAATTTTATCGATTCCTGAAATACACTTTGAATTGATTATTGATTATAGATAGCATTATGTAATATCCATTATGGATAAAATTTTCAGAGACATTTTAGTAGCTTATGGTGCATTTACTGTGTTAATTGTAATGCCATAGATGCGGGTAAGCTCTAGATGAATTTGCTATAGTACACGGCTTTGGATGAAAGTTTTATATTGCATGCCTTTTGATCTTACACTTTTTTTTGGGTTAAGAGGGAGTTAAACAATGATATGGCTAAGTGTGATGTTGTCTGTAATGTCGCTGTACAGATCCATTAACTCTTCTTTCTCTCCCTACTCTTATTATTAGTTTTTTAGTTAAACAATGATATGCATTATGGGTTTTTTAGTTTGTTTATGTTGTTTTTCCTAATTGTGTTTTGGCAGATCTTGCTACTTTTCTTAATGTTTTCCTTCTAATTGATCCATTCTATGGCCATTTTTTTTCTAGCGAAGATGTCTAAAGTGGGGCAAAGTACTTACTTTTGGGTATTTTGTGTTGCCTCTCTTGATTAAAGTTTTAAACCACTTTTTAAAATTATCTGAACCGGCATGCCAAAACCCAATATGTCACATAGAAAAGCAAGTGCATTGAATCAATAGTTTTGCCAATACTTTCAATGCAAGAATTGTATTATATAAATACAAAAAAAAAAAAAAAAAAAAAAAAAAAAAATGCAAAGAATCATGTCTTTGTGGGGTTCATTTGCATTTTGTCTCATGGTCTGGGGAGTGAAACAAAGATCACCTAGGATTTCCTTGTTGGATCTATCTATACTATTAATAAGAGAATTTTCTGTTTGAGTTTCAACATTTTGCGTACTAAAATACCCTCACACAAATTCTTAAACTCTCTAAAATATCTCTATCTTTTAGTTAAATAATTTTAAATTTGAAAACACAAACTGGTTAAAAGAGTAATTTACTATTTTCTTTAAAGTTCCAAAGTTTTAGGCTTTTCATCTTTTATCAACTTTCACGGACAAAAATATCCTAAAAATTACGACACTATCTCTTTCTCACTTTTAAACATTATTTCACTAAATCCAGAATAAAATAAATAAATAAATAAAAAGAGCCTCATCTCACTTTTAAACATTATTTCACCATACCCAAAATAAAAATAAAAAAGAGTTTCATTGCACACGCAAAACACGTATAATGAGTCTAATACAGTTATAATGTTCTTACCGATGAATTAAAATTAAACTGATATTTTTCATGACTATAATGTTATATTGCCATCCAAATTTTGTACACATCAAGGGAAGGAAAAAAAAAAAAGAAGCAATATTAGGGAAAACAAACTTAATTCATTATTTATTTAATGACTTGTTATTAAAGGTGTAAGGTATGATTAAACATCAAATTTTTTTTGGAAACAAGATAGAAATTTTACTCTAACCTAATCTAAGTATATTAAAACATTATTTTGATATGGGTGCATCACTAATACTGCTTTTATTGTGTATTAATTAAAAAGGAAATGTTAACAAATGCTCAAAGGGCAATGGTTTAGAAGCTATTTTTAGAAACATTTTTATAGAAATTTGTAAAACAATTAATTATTTTGATAGTTACTTATATTTTTATGAAAATGATGTCAAATTTTTTTTAATATGGCTTATTAACCATTGCTCTAAGGATATCTGTTAACAAGACCTTAATTATAATAAGTCATGTCAGCAGTTGTGAAAAAAAAAAAAAATGTGTCCAAACTTATTGATAAAAGATAAAAATATATCAAAATTCCGAAGTAACTTTATGTTGCTTTCTCATTGCGATGGAATTAATAACAACAAAATAGCCTTTTGCTAATTGTACATATTGATTTTGTAAAGGAAATAAATTTTGATAACATCTCCATGGATGTTCTGGCAATAGCCTTTATGTTTTCACTTGATGTTGTACTTATTCATATTGATTAATTAAAAAAAAAAAAAAAAAAAACTTTGATGGAACATCCAGTTTAGTTAAAATATTTTGCTGAGGACATTTGCCATAAATGACAATAGCTAAGGGGATTCATAATGGCTTATCCATGATTGATAAGAAGATTAAAAATTGCTCAGGCACAAACTTATGATTATGAGAAAATTACTAGTTTATAAAATGTGGACATATTTAACATGTTAAAGATGAAGAAAATTATATGATATATGGCATTAGAAAATGAAATACCAACACATTTCCCATATTTTTGGCTCTGCAATAGAAATGCCAATATTATTAAAAAGGTGTGGTTTACATCTACAAGTGACGGTGTCAACTCCAAAAACATAACAAGAAAGCTAGACATGCATATGATAATTAACAGGTCATAAGATATCCAATTACGCTTGTTCAAATAGTTGTTTCACATTGTAAGGGCTGTGACATTTGGTCTCCACTCCATATCAGCAGAGCTAATTGTCAGTTCGCTACTTCAGTAGTATGGCCACCATCAAACCACACATACGCACCAGGATCACCGCATACCTTAAATGGTTCTTTTCCATTTCTCCCTCCTCCACAATTCATTGCCCTATATGGTCCACTGCCACAACATGCATCCTTACCATTCTCGAAGCCTTAAAAACACAAAGGAAAAGAGTTACAACAAAGACAAAGGTAAGAGCAATGCTAGGGAGTAGGGACAACTTTGTTCACCATTTTTTTTTTTCTTTCTTAAAAGTTTTGATTGAAGCAATATCACTTTCACATAACACCACTTTTACTATGTACCAACTACAACAAACTATTATGAATCGTTGTGAAAATTTTTGTGACAATAAGTTTAGGAACATAAATATTTTCATAATTTTGTCGCTAAAGTGGTATGTTATACTTGGTGCTAATAAGAGCAATCTTAATAGTGGGCTCACATGAAGTGATATTGCTTGAATTACAATTTACCACGTCAATGATTGCAAAAAAGATAGTGAAAATTGTTGTGTTCCTAGCATTAATGTATTGTTATTGTAAAGGTAAATCCAACTTGTTTGAAGCATAATATGCAGATTGTGCTCATAGCCTACCATATTTTGAAGCGTTGTTCACTTTGGCTAGAAGCGCATTGTAATAATCAAAGATTGAATACTTGAAACCTGGTAACTTGCTCTCTAACTTTTTAAGGGCATTGGCTAGAGCTTTGTTGTGTAGTCTTGCAAGAGCTGAGGGTTCTTCAGCACACTTGCCACCAAGTTGGGGATTCATTGCTTTCATGGCTGGTAGGCAACCTAAAGGCCCTGCATTCTGAAATGCAATTTTCCTTCCTCCTAAACCATATAAGTCCTGAAAAAGAAAAAAAAGAAAAAGAAAAAGATCTTGAAATAAAAAACAGACGAACTTATTGAACAGTCTTCGTACTAAAATAGTTCCTCAAATCAATTTTTTTCAAAGTGATTAACTTACTTTTAGCACACAAGTCAAGTTGCCTATAACAATCTCCACGTATTTTATTCGGTCAGACTGAGAAGCATTGGGGTACTATGAGGAAAAGCTGAAGTAATCATTGCCTCCAATGCTAAACAAGTACACGTACAGCTTTCTTTACCACCTTCTTGGCTTTTACATCACCTAATTTCTGCCTTAGTGACTTCACTACAGCCTTAAAATAGCTTAGCTGCGCTGGGAGATTTATCTGGAGAGAAAAAGGAAAATTAAGCTAATTAAGAGTAAAATGTCCTTGCATCACTATATTTTATCATTGATTTTTAAGCAAGACTACCCACTTCCAAGAGCGCTTTTATTTCCATGATTTTCAGTTACGTTGTAGCACAAAGTTTCCATCCAGCGAGTAGGCCAAATATACATACATATATATATATATATAGAGAGAGAGAGAGAGAGAGAGAGAGAGAGAGAGAGAGATATGCTACGTCTACAATATTTTCACACAACTTTCATAACAAATTTTAAGTGACAGATTGTTACTGGATGTTATCAGTAAAAAATAATTTAAGTAATTAGAACTAGTAATAACTTCTTTCTCAAAAAAGAAAAAGAAAAAAGAAACTTACCATATAAGATTTATTGTTAAAGTGTTGTAGATGTATCACTTTTCATATATATAAAAGAACAAAACATACATTTTAGAGACATATGTCAACTTATCATCAAGGCAAGGTAAGGATGTATTTAAAAATAGGGAAAGAAGCACTAATGCCTTGTTGTTTCCCCTAAAACACTGAATCCCCTTGAGATTTTGAGTGAAATGCATGACCACATATGATGTTGGTTTATGTGACAATGCAGCTCTAAATACAGATATATGTTATCACATGAGCAACTCACTGTTTATTTTAATGGATATTTGATAGTTTACAAATAAAACAAGTGTTTTAATAGGGGGTTTTGTGTACTTAAAAGTATTTTTTTCTATTTAATTTTATGTTATTGATGCGGCATCAATTACATTCATTATCATATTTATAAGCAGTTTACAGTACAATTAATAATGACTTTATTGATTATACATAATTGAACCCAAATTCATAGGCTTAACCTTTTGAGTTAGGTAGTGTCCTAAATTAATTCTGTTAGGGTCATAGTATTTTTTTTTATGTATTGGCATATCTTATGACAAAACACACTTGTAATTGGGTAGATCTAAGTGGGTTCAAGATTACCATTGCAAGTAGTCATTTCATTGAAAACATGAAGATTACTCAAGAAAAGTTAAAGTTGCAGGTCCTGATACCTATCTTGATACCTGTTAATCTATCGAGATTTAATGAAGCTTGATACTTGTCTCGATAACTCTTGATCTATTGAGCTTACGGGATTTTTGATATGGCTTGCAATGTTTGGATTCTATTGGCTATTTGTTTATGGGTTTGCGTAAACCTAATAGGTTTAGGAGAGAAAACTTTATTGGAACAGGAGAGCTCATTAAAGGGCCCATTAAGCTCCTATATAAATAAGGAGGTAGAGAGAAAAAAACCCTAATCCTAGAGAGCTACCCCTAGAAAGCTTCATAAGGTTTTCTTTTTGAAACCCCAACCTCCTTCTAAAAAAGAAAGAGATCTTGTTGCGTTTCCTGAGCGCCTTTGGGTTCTGTAACCAAGCAAAGTCTCTAATACCTACAATTGAAGATTTTATTGGTGTTTCTATGTAAAGTTGTTGCAAATCAATTACAACAATCAAAGGGTTGTTGTACATGTGGAGTTAGTCACGTACTTGGATTTGAGCAAAGGAGTTAGTCAAGTACTGAGAATTGTGCAAAGAGAAGAAGTCACTACAAGATCAAGTCTAATTGGAGATTCAAGTGAAGGTTCAACTGTAAGTTGGTACTTTAGTCCAAGTTAGTGGTAAGATTCTTTGTATTTGTAATCGCTTGATTCTTGATTAGTGATTATTGGGAGTGGTGACCTAAAAATTATTTGGTAAGGTTTTTGCCTTGCGAGAGATTTTTCTCATTAGTCAACAAATCACCATGTCAAATTATTTTTTGTTGCACTCTATTTTATTTGGTTATTTGTTTGTGTCTCCACGATTTGCATGTAATTTGACCTAATTAATCAACTTGGGTAATTGAATTAATTAATCGGGGTCAATCTATAACCCAACAACTTCCTTTGTTGTAATTTTCCAAACAAACTTTGGGCATGTTTGATATACTGAATGAAGATTACGGTAGGAATTATAATCTTTATTACCGAAAATAAATAGTGTCGTAATGGCATAACTAAACATTTTTTTGTTATGGGAACTAAACTTATTCATATATTTGGTTGTAAGTTGTAATATTAAGATAAGGCTAAATTGCAACTACATCCCTAAAGTTTGGGGGTGTCTGGATTTTACTTTTTGAGATTTCAGAATTTGGATTTTACTCCATAAAGTTCTATTCCGTTTGCATTAGTAACCCCTACATCCATATTTTCTGTTAAGTGTCATATAAGTTTTCCATGTGTTTTTAGTTCATCCAATAGAATGATGCCACGTTATTTTATTATGTCATGTCATTTTTAATTATTTAATTAATTAATTTTTTTTAGGCTACAAAAATGATGGGGCATCATTTTATTGGAAAAACTAAATACGCATGACAAGTTTATGTGGCACTTAACGGAAAATTTGGATGAAGGGGCTGCTGATGCAAAAGGAATAGAATTTTAGGGGATGAAATCCAAAATTTGAAACTTTATGGTGTATAGTTTGCACTTTATTGTTAAGATAAAGCTTAAAATATCTTATTTATATAATTATATTTCCTAAAAAAAGAATATTTATTAAATTTGATAAAATGAGGATTTTTCATATAAAAAAAATTATAATTGTTTTGTTCATATGAAAAGTTTGTATATTTGGAAATATATGTTAACCTACTAAATAATAGCTATTACAACATTTTTAAAGAGGAATAATTATACTCAATGATATTCTTTGAAAAAAAATCAAAATCCGCTGTTGTAGAAGTTGTTGCCTCATTCTTGTAATTGAAGGTGCTAAATGGGATTTTGAAGTACATGGATTGGAGGTTCACGTTATTGCAGTGTACTTTAAATGAAGTCAGTGGGGTTCAAAGCTCAGTTCAGTAACTAAAGTTAGATTTACTAAGAATAAGATTATTTTGGAATGTAAATCTCCATCTTATATTGAAACTGTCACCTTGATATTGATTGGGTAAACTCCCCCTAGGTTTTCCTTATGGAACAATTTGTTTCATAAGGTTTTCTGTGTCATCATATTCTGTGTCATATATATTTTATGTTCTGCATGATATTGATACTTCCTAAAACTTTCATAATAGATCTAATTAACAACTTGGCCTTAAAACTGGTTAAACATAGTTTTTGATAGGGGTCTAAGTCTAAAAAAAAAAAAAAAAAAAAAAAAAAAAAAACTATTATGTTACAATATCTTTTACAGTTTGCCAAACATGCCCTTTGGCAATTTTTAAAATAGAAAGAAAGTTACCTACATGGGTAAATACCATTTAATGCTATTTCCCCACTTATATGAAGTGGCATCATCACACATTCTTTGAATGTGAGTAATTATAGAATACTCTCGAAATATCATAAATGCATATTATCTCTTTTCACATAATAGTAGGTTCCACTAATTAAATTCATGGTGGAACTCACAATTCTTGTGAGAGGGGAGAGTGCATATTTATGATGCTCTCGGAATATTCCAATAATTCTCATTTGAACATGCCCTTATTCTATTATAATATCTTTTATTTTTAATAATAAAGATTACTATTTTTAATGTATGGAATGTGCCGTTGGTATTATTGTTTTTTCTTGAACAAAAAAATAGGTGATGCTGACTCCACCCATGAGGCCATGACTAATTCTTAAATGAAAAATGATCTACATACCATTCCAGGGTGAGTTTGAACAAGAACACCTGCTCCAGCTGAAGCAAAGTTAGCCCCATCAGTGAAACGATGTGCAATTGGTTGTAGGTATGGTGGAAGTATAGGCAACATGGCAATCTGGGCTGCAACCATTGTAAGAAAAAAGTGTTAACAATTCAGTACAAAAACCAATCTGCATCATGTTATGGTAACATATATGATGTGTTGCTTACCAATAAAATCTGGGACTAAACGGCCATTAGAGAGTCTCCCAGTGGAATGGTTGAAGTAGGTTTCTCCATATGGCCAAGAAATTGATCCACCTTCCACACTACTACCATTGAGATACTGATTGTTGCCTGGATCAAAGAGTGAGTCCCCAAATACGAACAAGGTCTTATGTTCTCCATTTGGCTTAGACTGAACATGGCAGTTGATTAGGCTGAGAAGGCTCACAAACACACAGAAAAAGTAGCTTAGACTCGCCATTAGCTAATATGTCTCAGCTTTTATGTAAAGCCTCACTATGTGGTGGATTACTCTTAACACTCCCACCTTTTATATATCCAAAATTCTAGCACGGCGACAATGACTTCAATGCAGATTCTTTTTTTTTGGGTAACCATTCACAATTAATGACATAACTTATTATGATTATAGCAACATTATTTTTACTTGAATTCGTTATTGACATCACTTTTATTACATGACTATTTATAGTTTTTATTTCACGATTAATTAATGGAATGATTTATCATGAACATTATCTACATTATTTTTGAGTAAAACATTATCTTCATTTGAATTCACTAATATATAACATAACTTTTATTATATGACTATTTATAGGTTTTTTTTCACAATTAATTAATGATATGATTTATTGTGAATATTATTTTCACTTGAATTTGCTATTAGCATCACCTTAGAACTATGAGTAGGCAACATGTCTCTCTGTCTCTAGGAAAGTTGGTTCTCCCTCCTCTCTTAGGCAGTAGAAGTTTGTTTGTCCCTTCTTGATGAAGGAGAGTTTTGTTCTCTTGAGACAATAGGTTTGTCTCTCGAGCTTGTGGTTGTGTTTTTTCTGGGTTACAGGGAAACATTTTTCTTGTTTGGTTTGCTTTAGTCTTCAATTATCTGTTGGGATCATGGAAGACCTTATGAGAATATGGGGGAATTTGAACCTATCCAAAATGGAAGATACTGGTATTGTTCTTCAGAGTGATCAGCGGTCTAGAGAGATTCTAATAGCAGCAACGTTTCTCTCTTCACGATTCTTGAGCACGGAAGTGATGGCTAGAACTTTCAAGCAGATACGGCGTCCCACAATTGGCTTTCAGATACGTAACCAAGCTGATCATTTCGTCCTCCCTGAGTCTTAGCAGTTTAGACCGAGTCTGAGGGCACCTCCCTACTGTTCTGCAGGTAAGTATGTGTTTTTTGTTCCAGGTTTTTTTGAAACACGCTCATCTAAGCCACCATGGAGAGACAAGGTGTTGGCTGGGATTTCAGAGGGGACAGACAACAGTGGCGACAAGGTAATTACGAGGGGCAACTAGCAATTATTGAAAACCTAATTTGTTGGGAATGCAGTAACTACAGAACTGTTTCAAAATTCAAATCTTGATGTGGAATTGATGTTTAAGGAAATTGAGTTGGAGTAAAAAAGGGAAGCTTTCAATCTCTTTAAAAATTCAAACGTTAAGGAGCAAGATTTGGGGAAAGGAGTTGTAGTACAGGAGGACATTTTAAATGCTATAAGGCTATGTGACAGCTCACCAATTTTTGCTCCTACTAATTTTAATTCCCAGCAATCCCAACAGCAAGTGTTTAAGATGGTTAATATTCCAGACAAGGAAAAAATCTCAACAACAGCAGTTAAGGGTAATGAGCTGGATCAATCCAATCAGCCTCCACACCGTGCCATCTGGAAACCACCTCCATGGCCGATCCTGAAGGTGAACTCAGATGATGCTATTATTCGAGAACAAAATCCTGTGGGTGTAGGAGTTGTAATCCGAGATGATAAGGGTCAGGTTGTAGCTTTTAGGGACGATATAACAACTTTACCCTACGCGGTTACTGCTATGAAACTGATCGCAGCTAAGAGAGCACTCAGATGGGCTCTAGATTTCGGTCTCTCACCTATTGTCCTTGAGGGTAATTCCAAGAACACTATAGATGCCCTAATGTGTGAGGTATCATTGCTGGTGGACTACGGACTCTTGGTTGACGATGCAAAGAGTGATATCCTTGAAGGTGATTCTCAGGACTGGTTCAAGCTTTGAAGTCAGAGGAGCGTAGCTTATCACCAACAGGTTTACTGATTGAAGATGTGAAAATGTTTTCTAACAATTTTGTAAAATTGTTGTATTCTCACATTAAGAGAAACAACAATAGGGTTGCTCATAGTCTGGCTAAAAATGCATTATGCATACCAGATTTCCAAGTATGGATGGAAGATGTCGCATTACATATTGTTTTGATTTTACAATTGGATGTAGTTGAATTACATTAATAAAATCCATCAGTTTCTTTTTCAAAAAAAAAAAAAAAAAAAAATGAGTAGGCAACATGAAAATGAGTTTAACCTTAGGTGGATTTATTATAACTACCCATTTGTTTTTTATAATTGTATACACGGTTTGTTTGTTTGTTTGTATTTTTTTTTTTTTTGGTATAATAAAAATAAGGTTAATAATGAATTCAAGTGAAAACAAAATATTGCTATAATCCCAATAAAAGAGGTATAGTAAAAGTAATGTTAATAGCGAATTCAAGTGAAATAATGTTAATAGCAAATTTGTTATTAACCTTATTCTGTCCACTTGAGATCACCTTCGTTATACTTTAGCAACACACCTCATCGCTTCTACTGTTAAAAGCATGAAAAATATAGCAAAAACAGAGCAATAAAGATCTAAAAGTACATTTGTAAAAATTACGGAGTTAGAGCATCTCCAGCAGATTCACCAAATTTTTGTACTGTTTGGAGAATGAACAGTGACATTTAGCTTTTACCTACCAACTTTTTCAAATACACTTTCCAACAGATTCTCTATCCCTTTCTCTATCTCATTTAAATATTATTGTTTCATTCATCATTTATTCTTTTTTTTTTAACAAATATAATTTTAAATGAAAAGTGTTATGTCCACAACATTTTATGCAATACTTTCACAACAAAATTTATGTGAAAAGTTGTTACTAGTTCTAATTTAAACCCATCACTGAAATTATTTTTTTACTCGTCAATATTAACTAATAACAATATGTTACTTAAAATTTATTGTGAAAATATTGTGGTAGAATTTCTCAATTAGGATTTTTTATTCTTTATATTATTTTTCTTTCTTTCATTTCATTCTCCTCCACACACGTGTCCACTATCCAGTGATCTTTATCCCCCTTCTTTTATTTTCTTTTTCTCCTCAAGAACATTCCAGCAACCTCATTTACTTCACATCAGAGAGAGAGAGAGAGAGCTAGGTGAGATCGCCGAAAGGACAAAGCCAGTGGAGATTGGTGTTAACAATGCAGCACTACCATGTCCGCCGCTCCCACCGCCAGGCTGGGTCAGATCGGCTTGTTCTTTTTTTTTTTTTCATATTTACTTGTTCTGTGAGAAGCAACAGAGAGAGAGAGAGAGAGAGAGAGAGAGAGAGAGAGAGAGAGAGAGAGTATGAGAGAAAAAAAGAAATCCAGAGGAGAGAGAAAGAATTGATATAATAGTAGCTGGTATGATTTTTTAATAAAAAAAATTCAATCGCTAATGTACAGTAGCCCATCAGAGTTGATGAACTACTGTTCATAAGCCCAAAAAAAAAAAAAAAAAAAAAAATTGGGATTTAGAGAATCTACTGGAGAGCTTTTTTTGGGTTTCATTCTCTATTATAGAGAGAATTTTGGGTTTAGCTACACCGTTGGATGGCTCAAGAATACTCTTCCTCTTCATAAGAACATTCTTGAGCTAATCAAATCCAAACAAAATTGTCATATTGGCACATATCCCGAGAAAGAAGGAAAAGAGACTTGACCACCACTGGTCTAAACACGGAGAACACTCTTCAAACACATAGTGGATAAGACAAATAAAAAATTATACATGCAAGATACTACAATATTAATTTGAATGTTTTAGTTTATTGCTATTTCATTGGCTTGGCTAAAGAAATTAACAAGGTTTTCATAACCGGACCGAATCGGGAGGTCAGATCATGAAAACCAAGAACCGGGATGAAAATCGGTTTTTAGCATAAAGAACCGAATTTTTAGTTAATTCCGTGAACCCCTAAAACCGGGGTTGGACAGCACGAACCGGTGGCAAGAACTATGCGGTCCAACCCCTTAGCAATTTTTTTAAATTTTATTTTATTTTATAAAAAAAACTTAACACAATTTTATTCTACTTAATAAAATTATCTATCTCTTACAAGGATTAAAAAAACTTATAATTAAAATCCTTCAAAGATATTCAACTTTACTTCAAAAATTAATCATAAATTTTAATGTTTTCATGATTATTATTTTATTTTATTAACTTTATTATTTAATTATTAAATATATGCTTGAAAATCATTAAATTTCCCTCACATATATAGATATATTAGTCAATTTTGCTAGTTTTATAAATTTAATATCTATATTTAGGCTTTAAAATTAATTATTAAATTAATTATGACATTATCACGGTTTGACCTTGGTTTGACCTCGGTTCGACCTCAAAAACTTTGAACCTCTCATTTTTACGGTTCAATGAACGGTCTGGGTTTGAAAACCTTGGAAATTAATACTGAACATATTTGAGTCAAGAAAAGTATGCACATAAAATTAATAGTTTTTCCAATAATTTTAATGCATAATTTTTTTATATAAATATAAAAATATGCAAGGGTAATTTTAATGCATAATTTTTTTCATATAAACATAAAAATATGCAAAGAATCATGTCTATTTGGGGGGGGGGGGGGGGTGGGGTGGCGTGGGGTGTTGTTCATTTGCATGGTGTCTCATAGTGTGGGTGTGAAACAAAATCTCCAGGGATCTATACAGTTATGATGTGCTTACTTGTTAAATTAAAATAAAATTATTCTAAAAAAAAAAATGATATTCTTCATGACTATTATGTCATATTACCATCCAAATTCTTTACACATCAAGAGAAGGAAAAAACAAATAGAGCACTAATTTTTGATAATGGAGCAATATTAAGGACAAAACTTTATTCATGATTATTTTATATCTTGTTAATGGTGGTAAGTTATAATTAAAATAACATCATTTTCATATGGATCTATCACTTGTACTACTTTTATTATTTGTCAATCATAACAGGTCATATCAATTGTTAGCTTCTAAGGAATTAGGAACTAATGTATTAGAATTCTAATTTATAATGTTGGCAAACCATGATCAAAACAGGTTTTAGTTTGTTTTAGACTAGCTCAAAGTATGTTTAATTGTATAGTTGGAATCGAGTGTTCTGCAGGATTTACTGTGTAAATCTGCCTGACTCGATTGATCGGAAATTAGACTCGATCGATCGAAAGTCGTGCAGACCGTTTTTTTGCAGAATTTTCCAACTCAGTCCAAACCCATTAAGGATTAGGGTTTCAGATCTACTTCTCCCACTATATAAAGGAACCCTAAGCACGTTTTTAAGAGACTTTTCAGAGAGAGAAGAGAGTGCCTCTTTTGTATCTAGGGTTTTGTACCCAAACCTCTCTAAGGTCTTTGTTGCTCATACTTTGCGGTTTGTGTGAATCTCTTGTGAGATCCTTGAGGAGCTTTCCTTCACATAAACTTAGGGTTTTGAAGGTAGAGATATTGTCAACACCTTGATGATCAACTCAGTTGTTGCCATTGGAGCTTAAAGAAACACAAGCGGGAGTGCTTGTATCTTGTGGAGAATCCAAGAAAGAAGGAGTCCGTGGATTCGGAATTTGCACGTGGTTGTTTCAGTAAGTTTTACTGGTAGGTAGCAATAGGAAGTCAAGCGAGGAGCTTGTAAGTCTTATTGTATGAACTTCGATTCTTTCGCGTAGTGGATTCAAGTTTATCTTGAATATAGCTAGGTTAAATCCTCTCCAAGTTTTTACCGTGTGGTTTCCTGGGTCATCATATCATTGTGTTATTTATATTTCCGCTGCTATATATTCTTGATATGATTGTTTGATTGTGATAACCTAGATTTGCATAATTTGACTAAGTTAATCACTTGGCTAATTCTCTAGGTTAATCCAATTGTTGTTTTAAGGGGTCTAAAAACCTAACATCAATGGTTAGGATGCATGAACACTTTATTTAGGGTGCCGTACCCGTGTTGTATCTGTGTCATACTGGTATCATAATTGCCGTTTTATGTTATAATTTTTCAAAAATTACTAGTGTCATACCAGTATCATAATTGCAGTTTTATGTTATAATTTTTCAAAAATTACTCGTATCGTTGTGTTGTACCCGTGTGTGTCCGTGCATCCTAGATCAACAGTTGTGAAAAAATTTGTGTCTAAACTTATTGGAAAAAAGAGGAAGATGAGTCTAAATATCAGTGTAACTTTATGCTGCTTTCTCATTGTAGGACATTTCCATGGAATCTATAGGAATAAAATAACCTTTTTCCTATTGTACATATTGATTCTGTTAAAAAAAAAAAAATTGATAACATTTCCATAGATGTTCTGCCAATAGAGCCTTTATGGTTCACTTGATGTTGTACTTGTACATGTTGATTTTGTAAAAATGGAAAAAGAAAAACTTTGATGGAACATCCAGCTTAGTTACAATATTTTATTGAGGACATTTGCTACAAATGACAATTGCTAAGGGGATTCATGATGGGTTTGTCCATGATTTACAAGAAGAGTGAAAATTGCTCAGGCATATAATTATGATTATTAGAAAATCACTTGTTATTAAATGTAGATAAAGAAATTTATGTATATATGGTCAAGCATAAGAAAATGAAATACCAACAAATTCCCCCCCTTTTTTTTGTCTCTGCAATAGAAATGCCTGTATTATTAAAAGGGAGCTGTTTACATCTACAAGTGACTGTGTTTCCTCCAAAAGGCAAAAACATCTCAAGAAAGATAGATATGATACTAATTGGTCATAAGAGTTATATTCAGCAAAATTATGCATGTCCAAATAGTTGTTGCACATTGTAATTTTTGGGACACGTATTAATTTATCACTAATTGATAAATAGTCAGTTTTATGGTCTCCCTTTATTTTTTGTGTTGGACAAGGCTTAAGCTGTCTAGTGTCTACTGTCACGCCTAATTGAGCTTTTTATTTTTTGAAATTCAATTAGTTATAGCACCCATTTGAATTGATATTGGTTTAATTCACTTTATTTAGATGTTTTTAAAAAAGGAACAAGGAAATGATTTGAGATTCACTTGAGCTTGATTGTAATCTTGACATCATTCGACTGATTGAGTCTCAAGACTTTTAAAGTCTAGATTCAGGCACATGATTGACTTAAGCCTTAGTATTTACGCCATACTTTTCTAAACTATATGAGGGAACTCTTAGTGTGAATTGTGAATTAATTAAGCTTTTGAGGGAGAGACTGTTGCATTGGATGTGCACTTTGGTCTCAAGGTTTTTTTTGTCAAGCGAGTATCTACATCACCAACAACATTGAAGAATTAGAAGATTGGTGAAAGATTGAATAGTTGCTGCAACATCTATATATATATATATATACACACACACACACACACGAGAAATTTCAAGTAGCTACTTGAAGTCAAGGACTAGATTGTTCGTGTGAAGAGATCCATAGTGGAAGAGTTCTAGTGGGGTAGCAAATTGGAATTAGGGTTAATTCTACCGGTATAACGTTGATTTCACCAGTGCATTCTTTCATTGAGGGTAGACTTTAAACCCTCAAAGTGTTCTTCCAGTCAGAATTTCCCTTTGTAACCATATTGTTATTTTATTTGATTTTCAACACCTCAATTACTGCAATTTGTTATAAAATGTCAACATATTTATCATGTTAAAATAAAAAAAGTTATGTGAAATATGGTCAAGCATAAGAAATTGAAATACTAACAAATTTCTTCATTTTTTTTTTGGCTCTGCAATAGTGTAAGGTTGAATTTAATCAACCATATTGTTGGCTTTATTCCGTGCCAAATTTGCTTGTAATTCAGCATTTAGAAACCCTGTATTTAGGTGAGAATCATGTAAGGGTAGTGTGTGAAAGAGTGTGAAGAAATGCTCAAGACTGTGCAGTGAAGCAGGGACTCGCAATTGGATCTCGCTGGTGGCTCGCGACTGACAAGCCGCCAGAAGAAGCACATGAGTGAAGTATGTAGAGAAGCTGAACCGTCATGCCAGCTGTAGCATTATAGGACAAAAAGTCAAGACTGGCCATTCAGTTAGCTCGCGACTTGAACTTGCGACTCAGTCAAGTCGCGAGGCCAAGTCACCAGCCAGCTCTGTTTTTAAAAAATGACTCTTCGCATTCCAAACACACACCAATATATATAGACCCTTATACCCATGAAATGTAGAGAGCTTTCAGAGAGAATTTTGAGAGAGAAACCCTAGAAAAAAACAAGATTGACTCATCCACAATCTTTACATAGAGAGACTTCAAAAATCCTCTATTCTCACCCTCTCTATTGTTATATCCTTGAGAGGTTCTTGGCCAAATCCTTTCTCACCATACCCACATATGTGAGAAGGCTTTTTGGTGCTTTAGGACGCAGTTAGGAAGGGACCAATGGTTATTGGTTGATGCTATGAGCTATAGCAGAATCCGGTAAGCTAGAAAACACAAAAGTTTGGCATAACCTCGTTGGAGCAAGAAGCTTAGAGGGCTTAGGTACATTGGGTAGATTAGGCTTGGAGGGTCTTCTGCTGTTCATGTATCCCAACTTCATTTTCTAGTGGATTATTGACTGCTTGGAGGGCGGCAGAAAGGTTTTACACCGAGGGCTTCGGTTTCCTCTTCGATAACATATTGTTGTGTTGTCCTTGTGTTTGCATCTCTCTTCCCTTAATCTTTGCCATTTAATTTCTGCTGTGAATGTGATTTTAATTGGTTTAGATTGTTTATCAATTATGTTATTTGCTTATGTTCATTTTCCGCGCATATATTGTTTGATATTAAGCTTAAATTGATAATCTGTTAATTGGGGGTCTAAACGTTCATAGTGTTTTTATACGCTATTTGAACTTTCAAACAGAAATGAGTATATTATTCAAATGGAGTGGTTTACATCTACAAGTGACGGTGTTTCCTCCAAAAACATAACAAGAAAGCTAGATATGATTTTAACTGGTCACAAATAGATATACTATTATGGATGTCCAAATAGTTGTTGCACATTGTAAGGGCCTGTGACATTTGGTGCTCCACTCCAAATCAGCTCAGCTAACTGGCGGTTGGCTGTTTCAGTAGTATGACCACCATCAAACCACACATACTCGCTAGGATTACTGCATAAATCATATGGTTTTGTTCCATTTCTTCCTCCTCCACAATTCATTCCCCTAAATGTCCCACTGCCACAGCACGCAGCTTTACCATTCTTGAAGCCTAAAAAAAGCAAAGGAAAAAAGTTTCAACAAAGATAAAGTTAGGAGCACTGTTAGGGACAACTTTTTTCCCAATTGTTTCCCCCCTTAAGTTGTTAAGGTAACAAATTATGATTGGAATAACATCACTTTTACATTTTATCATTTTTATTAAGTACCAATCACAATACACCATTTTGAATGGTTGTGAAAATTTTTGTGTCCTTAGATTTATTGTAAGAATAAGTATAGGGACATTGATTTCACAATTTTTTAAGAACTGCTATAGTGGAATGTTATGATTGGTGTTAGTAAAATGATGTCAATAGTGAGCTCATATGAAAGTGATAGTTTGAATTACAATTTTCCACATCAATGATTGTAAAAAAGTGTTTGCAATATGGATCAGAGTAAAACAAATTCTATTGAAGATAAAGATAAAGTTCTAAGTGAAGATAAAGATAAAGCTCCAAGTAACAATAGATAGCAGATGGTTTAGTTTCAAATATGTTTGCCTTAGCCATATAGATATGGAATAATTGTATAGTAGATAAGCTTGTTCTGTTTTCTATTTTAATCTCCTTTGCAAATATCTTGCTTGTAATTATTATATGGGAAATGTTAATGGATGCCTTAGGGCAATGGTTCATTCTCAATTTAAAGAAAGTTTTTATAGAAAAAAAAAAAAATTTGGCAACTTTTTTTATTTTCTATAAAAATAGTGTCAAAACTTTTTTTATAAATTGTTAACTATTGTCTCAAGAATACCCGTTAGCATGAACTTTATTATATAAATGAAATACACAGTAAGTCTGGTTGTTGATTTGAGCCAGCTTCCGTTCACACTATGTTAAATATCAAGCACCGTCTCTCTTTCTTTCTCTGGAAATCTCTAGATATCACCTTGTAGAGCCACAATTTGACTAGTGTTCTGCAAGTTGATTTGGACAAGAAATAAATAAGCTAGAGCCTAGAAGATTGTAGAACTGAAACTATAGAGACAAAGAAAAAAGAATAGAGCAGTTCTAGTGTCACAACAAAAGGCACAATTTGTGCCACAACTCGCTCATGTGGCGAGTTGTGATTAGTGGAGGGGTGATGATAGGTCTATGTGGAGATACCTTTTCACCAACCACAACTCGTCATATGGGCGAGTTGTGGCACAAGTTGTGTTTTTTGTTGTGGCATCAGACTTTTTCAAAAGAATACTCTAGACACTGTCATGGGTTCGAAATTAAAAAATTAAAAAGCTATGGCCTAGGAACTACTAGAACTCTAGTGGCAGAAATTAAATGAAGCTAGAAGCTTCAATGTCGGTTACTTAACCGACCTCCAACTTGTATAGATAGGAACTTTGGTTCCAAGTTGTGATAAGTGAAGTGGTGTGAAGCAAGTGAGGTGAAGCGTGTCAAGTGTATATAGTGTGTGTGAATGTAAAAGTGCCAGTGCCGTGTGTGCACTAGTGCAATAATAGTGCTTGTATTTTACTCAACACACTACTCTTTCAAAATAAAAGATGGTGAAAATTTGTTGTCCCTGGCACTAATGCATGGTTACTCTAAAGGTAAATCTAACGAGGCAGAAGCATGATATGCAGGTTGTGGTCACAGCCTACCATATTTTGAAGGGTTGTTCACTCTGTCTCCAAGCGCGTTGTAGTAATCAAAGATTGAATATTTGAATCCTCGTAACTTGCTCTCTAATTTTTTAAGCACATTGGCTAGAGCTCTGTTGTGTGGTCTTGCCAAAGCTGAGGGTTCCTCAGCACACCCACTACCAAGTTGGGGACTCCTTGCTTTCATGGCTGGTAGGCAACCCAATGGCCCTGCATTCTGAAATGCAATTTTCCTTCCTCCTAAAACATATATTTCCTGAAAAAGAAAAATGTTAAAAATAAAAAACAGACCAACTTATTGAATACTGTCTTTGAAGTAAAATACTTCCAAAAAATAATTTATTCACAGTGATTTTCTTACTTTGAGCACACCAGTCAAGTTGCCTATGACCATCCCCACGTATTGTCTTCGGTAGGACTGAGAAGCATTGGGGTACTCCGAGTAAAAGCTGAAGTAATCGTTGCCTCCAATGCTAAACAAGTATACAGCTCTCATCAGCACCTTCTTGGCTTCTACATCGCCTAGTTTCTGCCTTAGTGACTTCACTACTGCCTTAAAATAGCTTAGCTGCGCTGGGAGATTTATCTGGAGAGAAATGGACAATTAAGCTATTAAGAGTAACATTTCCTTGCATTACCATGTTTATCATTGATTTTTTAAGTAGAGCTGCCCACTTCAAAGAGTGCTTTTATTTCCATGATTTTCAGATGTTGCACAACACAAAGTTTCCATCCAGCTAGTAGGCCAAACCAAAGACAATAGGCTTTCCTTCAATTTTTTGATTTAGAAACAAAGCATACATTTTACAGACTAATGTGTTAACTTATCAATTACAACAAAAATGTAATTTAAAAATTGAGAAAAATACACAAAATCCCTTGTTGTTTCCCTAATAACAAGGAGCCTCCTTGAGGTTGTGTGTAATACATAAGCTCCAATGCTATTGTTTTATGTAAAAATGCATCTCTAAACAAACTATACATGGAAAATGATCTACATACCGTTCCAGGGTGAGTTTGAACAAGAACACCTGCTCCAGCTGAAGCAAAGTTAGCCCCATCAGTGAAATGATGTGCAATTGGTTGTAAGTATGGTGGAAGTATAGGCAATTTGGCAAACTGGGCTGCAGCCATTGAAAGAAAAAAAATGTCACAATTTAAGTACACAAACCAATCTACATGTTATAGTGAAGTAATATATGTGTTGCTTACCAACAAAGTCAGGGACTATACGGCCATCAGAGAGTCTACCACTGGAATGGTTGAAGTAGGTTTCTCCATATGGCCAAGAAATTGATCCACCTTCCGCACTACTACCATTGAGGTACTGGTTGTTGCCTGGATCAAAGAGTGAGTCCCCAAATACGAACAAGGACTTATGTTCTCCATTTGGCTTGGACTGAACGTGGCAGCAGATTAGGTTGAGAAGGCTCACAAACACAAAGAAAAAGTAGCTTAGACTCGCCATTAGCTAATATGTCTCAGCTTTTATGCAAAGCCTCACTGTATAATAAAAGTAATGTTATTGTGCACAGCATAGTAGAATGAGAGTATCATATGGGTATGGTTTTTATTTATAAGGTACTACAGATAGTGACGAATTTTTTTGGGCTGGCCAAGGTGTGGTGTGGGCGCAGTGTGAATTGTGAAGGACAAGACATACTGCATTGTCTGGATTTGCCCAAACGGACCTGGAAAATCACAGCAATTTGGCTCTGAAGTTGAGATTAATAAGATATCTGAAGACATGTCATTAGATAGAGGTTGATCAAGGTTCACAGATACACATATCAGTACTTGCAAGACCTCATTATTGTTTAAAATCATTTTTTTGCATTTTATGAAGTCCTCCTGTTAAATTTATCTTTTTGCAACATAGGGTCCGTTTGGATTGAACTTATTGTTGCTGAAACTGAAAACTGAAAACTGAAAACACTGTAGCAAAATAATTTTTAAATGGGTAAATAGTACCGTGGGACCCATTTTTAATATTTTTTATTGCGTGAATAGTATATGAACAGTGCGTGAACAGTGCATGCACGGTTCATGCACAGTATTTTTTGTCTCTCAGGGTCAACATAAGCGGCTGGAAAAAAAAAAAAAAAAAAAAAAAGGAACCAAAACGCCAACGCCAAACGCAGACGCGGAATCCAAACGGGCACATACAAAACTTTTTTTTTTTTTTTTTTTTTTTTACATCCATACTAATTTTAATTTAAAGTGTCTATATCATGATAATTATTCTTCTACTATCATTAGGTTAAGACATTATTTAATATTTAATTTTTGGTGTAGGCCTATTTAACGACAAAAGTTTTTATTAGTTAAGTTAATTATAACTCACACAGATAAATATTTTGAAATAAGTAATAATTGTCATGGTATAAAAAGTGATGAGTTAATTTTTTAAAACAAGTATTAATTTATCACTAATTAATAGGTATTGATTATGTGGTCTTCCTTTATCAGGTACAAATTAATTAGTGATAATAGGTTATTCGAATTTATTCAGGAAAAAAAAAGTTATTTGAATTTGAGATGTGGGAA
The DNA here is from genome assembly GCA_023621385.1 of Quercus gilva. Classification (NCBI taxonomy): domain Eukaryota; kingdom Viridiplantae; phylum Streptophyta; class Magnoliopsida; order Fagales; family Fagaceae; genus Quercus; species Quercus gilva. Next base: position 2,524,959 of record CM042477.1, on the reverse strand, counting down.
AACTTAAAAAGTTAGTCAAAATAACACGCTTGAGCTAGAGGACTGACTTGTGTGAACTATGAACTACGAAACTTTCACAAAGCAGCAGTCATCCATGACATGGACTGGTTGACTATAATGCTGACATGAATTTTTTTTTTTCCACAAAAGCTTCTACGCGGTAATATGAACCTTCGTTGACTCCATGTGTTCCCATTCCCCACCTCATTGCTGGTGTCATCAAGAACACGTGCCAATGCATTTTCCAAAGAATTTAAAGGCTTTTGGGGAAAAAAAACAAAAACTTTCCATTTGTGTTTGTGATGATTACTGGGATTCACATTTAGGAAGGGCATGCAATTAAAGAATTTTATTAAATAAAGATTCTTATTAATAAGTGTTTTTGGGCTGTTGTTAATAAACTATTTTATGGAAGCTTGTTAAGGCTTCCGTTAACGTTTTTCCAATATGAAATTTACAAACTAGTGGGTTTTAGTTAATTTAACTAGTAAAATTTCTGATAGTTGAATAAGAAATTTGAGGTTCAATGTCTGCATATACCAAAAACTGATTGGTGTCTTAGTCTGAAGATAATGTTAAATATTATTATTATTAACAACGCAATGTGTGATACCATGTTGTGTATGCTAGAGTAGAGTGGATGCGGAAGGTGAAGCATAGAATAGGAACACTGAGAACACGAGGGTTACGTGGTTCAGCCTTGACGGCCTACATCCACGAAGGAATCCCTTAAGGGCTACATCTTTATTATATGAGAGTGTAGTACAATAACCTGTGTTATAATGAACCATAACATGAGTATATATAAGCGACTAAACCCTAGACTACTAGTACAAGTAGGATTGGGCTTGGGCCTATTACATTGGGCTAATATCTGTCTAATATATATCTCTAACATCCTCCCTCAAACTCAAGGCGAAAGCTCGATGAAGGCTTGAGGTTGGATAAGCATGAGAAGATCACTTAAAGATGCCTTGAAGAATGCCTTTGAAGAAACCACAATGAAAAATGTGCCAATTGACCAAATTTGGAGTTTCAAATGAAGAAACAGAGTCCAAAATTGGAATCTACGCGAAAAACTGAGCAAGATAGGCCATTTCAAAAATTTTGACTTTTAGTCAAAAGTCAACGCAAAAGTCAAAGTCAATAGATCAGGGTCAAAGTCAACGGCTACAAGGACCGGGTCGGTTCCGGGTTTTCCGGGTCGGGTCACGGATCGGGCTGCAGAGCCGCTGACTCATCCTGATGACGTGGTGCTGACCTGGACTAGGGCTGACGTGGCAAAAGCTTGCGTGGTGCTGACGTGTCTAGATGATGTCAGCAGCAGACTTCAGGCGCGTGTGGCTCGTGAGGGTATTCCACCGGCGCGTGGAGAATTCCGGAAGGCGCGTGCAAGCGCGTGAGACTGAGATTGATGCTCGGACTTCGGGGTTTGGCAGATCGGCGAGCTACGAGGTCGTCATGGTGGCGCGTGTTGCCGAGGAGGATCTGCTCCTGAGGAATCCGAGACGGCGTGTGAGCTACATCGGAAGCGCGTGGTGGCGCGTGAGAACCATATTTGTATAACTAAGTCTATTGAGACTTTTGATTGGCAGCTGAGTAAATATTTAGTGGTTTACGGCTCACATGTAGTATTATTTTATTATTTTGAGAATACATTTTAATATTTTATTTTATATTTTATTATACTTCACTTTTAATGTTTTACTATTTTATATTATTCTTAGTTTTGATAAGAACCATTTTCGTATAACTAAGTCTATTGAGACTTTTGACAACTGAGTAAATATTTAGTGGTTTATAGCTCATATGTAGTATTATTTTATTATTTTGAGAATACATTTTATTTTATATTTTATTATACTTCACTTTTAATGTTTTACTATTTTATATTATTCTTAGTTTTGATAACAATGTATTGTTATTTGTATTTGTTTATTATCATACTTATATGTTTGTTTATGTTAAATTATATTTAATAATAGTAACATGTGTAATTATTATAATGAAGCATTGAGATAACTACAAACTCACTTTAATTGTTTGGCTTTATTTGTAAATAGAACAGTGATAGTTAATGTACGGTTATGTGTAATACTGTGTGTGCAATAATAATTTTTTAAAAAATAATTTTAGTATTATTAAATAATATATGACAAAGTTTTGATCAATTACAAAAACACTGGGTGTGTTTGTGTATCTCTGTGTTGATTTGTCTATGTGGATGTGTTTGTGTGGGTGTGTATGTGTATATATACATATATTAAATATATAAAATAGCGGTAAATCCGAAATGGTACACCGGTATTGACCAGTATTCGAAATATATTGTATCGATGGCCAAACCAGTACAGCTTCTGGTACGGTATTGACTCCTTTGGGTGAAACTAGTGAATGTTTTAATATCCAAGCAATCAAATACTGAGCATATTTGAATCAAGAAAAGCAAGTGCATTGAATCAATAGTTTTGCCAATACTTTCAATGCAGGAATTGTATTATATAAATACAAAAAAAAAAATGCTAAGAATCATGTCTTTGTGGGGTTCATTTGCATGTTTTCTCATGGTGTGGGGGAGTGAAACAATGTCCACCTAGGATTTCCTTGTTGGATCTATCTATACTATTAATAAGAGAATTTTTTGTTTGGCTTTTAACATTTTGCGTACTAAAATACCCTCACACAAATTCTTAAACTCTCTAAAATACCCTTATCTTTTAGTTAAATAATTTTAAATTTGAAAACACAAATCGGTTAAAAGAGTATATACTATTTTTAAAAAAGTTCTTAAGTTTTAGGCTTTTAAACTTTTATCAACTCTCATGTACAAAAATATTCTAAAAATTAGAACACTATCTATATCTCACTTTTAAATATTATTTCACTAAATCCAAAAAAGAAAAAGAAAAAGAAAAAGAAAGAGCCTCATCTCACTTTTAAACATTATTTCATCAAACCCAAAATAAAAAATAAAAAAGGGTCTCATTGCACGTACAAAACGCGTGTGATGAGTCTAGTACAGGTATAATGTTCTTACCAAAGAATTAAAATTAAATTGATATTTTTCATGACTATAATGTCACATTGCCATCCAAATTTTGTACACATCAAGGGAAGGAAAAAAAAAAAATCCAATATTAGGGAAAACAAACTTAATTCATAATTTATTTAATGACTTGTTAAAAGTGTAAGGTATGATTAAACATCAAATCGTTTTTGGTATAAAATAAAAATTCTACTCTAACCAAATTTTGAGCCCGTTTGTTTAGGCGTATTGAGAGAGCTAAACGCCCGTTTATCAAATCGCAGAAATCAGGATATGTTTGGCTGGGCGAAAATCGTGGGATTGCATTTTTGAATCGGCAGATTTTCACGTTTTAGGAAAGGCAATTTCCTATTGCGATTTCGATATCGCGCAATTTGCAAATCGTGATTCCTCCAAATTTTTTTGCTGAAAACCAAAAATAGCCTCCGGCTATTCGATATTGCACCAATCCTCTCCCTTTACCGTTGTGTCTCAAGTCCTCTCCCTTCATCATATATATCCTCAGTCCTTTGCCTCAACGCATCAGCTTCACAAGGATTGGTTCTCTCTTCAATGTTTTTGCTCTGCTCCGTGTATTGTCGTTCTTCATCTCAATTCCAGGTAACTATTCTCCATTACCCATCTTTGAATTTATGATATAGATTTGGGCTTTTGGCATGTTGAGTTTTTGAGATTTGTTGTTTGTTGCTGCTGCTGGTAAGAGCTCTCTCTATCTCTCTGTCTCTGCCTAGTAGTTTTAGCTGCATCTTTTTTTTCAATTTTATGGTATAATTTTTTTGCTTACAACGAAAGTACAACAAGCTAGAGCAGATGTCCAATTGATGCTTGGACTCGTTATTATCCTTTAGATTACTTTGCTGCAAATCTGGGCCACGACACTCATTATTATTTTTTTAAACACTATTCAGAGTTGATTTTAGTTCATAAATTAAGCTACTTTACAATTATTCCCCCAAAACTTGAGTTAGATTAAACTCCCAAGGACAGTGTTATTTAATTTTTTACACCCTGTGCCTGGTATTGTCTAGATTGGTAATGCATAATTCTTTTCAGGACTGAATGTTTTTTTTACCAAGTACTTGGGTCTCGCTAAATATCCTTCCTTGGCATCCTTGTTGTCCTTTTAAATCTGTATCCTTTGGATTACTTTGCTGCAAATCTGGATTTTTGTGTGCAAAATGGTGTACACATTCTAGAACATGGCATGTCACGGGGAAACATACATGTTTAGCTGACATTGTCTTGTTTTATTGGTCATAATATAATGATTACTAGTTTTGGAATCAAGTTAACAATTAAAATTTTTTTTGCCTGTAAACTATTGATACTTAAGCTTTCAATTTTGTGTCATTTGCATTTCACTACCAAGAAAGCCATGATCCAGTAGAACTTTAATTAATTATTTGGGATTGTTAACAGCTCCAAGAATTATTACAATCAAAGTTATTCCCAATTTCTTATTGGATCTTTAATTAAGGATAGGTTGTCTACCTGGAAAAAGGCTTATCCGTTGGGAGTATAATGTTGATGTCCTTTTTGTTTTTTGTAGAAATCAAGTAGAGAATAGGGACCATTTTTTCTTTCAATTCCTTTTCTCTAATAGAATTTGGGTTCATGTCACACATTTGTGCCTAGTATATAAACCCTTGCTGCTATTGGAATGATGTGATCCTGTGGTGTATAAATTGATATGAAGGGTGGGAGATATAAGGTCAATGGTTCTATTAAATCTGCAGAATTTATCTTGACGTCGATTGAGTAGAGCACAATGATGTATTGTTAGAATCTTTTATTCATGCTTTTTAAGATTGGAAATTAGAGCTGGTATATTTGTTTTTTTAGCTGCTCTATACAATAGTCTTTCTGGCTGAGGGGATGAGATGTTTGCAGACTTAAACACAATGGCAAGTTTGATGTTCAGCCATTTGTAAAGGTTTGTTGCAAACTGCCTTGGAAGTGTGTTTGGTGTGTTAAGGTGATTCAAAAGGTTGCTTTACTTGCTGCATGAACGTGTTCAAAGTGAACAAGTAGGCACAAAAGCACAACCAACATGATCATGGCTTGACTTGCACTGCCTCTTCCTAGAGACATCTCGAAGCAGAGCTGTATAATACTTTACTGGGGAAGGCTGAAGTATAAAGTGGTGAGAAAGCTACTTGAGAGTGAGAGTGCCAAGAACTGAGGCTCTAATAACCCTTTTTATTGTGTTGAGGAAACTAAGTAAGACGTGGGGTCCAATTAGTTTGGAAATAATGGGACAATGTTAAAGACAAATTGGAAGATGAGGGATTCTGGGATGAACATGACTTGGACAGACTAAGAAGCAATAGTAGTGGAGAAGGTAGTAGCAGACAAGCAAACGTTGAAAATATACAAGATGAGGAGATGAAATTTGTTCGTGACAAAATAGCTCGATCCATTTTTTGGATTGTAAACAATATTTTTATTATTTCCGTTTTGGTGTTTTGGTTTTTAATTTTTCGGATAAGAACTTCTTTATTATTATAATGGATTGTCCAGTATTGATATTGTTGGCAATTAACATTTTAATATAATTATTGTCCTAATCAGTTTAATATCTTCTTCTTGATGAGTTATTTTTAATATTTTAAATTTGATAAACTTCTCTCTGTGAATTTCAACAACGAAAACATCATTACTGTTGTTATTATTAATGTAATTGATAAGCTTAATTACATATTTTCAATAAAAAAAAAAAAAAACACTGATCACAGGAAAAATGACAATATAACCTTCAAAAAATAGTTAAGTCCTTTTTTGGAATTTACACATAAAACAACTATTTTTAAAACAGCTTATCCAAATGCTTAATATGGCTTTAAAAATAGAAAACGCATATTTTTACATTTTTACCAAACACTTATATGTGATTTTTAAATGAAGTTTTCAAAACGCACGTTTTAAAAACGCTAATTTTTAAAAGGCACATTTTGAAACAGCTTATCCAAACAGGCTCTTTAGTGTATTAAAACATCATTTTGATATGGGTGCATCACTAATACTGCTTTTATTGTGTATTAATTAAAAAGGAAATGTTAACAAATGCCCCAATGGCAATGGTTTAGAAGCTATTTTTAGAAAATTTTTATAGGAATTTATAAAACAATTAATTATTTTGATAATTTTTTATATTTCTCATGAAAATGAGGAAAATTATTAGGTACTCCCAGAGTACCTTAAATACAAAGTCCCCCCTCTTATATGAATGGTGGGTCCCACCATGAATTTAATTAGTGAGACCCACCATTCATATGAGAGGAGAGAGTACACATTTATGGTACTCCGGGAGTACATAATAATTTCCCTGAAAATGATGTCAAAACTTTTTAAATATGGTCTATTAACTATTACCCTAAGGACACCCGTTAACAAGATACTAATTATAATAAGTAATGTTAGCAGCGGTGAAAAAAAAAAGAAAGAAAAAAATTGTGTCCAAACTAATTGAAAAAAAGATAAAAATGAGTCAAAATTCCGAAGTAACTTTATGTTGCTTTCTCATTGCAAGACATTTCGATGGAATTAATAACAACAAAATAGCCTTTTGCTTATTGTACATATTGATTTTGTAAAAGAAATAAATTTTGATAACATCTCCATGGATTTTCTGCCAATAGGCTTTATGTTTTCACTTGATGTTGTACTTATTCATATTGATTAAAAAAAAAAAAAAAAACTTTGATGGAACATCCAGGTTAGTTAAAATATTTTGCGAATGACATTTTCCATTGTATGTTTTTAGACCCCTTAAATACAAACAGATTAACCTAGTTATTTAGCCAAATGATTAATTTAGGTAAATTATTCAGATTTAGGTTAACACAAGTAAATCATATCATTGAAATAGTGCGAAAAATAAATAATACAACGATATGATAATCCAGAAAAACCAAACCAGTAAAAATCTTGGGGAGGAATTAACCTAACTATTCTCAAGGTAAAACAGATCCACTATGAAAGAATTGAAGTTTTACAATAGCAACTTAGACCACTAATATCCTATTGTTATCTTGAGTAGAAAACTTACTACCACGACCAAAGTTTTCAAACCCGGACCGTTCATTGAACCGTAAAAGAGAGAGATTCAAGGTTTTTAAGGTTGAACCGAGGTCGAACCGGGGTCGAACCGTAATGACGTCATAATTAATTTAATAATTATTTTAAATATATAAAAAACATTAAATTAATAAAAAAAATAAAAAAATTAACTAAAATAGTCTAATTCATTTAGAGAATTATCGTTACTTTAATATTAATCTAATACAAGAATTCATTGTATAAATATTATAAAAATATTAAGTAAAAATATCATTACGTTAATTTCTAATCTAGAATATCTACGTCTACAATATTTTTACAACAAATTATAGGTTGATTTAAATTTGAATGTGTCATTGAAATTACTTTTTTGTTCAAATAATAACAACTAATAACAACTCATTACTTAAAATTTATTGTGAAAATATAATAAGCATAACATTTCTCTTTCTAACCCAATACAAATTTAAAATTTTTTTCTTTTTATTCCCTCCCTCCACGGCTCCACCTGCCACTCCACAACAACACATTACGTTTGGATCAACTTTATTTTTTTTAATTTATTTATTTTATTTCCCAAGGCTTCCATTTCCCAAGTTAATCTCCACCACACCTTAAAAAAAAAATCTCTGCACCAAGTCAGAGTCTAACTTTCTACATATTTATTTCTTTTACCTTCTTTTATCTTCTAACTTCATTTCTTCCATCGCTCCTTCATTTCTACATCACATCTTCATTTCTTCCGTCACTCCAGTCTCCAACTTCCCAGTTCATGCCTTTTTTTTTTTTTTATACCTTTCTTTAGTTTTCTTAAACCAATTTACGCACCATCTAGACGGAGTAGAGGCAGGAAAACAAGACAAGGAGAGAAAGAGAAGAAGATTAAGAAAAAAAAGTTCTGGACAGAGAACAAACGAGAGACAAAGCTAGCGAGATAAAGATGATGGGATCTCAATATTTTCAATGTTTGACAGCATCTCATAGTGGTTGAAGTTTCAACCATGGTGATAAGGTGCTATGAGCTTGTAATATATATATATATATATATATTTAGGCGTTGATCTGAACCGTGAGAACCATTCACGGTTCTCAAATCCGGGCGGTTCAACCGCGGTTTGAACGGTTTCGTGCTTTTTGTGCATAGAACAGTTCTGGTGGTTAAAAGAACCGTGTTAGTGAGAGGTTTCCGGTTATCCCAGTTGGACCGTATGGTCCAGTCCGGGTCTGAAAACCATGACCACGACCACATGACAGCTCCGAGTTCACGAACTACTTCTTTCTTGGATTCATAGCAACCACAAGTACTCCCACTTGTGTTTTCTTTAAGCTCTTTATGCAGTAACTAAAGCGATCACCAAACTCTCGACATCAATCTTGATCTTGATAACCCTAAGTATGTAAGAAGGTAAACACCTCTAAATCTTACAAGAGATTTATACACACAGCATAAACAACAACTATAAAACGTGGTTAGGGTTTTTCCTTTTATATTTAAGACAAAACATAAAACCCTATAAGTCATACAGGCTTGGACTAAGTTGGAAAAATCTGTAGAAAAACAATTTGCACGAGCTTCAATCAATCGAGTCTAATTTTCAATCGATTGAGCCTTGCAGATTTACATAATAAATCCTACAGTATACTCGATCCTAACTTTACACATAAACACACTTTGATCAGCCTAATTCTAGACTCTAAGTTTTAACCATGGTTTGCCAACATTACACATTAAAGTTCTAATACATTTAGATCCTAAATCCTTAGAACCTAATAGCCATAAATGACAATAGCTAAGGGGATTCATAATGGTTTATCCATGATTGACAAGAAGATTGAAAATTGCTCAGGCACAAACTTATGATTATGAGAAAATTACTAGTTTATAAAATGTGGACATGTTTAACATGTTAGAGATGAAGAAAATTATATGATATATGGCCAAGCATTAGAAAATAAAATACCAACACATTTCCCATATTTTTGGCTCTGCAATAGAAATGCCAATATTATTAAAAAGGTGTGGTTTACATCTACAAGTAATGGTGTCAACTCCAAAAACATAACAAGAACTCTAGACATGCATATGATAATTAACTGGTCATAAGATATCCAATTACGCTTGTTCAAATAGTTGTTTCACATTGTAAGGGCCTGTGACATTTGGTTCTCCACTCCATATCAGCTCAGCTAATTGCCTGTTCGCTGCTTCAGTAGTATGGCCACCATCAAACCACACATATACACCAGGATCACTGCATACCTTAAATGGTTCTTTTCCATTTCTCCCTCCTCCACAATTCATTGCCCTATATGGTCCACTGCCACAACAGGCATCCTTACCATTCTCGAAGCCTTAAAAACACAAAGGAAAAGAGTTACAACAAAGATAGATTGGTAAGAGCAATGCAAGGGAGTAGGGACAACTTTGTTCACCATTTTTTTTTTCTTTCTTAAAAGTTTTGATTGAAACACTTTTACTATAACAAACTATAACAACACAATGTACATATAATAAACTATTATGAATAGTTGTGACAATTTTTGTGACAATAAGTTTAGGAACACGACAATTTTCATAATTTTTTCACCACTTCTAAAGTGGTGTATGTGTGTTATGCTTGGTGCTAATAAAAGTGATCTTAGTGGTGGACTCATATGAAAGTAATATTGTTTGAATTACAATTTACCACGTCAATGATTGTAAAAAAGATAGTGAAAATTGTTGTGCCCCTAGCATTAATGTATTGTTTTTGTAAAGGTAAATCCAACTTGTTTAAAGCATAATATGCAGATTGTGGTCATAGCCTACCATATTTTGAAGCGTTGTTCACTTTGTCTAGAAGCGCATTGTAGTAATCAAAGATTGAATACTTGAAACCTGGTAACTTGCTCTCTAACTTTTTAAGGGCATTGGCTAGACCTCTGTTTTGTAGTCTTGCAAGAGCTGAGGGTTCTTCAGCACACTTGCCACCGAGTTGGGGATTCATTGCTTTCATGGCTGGTAGGAAACCCAAAGGTCCTGCATTCTGAAATGCAATTTTCCTTCCTCCTAAACCATATAAGTCCTGAAAAAGAAAAAAAAAAAATTTTGAAATAAAAAACAGACGAACTTATTGAACACTGTCTTTGTACTAAAATAGTTCCTCAAATTAATTTTTTTCAAAGTGATTAACTTACTTTCAGAACACAAGTCAAGTTGCCTATGACAATCTCCACGTATTTTATTCGGTCAGACTGAGAAGCATTAGGGTACTGTGAAGAAAAGCTGAAGTAATCGTTGCCTCCAATGCTAAACAAGTACACAGCTTTCTTCACCACCTTCTTGGCTTTTACATCACCTAATTTCTGCCTTAGTGACTTCACTACAGCCTTAAAATAGCTTAGCTGCGCTGGGAGATTTATCTGGAGAGAAAAAGGAAAATTAAGCTAATTAAGAGTAAAATGTCCTTGCATTACTATATTTTATCATTGATTTTTAAGCAAGACAACCCACTTTCAAGAGCGCTTTTATTTCCATGATTTTCAGTTACGTTGTAGCACAAAGTTTCCATCCAGCGAGTAGGCCATATATATATATATATATATAGAGAGAGAGAGAGAGAGAGAGAGAGAGAGAGAGAGGTGCCTCTTATGCCTCCTATTCTGTATATTGGGTTTCTGTACCAAAAACTTTCATATCTTATACCAGTGATATTCTTTGAATAAAATCAAGATTCGGTATTGTAGAAGTTGTTGCCTCATTCCTGTAATCAAAGGTGCTAAATGGGATTTTGAAGTGTGTGGATTGGAGGTTCACATTATTGCAGTTCATTGTAAAGGAAGTCTGTGGGGTTTAGATCTCAGTTCGGTAACTGAAGTTAGATTTACTACGAATACGATTATTATTGATTGTAAATCTCCATCTTATAGTGAAACTGTTACCTTGGGATTGATTAGATAAACTCCCCCTAGGTTTTTCTTTTGGAATAGTTTGTTTCATAAGGTTTTCTGTGTCATATATATATTTTCCGTTGTGCATGTTATTGATGCTTGTTTGTTTAACCTAAAACTTTCATAATGGATTTAATTAACAAATTGGCCTTAAAATTGGGTAAACATAGTTTTTGACAAGGGCCTAAGTCTAAAAATAAAAAAAAATAAAAAAAAATATGTTACAATGTCTTTTACCGTTTGTCAAACATGCCCTTTGGCATTTTTCAAAACAAAAAGAAAGTTACCTACATGGGTAAATACCATTTAATGCCATTTCCCCACTTATATGAAGTGGCATCATCATACATTCTTTGAATGTGAGTAATTATAGAATATTCTCGGAGTACAATGAATGCATACTCTCTCATTTCGCATATTAGTGGATTTTACTAATTAAATTCATGACGGAATTCACAATTCTTTTGAGAGGGGGAAGTGTACATTTATGGGACTTCTAGAGTATTCCAATAATTCTCCTTCGAACATGCCCTTCTTCTATTATAATATCTTTTATTTCCAATAACAAACATTACTATTCCTAATGTACCAAATGTGCTGTAAGTTCTATTGTTTTTTCTTGAACAAAAAAATTGGTGATGTTGACTCCACCCATGACTAATTCTTAAATGGAAAATGATCTACATACCGTTCCAGGGTGAGTTTGAACAAGAACACCTGCTCCAGCTGAAGCAAAGTTAGCCCCATAAGTGAAACGATGTGCAATTGGTTGTAGGTATGGTGGAAGTATAGGCAACATGGCAATCTGGGCTGCAACCATTGTAAGAAAAAAGTGTTAACAAAAACCAATCTGCATCATGTTATAGTAACATATATGATGTGTTGCTTACCAATAAAGTCTGGGACTAAACGGCCATCAGAGAGTCTCCCAGTGGAATGGTTGAAGTAGGTTTCTCCATATGGCCAAGAAATTGATCCACCTTCCACACTACTACCATTGAGGTACTGGTTGTTGCCTGGATCAAAGAGTGAGTCCCCAAATACGAACAAGGTCTTATGTTCTCCATTTGGCTTGGATTGAACATGGCAGCTGGTTAGGTTGAGAAGGCTCACAAACACACAGAAAAAGTAGCTTAGACTCGCCATTAGCTAATATGTCTCAACTTTTATGCAAAGCCTCACTGTGTGGTGGATTCCTCTTAACACTCCCCCACCTTTTATACATCCAAAATTCTAGCACGGCGACAAACTTCAATGCATATTCTTTTTTCTTTTTCTTTTTTTGGTAACCATTCACAATTAATGACATAATTTATTATGACTATAGCAACATTATCTTTACTTGATTTCGTTATTAACATCACTTTTATTACACGACTATTTATAGTTTTTATTTCATGATTAATTAATGGCATGATTTCTCATGAACATTATAATTTTTTTTTTTAGGAAAACATTATCTTCATTTGAATTCACTAATATATAACATAACTTTTATTAAATGACTATTTATAGGTTTTTTTTCACAATTAATTAATGACATGATTTATTGTGAATATTATTTTCACTTGAATTTGCTATTAGCATCACTTTAGAACTATGAGTAGGAAACATGAAAACGAGTTTAACCTTAGGTGGATTTATTATAACTACCCATTTGTTTTTTATAATTGTGTACAAAGCTTTTTTTTTTTTTTTTTTTTGTGTGCGTGCGTGTGTGTAATAAAAGTAAGGATAATAATGAATTCAAGTGAAAACAAAATATTGCTATAATCCTAATAAAAGAGGTATAATAAAAGTAATGTTAATTGCAAATTCAAGTGAAATAATGTTCAAGTGAAATAATGTTAATAATGTTCTTTCTCAAAAAAAGTGAAATAATGTTAATAGCAAATTTGTTATTAACCTTATTCTGTCCACTTGAGATCACCTCTGTTATACCTCAACAGTACAACTCATTGCTTCTACTGTTAAAAGCACAAAAAATATAGCAAAAACAGAGCAATATAGATCTAAAAGTATATTTGTAAAAATTACGAAGTTATGGCTCAAGAATACTCTTCCCTTCCTAAGAACGTTCTTGAACTAATCAAATCCAAACAAAATTGTCATATTCACACAAATCCCGAGAAAGAAGGAAAGAGACTTGACCACCACCAGTCCAAACATGGAGAACACTCTTCAAACACATATTCAATGGATAAGACAAATAAAAAATTATACATGCGAGCTACTGCAATATTTGAATGTTTTAGTTTACTGCTATTTTATTGGCTTGGCTAAAGAAATTAATACTGAACATATTTGAGTCAAGAAAATTATGCGCATAAAATTAATAGTTTTTCCAATAATTTTAATCCATAATTTTATTCATATAAATATAAAAATATGCAAAGAATCATGTCTGTTGTTGGGGGGGTGGGGTTTGGTGTTGTTGTTCATTAATTTGCGTGGTGTCTCATAGTGTGGGTGTGAAACAAAGTCTCCAGGGATCTATACAGTTATGATGTGCTTACCGGTTAAATTAAAATAAAATTATTCAGCAAAAAAAAAAAAAATTTTTGATATTTTTCATGACTATTATGTCATATTACCATCCAAATTCTTTACACATCGAGAGAAGGAAAAAACAAATAGAGCACTAATTTTTTATAATGGAGCAATATTAAGTACAAAACTTTATTCATGACTATTTTATATCTTGTTAAAGGTGGTAAGTTATAATTAAAATAACATTATTTTCATATGGATCTATCATTTATACTACTTTTATTATTTGTCAATCACAACAGGTCAGATCAACGGTTAGGATGCACGAACATTTCATTTAGGGTGCCGTACCCGTGTTGTATCTGTGTCGTACTAGTGTCATATCGGTATCATAATTGCTGTTTTATGTTATAATTTTTCAAAAATTACTTGTGTCACTGTGTTGTATTTGTGTTTGTGTCCGTGCATCCTAGATCAACAGTTGCGAAAAAATTGTGTCTAAACTTTTTGGAAAAAAGAAGAAGAAGATGAGTCTAAATATCAATGTAACTTTATGCTGCTTTCTCATTGCAGGTCATTTCCATGGAATTTATAGGAATAAAATAAACTTTTTCCTGTTGTACATATTGATTCTGTTATTTAAAAAAAAAAAAAAAATGATAACATTTCCATAGATGTTCTGCCAATAGCCTTTATGTTTCACTTGATGTTGTACTTGGACATGTTGATTTTATAAAAAAGGAAAAAGAAAAACTTTGATGGAACATCCAGCTTGGTTACAATATTTTATTGAGGACATTTGCTACAAATGACAATTGCTAAGCGGATTCATGATGGGTTTGTCCATGATTTACAAGAAGATTGAAAATTGCTCAGGCATATAATTATGATTATTAGAAAATCACTTGTTATTAAATGAAGATAAAGAAATTTATGTATATATGATCAAGCATAAGAAAATGAAATACCAACAAATTCCCCCGCCCCCCCACCCCCCCCCTTTTTTTGTCTCTGCAATAGAAATGCTTGTATTATTGAAAGGGAGCGGTTTACATCTACAAGTGACCGTGTTTCCTCCAAAAGGCAAAAACATCTCAAGAAAGATAGATATGATATTAAATATTCATAAAGAGTTATATTCAGCAAAATTATGCATGTTCAAATAGTTGTTGCACATTGTAATTTTTGGGACATATTAATTCATCACTAATTGATAAATAGTCAGTTATATGGTCTCCCTTTATTTTTCTGTGTTGGACTAGGCTTAAGCTGTCTAGTGTCTACTGTCACGCCTAATTGAGCTTTTCTGTTTTTTGAAATTCAATTAGTTCTAGCATCCATTTGGATTGATATTGGTTTAATTCACTTAATTTAGATGTTTTTAAAGAAGGGAACAAGGAAATGATTTGAGATTCACTTGACAAATCGAGATTCGCTTGAGATTGATTGCAATCTTGACATCATTCGAGCGATCGAGTCTCAAGATTTTTAAATTCTAGATTCAAGAACATGATCGACTTAATCCTTGGTATTTGTGCCATACATTTCTAAAGTATATAAGGGAACTCTAAGTGCAAAATGTGAATTAATTTTCTGTGGGAGAGACTGTCGCATTAGATGTGCACTTAGGTCTCAGGGTTTTTTGTCAAGTGAATATCTCCATCACCAACAACATCGAAGAATTAGAAGATTGGTGAAAGATTGAAGTTGCTACAACATCTACAAATATATACATATACACACAAGTAGGTACTTGAAATCACGGACTAGATTGTTTGTGTGAAGAGATCCATAGTGGAAGAGTTCTAGTGGAGGTAGCAAATTGGAATTAGGGTTAATTGTACTAGTATAACTTTGATTTCACTAGTGCATTCTTTCATTGAGAGTAGACTTTAAACCCTCAAAGTGTTCTTCCTGTCAGAATTTCCCTTTGTAACCATATTGTTATTTTATTTGATTTTCAACACCTCAATTACTGCAATTTGCTATAAAATGTCAACATATTTATCATGTTAAAATAAAAAAAGTTATGTGAAATATGGTCAAGCATAAGAAATTGAAAGACTAACAAATTTCTCCTTTTTTTTTTTTTTGGCTCTGCAATAGAAATGAGTATATTATTCAAATGGAGTGGTTTACATCTACAAGTGACGGTGTTACCTCCAAAAACATAACAAGAAAGCTAGATATGATTTCGACTGGTCACAAATAGATATACTATTATGCATGTCCAAATAGTTGTTGCACATTGTAAGGGCCTGTGACATTTGGTGCTCCACTCCAAATCAGCTCAGCTAACTGGCGGTTGGCTGTTTCAGTAGTATGGCCACCATCAAACCACACATACTCACTAGGATTACTGCATAAATCATATGGTTCTGTTCCATTTCTTCCTCCTCCACAATTCATTCCCCTATATGCCCCACTGCCACAGCATGCAGCTTTCCCATTCTTGAAGCCTAAAAAAGCAAAAAAAAAAAAGTTACAACAAAGATAAAGGTAAGAGCAATGTTAGGGACAACTTTTTTCCCAATTGCTTTCCCCCTTAAATTGTTATGGTAGCAAATTATGATTGGAGCAACATCATTTTCACATTGTAGCATTTTTATTAAGTACCAATCACAAGACACCAATTTGAATGGTTGTGAAAAATTGTGTCCTTAGATTTATTGTAAGAATAAGTTTAGGGACAGTGATTTCACAATTTTTTCAGAACTGCTATAGTGGAATGTTATGATTGGTGTTAATAATGTCAATAGTGAGCTCATATGAAAGTGATAATTTGAATTACAAGTTGTCACATCAATGATTGTAAAAAAGTGTTAGCAATATGGATCAGAGTAAAACAAATTCTATTGAAGATAAAGTTCCAAGTGAAGATAAAGATAAATCTCCAAGTAACAATAGATAGCAGATGGTTTAGTTTCAAATATGTTTGCCTTAGCTATGTAGATATGGATAAGTCGTATAGTAGATAAGCTTGTTCTGTTTTCTATATTGCCTATAGTGTCAATCAACTATGTCAATTCCTTCATGCTCCAACTACAGTGCATCTCATAGCTGCCAAGCATGTCCTACACTATCTAAAGGGAACTGTTGATTATGGATTGCACTATACTAAGGCTCACTAAAATTGAATGGTTTTTGTGACTCAGATTGGGCTGGTAGTCCTGATGACAGAAAATCTACTACTGGTTATGCCATTTATGTTGGTCCTTGTCTTATATCTTGGACAGCTAAAAAGCAACCAGATGTTGCACGTTCAAGCACTGAGGCTGAGTATGGTTCAATGGCATTTGCTATTGCTAAACTATATTGGATTAGAATGCTACTTAAGGAACTAAGCATTCCTATTTTTACAATGCCATGCTTATGGGTGGACAGCATTGGTGCACTGTCTCTATCCTCTAATCTTGTGTTCCATGCTAGAATGAAACACATTGAAGTGGATTATCATTTCATCAGAGAAAAAGTTTGTAATAAGTATATTGCTGCCCATTATATTTCTTCATATAACCAGCCAGCAGATATTTTTACCAAGGGCTTATCTTCTTCTTGATTTTTTATCTTTGAGGACCAAGCTGATGGTTCATTCCCTCCCCATCAGCTTGCGGGGGACTGTTAGCAATATGGATCAGAGTAAAACAAATTCTACTGAAGATAAAGATAAAGCTCCAAGTAACAATAGATAGCAGATTGTTTAGTTACAAATATGATTGCCTTAGCTATATAGATATGGATAAGTTGTATAGTAGATAAGCTTATTCTGTTTTCTGTTGTAATCTCCTTTGCAAATATCTTGCTTGTAATTATATATAAATGAAATACACATAGAAAGTTTGGCTGTTGACTTGAGCCAGCTTCCGTTCACACTATGTTAAACATCAAGCACCGTCTCTCTCTCTTTCTCTGGAAATCCCTAGATATCACTTTGTAGAGCCACAATTTGACTAGTGTTCTAGAAGTTTATTTGGACAAGAAATAAATAAGCTATAGTCTATAAGATTGTAGAACTGAAACTATAGAGACAAGAAAAAAGGATACTCTAGAAGCTGTCATGGGTTAGAAATTAAAAAATTAAAAAATTAATTTTCACCATCTATAAGATTGTATTTTTTGGAAATACGTGTGAGTGAAAAAGTGTGTGGAAATATGTATAATGTTGTTTAAAAACTGAAAACATGTGTTTAAACACATGTACCAAATGGGCCCTAAATGAAGCTAGAAGCTTCAATGTCGGTTACTTAACCGACCTCCAACTTGTATAAATAGGAACTTTGGTTCCCACTTGTGATAAGTGAAGTGGTGTGAGGTGAAGTGAAATGATGTGAAGCAAGTGAGGTGAAGGGTGTCAGCACTGTAAAGTAAAGAAAAGTAAAGAAGTAGTTGTGTCATTGTGTTAGTAGCTAGGCGTCTAGAAGTAAGGTGTAAGGTCAAGTGTGTGCAAGTGTATTTAAGGATAGTGTGTGTGAATGTAAAAGTGCAGTGTGTGCACTGGTGCAATAATAGTGCTTGTAAAGGGTTGTAATTAAAGATAAAATTGTATTTGTTCACGTATTTTACTCAACACACTACTCTTTCAAACTAAAAGACGGTGAAAATTTGTTGTCCCTAGCACTAATGCATGGTTACTCTAAAGGTAAATCTAACAAGGCAGAAGCATGATATGCAGGTTGTGGTCACAGCCTACCATATTTTGAAGGGTTGTTCACTCTGTCTCCAAGCGCGTTGTAGTAATCAAAGATTGAATATTTGAATCCTCGTAACTTGCTCTCTAATTTTTTAAGCACATTGGCTAGAGCTCTGTTGTGTAGTCTTGCCAAAGCTGAGGGTTCTTCAGCACACCCACTACCAAGTTGGGGACTCCTTGCTTTCATGGCTGGTAGGCAACCCAAAGGCCCTGCATTCTGAAATACAATTTTCCTTCCTCCTAAATCATATATTTCCTGAAAAAGAAAAATGTTAAAAATAAAAAACAGACCAACTTATTGAATACTGTCTTTGAAGTAAAATACTTCCAAAAAATAATTTATTCACAGTGATTTTCTTACTTTGAGCACACCAGTCAAGTTGCCTATGACCATCCCCACGTATTGTCTTCGGTAGGACTGAGAAGCATTGGGGTTCTCTGAGTAAAAGCTGAAGTAATCGTTTCCTCCAATGCTAAACAAGTACACAGCTCTCATCAGCACCTTCTTGGCTTCTACATCGCCTAGTTTCTTCTTTAGTGACTTCACTACAGCCTTAAAATAGCTTAATTGCGCTGGGAGATTTATCTGGAGAGAAAAGGACAATTATGCTATTAAGAGTAACATTTCCTTGCATTACTATGTTTATCAGTGATTTTTAAGTAAAACTGCCCACTTCAAAGAGTGCTTTTATTTCCATGATTTTCAGATGTAGCACAAAGTTTCCATCCAGCTAGTAGGCCAAACCGACAAAGACAAAAGGCTTTCCTTCAATTTTTTGATGTAAGAACAAAGCATACATTTTACAGACTAATGTGTCAACTTATCAACTACAAAAAAAATGTAATTTAAAAATTGAGAAAATAGACAAAATCCCCTGTTGTTTTCCTGATAACAAGGAGCCTCCTTGAGGTTTTGTGTGTAATACTTAACCTCCAACGCTATTGTTTTATGTAAAAATGCATCTCTAAATTTAGACATGCCATCAAATGAGGAACTCATTGTTCATTTGAATGGATGTTTAACGGGTTTACAGATAAAAGAAGTGTTTTATTGATAAACCACATAGGAGGTTTTGTGTTCTTTTTCCTACATTATATTATGTTGTCGATGAGGCACTAATTGTTTAGGATTCACGGACACTTCATTTGAGGTGCCTTACCTGTGTTGTAATAGTGTCCTAATTGTCATAATTGTAAGCCTTTTATATAAAAATTAGTAGTGAATTTGTTGGTTATAACATAAATTGGACCCAAATTCATAAGTTAAGCTTTTGGATTATGTGCTATCCTATATTAATTCCTCCCATGGAATCTCACAAACAAACTTCAGCATTTTTCAAAACAGGAAAAAGGTCACAAACCCATTTAATGTCATTTCCCCACTTATCTTTAGCAGCATCATCAAACATACCGTTCTTAGTTCTACTGTTTTTCTTGAACAAAAAAGGTGGGAAGCTGAATCCACCCATAACTAAGTCTTAAATGGAAAATGATCTTCATACCGTTCCAGGGTGAGTTTGAACAAGAACACCTCCTCCAGCTGAAGCAAAGTTAGCCCCATCAGTGAACTGATGTGCAATTGCTTGTAAGTATGGAGGAAGTATAGGCAATTTGGCAAACTGGGCTGCAGCCATTGAAAGAAAAAAAGTGTCACAATTGAAGTACACAAACCAATCTACATGTTATAGCGAGGTAATATGATGTGTTACTTACCAACAAAGTCAGGGACTACACGGCCATCAGAGAGTCTCCCAGTGGAATGGTTGAAGAAAGTTTCCCCATATGGCCATGAAATTGATCCACCTTCCACACTAGAATTGAGGTACTTGTTGTTGCCTGGATCAAAGAGTGAGTCCCCAAATACAAACAAGGTCTTCTGTTCTCCCTCTGGCTTGGACTGAACATGGCAGCTGACTGGGTCATCATCAAGAAGGCTCACAAACACACAGAACAGGTAGCTTAGACTCACCATCAGCTAATATGTATCAGCTTTATGCAAAGCCTCACTATTGGTCCTCCTCTATTGCTGGATTCCTCTAAATCACTCCCACTTTTGATGTATCCAAAATTCTAGAATATATAGCGACATTGACTTAAAAAAGATTCTTTTTTCTCTGTTCATTTCTTTTCTCAGTAAGGGTGTATATGATGTTATGTTTTATATTATATTTATTAGTGTCTTTATAGTATAATACAGGCTTTGAGTAATACAAAGCAACAATTTCGGTATTCATAAAAAATAAAATAAAATAATTAAAAATACAAATTATTTTATAAAAACTTTTATCAATTGTTAATATAGTAATTGATTATTATTAAATAAAAAAATAATATTAATAGTGTGTCTAAATAAAAATCAATGTAAAATTGATCACATTAAAATTTTGTAAAAATATTATAAAATAATTTGTGCATATAACATTACTTATAATTTTCTTTAACATCTATTTACAGCTTTTTTTTTTTTTTTTTTTTGCCATGATTTATTCTGATTGTAGCTTTTTTTTTAATATATATAAAAAAAAAAAAATCAGCATGCAATTATAAAGATTATTTGTGTTTTCAAATTTATCGAATAACGTAATTGTTGCTTTGCAGTGATCCGCCCAATGTGATCAGTGGTCAGAAAGCATGTGAATACGTAAATTTTGTTGGACGTGCCCACCAATGGAGCCATAAATGTGGACTAATTATTGTTGTGGTCGCCATTGTAAGTAAAAGCTTAAAGTGTCCCTTTGGTTCGGCTCTCTTTGGGCCCAAAAATCACGTTCTCTAGCCCAAACTTTGATCAGTGGCCGTTTCCCTTTCTTATTCCATTTTTGTTTTTTGGGATTTTTTATTAGTAGTTGGTACTGCTGGTTTTTCACATGTCGTGTGTGGGTTTTTGAAACAATGAAGAGATAAAAATAATCAGGGCAGTGGCGGGTTGTTCATGGAAACATTCGGCCATGGCTAGGGGCTTCGGTAAGTGAACAAGAAGGAAGTAAAACAAGAGAGAGAACCTGTTGGGAATTGGGAAGAGATAAAAAGTTGAAAAAAAAGGAGAGTGATAAAGCATGAAACTTAATTGTTTGGAGTGAAGTGTTGCCTATTGGTGGAGTAAATTTTTCTAAATAAGATTTGTGGGTTAAATCTTAGAATAATGATATGTCCATAATATTTTTATAACAATAAATTTTAGGTGACAAAATGTTATTGGATATCATTTGAACTATGCCACTTTTTACTTACCATTAATAGCTTGCTATCTAAAATTTATTGTGAAAATATTATATATGTAACATTATTTAATTTTATTTTTGAATATAATATTATTTGGTTTTATCAGCTACTAAAGCTGGTCAAATATAAATGCACTATGAACAGAATTAGTATGTATTTTATCATTTTTGCACCATCATTTTTGAATTTGTGCTCATGAAAAATTAAAGAATTAACTACTATTGATAAAAATTCATTGATAGTAATAACAAATAATTATGACATTAAAAAAAATAATTAAGACAAAAAAAGAAGAAGAAGGCGAAACCATAAAAATAAATGAAATTCTCTTTATATATATATATATATATATATGTATGTATGTATATTTATCATTTTTGGTAATTTATACTTCAAACCAAAATTTTGATAGGTGCTAGCCAAAGTGCCAAACACTCTGTTTTTTTTTTTTTTTTTTTTTTTTTTTTTTTTTTTTTTTTTTTCCAAAAAACACATTTTGACAGCTTTTATCAAACATTCAAGTATTCAACTATTTCAAAAATCATATCTTCATATTGGCACTTTTTAAAATCACTACTTTTTCAAAAATCACAATTTCAAAAAGTCGAACCAAACTCACCAAAAATTGAGGCATGGTAAATATATCTGTTTTCCTTCAAATACTTAGGTCACATTTGGTACTTTTACATAAAGTATTTATAATTATTTTTGAGTAATTTATAGTTAAAATTTGATGTTAAAACTTAACATAGTTACTTTTAGCTCCCTTGGCCCAAAGAGATCTAAAAAATTGGAAATGACCAACCAATCCACCATATGGCTTCTCCTAAAGTTGAAAAAAGGGAAAGAAAAAAAAAAGGAAGAAGAAAAAGAAGAAGAAAGAATAACTTTTTAATTAATAAATACCTAAACTCAACTATTGCAATCGTGAGGGTTAGAGGATTCTAATGCTAGATGTCTCATGTGGAAATATCATAACGTGTTAGTTCAACTACAGGATTCTTGGGGGTGCTACCATATTAACAATTATATTTTCTTGACAAGAAAATGCTTAAACTTTGAGATTGAAAAATATATAATTTAATTTTTTACCAATTTAAAGAGTAATTTCAGTTATAAAAAAATTACAGAAATTGGAGGGTAATTATGGTATGTTTGGGTGCTATAATAACTATGAGAACTAAGAAAAAATATTTTCTGAAAATAATCTTTTATTTATTATTTTTATAGTTTTGGTGAGTAAAATATAATATTGAGTAATTTTGATAAAGTTGAATGTAAAGCATTTACATATGTGTCAAATTATTTATGATTCTTTCATTTTTTTTAAAGGTTAATATATATATATATATATATCTAGGGTTGGGTTCAAGTTACACCTAGTGTAACTCTAAGTAATGTTATACCACTCAATATTTTTTAATTGTATGCGAATATTGACAAATCCACCGTTAGATTTCATTATCTTTGTATATTCTTTATGCTTGCAAAATTTCGAGGTGATAAAAAAAAAATATACATGTCATCAATCAATTGTTATAATTCAAATTTTTATATTTTAAAATAATGCATAAAATATGAGTTTATGGATCAAATGGTAAATAGCATCCGATTGATATGAAAATTAGTATGCATGTTAAGAACATATAAAACATGTAATTCAACGGTTAGATTTTCAAAATATTAATTCAATAACAACTTATTGGGTGGTGTAACATTGCTGAAAGTTACACCAAGTGTAACTTGAACTCAACTCATATATATATATATATATATATAGGGTCACAATTTGGAGCCCAAGCCCAACAAAGGTCTGAGTCAAGGTCCAAAAAGCCCAATTCAATAAATTTCTAGAGAGCGAATTGAAGAGCTAGAGTTAAGCAAGATTGCAAACGGCTAAAATGGCATTCAACTCAAAAGCATGCAAGCACACCACATGTGAAAATGGACCAATGCCCCATCTGAGAAGATCCTTACTCGTTGTTTTTCATTCTTATTCTTTTACAAGTGGAATTTTGTGTCTCCTTCATTTTTTCCTCCCTTTCCCTACAAGGGGGGTCTTTTTCATTTTATATTCATCCACAGATCATCTTGATCATACACTTGTCATCCATTTGAGTTGCTACTTGAGTACCTGTCCCATCAGCCACCTTCTCTAGCCTTTTGTGAGTTGCTGTTGCCAATGTAACACTATTCAGGGGTCTCTTCCACATAAATGAGGCAGGAAAGTGGTTGATGGGCATTTAATGTGGAGGCAGTAGCTTTTCTGTTAGACATTTCTGGGCCTTTATCTTTTCTGCACGTGTAGGGATCTTCCTCGCCATAAAAATCCTCTGGTGGACCTCCTAAACTGCTGAGGCACAATGCCGACCAGTATTTGATAACATTCGAGGGTGAGTTCCCCTTGAACAACCTCAATTCGTTCTGTCTTTTACAGTCCTGGGCCTGGGACTTCTCCCAGTTGCTCACCCCTCCTCGGATACTCCATGCTTAAGATAGGGCCTAAGGCCTAGCGTGCATTATGGGCTTTTACCCCTCACAATAGTCCCTCAAAATTCTAGCTTTTCCCTCGCATCCGAGGGGAAAATGATGGATTTTGGCCAACTTCAAAGTCAACCAAAGGGAACATCAAGAGCCTTCGAATTAACACATGGAGGGCACGGCTCTGTGTGTGTCATAATCGTAATTAATTGCTTCGGAATTCGTAAGGGTTCATTAATTGCTCCAGGAGGCGTTATATCTCCTACATCTATTGGTGAGGTATTAATCTGACGGCTGATATTTTTCCTCAAGTTTGGGTGGGATAACTCCCACCCAACTTTTCGACTCCTATATAAAGTGTTAGAGGAAATCATTTCTCCCTCATTTTAGAAACTCCCAGGCTTTCTAGTGATCATTAGTGCTCCAATTTATCAAACTGATCAAATCGCCAATGGTCTTGCTATCTTTACTTCAGGAAAACTTAGAACTCCTCTTACAGGATCTCGTGGATTCCTTCACACCCTAGTTTGTGTAAGTAATAATTTCTTTTGATTTGTTGTTTTTTTGTCAGCCATCCCGCTCGGCTTGTGAATCTTTATGTCTCCATCCGTGGACTATAGTGGCCACCCTTTTAGTTTGTAAAAATGGGTAGATTCGAGAGCTTAGTGGACTCCCCTGCTAAAATAGAAGCCTTCAAGAGAAAATACCATATACCCCAGGGAGTTAACCTACGCTACTGTTCCACATAACAAATAGAAACCGACCGAAAAGAGGGAGAGGTTGTTATCCCCATGATAGCCTTTATAGAGGGAGGAATGACCCTCCCAATGGGCACGGTAACTAGGGATTACCTCTTTAATCATAGGTTGTGCCACCACCAATGTGCGCCCAACTTATTCAGAGTTCTGGGTAGCATTGATGCTCTAAATGAGCATTTGGGGCTGCGGCTCACCTGGCATGATGTGGTGTACATGTACAAGTGCCATTCCCAAAAAACTGTTGGATATTACTTAAGATCCCGCTTGGACGTGGTAAGGATGATATCGTGTTTGCCCAAGTCAAATAAGGATATGAAGGATGATTTCCTCATAGTTTCAGGAGCGTGGCACAATGGTGTTCACTGTCCAGTCTGAGTGGGGGAACCAAATGGGACGCCTTAGACTTAGGCTCCTTAGTGATAGATTTGAGCTCAACACCCCCAACTTTGCACTGTTTTTTCCCTTTTTTTTTTTTTTTTTTTTGATGTCTAACCGTTTTCTCTTGCTCGGCGATGTTTACAAATAGAA
Organism: Quercus gilva; assembly: GCA_023621385.1. Lineage (NCBI taxonomy): Eukaryota > Viridiplantae > Streptophyta > Magnoliopsida > Fagales > Fagaceae > Quercus > Quercus gilva. The sequence continues at coordinate 2,499,755 of CM042477.1, read as the reverse complement.
CACACGTAGCCCCCCGGCTCAACTTGACCAACGTCCAAACTCTCAACTACTTGCTGCAATCTGAAATCTTTGCGAGCGAGGATGGGCAATTACGGGCTGTTCACCTGATATTGGACTTTCAGCCCATCTTGGACACGTTTTTAGATGTAGGTAACGCGATAAGGGTGAGAGACCGCTGCATCAATCGCATAGACGTATCTCGGCCAAACTTCTCAGCTGACTACGATCTACCCCAATAGCATATCCTGTTCCCCCGGGTGCTCCTCTGGTCGTTCAGCCGATCCATCAAATTCCTACTGAAGCATCTACAGTTGGAGAGGGGATCGTTTCTTCAAACCGTTCACTTGACGAGGAAATTGACAAGTTCCAATTTGAAGAGGAAGAAAACTGAGGCAAGAAAGTGATTTCATTGTCAGACACCGAGGACGAACTGGACCAACATTCCAGTGTTCAAGCTCCCTTACTGGTGATTTCTCACCCAGAGGACTCTTTTGAGGAAGAGGAAGAAATGTCTCCAAACAAGGGTGGTATAGCTCTGCGAGCACTGATGGCGGTGAGGGGAAAAGGATCCGCCTCAAAGGACGCCCCTAAGATCCAAGTCACCACCAAACTTCCACCTCCCCCTCTCTTCCAGTGACCTCAACCAGTCGGCAAACCATTGTCGATATGAAAAAGAAACGGAAGGAGTCAGAGGTACAAGAGGTGGATGAGGGTGAAATGATCCCTCAGAAGGAGGCGAAGAAGCCCAGACAAGCGAGGGATAGGTGAGCGTCCTCCGTGGATAGTAGAGAGGATTCTCAAGGTGTTGATGTGCACCGACCACCATTAATCTGGGCCTCCAAACTAGAAGTGGATGGCGCCCCTATACTTTCGGACGCCTTGGTCCGGAGTTACCAGGGAGGACAAGCGGGCCATATTGCTAAGGCTCTCGAGCAACCCCTCCTCTTGTTGAAGGACATGGAGGTATACAGGCGCTTTAAGCAGCCAGATCTCTTTCTATCCCTCAAAAGGGATTTGGCCATGGTAAGCTATTAAGGTCAATTTTGCATTCTATCCTTGGACAATCCATTTACCATTAATACTTGTTCATTTTCCTCTTCTTGACTTTCATTCGGACTTTTTGGACTTCTTTGTGTAGATTACTCAACAAGTTTTTGTGGCTGAGGAGTGGGTTAAGAACAAAAGTAATCAGGCCTGCGTAGAGGCCCAATCTCGCGATGAGGTTGAGAAAATCTTAGGCACGTTTAAAGAGGAGCACGCTGAGCTTACTAATAAGTTTACTGTCTTTGAGAGGGAATGGAACAGCGCCGTGGCCGGCTTGAGGAACGCTAAAGCACAAGCCGAGGACCAGCGTAAGAAATCGCACCTTGCCGAAGTAGATTTGGCCACAGAAAAGCAACAGGTTATGGATTTCACCTCAGAATTGGAGAAAGCGAAAGAGGTAGCGCAGTTAGCAAAAGAAGCTTTGGAGGCTGAGAAGCAGGCTTCCTACGCCCTCAGCATGGAGGAGACGTAGGTCAGGCTCACAGAGGAATTCATTGAGTTGTGCAGGGATTATTGCGCCATATCATGGGGTAAAGCCCTTGATATGGCGGGCATCCTTACGGACTCGGCTTGGAGGCAACTTGGAAGCATTTATTATGATCCTGAAATCCGTAATGTTCCAGATACCATCACCTCTGCTGCTGATCCTGTTCAAGAGAAAAAAGAGCAACTCTCGGAGATCCAAGCTGCTGAAAAGAACAAGAAAGCTGAGGAGAGACCAGCCGAAGACGCCACCAGTGCCAAGGACGGTATCACCTCCTAGCCGAGCTAGGTTGCGAACCCCCCTTCTCCTAAGGCGAAAATTTGACCCTTTAACCGTCGTCATATATGTATTTTACTTTCTTTATGGCTTTGTTTGTTTTTTCTTTATTGACCCTTGGTCATGTGACAAATTGTAACACACCTTTTGATTAATGAATGGCTCTTTCTTTTCATTCGTCTTGTCTCTATTTTATGCGTCTTTACTCGCTTCGTTGCTAATCTGGTTCTTATATAAAAACTAAGAGGGATATTTTGCACACAACAATGATTTAGCTTAGTGTCAACAACAAGATTTTCCACTCTACATTAATGTGAGTTAGTCTATATGCAATGATAGCTAAAACCATCGATCTCTTAGTAACCATCTTATCTAGTGTTAACTTCACACCAGCTGGTCCGAGGACTACAAGCCTGGTGGGGAGTTGGTTTAAACATTTAGGAAGATTCGTAGTCTAGTGTTAACTTCTCCACACTAGCTGGTCCGAGGACTACAGGCTTGATGGGGAGTTGGTTTAAACACTTAGGAAAATTCGTAGTCTAGTGTTAACTTCTTCACACCAGTTGGTCCGAGGACTACAGGCTTGATGGAGAGTTGGTTTAAACACTTAGGAAAATTCGTAGTCTAGTGTTAACCTCTCCATACTAGTTGGTCCGAGGACTACAGGCCTGATGGGGAGTTGGTTTAAACACTTAGGAAAATTCGTAGTCTAGTGTTAACTTCTTCACACTAGCTGGTCCAAGGACTACAGGCCTGATGGGGAGTTGGTTTAAACATTTAGGAAAATTCGTAGTCTAGTGTTAACCTCTCCACACTAGCTGGTCCGAGGACTACAGGCTTGATGGGGAGTTGGTTTAAACACTTAGGAAAATTCGTAGTCTAGTGTTAACTTCTCCACACCAGTTGGTCCGAGGACTACAGGCCTGATGGGGAGTTGGTTTAAACACTTAGGAAAATTCGTAGTCTAGTGTTAACCTCTCCACACTAGCTGGTCCGAGGACTACAGGCTTGATGGGGAGTTGGTTTAAACACTTAGGAAAATTCGTAGTCTAGTGTTAACTTCTTCACACCAGTTGGTCCGAGGACTACAGGCTTGATGGGGAGTTGGTTTAAACACTTAGGAAGATTTGTAGTCTAGTGTTAACTTCTCCACACTAGCTGGTCCGAGGACTACAGGCTTGATGGGGAGTTGGTTTAAACACTTAGGAAAATTCGTAGTCTAGTGTTAACTTCTCCACACCAGTTGGTCCGAGGACTACAGGCCTGATGGGGAGTTGGTTTAAACACTTAGGAAAATTCGTAGTCTAGTGTTAACCTCTCCACACTAGCTGGTCTGAGGACTATAGGCCTGATGGGGAGTTGGTTTAAACACTTAGGAAAATTCATAGTCTAGTGTTAACTTCTCCACACTAGCTGGTCCGAGGACTATAGGCCTGATGGGGAGTTGGTTTAAACACTTAGGAAAATTCATAGTCTAGTGTTAACTTCTCCACACTAGCTGGTCCAAGGACTACAGGCCTGATGGGGAGTTGGTTTAAACACTTAGGAAAATTCGTAGTCTAGTGTTAACCTCTCCACACCAGCTGGTCCAAAGACTACAGGCCTAATGGGGAGTTGGTTTAAACACTTAGGAAAATTCGTAATCTAGTGTTAACCTCTCCACACTAACTGGTCCGAGGACTACAGGCCTGATGGGGAGTTGGTTTAAACAATTAGAAAAATTCGTAGTCTAGTGTTAACCTCTCCACACCAGCTGGTTCGATGACTATAAGCCTGATGGGGAGTTGGTTTAAACACTTAGGAAAATTCGTAATCTAGTGTTAGCTTGAGTGTTTTATAATGGAAAAACATATTGATCAAAAGGACATTCATTAATAATAATACAATTTCAGGTTGTTTACATTCCATGGCCGTGGTATAACATGCTCATCTAGATCTGCTAAGAAGTATGCCTTGGTGCCGGCCAACGAGGTGATACGGTATGGCCCTTCCTAGTTAGGTTCGAATTTCCCCCATGCTGGGTTCTTTACAACACCAATAACCTTCCTCAACACCAAATCCCCAGGAGTTAATGGCCTCGTTTTAACATTAGCGTCATAATCCTTTTTGAGCCTGTGCTGATAATACGCTAGTTGAACCATCGCATTTTCCCTTCTCTCTTCGATCAGGTCTAAACTATTCTCTAGCAAATCGTTGTTTGTGCCCGGACAGAATGAACTGGTTCTTAGGGTCGGGAGGCCAGTCTTTAGAGGGATGACAGCTTCTGCCTTGTAAGTCATTGAAAATGGGGTTTCCCCAGTGGACCTGTGAGGAGTGGTTCGATACGTCCAAAAGACGTGTGGCAGTTCTTCCACCCATTTGCCCTTCGCATCATCTAGTCTCTTCTTTAGTCCATTCACTATGACCTTGTTGATAGCCTCTACTTGTCCATTTCCTTGGGGTAGGCAGGAGTAGAATATCTGTTCATAATTCCCAACTCACAGCAGTATCTTCTAAACTCCTTACTATCAAATTGTAAGCCATTGTCCGAGATGAGGGTTTGAGGGACTCCAAATCGAGTGACGATATTTTTCCAGACGAATCTTTTGGCGTCCATGTCTCGGATGTTTGCTAGGGGTTCAGCTTCCACCCATTTGGTGAAATAATCCGTGCTGACCAGCAGATACCTTTTATTTCCAGCCGCTTTGGGGAAAGGTCCCATAATATCTACGCTCAACTGAGCGAATGGCTAAGGGCTGGACAATGGATTGAGGATTCCTCCTGGTTGATGTATGTTTGGGGCGAACCATTGACATTGGTCGCACTTCTTCACGTACTCTTGGGCTTCCCTCTACATATTCGGCCACCAATATCCTTGAGTAATAGCACAGTGTGCCAGCGATCTACCGCCAGTGTGACTCCCGCAGATTCCCTCATGAAGCTCCTTAAAGAGCATCTCTGTTGTTTCGGGACACATGCATAACAAATATAGTCCTAAGAAAGACCGTCTATATAATTTTTGGTCCTTAAATAGCCAGAACCACGCAGCCTTTCTTCGTATTTTGTCAGCTTTGTACTTTTCTTCAGGCAGCATATCTTTTTTCAAAAATAGCACTATTTGGTCTATCCAATTGGGCTTTGCTCTTACCTGATGAACCTGGACAGCTTCTCCTCAGAGCTCAGTAGGTCTGCACAAATGCTTTACCAGAATAACCTAAGGAAGGCCTTGAGCCGAGGAGGTTGCCAGGGTGGCCAGGGAGTTAGCATGAGAGTTATTGCTTCTGGAGATGTGTAATAAACTGAAAGATTCGAACTCCGATTGCAGGCGCCTGACTTGCCTTAAGTATTCTTGCATTCTTTCATCCCTTACCTCGAATTCTCCCTTCACTTGGCTGACCACTAACCTTGAATCCGAGAACACTTCTATTACTCTTCCCCCAATTTTTTTAACCATAGCCGTGCCCATTAGTAGAGCTTCATATTCAGCCTCGTTATTTGTCACCGCAAAATCCAATCTCAACGATTTTTCAATGGTGACCTTTTCTGGGGATACGAACACTAGCCCCACGCCAGAGCCCTTATGATTTGCTGCGCCATCGACGTATACTTCCCAGGGTGAAGGGTCGCGCTGAGAGATCAGGCCAATTGATTTTCCGTCCATGCTGTGTATTGGTGTTGTATTCCTCTATAGAGGGCTCTGTAAACTTGGCCACTAGATTCGCCAGAATCTGGCCCTTAACTAAAGTGCGGGGCATGTACTTAATGTCAAAAGGTCCTAGAATTGTACCTCATTTGACAATCCTTCCTGTGTAATCAGCACTTTTGAGTATGGATTTAATTCCCCCAAATTGGAGAGATTTGGAGGGAGAGTAGAGGAAATAAATTATTGTCCAAGTAAATTTCCTAATTTACCATTTCTAACAAATTAATCATAGACCAATGTTGCAAGTCCATTTTTAAATAGGAGTAAATTTGTCTATTTTAATCATTTCATCTCTTCTCCATCCTAATTTTTAAAATATCCAAATAAGGGAAGGGCTAATTAGTTCCTTCCCTCTTACTAATTTTAAAAATATCCAAACAAGATGGAGGGGAGCTATTCTCCTCTACTCTCCTCCCCACTACTCTACTCCCCTCTAATCTCCTCCCTCTCTAAACTTCCAAACAGGCCATTAGTGTTTACTTTGACCTGCCCATTTGCATTTTCTACCCTTGGACGATAGATTATATTATGTTGAATCTTTAGAGAAATAGGCGCCTATAACTCATGATGTATTTCTTTTTCATTTTTTATTTTTATTGGAAAGAATCTAATACTATGATCACATCTATATATATATATATATATATAAAACCGAAACTTCTGAAGCTCTCACAATTTTCCACATCATCATTATTTTCTTTTTCTTTTTATTTTAGATTCTTTTTATTTTAGGTTTTATATCTTATATAGAATCCACTAGAAAAACAATAGACAAAAGTTTGAATTTTTATTAATATCAATAATATTGAAAAACGTATACAAACTTGGAGGCCTATTTAAGGGCTCCATAAAACTTAATGGACAAGAAAATATATTTTAAAATAAGCCCTAATTAATACCTAACCATAATAGGAACCAAATTTGACCTAAAAAAACATTAAAAGAACCTAAAAACAAGGAAATAAATCACCTAGACCTAAAATAACGTTTTTTGCATTAAAAGAAAAAAAAAAAAAAAACGTAGGTTTTGTCTTTTTTATTTGCTTTCATATGTGCCTGAAATTTTCATTCTATCTTATTATTTTATTATGTTTAGAATTGATTTTCTTCTAAGTATTTGGGTTAATCTCTATATTTTGATAGTGTTTTTATGGGTTTGGTTTTTGGGTTGAAATTCTAATAATTATTTTATATTATATATGGCAGATGAAGCATCTCTATTTTTTGGAGAAAAATCAAAACTGCAACCTATGTCTTCCAACCCAAGGTGTGGTAAATTTTTATATGTTCTTTCTTTATTGAGAATTTTTATTTGGGTTCATGTGATTTTTTTATTTTTTATTAAAGCTTTGATTTTTGGTTTATTAATTATTTGTTTGGATTAATTTCAATTAATTATTTGTTTGGATTCAACGTGAAAGATAATAGAATTAGGTGTTATAAATTTGATAATGTTCCATATTTTGAATTGTTTATATTATTTAGACTCCTGGTAGGACTCTCTCTTCTCTCCTTAAAACCTTAGCAATTACCATCTCAAAACCCTAAACTTAACTTCACTTTAAAATTAAAAAAATAAGAAGGAGAGAGACTCAACTAAAAAAAAAAAAAAAACGTAGGTTTTGTCTTTTTTATTTACTTTCATATGTGCCTGAAATTTTCATTCTATCTTATTGTTTTGTTATGTTTAGAATTTATTTTCTTTTAAGTATTTGGGTTAATCTCTATATTTTGATAGTGTTTTTGTGGGTTTGGTTTTTGAGTTGAAATTTCTAATAATTATTTTATATTGTACACGGCAGATGAAACATCTCTATTTTTTGGAGAAAAATCAAAGCTGCAACCTATGTCTTCCAACCCAAGGTGTGGTAAATTTTTATTTGGTATATTATATATGAATTTTTTGAATTTGAAGGGTTTTGTTTGGTTTTGAAGTAGAATTTAGGGATTCTATAAAATTTGGAAGGTTTAAGTTTTGGGGTTTTTGGTATTTGGGTTTTAGTAGGTTGATCTTAATTCTTTACCTTATATGTTTTTGCTTTATTCAAAATTTTTTATTTTGGGTTCATGTGATTTTTTGTTTTCTTAATTAAAACTTTGATTTTTGGTTGATTATTTAGATTAATTTCAATTAATTATTTGTTTAGATTCAACATAAAAGATAATGGAATTATGTGTTAAAAATTTGATAATGTTCCATGTTTTGAATTGTTTATATTGTTATTAATACGACTAAATAATATTTGTTTTTATCTTTGTATTTTGTATCAGTTTTGAGTGTGTGTATATATATAACTTTTGGGAATTTTTCTTTATTAATTTAAGAATTGTAAATTACTTTGTACGTTTCAGTAACTATATAAGTTTCATACCGGATTGGAACAAAAACCACACTCTTTACTGCTTCTTCAACAAAGCTTCTGCAAACAATATCAAGGCCTGCAAATTGCAAAGAAAATCAATGCTTATGCTTCAGCCATCTTGTAAGAAGCAACACCATACAAGCAATACAGGTCCCATACAGGCTCAAATATTGATTCGAACCACAAAACCACATGTGTTTTCTTCCTGAACTTCCACTAAATCAAGTCAGGGTGCATATAAAACATAACAATCTTTGTAAAGCATGTCCTAAGTCAAAGGTTATGTAGAACCTTTAAAGGAAGAAGAAAAAAGAAGTTTGTGCTTTTACTACCAAGATTCACTCTAACAGCATCTATGTAATAGTAGTTTCGTGTTCCTGATTATGTAGCCCACAAAAGACATTGAATTCAAGACTGAATTGAAAGTAAATTTAAAAGAACTAATATATGGTCCTAGGAACCATTAGCTACTTCAAAAGAGTGTTGGACCCCTTTGGTCAACACCTATATGGCAAATAATAAAGGCTCTCATAGATACAAATGCAAAAAATAACTTACAGAATGACAAGAGGGAGCTGAGAGAAACTAGAAGGAATTGATTCACTGATATAGTTGAAACTGAGATCACTGTTAAATGAAAGAAATATCATTTGGTCTTTCTCAATTTCGAGGTCATAAGACAAAAAGGCCAATCTTTGATGAAGTCAAAATTTATATAAAATGGACTACATATTGTTTGGAAAAGGCTTACCAAGTTTCTTAATGATTGTATTAATGTGAATATCTACTCAGAAAACATAAAAGTATTTTTCATGGTTAATACAATATGGTTGGCATGGCAGACTTGACTCATCTTCAACAACTGGGGTTGACCACTCATTACTTGTTTGTTCCCAAGGATATTATTTCACATGTAATAGACTTAGCTGCTATAACTACTTGCTTTCATGTTAGCCACTGTAGATACAATACGGTCTATGTATAAGTCAGGTGGCACTCTTTTGTACTATCTCCATTTTATCTAATGTTTATCTGGTATCAAAAAATAAAAATAAAAATTTACAATTGATGCTTTAAGAAAATACCAATTCCAGTCGAAAACCAATAATTCTAGAGAACAAAAATTAACTAGAAAACAAATAACTAAGAAGAGAGATAGAGATTGGATCTCAAAAGCAATAGCCTTATCTATCATTATAACATCTTAACTAAAAAAGGAAAATGTACAAAATTACCCCACCAAGATGCCAATTACAACAGGAATTGGCATTAAAGAAATGAAGAAACAAAGCCCAAATTTGTATATATGCAATGAATTGTGTCGAGTTAACAAAAAATGGCACATATCAATTGCAAAACGTTAGAGCTTAGCCATTATTATTTTCTTCCATTTTCTTGTCTTCCAATTTTTCTTTTAATGCATTGCATGTTAACATTTGAATTAACCTGAAAGACTTGAGCATTACACAACAAAAAAAAAATGTTGCATGATTTAATACATATGATAATCCTATCCTCTTCATCACTGGCCTTTCTTGCTCCTCACAAAAATTAAAAACATATGGCGATGCTTGTGCAGTTGACCCTTTTTCATTTATTTGATATAACAATCAAATAGAGACCATCAAGGCCACAATCTTACAAGACATACTTAACATAGTCCGATCAGTTGCCAGATCAGGCAAACACATACAAAATAATTGCATCAAACAAAAAGGGCACAACCAAATCCAGTTTAACTTTCCAGTGAGTTAGATAATGGCTTACAAATCCTCCATAAAAAACTCAGGCAAAGACATTCAAGAGATTAAAACTCTTGAACTACAAGGAATATTTCAATAATAAGTGTACAGTATACACAGCGACATTCAAATTCGGTATCATACTTGTTGAGCAACCACAAAGTACTTGACATATAGTACGGTCTTTCGTTTCACATAACAAAGATTAGCAAAATATGCAACAAGCACCTCATAAAACATAAATTAAAAGATACTTGGCTTAGTATTCACCAGGTTTGCCACTAAATTAGCAGAAGTAATGATAACACGAATACTATCTTGTCTTTGTAAAACAAGCAATTTTGGATAATGGCAAGCAATGCCTTGTTTCTTGCAGTCTTTACCAAAAGCAATTTGTATATATGCAATTGAATTTGTATATATGCACTATTACATACACTCACTCACCAAATACACATGCACACCTACTGACACTATAGCCCTCTCTGTTGACTTCACTTCACTTCTCTCTAATGTACTTCACCTAACACTTAAATCACTTCACAATAATTCACTCTACACGTCTCTCACAGCTCTCACTAATCTCACACTCTACTTCACAAGTCTCTTACAGCTCATGTCACAAGTGGGAACCAAAGGTTCCTATTTATACAAGCATGAGATCGGCTAAAAGCAACCAACATTGAAGCTTCTAGCTTCATCTAAATTCTGCCACCAGAGTTTTAGTACTTCTAGGCTTTATTTTATTATTGTTTTATTAATAGCTTTATTTATTATTATTCTTTTTTTATTATTCTTTTTTTCAATATCACCTAACAGACACAGATATTGAGATATATATATATATTATATATTATGTATTCATTCACGATCGGTAAGTTCAGGTTCAGATATGCAGATACAGTGAAAATCATATTATATTAATATAAAAATAAAATAAAATAAAGCTATATCCTTCAAAAGCCTTTCCAATTTTAACTGTGACAAATATATAAATAAACAAATAAAAATAAAATACCCTCCACAATGGAAGGTAATTCATCGCGCCCCAATCTTAAGCGCCCTTTCTTTGAAGACGCCGACGACGACAACCTTGACTCCTCCAACAAACCCTCAGCGTAATTCTCTTCTCTCTCTCGCAAAACCCTAATCTCTCTCTCTCTCTCTCAAATTCATTCACTTTCTAGTTTTCAATATCTGTTGTTGTATCGGAAAAAGTTTTCCTGAAATTATAAAAGACTCACCGGGAGAGAGTTGGTAACGCCGACACCGGAGAAAGTGGAGACGACGCAGTGGCGACTCCAGAAAATTTTTTAAGGGTGTTCCTCAACAAGCATAAATTACACAATCTAATAAAAAAAATTATAAATTATAATTTGTTATATTGTTGTTGCATTAATTATAAAATTATTAATTGTTATTTAGCCTAACATAATTTAATTTATTTGTTTTTTATAATGTATTAGTTAATTTAATTATATAGCTTTAATTATTGTTATTTAGCGTAACAATAAACTGTATTGCTTTAATTTATTTGTCATTAATTATACTACTTTAATTTCTTATATTTGTTTGTCTTTTATTTGTTTTATGCATGTTACACATTCTATGTGCATCACAATAATTAAAACAGTGTAATGTGTAGCACATTACACTGCTAATCAGCAATCACAAACAATAACCTGCCAATCAGAAAATTTCACAATCACAATAGACAATTTACATCACACTAAAAGACAATCAATATATTACTAACACATTGACCAACACCAACACACTTTACACAAAAACCATCACCAACAGGCAACAGGGAAGATAAGGCCAAATTCAAAAAAAAAAAAAAAAAAAAAAGAAAAAAAAAGAAAAGAGAGGCAAAAGCAAGCAATTCGGCCAGCCAATCTGACCAATTGCTTGCTTTGGATTTTTTTTTTTTGTCTTTTTTAATTTGTCCTAATCCCATTGGTTAGTGTGTTGGTGTAATGGTGTTGGTGAAAAAAAAAAAAAAAAAAGGCAAAAGCATATAATTATGTAGAGAGAGAGAGAGAGAGAGAGAGAGAGAGAGAGAGAGTTACCGGTATTAAAGAATAAAGAGAGAGAAATTGTTATTAATTTCAGTTTTGAGTTTTGCATTTCATAGGTAAAGAGAGAAACTGAGAAAAAGAGAGAAAGAGTAAAGAGAGAAAAATACCCAGCACGAGGTCCGACCGGTGAGCACCGAGGTCCGACCGGCGAGACTGCGATCTACGATGACGACGACTGCGATCTACGATCTGTGATGGCGACGACTGCGAGACTGCAATGAGGGCGAGGCGGCGAGTGGCGAGTGGCGAGTGGCGAGCACCTAGCACCGATTTGCGAGACTGCGACGGCGACGACGAGCAGTTTTCTTTGCTGGGGTTTGTGGGCAGTGTATCTGCGACGACGGCGACGGTCCGTGGGCAGTGTATCAGTGTATGCTGGGGTTTGTTTTGGTTTTCTCTGTATTGGGAGCTTTTTTTTTTAGATAAACACTAACTTAGTTGGGGTTTGTTTTGCTTTGCTGATGGACTGGCTGTATTGGGGTTTGGGGTTTGGTTTCTGATTTCCCTGCCAGTGACCATGGCGTGGGGTTGATTTCTATTCTCTGTTTTTTTTTTTTTTTTTTTGGAGAATCCGTGGGCTACGGGGAGAGAGATTTTTAGTCGCTTTTCCCTTTTGTTTTTTTTGGGTGTCTTGCCGCGCAGTTGCGTGTTGTCAATTGGCGTGAGTTGGGAGTGTTAGAGGGAAAAGTGAAAAACTTTAGAGGGAAAGGGGAATTGTGTTCTGAGGGAGTTGGGAGTAGGGAGTGTTAGAGGGAAAAGCGAAAAAAATTTTGAGGAAAAGGGGAATTGATGGACATGTGGAGCTAAGGATTAAGAAATTTGATATAAAAAAAAAAATTTATAAGAAATTATATAGTGGTGTTTTTTTTTTTTTTTTTGGAAAAAAAATTATATAGTGGAATTGGGCATGGAGTTGTCTTTTTTTTGGTCTTAATGGCCTTCTGTGGTGTTTTATTTGGGACTACATTGCACGTAGTGAATATTCCACCCACTAGTTTACTTTGTATGACTATATTTGGCATTTAATAAAAGATTTCTATAGCTTAGAAAAATTTTTATAAGAATTTTTTTTTTTGTTAATTTAAATTTTAGAATATATGTAGCGGCATGTGGTTTGAAGCTTATAAGGTTTAAAGTTTAAACAATTAGCATAATTTTTTATAATAAACAAGAATAAATAGGAGTATGTACATGAAATACATAAGTTAATTAATGAAATAAATTAGATATAATTCATAAATTGAATAGCTCTTCGAAATTAGATAATAAAACAGATTATATGTCACATGTTAAAAGAACAATATGAAAATTTTCCACAATGAAGTATATTAAATACTATAAAAGAACAATATAGTTCAGCTATTAAATATTAAAACAAATGATGGGTTTGCTTATATGTAAAAATGGTTTAATTTGAACTCGATCTGGTTGTTCAATTGAGCTTAAATTTCATCAACACCAATATTTTACCATGCTATGCAAATCTAACGGTAAGAATTGGAATCTAAATTGGCACATGAAGGTTACATGTTGTGTACCCGTATTTTGATCGGTCTGCTCTCACAATCAAACCATCCAATCACACCCTAATTTCACCAAAACCCATTCTTGACCGTGCTCTTCCCATCTAATGGTTGGACTTTGAATTTTTTTTCCTTTTCATTTCTATCAAGGCTTTCAAAATACAAGACCAATAGCAACCTAATCCAAATGAAACCCTAAAATGTTTCAAAAAAAATGTTACAAACGTGTTAAATCACCAATTATAGATTAATCTCTCTCTCTCTCTCTCTCTCTCTCTCTCCCTCAAAAATAATAAGTTGGTACTATTCTTCAAATTAAGTATTTAATATTGCATCAAATTAACCTTGATTTGATTAGTATAAAATGCATGAATTTTTGTCTCAAGCCCTAAATTATGTTGAGTCGCCTCTGCATGAATTTTCGTATTAAGTCCCAAACTTTTGAAAAATCTCTTTTAACGACAAGATACTAGTAGGCATCCCATGGATCACACATAAGAGTGACTGAGGTAGCCCTCACACATTGAGATTTTTATTTTATTTCGACATTAACCCTCGCTAGCCATGGGTTTAAAAAGAATTTAAAGTAAGGACATTTTCCCCCTCTAAAATCAAAACCATTTATATCTAAGCACGCGTGTAAGTGCGCGGTTTGGGTCATAAGCCCAAGAAGTAATAGGATTAAGGCCCAAATAACCCAACACAATGAATTTGTAGAGAGTGGGCCAAAAACTAGGCTTTAATGAATAGATTGATGCTTACAATGGATTAAAGGTGGGAAGTAAATAAGGAAAAACAAGCTTTATGCAAGGAAATCCTTCCTCGGCAAAATTCGAGGAGAGTAGTTCTTGAATATATTCTCTCTAAACTTGATTACAATTCCAATTCTTACCATGCTACAGTATTTTTTCCACTAATTCTCAAATCCTCCTTTTCCTCTGGAGGGTTTCTTACATTATATAGCATCTTTTCGTTAATCTTGGCTCTCCATTTGTTGATCACGTAGACCACTACTCGAATGCTTGTCTCATCAGACGTTTCCCCAAACCTTCCGTGAGTTGCGGCTACCTAGATAGCACTGTTTAGGGGTTTTCTTCACATAAATGCAGTCAGAGGGTTTGGTGGGGTGCAATAAATGTGGTGGTAGCTTCCATCCCTTTAGACATAACAAGACTGACCTCTCCTTGAAGCCTTTCCTCTACAATGCAACCTCCTATGGTAATGTACCATTGGCGTGGTCAAGGCTCGCCTCCTCGGCCTGGCCATCCAAGGGTAGGGTCTTCTCGGCATCGACGTGGCATCCTTGGCCTTGGATATTACACGTGGCACTATTACCTTATTAAATTTCTATATCCCACAACATGTACTATTCTAAACTAGCATGTAACCCATGCTTACACACGAGAATGTTCAATTATAGTGGTGCTATTAATGTTAAGCTTGGATTATTAAACATATAGAAAACTAGTGTGTGACATATCATGGTGTGTGTTAGGGAAATTCCTAGTTTCTCTACTATTATTTTTTATAATTTATTTTTATATTCTTAATTTTTGAATAAAGGTTATATCTTTTTTAGATTTTTTTAAGAAGAAAATCCTTTTTAGAATTTGATCTATCATGGTTTTGACAAATTAGAATGTGGTTTAAGATAAATTTAAATATTTGAGAGGTCTTATGGTCTATTGGCAATCATGCTCTTGGTACGAAAGGATTGCTGCTATATTTTATAAAATAAGAGAATTAAAGTTTGAATCATTCTCCATCTATTATTATAGCTGTAGGGACACAATTGGTAAAAGGACCCTAAACAATAAAATTTGTAGAGTGCGGGTAAAAAAGGGGTAGGCACTAACAAAACCATCGTGCAGCCAGTGTCTAAAACTCTTATATAATTTTGGTAAGGATTAAAGGTTCCATGGGGAATCATGGTTGTGATCTTTCTTGGGCTTTAATGGGGATCTTGGCCGTGTTTTTGGGTATTTCTTCTCTTCGGCTCAGTCCGAAGAGTTCAACCCCTTCCTCTGGCTTCTTTCCCCCCCCCCCCCCCTCTATAGATAGGGAATCATTTTTCGTTATATAGCCTCATTTTTCCTGATCTTAACCGTCCATTTGTCAGTTATTCGGACGTTGTGCATTAGGGCCTGTCCTATCACCTACTTTTTCAGGTTTTATGTCCGTTCCCAGACATTTCTGGCATACTCTAAAAGTTGATGTGATTGAAGCCCCCAGGTTTAGTAGTCATATCATCATTTAATGAGGCCAGGATGTTGGTGAGACTTTTCAGTGGGGGAAGGATATTTTCTCTTTATCCACATAACCTGGCTGAGGACATGGGCGTCTTCGGACAGGCCCTTTTGAGACTCAGGGTCCATTTTCTGTTTTCGGCCAATGCTTTCCTTAGTGCGGGCCTTGGGCCGGTTATGGAATGGGCCATGTACGTTGACATTTAGGGCCTTACAATAGCTATTAAATTAACTACTAAAAAAAGAAAAGAAAAAAAAAGAAAAGAAAAGAAAAGAAAGACGAGGGTTGGTGATGTACAACATTACTAGTAATACCAACCATGATCCATAATTAATGAACTTTTAAATTTTTGGGTTAACTTATACTACTCTTTCAAATTAATTAAAACCAGAACAATAGTGTAGGATGCTATCGTGCTTTCATCGCTAGATTTGTTTCAATATAGGAGTAGCACACTGTTACGTTACGTAACTAGATTTGAAAAAAACAAATATATATATATATATATATATATTAAAACATGAAATGACTATATTGATTATTGAATGTAAAGAATAATATTAAAATTATATGACTGAATTAAATATAAGACAAAAAAGTGCAATTTGCAAGAACATAACATGGATCAATGAAAACTATTCTAAACTTGCTGGGAGCATCTTTGGTTAGTATCTTCTAATTTCAATTCCACTTTATAATATTAATATAAGAAAAGAAACAGCCGTGAGTGAATGAGTGACATCAACAACAAGAATATTATAAAGAAAAGATTAAAATTTAAAATTGATTCAAGGTTAGCTTTATGTTTATGGGATACAAATCTGTACTAGTAGATATTTGTTCTTATACTTATCGTGCTTATACTTGCTTGTTACACGTCTGCTCTGGGATACAAATCTGTAATGTACAGTGATTGAGCACTCGTTTACCAAAAAAATAAAAATAAAATAACTGAGCACTCCACTCACTTTTCACTTTGGACTCAGTAGCAGACTTCAGATTGAATGCTCCTGTCCGTGGTCCAAAACCCATATCAACCGTTAACTAAACTTTATATTCAAATCAACGGTTTGTATGAGAATAAAAACTGAGCACTCGTTTACCAAAAAGGAAAAAAAAAACTGAGCACTCCACTCACTTTTCACTTTGGACTCAGTATCAGACTTCAGATGGAATGCTCCTATCCGTGGTCATGGGACTCAGTCTCAGTTCTCTACTTGCCTCTCTCAAGCTCTCACAGTCTCAATCCTCAAACCGATTCTCCAAATCCAAACCCTAGCCGCCTCCAATGCCATAGCCCACTCCCCTCTCCGCCTCCAATGCCTAGCAGCCGCCGCCGCTGTCCACTCCTCTCTCCGTAGCTACCGCCGGTGTCAGTACTACTCTGTTTCTCTGATCTTTCTTTTTTGTTAGTGTTGTTGGTTTCATACTTTCATTTGTTATGGAAATCCAAAGTTAAAATCAAGTAAACCCAAAGATTTATAATATGAAACCCTAACCCCTTCCTTCTTGGTTTCATTATAGTCAGACACGGAGGAGAGAAGAGAAATAGTCCGTCCACTGCCGCCTCTTCACCGCCGCTCGATCACTACCGCCTCTTTTCTGCTGCCTCTTGAAGATTAGCCAACATAGATCGGTTTTAGATTTGTTGTTCTAATTACATTTTTCTTTTTCCATGTTCTTGATCTGTTGTTGTTGTTGTTGTTCTGATTTTAGATTTGTTGTTCTAATTAATTATTATTTTTTTTTAAATTTTAGATTGTGTTACCATTACACTTGAGAGAGAGAGAAATGAGCTCGGTTGAGGTGGGAAAGAGTGAAGAAAGAGGAAAGGAGCTGATTTTTTGGGTTTGCTCTCCCAAAAATGACTTTGTATTTAATTGTTTGTACTGGAGATGCTCTTAGTAATTTTTTTTTTCTTCAATATCTAATTTATGGTTTATATTTTATTTTTAATGGTTTTTGTATATGGTTATAGGATATTTGAATAAGCTTTTAGATGTTTCCTAAAATATTTCCTATTTTGATTTTTATTTTTCTCTTTACAACTACTGCACATAATTTTTTCACTCTTTGTCGCTACTTTCTGCTAAATTTCCCGCACAAAACTTTCAAATGTTTCCTAAAATATTTCCTATTTTGATTTCTATTTTTCTCTTTGCCGCTACTTCACATAATTTTTTCACTCGTTGCCGCTACTTTGTTGCTACTTTCTGCTAAAATTTCCTGCACAAGTTCTGCTATATATTTCTTGCTTTTTCTACGCCTCCAGTTCATCACAGAGAGGCAAAGACAAGGGTGCCAGGTACTGATTTATCCCTAATTTCATATTTCTAATTTCATATATCTGTTTTCTATTCCTAATTTCATATTTCTGTTTTCTATTAGCAGATTTGCTCAATCTTTTACTGCTTTTGGTGATCCATCAGTCAAAGGTAAACATCTAAAATAATATTTTACTATCTATATAAATAAGACCTACTTTAACTTTGAATAAACTAATGTTACAAGGATGATTAGCTTTACAGAATCAATCTTAAGAATTGATTTGATAGAATAATATGTTTGGTTTATTTTATACGTATATAATTTTTTGAATTCTGTGATATCTTTTTGTATTGTAATATAATGAATTTTTTCCTGTTTCAATTTATCAATGTGATAGGATGATAAGCATGTATTTAGTTTTGAAAAAATTGTTAGTTATATTTTTTTTTTCACAGTAATGTCATTGAAGTAATAGTTTTGTGAGATAGGAAGAGCTGTGTTTCATGTGTAATTTCACATTAATATTCATAACTGCTAGTGTTCTTTATTTTTTGTGACTGCATTAACATATTTATATTCTACTTTCATTGTGTTGTTTACAAATGTTAGTTTTTCTAATAGTAGGTAGGCATGGCAAGGAAAGGTAAGAGGAAAGGTAAAGGCATTAGTGAGTCTCAAGACTCTCAATTACAAGAAACTCAGTCAACTAGGCCTTCCTTTGATCATAATGAAGTTTCTGAGCAAGAGCTCTCACAAACTCTACGTCCATCATCTGAGCCTCAAATTGATGAAGAAGCACATCAGGCCTCTAATTCCATTTTAATAGGTAGTATTACATTATATACCTTTTTTTTATCGCTTTTACTTAAACAATTGACATAATTCTAGATAATTATGTCAATAGGTACATGATCTTTATCAAATTTTTATTATTATTTGTTTTATCAATAGGTACTAATGTTGGATCAAAAAAGAGGGGTCGAGGAAAGGCCAAAGGCATCAATGCTGGAGATGGTGAAATAGAGGTTGAGATTTATGATGGCAGGTGAGTGACTTATTGCTATGTTGGTTTATTGAAATTAATTATGGTATCATAGCTATATGATATTGTTAACATCTTTGATTTCTATTTTCAGAATTATTACACCAAAAGCCACTCGAGAGATTACCATTCTTTTTCTCCAAAAACTTAATGGAGCTTGGACAACTTTTACAGAATACCCAAATTCTGAGCTAGAGACTTTATATGCTCGATACAGAGCTCAACGCTTTAAGCATAAGCAGCCTGATGAGGAAGTCAAGAAGGCATTTATAGAATCAGTGAAACACCGCTATTCTGATTGGATGTTTCGCATTAGAAATCCTATTTTTAAGAAGTACGAAGCGAAAGAAGATCGTTACAAGAATGGTCCGTCCTTCATTCCTACACCTTTTTGGAAAGAGATGGTGGATAAATGGATGAATGGAGATTGGGGGGTGAGTATAAATTAAATACATGTCATAAATTCTCTCACTCTCTCTCTAACCATTATTTGTTAATATTTCATAGAAACTAATGTTTTAGTGTATGAATTATGCATGCAGGAGACAAGTTTGACAAATAAGGACAACAGAAACAAGTCTAAAATTTTCTCTACTACAGGTTCTGTACCAATGGCCAAGTACAGATATGAAATGGTATATTATACTATCATCAAATAGTTTTACATTTTATTGTATATTTACATAGTTTAATAATGTTACCAATTTTTTTTTATTCTTTTAAATATTGCAGTATCTTGAGACGGGCTCTGAGCCTAGCCCCATTGATTGCTTTAAGAAATTTCACACAAAGAAGGATGGCAAAGAATGGGCAACTGATCATGCTAAGACATTATATGTATGCAACTTATACCAAAATTTTAATTTTGTTAACAATTTATAGTTTTTTTGTTGTTTTGATTATCCACGTGGTTTTTATTTATGTGTAGGATAAAATGGATGCCATAAAGGCCAAAGCTGTTTCCGAAGGTACTAAGACAAATGATTATCAGATCTTTCGTGAAGTGGTTGGTGAACCAAGTCATGGTCGTGTTCTTGGCATGGGAATAGGTATCAAGGCTAAGGATGTGTAAGGCTTAACTTCATCTGGTAAAGGTTGTAGCAAACGTTGCAGAGAAGATTTTACAAAAGAAAAAGAAGATTTGGAGGCTCGTCTTAGAGAGGAAATGGATTCCAAACTTGCAAAAGTTGTGGAGAAGCTTGAGGAGAAGTTTGCACAAAAGTTGCAGTCGATGGGCATACCACAACAATCTGACATAGATCCAGCTACCACGGTACAATCTCAGACTTATGCTTTTGCCTCTTGGATCTTCTACAACTTTCTATTGGTTTGTTGTGGTTTAAAGCTTGCATCTATTATAATATTATATTATTTTATATTTAGTTTTGATAAATGATAATAGAACTATTATGACACTATCTACTGTTTTGAGTTGATAGCTGTGTATAGGTTTTGTATTTAATTTTGTATATCATATGTGTTTTGTGGATTACGTTTTTCATAATTGTTATATTATTTTAATTTATATTTAATTTTGATAGTGGTTTAAGTAATCAAATTAAGTTATTGTTATTGTTAAATTTAAAAAAAAAAAAAAAAGGTTACTTTGAGAAGTCTAGGGATACTAGAATTCACTTCAATTGTTTCATTTTAACTCGTGTTTAATGTTTTTTTTATTTATTTTTTAGGATGGTACTAGCAGAGATGAAGAGGACAACTCAGACAATAACATAGAGGTTGAAAACAACTTGGAGAGCGACTCAGAGGAAGACTAATATAGATCTTGTCATAGAATAGTTGTTTAAGTTTAAAATAAAGTTGAATTTCAGGATTTCTTTGTATATTTATATTTTAAAGTTTGAACTTATATGAATTTTTATCTTTCAGTGGATCAATTTTTAGTAATTATTGGACTATTGTAATATGATGGTTAAACAAAAATGATATAAAATAAATTAAAAATAAATAATAAAATATTTCAAAAATTATATAAAATATTACCACCGATGACATAAAAATTTGGTCATAAATAACTTTATAGTGATGACAAAGTCCCTCGCAATTAATAGAATAGTGACACCCTTAACATCTCGCTAAAAATAAGTTGCGAGGGGTTAAAAAGTCCTCACAAATAAATTTTAGCGATGTTATTATTGCGAGGGTATAAATGTCCTCACAAATAATTATTAATGACGACGGCTTCTCCTTGTTAAAAATAAGTTGCGAGAAGTTAAAAGCCCTCACAAATAAATTTGAGCGATGCCATTATTGCGAGAGTATAAATTTCCTTACAAAAATTTATTAACAACGATTGCTTCCCCTTGTTAAAAATAAGTTGCGAGGGGTTAAAAGTCCTTACAAATAAATTTTAGCGATGCCATTATTGCGAGGGTATAAATGTCCTCACAAATAGTTATTAACGATGACTACTTCCCCTTGCTAAAACTAAGTTGCGAGGGGTTAAAAGCTCTCACAAATAAATTTTAGCGATGCCATTATTGCGAGGGTATAAATGTCCTCACAAATAGTTATTAACGACGACTGTTTCCCCTCGTTAAAAATAAGTTGCGAGGGGTTAAAAGCCATCACAAATAAATTTTAGCGATGTCATTATTTGTCACTAAAAAGTATGTCGTCAATTTGGAATTTGCAAATAACTAATTGCGAGGGTATGAAGGTCTTCACAAATAGTTGTTAACGACTACTGTTTCCCCTCGCTAAAAATAAGTCGTCGACTTTTCTTGTCGTTTGGTAATATATTTGTGAGGGTGAATTTGTTCAGTAGTGATGGTAAATTACCCTCGTAAATTATTTATTTGCGAAGGTATGGTCGCAAAATCTCTTTTAGTGACAAGTGCAAATACGACGGCCTTCGAGGGCCAAATGCCCTCGCTAATAACCTTTTGCGATGATATCTGAATTTTTGCGAGGGTATTTGAGCCTCGTTAGTAGACTCTTTTCTTGTAGTGTTAGCTCATGTTTGTTTAAAATTGATTTATGAATATTTACCATCTGCACCATCAATGTTAGTTATGATTAATACAATGCTTTAAATGGTGTAGATAAAATGACGGTTGATAAATCTTGGATGCATCTTCCTACTAGATCTTGCACTGAGTATATTAATGGAGTTGAAAACTTTCTTGAGTATGCATTTAAACATTCAACAGATGGAGATATGATAATCAATTGTCCATGTATTGATTGTAGCAACAGGTATCGTAGGACTCGGGATGAGGTCCAATATCATCTTTTATTTAGGGGTATAAGGAAAGATTATACTACTTGGTACCTTCATGGGGAAGGTGATAGCGAAGAGGAAGGTGATAGTGAAGTGGAAGGTGATGATGATGATGGTATGTTATATGGTGATATGTTTGATATGATCAAGGATGCTTATCCACAAGTGGTGCGTGGTAGGGAATCAAGTGGAAATGAACCACAAGAGCCAAATGGAGATGCAAAGAAATTTTATAGATTGTTGGAAGAGGTTAAACAGCCTTTGTATCCAGATTGTGAAAAGTATTCAAGCTTGTCCTTCATAGTTAAGTTATTGCACATAAAGTGCGTATCATCATGGAGCAACAAGTCCTTTAGTATGTTGATGGAGCTGTTAAAGGATGCATTTCCTATGTGTGGGAGACTACCTAGCTCGAACTATAAGGCAAAAAAGATTGTTAATGATCTAGGCCTCCATTATGAGAAGATAGATGTGTGCAAAGATGATTGTGCACTTTATTATAAGGAGTATTCAAAATCGACTCAATGTCCAGTTTGTAAACTTTCAAGATGGCAGCCAAATAAGGGTGGTAAAGGGAAAAATAAAAAGGTACCATGGAAGGTTTTGCGGTATTTTCCACTTAAATCAAGGCTACAACGACTGTTTATGTCAACAAAGACTGCTGCAGATATGAAATGGCACCATGAAAAACGTGTTAATGATGGAATGTTACGACATCCAGCAGATTGTGAAGCTTGGAAAAAATTTGACCAAATTCATGAGTCATTTGCAATGGATCCCCGTAATGTTAGGCTTGGACTAGCTACAGATGGGTTTAACCCATTTGGAAATATGAGTATTAAATACAGTGTCTGGCCTATTATCTTATTTCCATATAATCTTCCCCCTTGGATGTGCATGAAGGAGCCTTACTCATTGATGTCATTACTTATACCAGGCCTAAAGGGTCCTGGGAATGACATTGATGTATTCTTGAGGCCGTTGATTGATGAGTTGAAAGAATTGTGGGAAGATGGGGTGTGTACATATGATGCTTCAACAAAGGAGAACTTTCAGATGAGAGCAGTAGTGTTGTGTACTATCCATGACTTTCCTGCATATGCTGTTATTTCCGGTTGGAGTACAAAGGGAAATTTAGCGTGTCCTTGTTGTCATAGTGAGACTACTCATTGCAGGTTACGAAATGGATATAAGATATGTTATATGGGACATCGTCGGTTTTTGGCCTTAGACCACGAATGGCGTAATAAGAAGTCACAATTTAATGGTAAAAAAGAAAGGAAGACAGCACCCAAACACAAAGGCTAAAGTTGGATCCAAGTCTAAATTACTACCTCCAATTCTCACAACTTAATTGCCTTGCACTGATTTTAAAACTGAGCTTTTTTTTTTTTTTTTTGTTCATCTTATTTCCCAATACTATGAGTGATTGGCAATCACTGATTGCTATATGTGTTATGGATATGTAAATAACATTTTTACTATAGTCTAGTTCATGCAACTTTTCAAAGAAGTGATCATGTAGTTCTTGTAGTGATTAATTACACAGATAGAAAATGATAGATAAATTAGAATTATGAAGTTCAAAGTCAAGCTGAGTCCGAAGGTTTCAAAGAATTTGAGCAAACCATCTATAAGTTGGTGGCCTAATTGAAAACCAGAGATGAAAAATAAGATATTATGAATTTTAATAGGCATAATTTTGAATACAAATTTCCTATCACTTTATGTTTCACCAATCATTATATTCTTGGAATTTTAGTATAACTTATATCTCCAAAAAAAATTAATATTTTCATGATTATTTGCGAAGGCAAATTGTGGCCCTTGCAAATAATTTAGTATTAGTGAGGGTAGATTTTTAACTCACACAAAAAATAAACTTTTTGCAAGGAATTTTTATTGTCCCTCGGAAATAATTTGGTGGGAACATTTCCCTCCAAAATTTTTTACATTTTAATGATTATTTGTGAAGGTCGATCCTAGCCCTCGCAAATAATTTAGTATTAGTGACGGCATTTTTTTAACCGTCATAAATAATACACTTTTTGCGAGAAATTTTTAACTGTCCCTCGCAAATAATATGGAGGGAAAATTTCCTTCCAAAATATTAGCATTTGTGACGGCTATAACACATAATTGCGACAGCTTTTTTTGTTGGTCACAAATATTTCATATTTTATTAAGTATTTGTGAGGGCTATATTTTGCCATCGCAAATAAGATTTTTTGAGAGGGCTTTTTGGGTCCGTCATAAATTCTTGGTCGCTAATAGGCATTTTTTTTGTAGTGTATGCACCTACAGTGAGACATTGACAATATAAGCATATATATATGGTATTAACATTTTATAAAAATCTTTCTTACAACCAAATAACATTCTATGTTAGACAACACTTCTAAACTATAGAAAAACATAGAAGTTAAATATTTATTCCCATTGTATTTTATTTAATTATGACAGATCCTTTTTTTTTTTTAAAATGCTAACTAGCAAAATGTCTATAATATGCATATTATTAAACCAATTTTCTATTTCTAAATTTCTTAGATTTTATTATATAAATATTTTTTTCTTTTAAATTCTTGGTGGGCAAATCAGTCTCTCACTAATTCTTTTACCTTAACATGATGTTAGTTAATTGTCCTTTTATTTAACTATCCTGTGCATCGCATGGGTTAGCGACTAGTTTGTATATATTATCGTTAAAATCTCAATTCTATACATTTTATGATAACATAAATTGAACTTAATAAAAAAAAAAAAATTAATGGTCAGGTTTTAGAGGTTGCAAGATTCCATGACTTGTAGTCTTGTCTCAGTTGTATTGTTTAATAAGATCAATATCAACTGTCCAAAATCTCACTTAAAAAAGGTAGATTTTCTAATTTTGATTGCTCTTCGATCGATTGAAGCAAGTCTTTTGACACAATCTCAATTAACGCGCGCGATTGATTGAGACAGGGGAATCCTATTATTTAAAGTGTTTAGTTTTTTTTTTTTTTTTTTTTTTAAATTTTTTTATACAAGATAGAAATTTTACTTTAGTCTAATTTAAATATATATGTGTATGAAGCTCCCGCCTGGAAACTTAAACCCTAACTCTTGCCTCCCACGCCTTACAAGCACTTATACTTGTGGAGTGTTTAGTTAAGTTAGCTATTGACTTGATAACTCCCTATAGCATCCCTACAGCATCATAGTGGATTCATTTCTTCCAACTCCTATTTATATAATGAACATGGTAAGCAGTAAGCACCTGCTTCCAAAGATTCAACATAAACTTCTTTTTTTTTTTAGAGAAAAAGGTTCAACATAATCTATATCTATATATTTTTAATAAATAATCTATATCTATATATAATATATAATAACGGAAGACATTTGATTTTTATTTTTATTTTTTATTTTTTGGCTCTTCCATATTATACCGCATAAGCTTTGGTAGCCTTACAATTTTTCATATAATTTTTATTTTTTTAAATTTATATTTATTTGACAAATATTTTTTATTTTTTTTCAATTCCTTATTTATTTGACATAAACTAATCAAATTTCAACCATTCTTTTCAATATCCGATACGTAACTCGTATTTAGACTCCCATTAGGAATTGTTTCTCTTAGAGTGGCGTGCAAGTCTTTGACTTGCTTCCAAAACATGTTTATATGCAACACAAATTCCTTCACAATAAAGGATGTGTAACCAACTTACTCTTCTAAAAGTCATATACAATTAAAATAAATAGGCTAAGCTTGATCCATACATCTATATAAGAAGCAAGAACCCTCGTAGAAAAATTAAACAGCATTGAAGTTGTAGTTGTAGTTTCAACTTTCAAGCCATGGGAATCCCACCGTGGAAACATCAGCAAGACATATAGAAGAAAAAACACACCATGACCAAATATAGGAAAGTCATCCAATCTTTGCTTGCTAAATATGCTTAGAGCCCATGCAAGCAAACCAGAAACTCAACTACAATAACAATTGTGTGCACCCTTTTTAGGATACCAAATACATCGAAATTCATTTTGACAACAAGGCGCCAAACATTGAATGTCTTATTTTATTTAGAATGCATGAATTGCATGTTTAAATAAGAATTAATAAACATAACTTAATATATCATATATATTCTATATCTATATATGCTACCCCACTTTGAAGGCTTCACAACATCATTATTTTGTTCACTTGATTTTTAAACTGAATTTTACCACTACAAATGTGTTTCTCTTATATTTCAGTTGTGTACTTCGGTCTACTTTGGTCTTGTTTGGTCCACTTTGGTCTTATTCTGTCCACATTGGTCATATTCAGTCCAATCTATCCACTTCGGTCTATTCAGTCCAAGTTGGTCATATTTGGTCCACTTTTGTTCTATTCAATCCATTCTATCCATTTTGGTCCCGTTTGGTGCGTTCATTCTCATTTAGTTTAGGATTTATTTCCTGAGTGTGACCTTTGACTCCATTGATCTATCCTCGATAATCTTGTTGCTCTTCGATGGCTGTAATAATGCATACTGAATAATGTGCATGAGAGCTTTCCTCAAATCCATTGATGATAAATTTTGGCTCTTTGTCAACAAAGGCTAAACTGCTACTACTCCTAGTGATCAGTGGTTCACTGAGTAACTAATTGCAACTAACATAAATGGCAAAGGTCTTAATTCAATATTCATTGCTATCTCCCAAAAAGAGATTAAGTGAACCTCTAGTGTAGAGAGGGCGAATAAAGCTTGGACCATACTAGATACAACACATGAAGGTGCTAAAACAGTCAAAAACTCAAAACTTCATATGACATTGAGAATTCTAGGTTTGAAGAGATTAGAATGGCTGAGGATGAAACTTTCGACGAATTCTATGCAAACTAAATGATATTGAGAATTCAAGTTTCAACTTAGGAGATGAAATCGTTGAACCTAAGATTGCAAGGAAGATTATGAGATCTTTAAACAAGAGGTTTTGTCCTCAGGTAATGACCATAGAAGAGAGTAAAGACCTAGCTTCTATAAAGGTTGGGGAATCATTACAAACGTATGAGCTTACCAACCTCAGACAAGTAATACAAGTCGATGGCCTTAAAAATTGTCAATGAAGAGGATACTGATTCCTCTAGGGATGATCGTATGAGCAACAAATAACCTTCCTTGCTAAACAATTTAGGAGATTTATGAAGAATTCAAGGAATAGAGGCAAGAGAAAACTTTTATAAAATTTGAACCTTCTAAGAATGAATCCAAAGAGAAGTTAAATGCTAAAAATGATAAGAATGTTCAATCTTTTGTTCCATGATATCAGGAGTTCCACTCCATAATGGTTTAGCAAATTATGGACACACACATTAGCTCGGCAAGTCCACGTAAAGAAAACAGAATCACCAAGTAATGGGAATATGGATACCCACATTTTGAGAAGGAAATCCACATAACCTAAAAATAAGGTTTAGTGGGAATCTCTATGCCCTTTATGTATAAGGATTCCTTTGAGTTATTTACAACAAAATGCAGGAATACTTTTAAATCTAAGTGGATTCCTAAAATCCAAAAAGACTATCCTGAAACGAAATAACTTGTAAGTGGAGTATGATCATACAACTTGAAATATTGAATATATTTATTAATTCGGTATAAAAATACAATTCTTATTTGGATTTTAATGATAATATAACATGATTCACTTCTTTTTTTTTTTTTTTCTTTTTTTTTTCTTTTTATAAAAAAAATCAAATTTACATACATTAGTTTTCAAACAATGCTTAAAGATTGTAAGGTCTTGTGATATTAGGAGTTCCATTCCACATTAGCTCAACAAATTGTTGGTTTGCCTTTTCAGAGGGATGAATGGAGTCAAAGAACACATATTCACTAACATTATGACAAAATTTGTATTTTTTGACAGATCTCTTCCCTCCACAACTAAAAATTCCTCTATATGGACCGGTTCCACAACATGCAATCTTGCTTATCTTGAAACCTTCATAAAAAAGAAAGAAAGAAAATAAAACAGAGATACTTTTAGTTTATAGAACATAAATGCCAAACTATAAGAGCACTCATATTAGTGTGTGTATAATAAAAAAAGATGTGAAATTGACACAATTTTGTTCAAAAACTCCCCACATCAATTCTTCCATTACACTTTTGATTTACATTTTTGTTACAGTAACCATGCAAATATGCACTGCTACTGTAGCTTTGTATCTGAATATCTTATCAATTTCTCATTTCATCTCTGTTCCGTTCTTCACTTTACTGTCTCTCTCACATAAACGCAGCCTCCACCACAACCCACCACCAACCAGCCCCCATCATCACCACAACTCACAACCCATTACAAAATTTGATCTTAACAAAATCAGATCTACCCATCAACTAGAAAAACCCAAATCATCAAATCCAATGGCAACTCAAACCTATCAACCTAAACCTAAAATCGAATCCAATTGGTAGCCCAAAAAACCATATAATGGAAGAAGCAGCAGCAGTGGAAGTAAGAATAAGGAGAATAAGAAGTAGCAATGATGGAAGAAGAGGAAGAAGAAGAAGTAGTAACAGCGGTGGAAGAAGAAGAAGAAGTATGGGTAGATGAAGAGGAAGAAGTGACAGAAGAGGAAGAAGCAGCGGCGACGTGTTTGGGAAGAAGAAGTGGCAGTAGATGTTTGGGAAGAAGAAGAAGAAGAAGCAGCAACAATGGATCTGGGTTTGGGATGAGAGAGATCTGATGGAGGTGAGAGGCGAGACTCAAAGGATTCATTTGGTTAGAGGGGTGGAAAAGTGGGAGGATAGAAAATATTTTGATTTTCCTCCTTTTTTTTTTTGTTTTTTTTTGTTTTTTGAGGAACAACGAAAATTGCTTTTATTCAGCTAAGCCTAATAAATCGGCTTGTAGTACATCATAAAAATGTGAAGGAACATCCTCCATCCAAACTAATAAATCTGGAATGCCAGCGGCAT
Organism: Quercus gilva; assembly: GCA_023621385.1. Taxonomy (NCBI): domain Eukaryota; kingdom Viridiplantae; phylum Streptophyta; class Magnoliopsida; order Fagales; family Fagaceae; genus Quercus; species Quercus gilva. Next base: position 2,470,800 of record CM042477.1, on the reverse strand, counting down.
GTCTAGCCAGATTATGAGCTAAAACATTACAATCCCTCTTTGCATGAGAGTAAAGTAATTCTTCAAAATGCTGAGATAACTGTTTTGCATCTTCAATGAGCAAACCCATTGGTATGAGCAAACTTTCTTCCTCCATTAACCCTTTAATAATTGTCAATGAATCACCCTCCAACATAGCCCTTTTCACTCCCACATCCAAAGCAAATGAGAGAGCCCAGCCCGCTGCTTTTGCTTCAATATCAATGCTACATAATAACTGGTGTACCAGTTTTGAACATGAAGCAATCACTAAACCTTGGTGATCTCGTATTACAACTCCAATGCCAGATTTTTTATCATGTGGGAAAACGGCACCATCAAAGTTAATCTTGAATAGCTCAGATGGTGGTGGCCGCCAATGAGGTCCGGAACAGTGAGTCCGCTGCACTGGAGTAGTAGTAGCCATTTGCCTCGCATGATAATCAGCTAGCTAGGACTTTGCAATGTTGGGAATCTGATGAAGTGAGTCCGCTGGTTGGTTGAGGCGAATTCGATTCCGTTGGTTCCAGATTGTCCAAACCGTGACTGCAAAAAGCTCTGGCTGATGGTTGTTTTTAATTAACCACGATAACAGCTACTTGAAAGTCACAAACTGAACTGAAAACCGGAAACTCCACAGCTCCATATCTGACCACACCGAATCTAAATCTAGGCAAGACCACAAAGCATGCTTCGAATCTTCTGAATTGGCTTGGCATCTGACACACAGCGAATCTGCTGAGATGGTACGACGAAACAGAGCACTCATCGTCGAGATGGCTTCTCGGCAAGCTCGCCATAGCAGTGTTTTCACCTTGGGAGGAACACGCATTGACCAAATTCCATTCCACAGCTGCTTCTCATCATTTGTAACCTCCTGTGGTTCATTAGGCAACTCATCTTCCATTTTTAAAAACCTGTATCCAGACTTGTAGCTATATTGACCATTGCTTGAGTGAGGCTAGAACAGCACATCTTCTGAAGCTTCACTGCTTAAAGGGATAGTCTTGATCAGCTCTGCTTCCTCCGTGTTAAACAGTCCATATAGCATCTCTTCATTCCACTGCCTACTGCTTGGGTCGATAAGGATGTCCACTTTAGAGTTCTCAAATTCTGTCAATGGAAAGGACAATGCTTGTGGAGGGTGTTTCCTTGGCAGCCAATGATCTTGCCAAATACTAATTTTTTTTCCATCACCAACTCTCCACCTAGCCCCCCTTTTAATAACATCCCTCCCTATAAGTATGCTCCTCCAAGCATATGAACCCAATCTTGAGTCCATGGCCTTCATAATAGTTGTATTTGGAAAAAACCGAGCCTTGAACACTTTGTAGAATAGGGAATTGTGATTGTGTAAAAGCTGCCACGCTTGCTTTGCTAGTAATGAATCATTGAATTTCGCCAAATCTCTAAAGCCCATTCCACCCACTCCTTTGGCCTTGGTCAAGTCATCCCACTTAACCCAATGGATCTTCCTCCGGTCTCCTCTTTGACCCCACCAGAATTTTTTAATCATGGCCTCAATCTCATTACATAGGCCCAGAGGGATTTTGAAGCATCCCATGGTGTATGTAGGAATAGCTTGGATGACAGATTTTATCAATACCTCCCTTCCAGCTTGTGAAAGTAACTTCCCTTCCCATCCTTGAATTTTTCGCCACACCCGCTCCTTAATGTAATTGAAGCTCTCTTTTTTTCTTTTCCCTACCAAGGATGGTAGGCCCAAATATTTCTCATATTGCATAATTTCAGGTACACCCCACGCTTCTTTAACTTGATCCTTTAGAGCACCATCAGTCGCTTTGCTGAAGAAGAGTGCTGTCTTGCTCCTATTTACTTTTTGGCCGGAAGCAACTTCATAGGTATTCAAAATATCCAATACTTTGCCACACTCCTCCATTGTTGCCCTGTAAAAAAGGAGACTATCATCTGCAAAAAGCAAATGTGTTAGTTTTGGGCCTCTTCTACAAAGGGAAAAACCATGGATATCTCCATTCCCTTCTGCTTTTTTTATCAAACCATTCAACCCCTCAGTGCAAAGCAGAAAGAGAAAAGGGGATATAGGGTCGCCTTGCCTAATTCCCCTTGTAGGATGAATCATTCCACAAGGTTCTCCATTCACCAACACTGAATAAGTAACCGTTCTCACACACAACATGATCAGGTTTATCCATCCTTCATTGAAACCCATCCTCCTCATAACACCTTCCAAGAAAGTCTATTCCACCCTATCATATGCCTTACTCATGTCGAGTTTAACTGCCATATAACCATGTGAGCTAGATTTATATCTTTGCAAACAATGTAAAGTCTCAAATGCCACCATTATGTTGTCAGAGATAAGTCTATCTTTAGTAAAGGCAGATTGGTGTTCAATGATGATAGAAGGTAAAACTTTTTTTAAACGGTTGGCTAAAACTTTTGAAAAGATTTTATACAACACGTTACACAAACTAATAGGGCGAAAATGGTGGGCAAATTCAGGGGATTTAATTTTGGGGATAAGTGTGATAAAAGTATGGTTGAGAGATTGGGGCAATATACCTGAGTTTAGCCACATGAGGATGGAGGAGGTAACATCATGTCTGACTGTTCCCCAAAAGTGTTGGTAAAATAAAGGTGGCATTCCGTCCGGACCAGGGGCTTTAAGGGGAGCCATTTGTTGTAAGGCCATTTCTACTTCATGTACTTCAAATTTTTGGCTTAATAGGGCATTCATTTCATCAGTAATCACCCTAGGTACACACCCCCACACCTGTGAAGAATCCATATGACTCGTAGAAGTGAAAAGTGATTGGTAGTAACTTACAAGTACTTCTGTAATGTCTTCCGGGTTAGATTTCCATGAACCTGCTTCATCTCTCATACCTTCTATCACATTTTTCCAGTATCTTTTCGTAGCACAACTGTGAAAGTACCTCGAATTTTTATCCCCTTGCCTTGCCCATAAAATCCTTGACCTTTGTGCCCACATTGTAGCCTCCTTATCACGCCACTCTTCAATTTCTTTTTTTAATTCTCTAACCCTAGTATTGTCTCCCCTTAGAATAGCCTCCTCCTCGGCCTTTGGTAGAAGTTTTTTCAGTTTTTCTAGCTCCCTTCTCACATTCCCAAACACATTCTTGTCCCACCAACTTAAATCCCTCCCACATTTCTCAACTCTACTTACAATCCCTCCCATAGGCTCGGTTTCACACCTACTCCACACAGCTTCAACAATCTCCGAACAACCGGGATTTGACAACCACATTTCTTCAAACCGAAACACTTTCTTCCGTTTAGGAGGATCTAGTCCCGAAAACACAATGAGGAGTGGGTTGTGATCTGAAGAATCACACCTTAAATTGTGAACCCTCGTACCAGGAAATTTTAAGAACCAATTATTGGTTGCCAAACCCCGATCTAATCTTTCCCAGATTGAGTTGCCATTGTCAAAGTGTCTAGCCCATGTGAATTTAGGGCCAACATAGCCCAAATCCATGAATCCGCACTCGTCTAAGACTTCTCTGAACAATTGCATTTGATTATGGGGTCTTAGAGCTCCTCCCTCCTTTTCATCTTGTCTAATTATCTTATTGAAATCCCCAAAGCATAGCCAAGGTATATCAAATTGAGCATTGATATACCTGAGTTTCTCCCACGCTTCCGACCTCCTTGTTGTTTTAGGCTCACCATAGAATCCAGTTAGACGCCATTCATTCTCCGAACCCCTATCTATGATAGCATCAATATAGTACCTGCATGATCCCACTACGGACAAATTAATTGAAGACTTCCAAAACAAAGCCAAACCACCACCTCTACCCTCCATTGGAACCACCCATCAGTGATCATGTTCAATGCTTCTTTGTATAATCTCCAACCTTGCATCATCTGTAAGTGTCTCAGCCACAAACACTACAGAGGGATCTTTTGCCCATGTGAATTTCACAAGCTCTCTCCCTGTACGTAGGTTCCCAAGCCCACGACAGTTCCAAGCTAGGCAACTCATTGCTCCTGGCGGGGCTGAATATCATCCTCCGCCAATACACTAGATTCTGCTTCACCATTCTGAGAAATTTGAAGGCGCTTTGAAAACACTTCTACATGATCATCTAAAATCACATGCTCTCTCTTCTTCCCTGTAATTTTTTCTATTGGAGTAACCTGACTTTGGGTGACCGGCCTACATCTGCGTGTCCAAGAAGGGAGAACACGTTTTGCATGGTCCGGAACCCTAGCAGGCTCGCCATTATTGTTTAATTGTTTTCCTTCAATTGGATCCCCACAATTAATTCCTTCACGCGTCTTTGATTCCACCACATGATTTTTTTCCTTTCCTGGCACCTCATTCACGCACTCGTCCACTAATTGATCCGTTTCAATAGTAGTTGACTTCTCAATCACGTTGAACTCTCCTAGCAAGTCATTAATCACAGAATTATATGCATGCGGGAAAGGTGGGATTACGTCATTTATGGGGTGTAAATCAGTGTGACCGTTGCGCCTTGATTGAGAATTAATTCTTTGGTTGTAACGGTTCTCCGCCGATGGCTCCTTTTCCGGCATGGTGGATGATTCAGATTGTTGGGGCGGCACTGGTCTGTTTTTCTCCTTCCGACTGCCATCTTTTCCTTGATTGGCTTTCTTCATACTTGAATAGTAGCCTGGTACAGAGATTGTGTGTCTTTTTGAAACCACAAATGGTTGTGCTCGCAAACTAGGTTCGAATTCTCGTTGTTCACTCTTAAGGGTCCCTTCACTTTCAATCCAAAGCTCACAGTCCCGATCGTCGTGTGTGAGGCGACCACACCAATAGCAGAGATTGGGTAATCTCTCATACTTAAAAGAAATCCATACTTGCTTTTCATCGTTCAAGGATACAAGATGACCCCGACATAGTGGCTGATTTATATCCACTGCAACTTTTACCCGGATAAAGTTGCCTCCGTCGTTAAGTTTCTGCTCCGATTGGGTGATAACCTCCCCCACCACTCCACATATTTTTTCTGCTGCTGCAATAGTCATATACTTTATTGGTAATCCATGGACTTGCACCCAGAAGTTGGTTCTCTCAAATTTGATATCCTCCAATGGTGAATCATGATCATAATGTTGCATGGCCACCAAATGCTTGTCAAAGCTCCATGGTTCACTACTGAGGATTCTGTCGACCTCCTCCTTAGTGTCAAAAGAAAAAATCATTTCATGGTCTCCAATCTTTTGAATCTTGAAACCTTTCGTTGCTCGCCACAAGGGAGTGAACGTCCTTGCTATTGAGTCAACATTGATAGCTCTCTTCGTCGTGAATCTTGCTGCAATGGAGAATTGTTTGATACTCTCTTCATTCGTGAGACAGCAACCCGGTCCTTCCTTTTCTGATAGAGAAAGGCGCTTCCAAGATTGTGCCAAATCCTCCATGGACTTTGTTATCAAACTCACCACTCTCACAACTGTTTCCCAAACCCCTCGAAAAAACCCAACTAGCCTTGGAGTACACGTGGAACTCCAAGGGACCTAACAGCACCTTCACAAGAAGGGACAACCTATTCTACAGTGCAAGAAAGTCAGAGCTCAGACTCAACACTCTCAAGCAGCAGAGAAACACAAAAATCCATTTTCCTCCTTTTTATTGGTTGGGAGTGGAAAACTTGGACAAAATGATAGTCATTGGACAAAATGAGATCTCCCCTTGTCCTATAAATAAAAATTGGAGAGTGAAATTTCAATTGTAGAGAGGGAAAATTTCCGACCTATCACAAGCTGACACGTTACACTACAAAGTCCACAAAATACAGCAAATTACAAAGCGCCACGTGTTGCTGTTAGGTTTTACTATCACTACTCAGAAACCAACAGAAATTTGTCAAGTGTCATGCAAAAACCAATCACACATCAACGCACGTGTAAGTAATGACATAAGCAGCCTCGCTTGTGTAAGCGATGACATAATCAGCCTCACACGTGTAAGCGATGACATAAGCGGACCAATCAGGCTGTGACATGTGTCACCAATCAGACTCCGCCATGTATCACTCATCCACCTCCAAATTCCTATAAATAGAAGCTTTCCTAAGACATTTAAGAGGGCACCAAGCCATCTGAAGCACAAGCAGCATCAGAAAAGAGATCTTGAGTTTAGAAGTCCAGAAACTCTACTAGAATCAAGCCCTGAAGCCTCCAGCAACTTCAAGAACTTCAACCTCAAAATCAAAGAATATTCGAAGCAGAATCATCCAAACTATCTGCCTAGATCTCAAAGTTCACTGGAATCAAGCTCAAAAGTCTCCAAAAACCTCAACAAATCATAAATCAAAGAAGCTCTACGGATCCAACCCTCTAAAGCACCGAAGAACTTCCACCATAAACCTTCAAAGACAAAGAACGCACCAAGAACACGAAGAACGCACTAAGAACACGAAGAACATACCAAGAACACGAAGAACAAAGAATTTCTAACAAGGTTATAGCCAGAGATTTATTTTGATTCTGTTTCAAGGGTCTTAGATCCATCCTTCAGCCAAATTGAAGAACATTTGGTGTTTGAATCAAAATCACATTACCACAATTCCAATCAACAAATCTTTTAAGGAGATCGAATCAGAGGATCACTCTTTTGTAATCACAGAGAATTGTACCACACAATCACCAATACAAATTCGCATTTGTGAAACTATTTTACTTGTTTGACTCATTTCGAATCGAGAAATTTAGTCATCCACATATTCTGGCACGCCCAGTGGGACATCTCTGCCTCTCATTTCGCTCTCCTTCAAAGAAAGAAATCTTCATCATCTGGCTACCGACTTCAATGGCCTCTAGCAAGAATATTCAAGCTTCAACAATAGCTACTTTAACTAGACTTAGTACGGCTACCACCAACAATTGCATTGGTATAATCAATTGTAGCCAACCCAAAGCAAATAATCAACTTCAATATCAATCAACCAAGGAAGCCAAGGTCCAGACAATCATCTCCTTAGACCATCTTACAAGAAACAAGGTCATCAACAAGGACATCTCCACCTTGGAACACCTCAAGTATGGGGGTAAATCCCCTTCTTCCTTCACAGGAAGTTGGTCACACGACTTCTCTTCCATCAAAGGGAACCTAAAAGATGAGATTTCACGTGCTCACTCCAATCCATTCCCTTCTCCATCATCTTGGGAAGTTGTATCAGTCATGATGACTAACACCTCTACCATAGAAGAAAAGATGGCTGAAATGGAGCAAAGGGTTGTCCTTCTCATAAAAGCACTTGAAGATAAGGACCTCCAAATTGCAACTTTAATGAACAAACTCGAAGTACAAGATCTTGGTGAATCAAGCCATGGTCATAAATTCACATCTGCGAAGGATGACGAAGGGAGAGAAATTGAAAACACTCCTCAACAAGAACAATCTACTTCGGTTGCTTTGTTATCAGTTCAACAATTGCAAGACATGATAACAAATACCATCCGGGCACAATATGGAGGTTCTTCTACAAGTTCTCTCATATATTCAAAACCCTACACAAAGCATATCAACAACATGAGGATGCCAAATGGGTATCAACCCCCCAAGTTCTTGCAATTTGATGGCAATGGAAATCCTAAGCAACACATTGCTCACTTTGTAGAAACTTGTGAGAATGCAGGGACTCAAGGAGGCCTTTTTGTAAAGCAGTTTGTCCATTCATTGAAGGGGAATGCCTTTGATTGGTATACAAACTTAGAACCCGAGTCAATTGATAGTTGGGAACAACTTGAACGGGAGTTCCTCAACCGATTCTACAGCACACGGTGCACGGTAGGCATGATGGAGCTTACCAATACCAAACAATGGAAGGATGAGCCTGTCATTGATTATATCAATTGATGGCGTTCTTTGAGTCTAGATTGCAAGGACAGACTTTCTAAAATTTCTGCTGTAGAGATGTGCATCCAAGGAATGCATTGGGGACTTCTTTACATCCTTCAAGGGATAAAGCCTTGAACATTTGAAGAGTTAGCAACTCGTGCGCACAACATGGAGTTGAGCATTGCTAGCTATGGAAGTACAAACCCTCCTATATTTGAGGAAAGCAAAAAGGAAGTAAGGAGGAATGATAGGAATGCAAAATTCAGCCTCAAAGACCCAATGGTTGTTAACACTGTTGAAGTCAAGGTTCTAAGAAGAGGAGCAAATGCAGATGAAAAATGACTGGAAGGATGGCAAAAGAATGAGGTGCGTCGTCTAACTTTTAAGGAACGTGAGAAAAAAGTTTATTCGTTCCCTGATGAAGATGTGCCTAACATCTTAGAACAACTACTGCAATTGAAATTGATTAAATTGCTAGAATGTAGGCGACCAGAAGACATAGGGAAAGTTGATGACCCTAACTACTGCAAATATCATCGCATCATTGGCCACCCCATCCAAAAATGCTTCGTCTTCAAAGAACAAATCATGAAACTTGCCAAAGAAAACAAGATTGATCTAGACTTCAATGAAGTTGTCGGGTCAAACCATGTGACCGTTGCTTGTGCTGTACTTCCAACTCTCAAGCAGGGGGCAAACACCAACCAAGCTTACAAGTTGATCAACAATGATGATGCAAGGATCGGCCCTATCAATGGGAAGTTCCTTAAACACTTTTATGCTTGAACATTGAGGATTGCTCCTTGGCAAGAGCTTAAACTGCCCATTGCAGTGCTGCAAGGGTACATGATGCCTTCCCATTACCTTTAAAAGCGTACGAATTAAAAAAAAAAAAAAAAACAAAAGAAATCATTAAAAAAAAAAAATCATCAAAAAATAATTTTGAACTACGTAATGACATCCCTCTCTAGGGTATGTAAGCAACTTGGTATCATTTACTAAGTTCAATCACATGAAATGAAGAAGGATTGCCAGTCTAGCTTGAGGAGTTTTTCAAAGGTCGTCAATATGCTTTTGAGATCCCTTTGATTGGCAGGCGTTGCTTAGGATCAGTCAATTGCTCACTGCATGATGCTCAAAGATCATTGTGGTAGAAAATGACAGCTACAAAGAATTGGTGTTACTCAGCTTTCCTTGAACTAATGATAAACATAAGTTAGTTCTTAATTGTGGAGTAAAATAAAACTTCAACCTCTTTTGCAAAGAATGAAGTCTCTAAAGTATCTAAAGTATGCTTTGCATCACTTATCTCCTGGTGGCATCTTCTTGTACCTTGCAAGTCTAAGCTACATCGTCTCTCTTCTAGGCTGTGCCACTTCATACTCCAAAATTTGAACCACATCATCTCCCTTCTGAGTGGTGCCGTTTCACATCATGTCTCTGAAATTTGGACAACGTCACCTTCCTCCAACATCTAAAGATGGTGTTACTTCATCTCGCCTCTAAGAGCATATTCGTGCAATGTCAAATTCTTGATGGCATGTTCAAAGTCTTGATACAAGCTCTTTGAAACTTCAAGGTTTTGACAGCATTTCTTTTCATCCTCAAAGTTTTGATGGGAGCTTCTTGAAACTTCAAGGTTTTGTTGGTATCTTCTATTTGTGCACACTTCATTGAAAGTTTTTAACTCATGCTTGTGGTATCTTAATAGTGGATGTTCTCGGCATATGATTGGAGACAAATCTTTGTTTAAGACTCTTAAAGAAAAAGCTTGTGACTATGTGACCTTTGGTGATGGGAGTCATGCCCAAGTTCTCGACAAAGGAACTGTTGAAGTTCCTGGACTGCCTCTGTTAAAAGATGTGTTATACATCAAAGGTCTGAAGGCGAATCTCTTAAGCATTACTCAAATATGTGATGAGGATTTTCTTGTCCAATTCTTAAAGAAGGGGTGCATAATCATCAATGAAAATGGGATTCAAGTCCTAGAGGGAAATAGGACTACTGACAATTGCTATAGAGTAGTTCCTACAGCACCTATTTCGTGTAGAAGTGCTCGTGTTGACATGCTGGAACTTTGGCATCATAGATTTGGTCATGCTAATTTCAAACAAGTAGCTAAAGTCTCTAAACTTGAAGCTGTCGAGGGACTTCCAAAGTTTGGAAAGGTTGAAAAGTCTCTTTGTGGAGCATGCCAAATGGGAAAACAAACAAAGGCAAGTCACTACAAGGTGAATGTGATTGCTACCTCTCGGTGTCTAGAGCTTTTCCATGTTGATCTTATGGGGCCTACCAGAATTGAAAGTCTAGGAGGAAATCAATACATTATGGTCATTGTTGATGATTTCTCAAGATACACTTGGGTTGAATATCTTAGAGAAAAATCAGAAGCATGTGAAAAACTGGAAATTCTTTGCAAGAGATTACAAAACGAGAAAGGAACTCCCATTGTCAAGATAAGGAGCGATCATGGCAAGGAATTTGAGAATGTAAGATTTGAGTCATTTTGTGAAAAGAATGGAATTAAAAGGGAATTCTCAGCTCCCAAAACTCCTCAACAAAATGAAGTGGTAGAGAGGAAGAATCGAGTAATTCAAGAAATGGCGAGAGTCATGCTACTCAACAAGAAAATTCCTCAAAAGTTTTGGGGAGAAGCCGTGAACACTTCATGCCACATTGGTAATCGAATATTCTTCTGAGGGGGAACAAAGAAGACTGCTTATGAGATTTGGAATGGAAAGAAGCCGAAAGTGAAGTACTTCCAAGTGTTTGGAAGCAAGTGCTACATTCTAAATGACCGGGAGAACCTTGGAAAATTTGATGCAAAAAGTGATGAAGGCATTTTTCTGGGGTATTCTACTACTAGCCGAGCATATAGGGTTTTCAACAAAAGAACTAAGACAGTAATGGAGTCCATCAATGTAAAAATTGATGATGCCATAACAAAGGTTGAAATGGTTAACGATGGGGAAGGACTTCACACTAAAGAACCCATTGTTGAGGCTGAAGCTCTGGATATAGAAGTTGAAGGATCTACACCAGAAAAGGAATCAACTCCTTTGAACACAAGAATGGAAACAAGGTCAATGTCTAGAACATCAAGTCCCCTTACTCCTCCAGAAATTCATCCTTCCATCTCCTGGAATGATGAAGTCTCCACATCAAAGAAGCCATCATTAAGAGTGATTAAGAACCATCTAGATAGTAACATCATTGGATTAGTAGATGAAGGTTTTCGCCTCAGAAAAGGAAACATACTCCTGGCTAATCATGTCACATACCATTGCTACCTTGCCTAATTCGAGCCAAAAAGGGTAGAAGAAGCTCTCCAGGATGAAAATTGGGTAGAGTCAATGCATGAAGAGCTGAATCAATTTGTGAGAAATGATGTATGGGAACTTGCCCCAAGACCTGAAAATGTTCATGTCATCGGCACCAAATGGATATTCAAAAACAAGACAGATGAAGATGGAGAAATTATCAGGAATAAGTCTCAATTAGTGGCTCAAGGATACACTTAAGTAGAAGGAGTAGATTTTGATGAATCTTTCACACCGGTTGCTAGACTTGAGTCTATTCAAATTCTTATGTCCATTGCTTACAGTATGAACTTCAAACTCTATCAAATGAATGTTAAATGTGCATTTCTAAATGGATATCTGAATGAGGAGGTTTTTGTTGAACAACCTAAAGGTTTTGAGGATCCTCACTTTCCTGACCATGTGTTGAGATTAAAGAAAGCCCTTTATGGCTTAAAACAAGCTCCTAGAGCTTGGTATGATCGGCTCACCCATTACCTCATGGAAAGAGGTTTCAAAAGAGGTTATGCTGATCGAACTTTGTTTGTCAAGAATGATGAAGACTACCTTCTGGTGGCTCACGTGTATGTTGACGACATAGTATTTGGTGCTACCATCGATAAACGGGCTATAGAGTTTTCTGAAGAGATGAAGAAAGAATTTGAGATGAGTATGGTAGGAGAGCTTACCTTCTTCTTAGGCCTTCAAGTCAAACAAAAGAAGGAAGGCATATTTGTTTTACAAGAAAAATATGCTAGAAATATTGTCAAAAAGTTCGGGTTAGACTCCAAGAAGCATGCCTCCACTCCTATGAGTTCGTCCACAAAACTGAATGTTGATTCTTCCGGGGAGAAAGTGAGTCCAACCTTGTATAGGAGTATTATTGAGAGCTTACCTTATCTTACTACAAGTAGACCGAATATTGCATTCAGCGTTGGTGTTTGTTCAAGATATCAAGCCGCTCCCAAGCAATCTCACTTGACAGCAGTAAAAAGAATTATACGCTACATCAATGGTACTCCAGACTATGAGTTGTGGTAATCCAAGGACTCAAATGCTTGTCTTGCTGGGTATTCAGATGTAGATTGGGCTGGGAGTATAGATAATCGAAAGAATACACTATGGGTTGTGGTATTCCAAGGACTCAAATGCTTGTCTTGCCGGGTATTCAGATGCAGACTGGGCTGGGAGTATAGATGATCGAAAGAGTACTTTAGGAGGTTGCTTTTACCTTGGTAACAATCTTGTCTCTTGGATAAGCAAGAAACAAAACTCCGTGTCTCTTTCTACAGCTGAAGCGGAATACATAGCCGCTGGAAGTTGCTGCACACAACTTCTTTGGATGAAGAAGTTACTTCATGATTACGGGATTCCTCAAGATACAATGTGTGTCTTCTGTGACAACACTAGTGCCATAAATCTCTCAAAGAACCCTGTTCAGCATTCGAAGTCAAAACACATAGAGATACGCTATCATTTTATTCCTGATTTGGTGGAAGAAAAAGTTGTCTATCTTGAATTTATACACACTGATAATCAAAAGGCAGATATCTTCACCAAGCCTCTCAACGGTCCACGGTTTTAATCTCTTCGTAAGACCATTGGCATTGGTACAATCCCTTGAAACTCATGTGTGCTGCGTGCTTTACCTCTTTATATTGAGCTACCATATTTGCAGGGCACACATTCTCTTGTGATTTTTATGTATTGCATTCTTTGTTTCAAATGTTTTTACATTATTATTATTGTTGTTTTGATCATTTTTTTTTTGCTGCTTTTGTGTCAAAAATTCAAAAACACATAAAAAGTAGAAAATCCAAAAAGTTTAATCGACTTTGTTGAGTTTTGTCTCAAATCACATTTTTCCTTGTACCTTTGTACTAATGGCTTTGTGCATCTATGAGCTTAGCTTGTTACCTATGCACGCATATCTTTGTGGGAGAAATTTTGAAATCTATGTGACTGTTGTAAATAGATCTTCAACCTTGTCATGAATGATTAGTAATTGGTTTTGTTGATCTTGAGACATGCATAGACTCATGCCTATATATCTTGTCACTCTTTATTTTTTTTTGCTTAAAAGAGCTCTCTAAATGTAAATCTCCAAATGAAAAGAGATATAGAGCTGCAAAAGCCTGTCGCACATACTAGTATTTGACTAGGAAAAAGGGAAAGCGACTAAAATAAAATGTTTGAATGCCCAAAAAGCCAAATGCTAACTCATCAATTGAAATATCAAAAATTGCAGGCATTTATCTCACAAAGAGATTTTCTTTGCTCAAAAGGTGCAAATGATATGTTGAATATGGAGCCAAATGAAAAGCTTCAAAGAATTGTTATCAAGTGCATGTGGGAGGTCATATATGCATGTTTCTATAATTGAGATAGGTCACATTATCTAGTGCTAGTTGTGTATGCCTTGATTGAATTGATCATTGAAGCTTCACATTGGACTAAGGACTATCTCATTTTTGATATCCACACACAACACACAAGACTAGATGCAATCTGAGATACAAGTAAGAGATTGAGGAGGGCACCTCCACTAGGAATCAAGAGGACCATTGAAGCATGTTGGAGACTTCCATAGCTATTGGAATATTATTTATATTCATTTCCAAGAGAAGGGGAGCATCATATATAGGCTCATAGCCCTCCAAACTGAAAAGTGCTTAATAGAACTATAGAAGGGATTTTGTCTATAATTATAAGGCTAATATTGTATTTCTCTGTAAGGAATTTGTAAGACTGGTTTGTTCTGTGTATCCATGTTACTTTAAATAAATTACAATAAAATTATTGTGATTATTATTATTATTATTATTAGTATTGTTCTCACATAATCAATGTTATTATCAACACTACAAGTCTGCATTTCACTAATGTAAATGACCTGCCTTCTGTTTAAATCCTTAGGTATTTTGAAATTGAATGCAAATATAAAATTTATAATCATTCACTAAACATGAGTTGTTGGGGAGCATTAAAAAAAAAATGTAAGATATTTTTTTATTTTAAAACATTCTTTATCTTTAGAATTTTTTTTTCTTCCCATATAAAAAATCAAGGAATTGGGTTTTTTCTCTAAAAAATTTTGTTGATTTAAAATGAAATTCAATTAAAATATAGATTCTATTGGTTCAATCAAAGGATTATCAGTAATACATATATGCATGGGAAGATCCTATAAGATGATAGTGGAATTTTCAATTATTAAATATAATAATTTGCTTTTCAAAAATAAATAAGTAAATTGATTATTGAAAACCCAGTCCCAATTGAAATTATCCTTCCTAATTAAGAAAAATTCCATTTAAATTATAAACCCAATCCCAATTGATATAACTTTTGAAAATATCAAAAATCAGAATAAAAGTGGATTTTTTTTTTTTTTTCGGAAAATTGGAGTCAAAGTGCCATACTTCACCGGGCCTTGAATTGATGTGTTGATTTGAGCCCACTATAAGTAGATTGGTACTCCGATAGTCTGATGGGTCAGATTGGCAATCTGATTTTAGGCCTTAAAAAAGAAAAAATCTTTATTCGTCCAATTTTTCTCTTAGCCGAAAATGTTCCCTAAGCTTTTAGAAACCATTTTAAAGAAATTCATAAATAAAGGAATCACAAAGAAAAGGGAACCACTTTGATCAATTTTAGAATTATCTCACGTAAAAGTTTTGAAATTAATTTAAAAAGCCTTCGCTCTCGGCTTCGTCAAACCCCTTCCAAGGCCCATGAAATTGGCTTCAACATTTCCCATGCACCACCTTCCACCATTCAAAAGAAATGTCTTAACCCGTCAATGATTTCTACGCAAACATAAGTCCAAAATCCTTCAAAAACACCTTCCATCACAAATTTTCTAAACTATTGAATTCAAAGCCACAAAATTCATCACCCTTAATACTCATTTCATCATAAAAACCATATTTCTCACAAACACAAAAAGTATCCAAACTATCTCCAAGCATCAAAAAGGAAATTAACCACCCTTTGAATGAGCTTAAAGTAATTTTAAATGGATTTGAGGCAGTGGCGTCTCTAGGAAGTTTTTGAAGGATGCTCATTAAAAAACTTAAATTAAAAAAATTAATAAAAATAGAACTTGAATATATTAACATGACAAAAAAAAAAAAAAAGTGCAAATACATAAAATTTTAAAATTTCCTTCACAAATTTTCATATTTTGAAATTGATCTTGTATGGAATCAGTAGATTGAACGCTCCGGCTTCGGTGGAATAACGGCTGACAGCAAAGGTCTGCTAAGATGAAAACACTATCAAGAGTGACCAAGGTGGACCGGCCGAATACTCTCCGATGGCTAAGTTAGTTCCTTCACAAGAATGGAATTCCAATTTTTTGGGAGTAAAAATCTCAGAATCTCCTACCTTTGTTCGATTCGGACCGGTCTTTATATAGAGAACCTTGGAACGGTTATTTGTTTAGTAACTTTCCCAAGATTCGTGGAGACTATCGATTCCGAATATAACTTCTTCAATGGCTATATAAGTTGTAACCGCTAGTGGAAGTTAAACACTTAGGAGAAATAGGTGGCGATGATCATGAGTTGGTTAACCGCTCCAAGGTATTGCAGTTCTGAATCTTTCACATATGTGAAATAAATAACACGAGAAATTCCCAAGTGTTATGTGGTCGTCCATGCACTTTGCCCATGGACGACCCTTCGTACACAAGTTGATGTTATGTGGCTGTCCATGCGCTTTGCCCACGGACGACCCTTTGTTAAGTTGTGTGGTTGTCCATGTGCTTTGCACATGGACAATTCTTTTGTCCAGACCGCTTGTTGATCATTTGGCCAGATGGTGCTTCTGGACAATCCCTCTAGACGAACAAGAGATGGTCTTTTTTGTTATCCCATCAGTTGCCCCCTTGTTTAGGGGTCGTCCAAGGATACGGGATTTACATCATGCCCTTATGGTTCTGACCTAATTCTCTCTCTTTCTTTTCTTTTTTTTTTTTGAAACCATGTGTCTTGATTTAATTGGTTGACTTGTCTCATCGATTGCATTTTCCAAAGTGACTACCACGTGTCATTTTCTTAATGGATGGTGTCGTTTTGCTGACCTTACATCTGGGCCCTATAAATAAGCACTTTCTCTTTCTTGCCCTTCACCTTTCTCATAATCTCCCTTCTGCCATCTCGTCCAAGAGTCTCGTCAAGCTCTTCTTCCTAGTTCTCAGGTATTTCCTCTTCCTTTCTTAGGTTTTTCGTCTTAATCTTAATTTGTCATGTCTTCGTCTAGTAGTATAAAGAGAGAAATAAACGAATATCAGGACGACTTGTCTGGGAGTTATGAGAGTGGTGAGGGTAGCACGAGCTACAACAGTAGTTCCTTGGACAAGCATTATTCGTCTGGGGTTCCTGGTATTTCCATAGAGGAATTCCAGGAGATGCAACGTAGAGCGGCCTCTGGAGCTGGGACTAGCTCGTCTAGAGCGCCTCCTAGCCCTTCTCAAGATGAGGAGGAGGAAGAGGAAAATGTAATATACAGTTGTGCTCCTGAAGTAGCGTCCACCCTAGACGCCCCTAAGTTGAAAAATTTGGTAGATAGATACCAAATCCCTAAGGAGTTCAAACCTCATCTACCTTAGGAAGGGGAATGGTGTTGCTCTCCTTTTTCTGGTTTGGGAGTATATACATCTTACCTTTTAGCTGGCCTTAGGTTTTCCCTCAATTCTTTTTGTAGAGATCTTCTTCATAAGTTGAGTATTGGACCTAACCAACTCAACCCTAATAGATGGAGGACGGTAGTTGCCATGCAAGTGCTATGGCATGAGGCATTGGAAGGGGACTGTCCTATAATACTGGACGAGTTCCTTTACTGTTATAAGCCTTCAGAGATAAAAAAAAAGTTTGCTGGTTTTTACCAGTTCTCATCTAGGGGCTCATACTATAGTTTAATAAAGGGTCGTAGCTCGTCTGACAGGCTCTAGAAAAAAGAGTTTTTTATTATCTCTGAAAATTGGGCTGGGGACCCAGTAGATGTGGGTAATGCCTCCTTTCCACCTTTTACCAATCCTATAGGTCGCCTTTGTCTTGAGGGTATGTCTTCTTTCCGTTTCATTTCATTTATCTTTACATATTTTTCAACTTTCAATCGTCTAGCCCCCCTTTCCTTTTATTGATGCAGCTGTTGTTTGTCCACGTTTGGACAAATTTTACTTGGATCGAATTGACCAAGTACGTACTTTCCCTAAGAGAACTTTTCACGATCTAGTGACTCTCAGTCGTCTAGCTACGTGGGGGCTTGGTCCAGAACCTACTGAAGAGAACCTTGGTCACAAGGAAACAACTCGTCGAAGTAAGTGTCGTCCACTCCTTTTCTCTTTATTCTCTTTTTTTTTTTTTCCCTCGTCACAGGAATTATTACAATAAGGGAGAACAAAGAGAAAACCATAATTAGTGGGGACAAGGATGTCAACGCACCACCAGTCGTCCATAAAACTTCCATCCAGGCAGGGAAGAGAAAGTCTAAGTCTATATCCAATGCCGTGGATCTAGGTGATCTTCCAAGCCGTCGAGGTTTTAAAAAGTAAAAACCTGGCAAGACTTCTCTTCCCAAGGTTCCTAAGTTTACACCTCCAACGGTACATCTGGACGAACCTATAGTGGACGTGGAGCCCGTCCAAACGGTTCATCCTGTTCAGACTGATCCTATTCCCCCTCCAGCCAAGACTTCTCACAAGCCTCATCCGTCTAAGCCATCCGATCGTCCTTCTAACTTGGTGCTAGACGAGAGTTATGCATGGAGGACGTTCAAAAGAGTTATCACTGATAATGAAGTTAATGAATGTTACAACATGTCAGTGAAGGAATTTGAACGTTCTGGCATCCATGATCTCTTTAAGGTGGTGTCTCATTTGTCCTTGTGCGCTTATTGTAAGTTTTTCAAAATAAGTTGCCTAACTTTCTCTCGTCCATGTATAGGCTATGTCAAAGTTTTACACAGCGACGTGCCAGGCTAAGGAGCTCTGTGAGGAGGCCAAGATGGCTAAAGGCTAAGGAGCTGAATTATGAAATTCTTTTAAAGAAGGGGGAAGTGATCAGGCTGACTGATGGCTTCAATCGTTTGCAAGGAAGCGAAATGAAGCTGAAGAACGAGGTGGAGGAACTCAAAGCAGATGCTGTTGAGAAAGACACTCGCATCGCTTATCTGGAGGGACAAGTTACAGGATTTGCCTCGTCCTTGGAGAAAGCACGTGAGGAAGCCATATTAGCCTTCAAGAAGTTTGACGAGTACAAGAATTGTCTAGACAGTCATTATGCTGCTGGTTATGAGGATTTCCGTGTTGATGCCAGAGAAGCCTTTCCAGATTTGAACTTTGACTCCTTCAAGCTTCCTCTTGCTTCAGAAAGCTCGTTGCTGCAGACGAGTTCTGAAGATGTCAACGTCATGGACGATGCCAATAACGAAGTTACTTCAGACGATCCAAAGTCTGGGGGCAAAGTACCCAGTGGTTTATCCTCATAAATTCATTAGCTTGTTAATTTTTATTTAAAGGTGCCCGTTGTTTTGGGCTTCGCTTTTTTTTCTCTCTTTTTTTTTTTTTAAAAAAAAAATTTATCCAAGTACAATTGTCTCGTCCAAGTTTATGGATGAGCTATACATACAATCAGTTATATTATTTACATAACTTTTTAAGGGTTTTTGGACGTTGGTCGTCCACCCTCTAAATCCTTTAAATGAATGAATGTTTTCCATTTTCTCATTTCATTATGTCTGAACACATTTAAAAATTTGTGGACATACTTTATTAATATCGTCCATATCATTTTTGTGGCTGTATAGTTCGTCCATTTTATCTCGTCTTGAGCATATGGACATTACTTGCATCACCATAATAGAAATGAATCTTTATGGTCAAGCACAGCTCATCTCTGAATGACATTTTTATTCGCCAGTTTTATACGTCGTTCAAACATAGGACGATTATTTTACTCGTCCTTGGCTAAATTATTCCCAGAAAATATTCGTCCATGTGCTAGATTATTAGGCTGGTTGGATTCGTCCATGGATAAGCGGTGTTTTTACATGTACAATATTCGTCAATGATTTATTTGATCATACCTTAGGTTTTATCTCGTCTTAAGCTTGGACGGATGTACCTTTGGTTTATTTTTCATGCTTTATCCTTATTTAGAGGAAAGCTTATAGACGATACATCCTTGCGTCCAAGGATTTTATTCGTCTTTGGCTTTTTGCCTTCTGTGAATTATTTTGAATAAAATCACAAAAATGGAGGATTCCCATACAGTCATACATATACTTGGAAGTACATCGTATATATATATTTGGAAATCCACACTATGTAAACATTCGTCCACAGTCATGGCACATGCTTGAGAGTTAGTGCCTTTAGGGAATTAAAAACACTTATACAACATAACTTCGTCCATGAGCAGCATAAAATACTTATACATCTTAAACACACAATAGTAATAAGCAAATACTAGAAAACATCATAAAACACTTTACTTCAAACGTCCAAAGATCTCATCCACGTCAAGGCTCGTCCATGATCACCCCTTATTGATAGTATCTTCTTAGGTGTTCAACATTCCAAGGGTGTTCTAGCTTTCGTCAATCCAAGGCTTCCAAGTAGTAGGATTCTTGTCTCTTGCAGTTGATAACTCTATAAGGTCCTTCCCAATTCGGTCCCAGCTTCCCATGGGCCGGGTTTTTGGTGGCCAAAGAAACCCTTTTTAGGACGAGGTCCCCAATGTTGAAACGTCTGGGCTTCACCATGGCGTCATGCTGCTTTGCCATAAGATTTTTGTACCTCACTATTCTTTGCTCTGCATCCATCCTTACCTCGTCTACAAGGTCAAGGTTAAGACGAAGCTATTCCTTGTTTTGTTCATCTTTATATTGCATCACCCTATGGCTGGCCATGTGCACTTTTGTAGGTATGACCGCTTCACTCCCATAGGCCAGTTTGAAAGGAGTTTCTCCTGTAGGAGTCCTCACTATTGTTCTATAAGCCCACAAAACATCTGGTAATTTATCTAGCCATAGTCCCTTTGCCCCTTCAAGCCGAGTCTTGATGATTTTCAACAAGGATCAATTTGCTACTTCTGCTTGTCCGTTGGCCTGTGAGTGGGAGGGGGAGGAGTAATGATTCTTGATTCAAAGCTGTTCACAAAATTCTCTGAAGGGTGTGTTGTCAAACTGTCGTACATTGTCAGATATTAGTACTCTTGGTAGTCCAAATCTACATATAATGTTTTTCCAGATGAAGTTTTTGACATTTTGTTGTGTAATTTTCACTAAGGGTTCAGCTTTCACCCATTTAGTGAAATAATCAATTCCCACCACCAAAAATTTCATTTGTCTAGTTCCAGTTGGAAAATGGCCTAAAATATCTAAACCCCATTGTGCAAAAGGCCAAGGGGCCATCATTGGGGTAAGATATTCTGATGGCTGTCTAGGAATATTACTAAAACGTTGACATTGATCACATACCTTAACATATGTCTTAGCATCAGTTTGGATGGTTGGCCAATAGTACCCTGCACGTATGGCCTTGTGAACGAGTGATCTGGCTCTTGAGTGATTACCACATGCTCCTTCATGAACTTCCCTTAACACGTAATTTGCCTCGTCTAGAGCTAAACACCTTAGGTAAGGCTATGAGAAACCTCTTTTATATAACACCTCGTCCATAAGGATGTACTTGGCTTATTTGACTTTCAGCTTTCTTGCTTCGTCCTTCCCTTCTGGAAGCCTTTCGTCCTTCAAGTATAACACTATTGGGGTCATCCAATTTTCTTCACCTTCTATCTGTAACATTTCTGGGAAGTCCACACTAGGCATGTATTGTATTTCATCAAATTCGCCCATTGCTTCATTCGTAGAGGCTTCCTTTGCTAAAGTGTCTGCTTCTACGTTCTTTTCCCTTGGGATTTGAACGAAATCAACTTCTTTAAATTTCTTCACAAGGCGTATGACTTTCTTTAAGTATCTCCTCATTCTATCTTCTTTGGCTTCACATGTCCCATTTACTTGGCCTATGATCAACTGAGAGTCTCCGAAGACGAGTATTGAGTCCACTTCCACAGATTTAGCCAACTGCAGCCCTTTAAGAAGGGCTTTATACTCTACTTTGTTATTGGTTGTTTGGTACTGCAAGCGAGCCTTGTACTTCAATTTATCCCCTTCTGGTGACTGCAAAACAACTTTTATACCTCCTGCATGCAGTGTAGAAGATCCATCTATATGGACGACCCATTTCTTATTGTCTTCTCCTCCGCCTAAGTCTTCATAGTTTAGGGTGAACTCTACAATGAAATCTGCCAAGACTTGAGCTTTTATTGCATTTCTTGGTTGGTACCGGATGCCAAATTCACTAAGCTCGACTGCTCATTGTATCAGTCGTCCTACGGCTTCCAACTTGTTCATTGCCTTCTTGAGCGGATGGTCCGTCATGACATTGATGATATGAACTTGGAAGTAATGTCTTAACTTCCTAGAAGCTGTTATCAAGGCGAAAGCTAACTTTTCCATCAACGGGTACCTTCCTTCTGCCCCTCTGAGTGCTCGGTTAGTGTAATACACAGGCTTTTACACCTTCCCTTCCTCTCTGATCAATGCTGAACTCATGGCATGTGGGGACACTGCTAAGTATAGATAGAGTTCTTCTCCAAGCACGAATGGGCTTAACAATGGAGCCGTGGTAAGATAATCCTTTAGATCTTGGAAGGACTTTTGACACTCGTCCGTCCATTTGAATGCCTTCCTAAGAACTTTGAAAAAGGGTAAACACTTAACTGTGGATTTTGAAACAAACCTGTTCAGAGCTGCAACTCGTCCAGTAAAGGATTGGACTTCTTTGATGTTCTTCGGTGGTTCCATGTTCAATATGGCTTGGATCTTGTCTGGATTTGCCTCAATTCCTCTCTATGAAACCATGAATCCTAAAAACTTTCTTGACGATACTCCGAATGCGCACTTACTTGGGTTCAGCTTCATCTTGTATCGCCTAAGTGTTTCAAAGGTTTCCTGAAGATCGTCCAAGTGGCTTCCCTCGTCCAAGCTTTTCATAAGCATATCATCCACGTACACCTCCACATTCTGTTTTATCTGTAGACAGAACATGTGATTTACCAACCTTTGATAAGTTGCCCCTGCGTTTTTTAGACCGAAGGGCATCACTTTGTAACAAAACAAACCTTGACTGGTAATAAAAGAGGTCTTTTCTTGGTCAGCCTCGTCCATTTTTATCTGATTATATCCCGAGAAGGCATTCATGAAGCTCAACAACTGATGGCTAGCTGTAGAATCCACCAATTGATCAATGCATGGCAAAGGATAACTATCCTTAGGGTAATCCTTGTTCAAGTCAGTGAAGTCTACGCACATCCTCCACTTGCCATTTGCCTTCTTCACCATCACCACATTCACTAACTAATTCGAGTAATAGACTTCCCAGATGAATTGCGCTGCGGTCAGCTTCTGAACCTCTTCCTTGATAGCCTTATCTCTTTCAGGAGCGAACAACCTTTTTTTTTTTTTTCGAACAGGCTTAGAAGAGGGGAACACATTCAGCCGATGAGTAATTACACTTGGATCAATACCAGGCATGTTGTCATGACTCCATGCAAAAACATCGGTATTCTTCCTCAGAAACTGGACGAGGTCTTCTTTCTCCTTCATTTTTATACTTGTTCCAATTCTAGTGAACTTCTCAAGATCACTTTCTTGTAATAAAACATCTTCCAACACTTTAGTAGGTTCCGTGACAACTCTTTCCTCTTCTATTCTTATAGTTTGCGCCTATTCATCTAAAGCCAACATGGCTAGATAACATTCTTTGGCTGCCAACTGATCTTCTTTTGCCTGTCCAATCTCGTACTCTGTAGGGAATTTGACTAATAGATGGTAGGTAGATGTTACTGCCTTCCAACTGTTTAAGGTTGGTCTTCCAATGATGGTATTGTACGAAGAAGAACAATCCACCACAAGGAAATTCACCTCCTTAGTTATCTGCTATGGGTATGATCTCACCACTACAGGCAATGTAATGATGCTCACGGGCTGCACTTTCATTCCTCCGAATCCTACTAGTGGTGAACATGCTGGACGAAGTTGATCTCATCCAAGCCTCATCTGCTGGAAAGCGGGTTAATACAATATATCTGCTGAGCTCCCATTATCCACCAACACCCTCCTGATTGTATAATCTGCAATGAGTAGGGTGATGACAATTGCATTGTCATGTGGATGATGGATCCTCTCAGCTTCTTCGTCTGTGAAAGAGATGGTTGGCTCATTTGTCTCCCTCATCCTTGGGGATCGTCTAGAGAATTGGACGTTTTGCACCGCTTTGAGATATGTCTTCTTTGATTTGAAAGATTGTCCTGTCAAACTCCCACTAATGATAACCTTTATTTCTCTGAGTGAGGGCCGTGACGACCCTTCCATCTTCCCTTTCAGCTTCTCATCGTTATGATCTCTTCCAACAAAGTGCCTCAACTTTCCTTGTCTGATGAGATTTCTGATCTACTGCTTCAAGTCATAACACTCATCCGTGTCATGCCTATGATCCTTATGGAAGCGACAATACTTATTCTTATTGCGCTTGTTAGGATCTCCTTTCATCTTCTCTGGCCACTTCAAGGAAGGATCATCCTTAATTTGCATGAGCACCTAATTAAGTGGGGCATTTAAGGGTGTGTAATTCTGATTCCTTGCTGAAGGGCTTGCCTTCCTGTTATCTCTGTCTCGATCCTTCTTATCTTCCATTCGTCCTTTCTTTGGACGAGGCCCTTGGTCAGAATGACGTGTGGGGTTTGCTTCCATTCTCTCAACTCTCTTCCTCTTCTTAGCTATGATTGCGTCTTTTGCATTCATGAAGTTTTGGGCTGAATGGACGAGTTCAGCCATGGATTGGGGCTCTTTCTCATACAGCTTGTGAATGAATAAGTCTGAGTTAACCCCATTGTGGAAGGCTGCCAATAGTAGATTGTCGTCCACTTCATCTATTGTCAAGGCTTCTCTGTTGAAACGAGTGATGAAGGATCACAAACTTTCATTCTCTCCTTGTTCTATAGTTAACAGGCTGGGCGAGAAGCGCTTGTGCTTTTGTCCTCCAATGAAGTTATTGACAAATAACTTGCTCAACTCTTCAAAAGAACTGACTGTGTTTGGAGGTATCTTACTGAACCACACTCGCGCTGGCCCCTTGAGGGTGGTAGGGAAGGCTCTACACATTATTTCATTAGGAACCCCTTGAAGATGCATAGTGGTCTTGAAGGTGGCTATATGATCAAAAGGGTCTCGCGCCCCATCATAAGAATCTAGGGAAGGCAACTTGAACTTTGGTGGTAGAGGGTGACCGTTGATGGAAGCCATAAAGGGGGAATTAGTTCTGTGGACCAAATCTTCTACAAGATTTGCCCTTCTCAGGTTTTCTTTCATTTCTTCCATGACTTTCTTCATCTGGCCCATCACCTTTTCCAAGTATGGCGCCCTTCGTGAAATGGTGGCTCTGGACTGACTTCCATTTTCTGCATCCTCTCTATCTTTTTTCCTTTGAGTTTGCCCTCCTCCTTCGTGTTCTTCATGCGTCTGCCTTCTTAGATTAATATCCTTTCTTAGTTCTTGGTTTTGACCGGTTAACTCTGCCATTGCAGCCACCATAGATTGCACATGTTGGACAAAGGAAGCCTGCATGACTGGTGTAGATTGGCGATCGCGATGGGGGTTGCTTGAATCGTCTCTACTTCCTTGATGGCCTGGGCTGATAGCCTTCGACCTAGTTCGAACCATTCAACCTTTTGTCCCGGAAAGACAAGTTGTAGAACAATCTCTCTTTCCCAAAGACGGCGCCAACTGATCTTGTATGAAATCAGTAGATTGAACGCTCCGGCTTCAGTGGAATAACGGCTGACAGCAAAGGCCTGCTAAGATGAAAAAACTATCAAGGGTGACCAGGGTGGACTGGCCGAATACCCTCCGATGGCTAAGTTAGTTCCTTCACAAGAATGGAATTCCAACTTTTTGGGAGTAAAAATCTCAGAATCTCCTACCTTTGTTCGATTCGGACCAGTCTTTATATAGAAAACCTTAGAACGGTTATTTGTTTAGTAACTTCCCCAAGATTCATGGAGACTATCGATTCCAAATATAACTTCTTCAATGGCTATATAAGTTGTAACCGCTAGTGGAAGTTAAACACTTAGAAGAAATAGGTGGCGATGATCATGGGTTGGTTAACCGCTCCAAGGTATTGTGGTCCTGAATCTTTCACATATGTGAAATAATTAACACGAGAAATTCCCAAGTGTTATGTGGTCGTCCATGCACTTTGCCCATGGACGACCCTTTGTACACAAGTTGATGTTATGTGGCCATCCATGCGCTTTGCCCACGAACGACCCTTTGTTAATTTGTGTGGTCGTCCATGTGCTTTGCACATGGACGATTTTGTTGTCCAGACCGCCAGTTGATCATTTGGTCAGATGGTGCTTTTGGACGATCCATCTGGACGAACAGGAGATGGTCTTTTTTGTTATCCCATCAGAAATCGTTATATGATATGATAGCTTCACTATCAATATTATCAGTTACATCTTTTTCAATATATACAACTAAACAATCATTAAACTATTGATCTCCTTTTCTATTGGTTCAATTGAAAGATTATTATAGTCATACATATATGCATTGGAAAATCCTACAAGATGATTGTGGAATTTCCAATTATTAAAAATAATAATTTTCTTTTCAAAAATAAATAAGTAAATTGATTTCTTATGGGATTTGTCTATCCAGAATAAATGCACCATTTTATCACCTGAAAAATGAAGTTCCCTAGTTTTTAGAAATCTAAAAAAAAAAAAAAACAATAAATAATGGAATCATAAAAAAAGGGATCGCTTTGGTCAATTTTAGAATTCTCTCACGTAAGAGTTATGAAATTCATTTAAAAAGGCTTCACTCTCACCTTAATCAAACCCCTTCCAAGGACATGAAATTGGCTTCAACATTTCCCAACCCTTCCACCATTCAAAATGTCTTATCCCGTCAATGATTTTTATGCAAACGTAAGTCCAAAATCCTATAAATTTGACATAACTGTATCAATGTGACCCATTTTATCTATTAAATTGAGACGGAAATGGAGCCACTGCACCACCCTACATTCTCATTCATGCGTAATATCCAAACGACCCTCACTGGTTGCAATGTGAAACTACCATTTCAATCTCACTTAGCACAGATTTACATGGTATAGGGCACATTGATATATCTGTCAAATTGGGGTGTCAATTAAGCAAAATGATAGTTTGGGGGACATTGAAAAATGAAGGAGAAATTTAGGATGAAAAAGTGTAATTTTTCCAAAAATAAATAAACAATTGAAAGATGAGTGCCAAAGCATTAAGAAGAAAAACCTGACTGGTTTGGGTAGCTGCAGTTGCTAAACATGGAGAAGTTCTCTGAGAGTACAGATTTCTATGAAGGGCAAAGCTAAAAGGCTTATAGATGGTTCTGTTTCCTTTTGGTGGATACAATGGTGGCACAAAAGCCAAATCCATATCTTTAAAAAAAAAAAAAAAATCATAATATGAATAATAAGTTGATATTAAACTCAGAATAAACTCAATTGAATGCAAATAAGCTCATTGACATCCCAATTAGATAGGCTCTATGCCCAATATGGGATTCAAATAAAACTCACAAAAATCATAATACCAACATTCAAACAATGAGCCAATTGAATTGCATGCACTGAATCATGAAATCCCAGTGTGAATGGATCAAAACCCAGTTTAGCATTCAAACTATCTAGTTCAATGGGACTTACATCACAAGTGGCGACTCCAGGAATTTTGTCCAGGGTGTTCCTATTCCACTTTGAAAAAATTTCAAGTCATTTCAGTCTATTTCGATGTTTCGGGACGTTTCGGTAAATACCGTTTGAAAATAAATCTAAACCTTTAATATCATAATAAACATCATGTTTTGAGACTCAATTAATTTTTCTTCTTTTTTTTCTTTTTTAAAGTTTTTCATATCCAGATGCATATTTTCTAGTAGACATTTCTAATCAAATAATATATTTATAAAGACTAAAATAAAAAAATAACTTTAAAGTGTAGAGCAAATGAGAAATAGAACCTGATTTATATAAAAAGTATTGTTGTAATTTCACCAAATAATACCAAGTTTTTAACAATCTCAACCTGCATAAATAAAGATTTATTCATTATATTACCAATCACTAAAATATATATATATATATATATATAAACATAAGATTAAAAAAAAAAAAGAAAAAAAATTAATCACAGCCATAACAAAAACAAGCCCAGCCTAGCCAAGACCCACTCACCACAAAAAACATAAAACAAATCCTAATATCCTATTACATTTACACGTATAACCCAAAAAAAAAAAAAAAAAAAAAAAAAAAGACAGCACGGCCTAACCCTCTTAACAAATATAAAGTAGAATAGAAAGCAAGCTAAGCCTTATAAGCCTATTAGTTATACACTTATACTTGAAGCAATGAAGCTCAAAAGTCAAAACGACAAAACCCATTACCCTGCATCCTAGCCAGAATCAAAACGCAGCACGGCACTGACAGCAGCAGCGAAAAAAAAAAAAGGGCAGTCGGAGGAGGAAAGGAAGCTTGAGCCAGCAACTAGGTAGTCCGATGATTTAGATTAGATCAGAGGAAAGGAAGCAGTGGCGATGCCACGTTGAAGTATGGGTGTTCCTGGGAACACCCTGACTTGAAAAAAAAAATTTATATATAATAATTTAAATTTTTTTATTTGTTTATCCTTAAAAAATAAAATAGGAACACCCTAAAGCAAAATCAGGAACACTCTCAAAAAAATTTATGCCAAACAAATTTTGAACTAAAATCTAAAAAAAAAAAAAAAAAAAAAAATCTTATGCCAGCCAAATCCAAACGTATAGCTTTTAGCCCAAAAAAAAAAAAAAAAATTGTAAAACCTTATGATTTTACAGAACAAATTTGTTTAGATTTTACAGTTATACCCAGTTAAACATTGGTAGCACAACAAAATTTTTTAGTCTAAATAAAATCAATTGCACCAAAAATAACATCATTATCTCTAGACAAACCAAAATCCAATCGGATAAACTACCAATCTGGTCTAAGAAATTAACCAAAAAACAATCAATAATCAAAACAAATAAAAAACCTTAAATCTCTAACATTTTTACCGTCTCTTTCTCATTTTTTCTCTCAACTCTTGCTCTCCGCTTCTTTCATTCTTTTTCTCCACTGTTACTGGGCCTGGCTGCCTAGCTCAAGCTTCCTTTCCTCTGCTGACTGCCCTTTTTATTTCGCTGCTGCCGTCAGTGCTGTGTTGCGTTTTGATTCTGGCTAGGATGCTGGGTAATGGGTTTTGTCGTTTTGACTTTTGAGCTTCACTACTTCAGGTATAAGTGTATAACTAATAGGTTGTAAAGTTGTAATTTACAACTGTGTTTTTGTTGGCTTTTTTTCCGTGCCAAATTTGATTGTAATTATTTTCAATCGTTTATACCCTGTATTTATTGTGGGATTTATTGTAAGGGTTGTGTGAGAGAGAGAGTGTGTGAAGACTCAAGAAATTGAAGACTGAAGAGTTTTCGCGGGTATCTCGCTACTAAGCATCCCGCGAAATGGTGCATGTGCCTTGTACGTGCTGGAAGCTGAAGAGTCATGCCAGGCTGTCATTTTCGCGAGTGTCTCGCTGTAAGGCCTTCCCGCGAGACAATAGCAAAACTTTCTGCCTGGAGGATTTTTATGAGTGACCTTTTTACCCTTCACCCACTCTATATATATACCCTCATTACCCACATATGTTGGTGTGGCTATTCAGAAAGAAAAACCCTAGATAGGTTTTCTACAACTCACCCACCCATCTTTTGAGAGAGAGCTACTCCTCCTTAGTGAGAAATCATTGTAGCCTCTTCTCCATCCCTTTCTCATTATCATACCTTGAGAGGAGATTTGTACCCAAACACAACCCATACACATTCAGAGTGTAGAGAGTGTTTTGGAGCTATTGGGAAGCATTGGAAGAAGCCAAGGATGGCAAATGCAACATGGAGCTTGTTGCGGGATCCGGAGAACTAAGACAAGACATGGTTCCGAGAAGCCTTGTTGGAGTAGGAGCTTGGAGGGCTTAGGTACATCGGGTAGACTAGGCTTGGAGGGTCTCTTGCTAACCCATGTATCCCAACTGATTGTCTAGTGGATCGATTTCCACTTGGAGGGCGGCGGAGAGGTTTTTCGCCGAGTTCTTTGGTTTCCTCTTCGATAACACGTCTCGGTATTATCTGTGTTTGCATCCTTCTTCCCTACTCTTGTTTATTTCCTTTTTACTGCTGTGTTGCTTTAAATATGGATTAGAGTAGTTGTTTTGCCTTTTCGCTTGTGTTTACACTATTCCGCACTTATTATTAAGTTAGTGTAAAATCAACCAAGCCGTAATTTTAATTTGGGGGTCTAAACCGCTCGTGTGTTTTCAACACGTTTTTGAGCTTTTAATTGGTATCAGAGCGGGTACACTTGTTTTGGTTTCATTACCTAAGTGTGATCCTTGACCCC
Organism: Quercus gilva; assembly: GCA_023621385.1. NCBI lineage: Eukaryota > Viridiplantae > Streptophyta > Magnoliopsida > Fagales > Fagaceae > Quercus > Quercus gilva. Next base: position 2,441,063 of record CM042477.1, on the reverse strand, counting down.
TTGTGTTTTTTTGCCATGGATTGTGCTATGTATGCCTCTTTGTATGATTTGGTTGGTGATAAATGTAACATGCCACGTGTTTGTAAAAATGCCTCTATGAGTGATAATCCTCATAATTGTGATGCTATGTTACATGAATCTTTGGGTGTTGTTGATATTCCTAATACCAAACTCTTAAAGAAAAATGCTAAGAAGTTTCAAAAGAGTTTAAGCAAGTTATTTTGTGAAAAGGATGATTTGATTGCTAAGCTCAATGAATCCATCAAATTGGTTGAAAAATATAAGAAACTTGCTGAAAACTCTCTTGAAAAGCTGAAAGAGTTTGAGTGTTTGAATATGGACTTGGATGCTAAACTTGTTTTATCTAACAAACTTGTTGATGATCTTAAATCTGAAAATGAATCTCTTAAGATGCATGCCAAGTGTTTGATTGCTGAACCTATTGTTAAAAAAGGATGAAAATATATGTTGCAATCATGTTGTGGTACCCGATTTTGTGTCTAATGTGTGTTTTGCCTCAAAGGACAAATCGGTGTATATTCCTCCACATAAAAGAAATCAAAAAGTGGAGAGAAAGGCTCTTAAGCCACAGCCTTTGTTTAGGTCTCAACCTAAGGCTTTGGATGGATCTAGGTTTGTTCCAACTTGCCACCATTGCGGTGTGATTGGTCATATAAGGCCTCAATGTTCTAAGTTGAAGAGAGAACAAAACCAAGTTGCTAGATCCATTCCTAAAAAGCCTAATGGACCTAAACACATTGTTTGTCACCATTGTGGTGCCCTTGGTCATCTTAGACCTCATTGTCCTAAGTTTCAAGCTTTTAAAAGAATCAAAAGAAAAGAGAAACTTGAACTTCTTGGAAGTTGTGCTAAAAATGATAAACCGGATTTGAGTGAAAATAGCATGTTGTTAAAGAAAGTGTTTAATGCTCTTAACTCCTTAACTATGTGCATCTCCGGTTCTCATTCTTCCAACCCTCGTCTCACTTCTCTTGAGACACTCATTCCAAACAATCATTCCGTTTGGATGAGGAAGGGTTCCTATGGTTGAGCTTTTGCTATTTTGGTCCTTGATCTAATTCTTTCGATCTTTGTAGGACACTTCATGCATTAAATGTCACATCTTCATGCATTTCTGCATTTGTGCATTTATTTATATGCATTGCCTTTGTTTTGATCTTACTTTTATGTCTTTGTTTTGTGTGTGTGTAAAAATCCAAAACCACATAAAAAGTGAAAAATTCAAAAAGTTTGATCGTATATGTTTGAGCACATATCTCATGTGAGTTTGGCCTAGTACCTTCGTACTAATGGCGTAGTGCATTTACGAGCTTAGCTTGTTATGTATGTACCTATTTCTATGTGGAAGAAATCTTGAAAACTATGTGTGACTGTTGTAAATAGATCTTCAAGCTTGTCATGAATGATTGGTCAATAGTCTTGTTGGTCTTGATACTTGCATAGACTTGTGTCTATATCTCTTCCCACTTTATTTTTATGTTTTTGCAAAAAGAGCTCACTAAATGTAAATCTCAAAATGAAAAGAGATATTGAGCTACAAAAGCCTGTCGCACATACTAGTATTTGACTAGGAAAAAGGGAAAGCGACTCTTTTTAAATGTGTTTTATATGGTGCTCAAAAAGGCCAAAGGCTTATCATCAAAATTGAAATATCATAAATTTCAAGCACCAATCTCAAAAAGAGATGTATTTGTCCAATCAAAATGAAAATGGACCAATTGTTATGAGTTAATGTAGAAGCCAAATAAAAAACTTCTAAGTTATGTACTCATTGTGTGGGAGGTCATATATACTCATTTCTATAATAGAGATTGTCCACTTGATTTCGTATCAGTTGTGTATGACTCGTTTGAATTGATCATTGAAGCTTCGCTTTGGTCTAAGGACTATTCCACACTTTATTCCCACACACAACACACAAGTTTAATGTTCAATGAATGCCTATTTCATTTGTGTGTTAGTACATGCTCAAATGTGATGTGTGTGTGCTCAACCATATGTGGTTCAAACCAAAAATATTTTTGTTCTTTTTGTTTGCTTTTGGAAGTGATTTGTATCACCCATGTTTTTCAAAGTTTTTAGAGTGTTTTTGTGTGAAAAACATGTTTTCTGGGTGCTTTTGTGTCCTATTTCATGTATGGGCTCAACTGGGAGTTAAATGGTCCAATTTTAAAGCTTTTTCAGCTTTGGACAGAGAGTTTCGCGAGTGTCTCACGAGTAGCTCGCGAGTAAGGCTTACCCGCGAAAATTTAGCAAGTACTTTCGCGAGTCAGCTTCCCGCGAAAATTTCCAGATCAGCTTTTTAAAGGGCTTTTCGTGGGTCTTTTGTTTTAAACTTCTCCCATCTTCTCCCAAACCCCTATTTTAAGGTTTTAACATCTAAACCCAACTAATTTCAAGTGTTTTACATTCCATAAACATCTCTAAGGTAATCTTTAACTCTTTTCATTGATTTTGTGCCTTAGATTACGTTTTTGGGGGTTCTATGTTCATAGTTGGGATTTTCTCAAATGGGAGTTGGAAAACTTATTTTCTGTCAATCTTTTTGATTGGGCTTTGTTTTAAATGATGATTTGGTTTGGTTGTTGGCCCCTTGTGGCAAAAATAACATGTATTTAGGCAAGATTTTCATATGTTCTTGCATTGTTCATCATACATGTGTAATGCGTGCACTCTAAGTGTTTGATAAAATGCCCAAATGGCATTTTCTCATTGTTTTGGACTCCGATGAGTTCCAAACTTTGGGGATCACCATGATTATTCATGTTTATCATGTTGTGATCATTGGTGGTGTGTTTTGTACACTTTGCCCCTTGAGTGCCTTACTCATGCATTAGTCATGCATCACACATGCACACTAGATGCATTTTGCTGCACACACTCTAACACTTGACATGTTTTTGCATTCACTCATGCTAGTTAAGTCTTTTTAGACCTTTTAGCACATATAACAGGTTCTTGTGTCCATGTCATGCCTAGGTTCATATCATGTTCCATCATTCTTAGCATGTCATGTTCTTTATGCTTTGTAGCATTTTTTAATGTTTGTATTATGTCTGAGCTTCATTTTCTCATTCATCTTGCACTCCTCATGCATCATCTTCATATATTCTTTTCTTTCCCTCCTTCCTCTTGATTAATTTGTCTATTCGTGACAAAAAGGGGGAGAGTATTATATGACTCATGTGCACACTCTTAGGGGGAGAAAGCCATAAGGGAGATGCATATGCCAAGGGGGAGAAGACATTCTTTTTGAGAAAACCTTGATTTACTTCATGCTTGTTTTCTCGTTGCTTTATGATGCTTTGATATGCTTTGTTGCTCTCATTGCATCGTGTTTATGTGTTGGACATGCTTTTATCCTTATGCTATTGTGCGTTATTGGTTGCATGTTCGGATGATCACTTTCTTTGCTATATGATCATTGTAGTCATTTCCATATGACTGTTTTGGTGTTTGATCAAGTTGCTCACATGTTTCACATCTTGATTACTTGATCGCAATTTACTTGTTACATTATACTAGTCCGTTTATTACTTGCTTTACCCTGAGGGTCTAATGTGTTTTGTGCAAGTGTTTCAGGTTACAGGTATATATGTTCCAAGTTCATCACAACTTCTATGATTCATGATAGGGGGAGTGATATGATAGGGAAGTATTTTATATTTTGTACCCATGTTGCTTTTGTAAGCTTTAAGGGTTTGTTTCATGCATTGTTTGTAGGTCTTTGTGGTTTGTGCCATGCATTTGCAATACCTTGCCTATGCAACCTTCATGCATGTTTGCTTGTTGTTCAATGTCATGCATTTTACTTCAAGTAGATCACTCTTGTGCCCTTGTAGGATTGTTCCTAGATGCATATACGTTCTATGCATTGGTTGAGTGATGAACACTCTTGTGCCCTTGTAGGATTGTTCCTAGATGCAAATACTTCGTGTATTTCGCATTGGTTGAGTGTTGGAGTTGCAAGTGACTCTATTCAAATGAGCTTATCTTCTTGCAAGTCCGGATGTTCATTCCCTGTGTGAATGAGCATAGTAATTGCTTCAGTATAGTGATTACTTGTTCGATCTTGCCATGATCTAGTGTTTCTATTTCATTTAGCTTGATCTTTCTATTATTGCTCCATATGCGTTTCAAGTTTTTCTGCATACAATGATGTTATTGTGTTGTTGTGTTTCAGGAGTTACTTGTTCATATGTTTCAAGAGCACTTCAGAATCTAGTACTAGGTGTGAGTGAGTTTTGCCTTTGTTCCCAAACTCACGTTTAAGTCTAGAGTCTGTTTTAGGGTTTTGTCACGGAATAGCCAAAGGAGGAGATTGTAAAGTTGTAATTTACAACTGTGTTTTTGTTGGCTTTTATTCCGTGCCAAATTTGATTGTAATTATTTTCAATCGTTTATACCCTGTATTTATTGTGGGATTTATTGTAAGGGTTGTGTGAGAGAGAGAGTGTGTGAAGACTCAAGAAATTGAAGACTGAAGAGTTTTCGCGGGTATCTCGCTACTAAGCATCCCGCGAAATGGTGCATGTGCCTTGCACGTGCTGGGAGCTGAAGAGTCGTGCCAGGCTGTCATTTTCGCGAGTGTCTCGCTGGTAAGGCCTTCCCGCGAGACAGTCGCGAAACTTTCTGCCTGGAAGATTTTTATGAGTGACCTTTTTACCCTTCACCCACTCTATATATATACCCTCATTACCCACATATGTTGGTGTGGCTATTCAGAAAGAAAAACCCTAGATAGGTTTTCTACAACTCACCCACCCATCTTTTGAGAGAGAGCTACTCCTCCTTAGTGAGAAATCATTGTAGCCTCTTCTCCATCCCTCTCTCATTATCATACCTTGAGAGGAGATTTGTACCCAAACACAACCCATACACATTCAGAGTGTAGAGAGTGTTTTGGAGCTATTGGGAAACATTGGAAGAAGCCAAGGATGGCAAATGCAACATGGAGCTTGTTGCGGGATCCGGAGAACTAAGACAAGACACGGTTCCGAGAAGCCTTGTTGGAGTAGGAGCTTGGAGGGCTTAGGTACATCGGGTAGACTAGGCTTGGAGGGTCTCTTGCTAACCCATGTATCCCAACTGATTGTCTAGTGGATCGATTTCCGCTTGGAGGGCGGCGGAGAGGTTTTTCGCCGAGTTCTTCGGTTTCCTCTTCGATAACACGTCTCGGTGTTATCTGTGTTTGCATCCTTCTTCCCTACTCTTGTTTATTTCCTTTTTACTGCTGTGTTGCTTTAAATATGGATTAGAGTAGTTGTTTTGCCTTTTCGCTTGTGTTTACACTATTCCGCACTTATCATTAAGTTAGTGTAAAATCAACCAAGTCGTAATTTTAATTTGGGGGTCTAAACCGCTCGTGTGTTTTCAACACGTTTTCGAGCTTTCATAGGTTTAGAGCATCTCCAACAGCTTCTCCAAATTTTTGTATTGTTTGGAGAATGAACAGTGACATTTAGATTTTACCTACCCACTTTTTCAAATACACTTTCCAATAGATTTTCTATCACATTCTCTATCTCATTTAAATACTATTTCTTCATTCATTGCTTATTCTTTTTTTAATCATCATTTATTCTTTTTTTAACAACTATATTTTTCAATGATAAGTGTTATATTCACAACATTTTACACAATACTTTCACAACAAAATTTATGTGGAAAGTTGTTACTAGTTCTAATTTAAACCCAATACTGAAATTATTTTTTTACTCGCCAATTATCTAATAACAATCCGTTACTTAAAATTTATTATGAAAATATTGTGGTAGCATTTCTTCTTCTTCTTTTTTTCTTGGTTTTTTCTCCACCACCCACGTATCCCACTCCTTTCCTCTATCTACCTTCTTTTTCTTTTTCTTCTAGTTCATTCTAGATCATTTCTTCTTCTTTAGATATCTCTCTCTCTCTCTCTCTTTCTCTAGCGCTCTCTTTTTTTACTTTTTCTATTTCTACTTCTATTTTCTTTTCTCTTCAGCTTACTTCACACACACACACACACACACACACACAGCCGACATGGCCTTCGTCTATCTTTTTTTTTTTTTTTTTTTTTTTTTTTTTTTTAATCTTGTTCTGATTCACTTTGTTGTTACAATGGAGCTTAGATAGGCTTTCATGCTCTTGATCTGTTGTTTTTGTTTTGATTTTAGATTTTTGTTCTATTTAAATTTGTATTTTTCCCTATTCTTGATCTATTATTGTGTTTGTGTTTTGATTGTGTTACCGTTTGAGAGAAAGACAGATGAACAAGGAAGGGAGGAGGAAAGAGAAAGAATATTTTTTTTATTCAACCGGGTATTTTTAAGATGAAATAATGGTTTCGAGTTGCTACAGTGTTCTCTAAATTAAGAGAACTACTGTAGCAACTTCAAAAAAAAAATTTGGAGAATTTGTGTGTTTAGAGAAGCTGTTGGAGCGTGAACAGTAGCATTTGGTGGCCCAAAAATAGCTTTACAGTGACTGTTGGAGATGCTCTTATAAGGCTTGGCTTGCTTTCTATTCTACTTTATATTTGTTAAGAGGGCTGGGCCGTGCTGCCTTTTTTTTTTTTTTGGGTTATACGTGTAAATGTAATAGGATATTAGGATTTGTTTTATGTTTTTTGTGGTGAGTGGGTCTTGGCTCGGCTGGGCTTGTTTTTGTTATGGTTGTGATTAATTTTTTTTTTCTTTGTTTTAATCTTGTGTTTATATATATATATATATATATACTAGTGATCGGTAATATAATGAATAAATCTTTATTTATGCAGGTTGAGTTTGTTAAAAACTTGGTATTATTTGGTGAAATTACAAAAATACTTTTTATATAAATCAGGCTCTATTTCTCATTTGCTCTACACTTTAAAGTTATTTTTTATTTTAGTCTTTATAAATATATTGTTTGATTATAAATGTCTACTAGAAAATATGCATCCGGATATGAAAAACTAAAAAAAAAAAAAAAAAAATTGAGTCTCAAAACATGATGTTTATTATGATATTGATGGTTTAGATTTATTTTCGGCTGGTATTTACCGAAACGTCCCGAAACACCCGAAATAGACTGAAATGACTTGAAATTTTTTCAAAGTGGAATAGGAACACCCTGGACAAAATTCATGGAGTCGCCACTGAAAGGAAGCTTGAGCCAGGCAGCCAGGCCCAATAACAACGGAGAAAAAGAATGAGAGAGGCGGAGAGCAAGAGTTGAGAGTAAAAATGAGAAAGAGACGGTAAAAATGTTAGGGATTTGAGGTTTTTTATTTGTTTTGATTATTGATTGTTTTTTGGTTAATTTCTTAGACCGGATTGGTAGTTTATCCGGTTGGATTTTGGTTTGTCTAGAGATAATGATGTTATTTTTGGTGCAATTGATTTTATTTAGACCAAAAAATTTTGTTGTGCTACCAATGATTAACTGGGTATAAGTGTAAAATCCAAACAAATTTGTTCTTTAAAATCATAAGGTTTTACAATTTTTTTTTTTTTTTGGGCTAAAAGCTATACATTTGGATTTGGCCGGCATAAGATTTTTTTTTTTTTTTTTTTTTTTTTTTTTTTTTTTTAGATTTTAGTTCAAAATTTGTTTGGCATAAAATTTTTTGAGAGTGTTCCTGATTTTGTTTAAGGGTGTTCCTATTTTATTTTTTAAGGATAAACAGATAAAAAAATTTAAATTATTACATATAATTTTTTTTTTTTCAAGTCAGGGTGTTCGCAGTCAGGGTGTTCCTGGGAACACCCTGACTTTAACATGGCATCGCCACTGCACATCACATGTATTCTTGGTAGAAACTCACTAACAAATGAAAGGGTGTCAAAATTTCATTGAATAATTTGCTAATTTGCACAAATTTGTTTTGAAATTTGACTCAATAAATTAAAAAAAAAAATTATTAGTAAACATAATTGTCAAAAAAAAAAAAGAAAAAAAAAGAACATACCTGATAAGATTTTATCGAAAATATTGGTGTCAGGTAAGGGTAGTTTAGTTCAGTTAAGTCTCATCTCACATCTGGATTTCACTGTACAAGTAGACATGGCAAAACTGGCTAGTCGGGTCGGGTCAATCGGGTTGCGGGTCAAACGGGTCACAGGTCAAAAATGGGTCATTTAAAGCAGGTTAAAATCGGGTTCGAGTCAATTGGGTTGCGGGTCAGGTCGGGTCAGGTTGACCCGTATTTTTCACATGAATTTTTTCTTTTTTTTTTGATAAAGAAAACAACATGTATTTGCCATTTGGAAAGTTATGCAACAAATTACTTGATGTGAAATGCATTATTTTGAATTCACCACTTATATCAAGAATGAACTCCGTTAAACTTATTAATACTTATTCAATAATTTTAAAATTATACAAAGCCTAACATTGCTATCTAAAACAAAATAATACAAAGATAAGTAAAACAAATACACAAGTTTTATTTCTACACAGTATCAACATTCCAAAATATAAAAAAAAATTACAAATGACTCATTGGATAACTCATTTGATAAAGAATAAAAACATATAAGAAATTTACAATCTTGAAAATTAATTTTATAATCTATTATCAATTGTGGTTGACACTCTATTTCAATTTGAGATATACTTTAAAATTTGATTGCTTAGTTATTTATACATGGTATCTTTTATGAATATCATATTATTATTAAGTAACATACACTCTGAAAATATCATAATTTATTTTGAAAAACTGTTTATTTTGGACATAAATTATTAAAAAATAGGTCTAAGTATTCATAATTTATGCTAAGTTGATACTTTAGCTTCACTATTTTCACACTTATGAATATTTCTCACACATGTTTACAATTTTAAATCTATGTTTTTAACTCTACTGTAACCAGATTATCTTGGCATGTACTTTGTTATTTGATATTTAAAAATCTTTACTCATTACATATTGTTCAATCATTTGTCTTTCAATTAATTTGCATGCAGTTATGTAAATGTATCAATTGTTTCCTTAAAGTTCACAATAAACAATTAAACCAATATTATCTTAGTTTTACTATTTTTTTTTTACCAAAAAAAAAAAGTTTTAAAAAAATGGTTCGAGTTTGGGTTCGGGTTGCGGGTCGGGTCAAGTTGACCCGCAAAAAAACACGGGTCGAGTAACGGGTCAACCCATTTTTGCTTCGGGTCAAAAAAATTGTGTTCGGGTCAAGTATTTTTCGAGTCGGGTCGGGTCAGAAAATTTTGACCCGTTTTGCCATGTCTATGTACAAGAAAAATGGTGGTTGTTCTGAGGTTGGAGGGGGCGGGACCCACTATTATTATTATTTTTAAAGCAGGTATGTAAAGCCAAATGGAGCAAGTCGGGCCGGGTGAATTATTAACCGTCAATAATAGCTATTTCTCTACATATATTGAACCTACTCCACAAAGAAAATCTTATATATTGAACCAAACACAAAGAATTGGAAAAAAAAGTGTGTAATTTCAGGGTTTTATGTAACTAATCAATTTTTTGAATTTTTTTTTTAATAATTGGATAATTAAAAGAATAGAGATTTGAACCTTGAATATTTCATTAGTAATACCAAAAAGTATGGGTTAAGTTTTTTTTTTTTTGCACATCATCCTTGCGCAAGAGCAATGTTAATTTTCTTTATATCCTTCCAATTTTTTCAAACACCAAAAGGATGAGTTTTAAAGTTCTTGGCTTAATATTTGTTTTTAATTATTTCATAAGGGAGTCTACATTAAGTTCCTTGTAATGTGTATTTCGACTTTTCGGTTACTTGTTTAGCATAAAAAGGAAACTAGTTAATGTAAGATTTCATTATTTTAAAGTTTTCTCCAAATCACATTAGTGGAATTTTCTCTAATTCATTACGTTGTTATTTATAAAACTATGAATGTGTATTATAATTTGATATATATATATATGTGTGTGTGTGTGTGTGTGTGTAATGCAAATATTAGTAAATTAATTAAAGTCAAAATAGAAAAAAGTGTAGAAAGTACCATACTTAATTTAATTATAATTTTTATAGAAAATATAAAATCTAATTTAAATAGAACTGTTTAGTATTAGGTTGTTTATCCAAAAAGACAACATTTTTTTTATTTTTATTTTTTTACAAGATAGAAATTCTACTTTAGCCTAATCTAAGTGTATATACGTGTGAAGCTCCCTCATGGAGACTTGAACCTCGGCCCTTGCCCCCCATGCCCAACAAGCACTTATGCTTGTGATGTAACCATTGCACTAAGGGCGTGCGATTGTAAAAGACAACGTGTTTTATTTAATGCTAAAAACCAAAATAAAAAATTTATATTAGAAAGCTAACGTGAATAACTATGGGCTTTCAAACTCCTTCAATTTTGTATAGATATTTATATCATACATTATACATTATAGATTAGAATGATTCTACGATAAATTGTAGGATTTCACAAGTTATTAACATAAGTGTTTGTTTGGAGGAGCTTACTTTCATTCATTTATTTTGTTTATCGTGCAAAAATTTAAAATCTACAATTTAGTGGTAAGTATTGTCAAAGGAATGAGAAACTAGAATAAAATCTACAATTCTTCTCAAGACAGGAATAAAATCAACAATATTTCAAATTAAAAAAAAAAAAGATGCACTTTTGAATGGAATAAAAATATGTTACATAGACACCAAACTTGAGGATAAGAATATCGTTCATGACAGAGCATGGCGAGAGAGCAGGATTTTTTTTGAAAATAACTATAAAACACAAACTATTTTATTAGTTAACTAAGGTTTGAAACTAATTTGGTATCTAACGATTCGGGTTTTCTAAACTCAATTTCACTGTAGCAAATCAAGTTTAAGCCACTCGATTTCTGTTTTTAAATTTACTGTTTACTGTCTTCTTCCTTCGGTTTTTTTTTTTTTTTTTTTCTACCCTTCTTTCTCCATTTTAGGTCTTGTTCACCGTCTTCTTCCAAGCAGGAAAAAATCACAACAACACAGCCCAAAAAATTGCAATGCAGTAACCCAGAAAATAGCAACTCAGAAACCCAGAAATCACAGCTATGCAACCCAGAAACCAACACAGAAACTCAACAACGCAGCCCAGAAAACACCAATGCAGAAACCCAGAAAACAAGATGGTGAACAGGACCTGAAATGGAGAAAAAAAAAAAAAAAAAAAAAAAAAAAAAAAAAAAACAAAACGAAGGAAGAAGATGGTGAACAGTAAATTTAAAAAACAGAAATCGAGTGGCTTAAACTGGATTTGCTACAGTGAAATCGAGTTTAGAAGACTCGAATTGTTGGATACCAAATTAGTTTCAAAACTTGGTTAACTAATAAAATAGTTTAGGTTTTATAGTTATTTTCTAAAAAAATCCGAGAGAGAGCTTGAAACGTTCTGACGAAGAGGAAGACACACTGAGACGAAGCACGAAGAAATTCAAAGAGAACTGTAATCCAGGAGAAGAGCATGACCCTAACTCCACTGCAAGCCTATCTAATAAGGGTGGCAACTACAAGGATAAGCTGATTGGAGCACTCCCAGGGGCCTTTGAGCAAGCATTTGGTTTTTCGAGCTATATGTAAGAGGATAGTGACTCAGACACGAATGACAGTGAGAATCAAGGAGAGGATGATAGAATTACTCTATCCATGGAAAAGAAAGCTAGAATAAGAGCACCTTGGCACCAGACCCTCATCAAAACGTTAGGAAGGAAGATTGGTTTCCATTATCTCTATTCCAGGATTAGAGCCATGTGGAAACCAGATGGAAACATGGAGTGTATTGATCTAGGGTTTGACATTTATCTAGTTAAATTCAGCCTAACTGATGATGTAGATAGGGTTCTCAAAGAAGGCCCCTAGTTCATTGGCCAACATTTCTTAGCAATAAGACAATGGGAGCCAGACTTCAAGGCGTCAATAGTTACACTTTCTTCGATGGCTGTCTGGGTCAGACTGCCTAAATTACCAATAGAATACTATGAGCATGAAATCCTCCTCAAGATAGGCAAGGTGATAGGGCCAATATTGCGTATTGATTCCAACACGGCCATGGGAGCCAAAGGCAGGTTTGCAAGACTGTGCGTGCAAGTCAATCTGGACAAACCTCTGCGTAAAACAGTGCGTATAGTTAAGAATGTTCAATCCATTCTACATGAAGGTATTAATTCTCTATGTTTCTCATGTGGAAGGGTAGGCCACAAGAAGGATGCTTGCCCATTCATCATCAAAGAAAATCTCAAGGAAAACACCTTGGAGCAAGATGTAGAGGAGGGAGCCAATACTGTTACCCCAAACTTTCAAGAGCAAAGAAAGGATAAAACTGATGATTATGGTGATTACATGGTGGTCGATAGGAGAAGAAAGGCAAACAAGCTCAAAGGGATATTGCCAATGGAGGAGATCAGCCAAACTGAGACATCCTATCAATCACAAAGTAATAGGGCTACAGATAGGATGCCTGACACAAGCCAACGGGAAGGAAAAAGGAAAGCCTCAGTTGTCCAAAGCACAGAACCATTTAGGGTGGCTGATAAGACTGGTAGGTCATATCATAGGAAGGATGGAGCAGGCAAAATCCCCGGAAACCTGAGCTATCACGCCAAAAGTAACTAGAATATTCAAAAACTGGTTGTAAGCCAACAAGATTATATGGGCCATACGGAACTTAATGGGATTTTTACCTTCGGGGCAAGCATGGCCCAGTTGCATGAGCCCAGCTCTAGTGTGAGCCTAATTTCTAGTAGCAATCCTAGCCATCAAAATCCCAAGCCACTTATATCTATCAAACCTCGAAAGGAAGTAGCCAATGTGGTCAGTAGTGATGGAGGCCAGAAACAGTTGGGCAATTTGTTACAAGGGCAAAGTCATACCAATTAGGGATGACATGATCAACTGGATAAGGAGGGACCCAATGGAGATATGGATTGACATAGGCCTTTAATAATGGTGATTATAGAGACAAGGATGAGCGGGGCAATAGCTGATGATATTATTGAAACTCTTCCTTTTGATGGAGCTATGGTTGCGGACACGATTGGGTTCGCTGGTGGAATCTGGCTGCTCTAGCGCTCAGACCTCGTTCAGGTTGATGTCTTGGCTTCTACTGAGTAAGAAATCCACAACTTATTCAGGTAAGATCTCTTAACTTTAACTAGATTCTTAGTGCAATTTATGTAGTCCTAGATTTGCTAAGAAATGCTTGCTTTGGGATAATCTTAAAATGCTTGCTTCCCTTCATAATCTTCCTTGGTCTCTTATGGGTGATTTCAATGAAGTTTTGTCTAAGGATAAGAAATTAGGGGGTAATGTTATTTACCAATGGAGGGTCAGGGCAATTCAAGAGTTTATGGATGCTTGTCAGATGATGGACCTTGGGTTTTCAAGGCCAAAGTTCACATGGTCTAACAAGAGGGGCATTGATGATTTGATTCAATGTAGACTAGACAGGTGCTAGGCAAATCCAGAGTGGAAAGTTCATTTTGCTGAAGCTAATGTTACACACCTTGCCAGAGTTAATTCTGAGCATTGCCCACTCTTCTTGAATCTTAACCCATCCTTGGGAGAGAAAAATAACAAACCCTTCCGCTTCCAACCCTTTTGGCTCAGCCATAATGAGTTCTTTATGTTAGTCAGGGAAGCTTGGAATGGTCAAGAAGCCAATCTGCCTGATGCCATTTGGTATGGGAATCTCGTGGAGTATTGTCTTTCCTATGGGAATTTGGCACATCTGGCTGCAACGTAATGCTTGTATGTTTAGGACTGGTATTCCCGATACTAAGGCTATTAAGAAATGCAAACACAGTGCTGCAGAATTTTTTGCTATAGGAATGAGAACTAAGCTTGCTATATCTAAGTCCATTATACCTGTGGCTTGGAGGAAACCACTAGTGGGATGGGCTAAACTCAACACTGATGGTTCGGCATTAGGATACCCTGGAAAGGTTGGAGAAGGCAGGCTGATTAAGGATCACAATGGAGGCTGGGTTGCAAGCTTCTCTAGAAGTCTTGGCTGCACTAATAGCTTTATGGCAGAGTTGTGGGCCTTATAAGATGGTCTTATTCTGGCAAAGGACCTCAATCTTAATAGCCTTGTTGTTGAGTTGGATGCTAAGAGTGTTGTTCAGCTAATGAATAATGATTTTGCCAATATGCTAATGGAGCCTCTTTTGACTAACTGCAAGACCCTTCTGAGAGCCATCCCCAATAAACGGGTTGAGCACACCTACCGCAAAGCAAATCGTTGCGCGGATGCTTTAGCTAGAGTAAGGGCTAGTCGTGTTTTCTCTTTTGTAGTTTTTGTGGAACCAACGCCTGTGGTGAAGCATCTATTAGCTAGTGATAAAGCTAACACTTTTTGTAATAGACTTGTTGCTTCTAATATATAAGTAGCCCTTTCTGACCAAAAAAAAAACATGTTACATGCCTCATAGAATGGAAATCTTAAGCATTTACTAATTCAAAGGTACTTAGTACTTGATGCTTCTTGTTGCTTTTCTTTTTTTAACTAAATTGGACAAAATGCCTGAATTGAATATGTTTGAAACTTAGAGAATTCGATTGAGCAAAAGTAAAGTTAAAGAATTAAAATGAATTTTCAACCAAACTTAAATAGTGCAATTTGCATTTTAGTAAAAAACTAACATATGACAAACATATCATAATTAAATACAAGAAAAACAATTTAGAATTAAATAATATGATTATGTAACATGTCATGATTATATCCGTTACCAAAAAAAAATCAGAATTAAATAGTATGATTATGTTAATGACAAAACATGTCATGATTATATCCATCACAAACAATTTAAAATTGAATAGTTTTTTTTTTTTTTGGTTGGTAATAAACGATAGTTTTATTGCAGACAAATCAAATTGTACATCAACTAATACAGAAAACACTAATTCAAGGAAAGGACAACTAATTCAACTGAACATGGAACTATAAATTATTTTCAAATTTATTCAACTAATTCATTTCATCTAATTCCTTTAAAAATTTGCTATTAAGTATGTTATCTATGGAAATTTTTTAAAAAAAATATCTCAAAAAAAATATCTATGAAAATAATTTTACAAATTTTTTCATGTGAGAAGAATATTTTTCTAATTGTAATTTTTTTAACGTGATCAGACGAAATGTCTAAATTGAATAAATTTGAAACTTAGAGGACTCAATTGAGCGAAAATAAAGTTAGATGACTAAAATAAATTTTTAGTCAAACTTAGATGGTTGCAATTTGCATTTTAATCAAAAACTAACATACGATTATGTTAATGACAAACATGTCATGATTATATCCATGAAAAAAGATTTAGAATTAAATAGTATGATTATGTTAATGACAAACATATAATGATTATATCCAATACAAAAAATCTAGAATTAAATACTATGATTATGTTAATGATGAACATGTCATGATTATATCCATGATTAAAAATTTTAAATTGAATAGTATAATTTTTTTTACGTGTGTGGGTAATAAACGGCTGTTTTATTGCAAACAAATCAAATTGTACATCAATCAATACAAAAATCACTAATTCAAGGAGAGGGAACTGATCTAATTGAACATCAACAATAAAATATTTTCAAATTTATTCAATTCAAGCATTTCGTTGAATTCCGTTAAAATTTTACTATTAAGTATGCAATTATCTACAGAAAAAATATTTTTTGAAAAAACAATTCCCGATAAACTATCTATAAAAATATTTTTATTTAATTTATATTTTTTTTCATATGAGAAAAATATTTTTTTTAATTGCAACTTTTTTAACGAAATCAAATAAAATACTTGAATTGAATAAATTTGAAACCTTAGACATGTTTGGTATTATTGAATGGAAATTATGAGAGAAATCGTAATGTTTATTACTATGGATAAAACGTCTTGTAAATGAATAACTAAATATATTCATATATTTGGCTGTAAATCATAACATTAGAATAAAATTATGATCTATATTTAGGGAATATTTTACTTGTTCAATTATATTTCCTAAAAATATATATATATATATATATTTTAAATTTGAGAGAGAAGTTAATTTTATGATTTTAATTTTTATAATTTTTATTTGCATATGAAAAATTTTATATTTAAAAATATATTAATTACAAAAAATTGATACACCTATTAAGGAATAGTTATTACAACTCTTTTGGAAAAGAATAATTATTCCTCGTTTTAAAAAATAGTAATTCCTAAAGAATGACTATTCCTTGTAATAAAAACCTAATCAAACTATATAATAGCTAGACCATATGAATAACTATTATATTTAGGGTTGTGCACAGGTTGAGTTGGGCGGGTGAAGGGTAATATTTTTAACCAACCCGTCAATGATGGGTTGGAAAAATTCCAATCCGCAATCAACCCACCAATTTATAAATCTGGCTGATTCGTTGAAAATCATAATAGTTTCAACTCGGCAAGTTGGCAAGTTCAATTGACTAAATAAAATTATTTCAATTAAAATGGAAAATTGGTTGCTCCCACAAATAAGAAAGGGAAAGAAACTTTGAAATTTTATTCAAAATAATTACAAATGCTACATTATTTTTTTATTAGAATGACTGAAATTTTATCTCATTGAAAAGAAAAACATATCAAAATCTAATATTAGATATGTACATAGAGTAAGAGTAGTAAAAAAATCTTAGAAAGAGCGGTTGGAGTTTATTAGGGAAGAGAAATGTGAAATGAAAAAATAAAAAGAAAGAGAAAGATATGAGAGAAGTAAAGTGGGTGTGAATGTGAGGTAGAGTTTTACAACAAGAGGAAATATATATATATATATATAGGCAGTGGCTCAGGTTGTGGTGGGTTATAAATATCTCAACCCACTATTCAATCTGACCCGCTAAATTATCTATCTAACTCGTCCAACCCAACCTTCCTCACTTATTGGACTTGCAAGGGTTAGGTTAGGTTGGTGCAAATCAAGTGGGTTAGACAATTTTTTTGCACAACCCTAGTTACATTACAATGTCTATTACAGTCTACCAAACATGCTCTTAGAGGACTTAAGTACCTTTATGTGGAAGGTAATTTCTTTCAAGGAGTAATTCCAACATCTTTGAGTTCTTCAAGAGGTATTCAAGTTATGGATTTTTCTCGAAATAAGTTGTGAGGTCTGATAGGCCAAAAACGAATTGATCCCTTAGGATGAATTAATTGATTAATTAGCCAAGTTTATTAATTAATCAAATTAACATGCAAATACGTGGTAGCACAAACAAATCACCAATTAAACTAAGTGCAGTGAAAAATAAATTGACACGGTGATTTGTTTACAAATGGGGAAAACCTACACGGCAAAAACCCCACTAGGTGATTTTAAGGTCACCACTCTCGAGAATCCATTATTATCAAACCAAACGATTACAAGTAAAGGAATCTCAGTACCTTATACCAACCTATAGTTGAACCCTTATCTTAATACCCAATTGGACTAGTTCTGTAGTGACAATCTCTCCTTATAATGCACAGCTCCCAGTACATGACTAACCAATTGCGCAAATCCCAGTACGCGACTTCAATCACCAACTAGAGAAGGTTGTTAGCTGCAAAGTTCTTCAGTTCATCCAGACAATGAAGATCGAGAAGATACTTGGTCACAAAACCCTACGATGCACAAACGCAGCAACTTCTACATAAGAAAGATGAAATAGGGCAAATTCTGTCTCCGGTCACAATTTGCTTAAACAAACTTTGCTCAACACTTGTGTAACTTTATTTTTTTTACTTTGACGGCCCTTAAAATAATCCGTTATATGTTTAGAGTTGTAAGAAAAGAAAACTCAAACATACAATCACGAATTGGAGTCAAAACATAACTAAAATTCTATTTTTCCTAAACCTCGACGATGACTATCTGTCGAGCTGTTGTCGAGCCACGGGGCTGGAACAGCTCTTCAAGCTCGATAGATGGCTAGTTATCGAGCTTTAATGACAGACATTTTCTCAGCTTGAATCATGGATAGACTTGCATGGCTTTAACACTTGATCTTGAAACAAGTTTTTTGAAGTATTAAACACATCCTAGATCTACCTAATTATAAGTAAAGTGCGTTTTGTCAAAAAATTAGTCAATTACATAAAATAGTGACATATGTTCCTAACAAGTGAATCACATATGTCCTAACAATCTCTCCCTTTGGCAATCTGTGACAAAACCACAACAAACAAATGAACATATGAGAGAAGTCATAAATCACTTAACTCATATTCACTTTTTGAATACAATAAAATCTATCCTAACACAAACTCTTGAAAAACTTTGCAAGAAGAGAGTTTATGGCGAGTAGACTTTGACAACCTGTATTTCTGAAACACTTGAAACAAAACTCATCAAGACATCTTTGTGTGAAACAGAAATAATAGATTGCGTACAAGTATAGAAAACATGTGTATAAAGAAAGAAAAGAAACAACACATGGAAAGATAGGTGAAAGAACTGTAATAACAACCTCAAATGTATATATATAAACAAGTACAAGGTTTGCTATCACAATATGATCACAAGATCTAAGGTGCATGAACAATGTATCTAAACTAGAAAGAAAAGAAAAAGATATAGATAAGCCTCACTACATCTGTCAATGTGCACTCTCCCCCTAACAAAAATCTCCTATACTAACCCTTCCCCGAACTATGACTACTCTCATAACCAAAACTACTTCCCCTTTTTGTCACAAGTGATAAAGGGTAAGAGTGTCAAGTAGACATCTCGTCAGAGCTGGAAGAGCTAGCATTTCCATCCTTACCATCATCAATGTCGTCGGAGTTGTCATCGCCCTCGGATGCCTCGGGTGCCTCGAGAGGAGGAGAGGGAGACTCCATAAAACCACCAAGGCGAGCCTGCCGTCTAGCAATACGGCCGACATGGGTGTTCACCTGATACAACTTAGTAGAGAGTGTATCAAAGCAAGCATCCATGCGCTGAAGCTACGCCATAATAGCGTCCAGAGTCAAACCTTCCGCTGAAGAAGAGGGAGTGGAGGTGAATGGATCTGAAGGAGTGGGAGGAGCTGCCGTACCAAACCGCCTCGATCGAAATTGCGCCTCGCTCCATTTAATGGTAGCGTAGTCAATGGCACATATAACGGAGAAGTGGTCGGACGAGGGAAAAGGAACAGAAAAATGGCATAAAATCCGCGTGATAGCTAAAGGGAAGATGAGCTTATCACGAGTCACCGTATCCTTATAGACATCTATAATAGAAAGAATAAAATGTGAAGGAAAATCTATAGTGAAATGCTCAAGAAGCGAAAGAAAAAATTGAGCACAAGGCTCTGTGATAAAGTTATAGTGAGAAAGAGGGTACAAAACAAAAGTTATCACCATGTTCATTAATCTAGGACCTTTAGCAAAGGTCGAACATGGTGTAAACCGACGATCGCCTCAATCAGCAGGATGCTTGTAGAAAGCAAAAATCATCTCGTCTTTGGGCACAGTCCTTAGACGCTCACAATCGGATAGTCAGCATGCTCTACCCTTGGGACACGGAGCACATCGGATACCAACTTCGGTGTGACAACTATGCTCGTACCTCGAACACGAGTATGAAAGAGAGGTATTGAAGAATCAAGTCCATGCATGTTGGAGTAAAACTCCAAGATCAGCACGGATGGATAGGCGACCGAGACATCACACAGTGACTCCTAACCTTGATTGTGAATAACAGTGGGTAGGTTAGTGTCGGAGAAGTCTGACAAAATGACTCAACGTTCCGAATGAACACCTCGTCAAGAAAATTTCTCCGAGAAGTCCTTTCGGGCATTCTCATCACAGAACTGAATAGAAGAATGGGTAGGATAAGAAAAAGACGATGCCCTGGAACAAAAAGGGTTCTGGGATGGAGCAGACTTACATTTTGGTGCCATTGACGCACTAATGTAAACTAGAGAGTGAGGGGGAAGAAAGAAACACTCAGAAAAGTCCCAATCAGTTCAAATATATAGAAATATATTGAATGTAAGGTACGTATGCATGAAAATGCATGAGTATGTGATGTGCAATAGTAATATCATCCTGGGCTCAGCCCAGTCCAAACCTACCAGCACACAAACAGTTTAACATATATAACACACATCTAAATGCATGAAAATATAGTTATAATGCACATGGAATGCAATGCATGAAGTTTTTAAGATCAAATCTTCAAAACCCATCCCAAAAATTGCACAAAAACCTCTTTGATTTTGAAAAACCCCAAATTTTGCAAAAATCCCAAAAACTTAGGTTACAAAGTATGAAATGCATGAAAATGAGGGATTAGAGACTTACCAAGAGAAGAAAAACTTGATGAATCTCGAAGAAACCTTGAGGAAGAGGTTTAAGGTGTGAGAGAGAAGTTTTGGGAGGTGAATAAGCATGGACAGATCGAGAGAGATCGAGAAAGTGAGGATCGGATTGCGCTGAAACCTATTTATAGGTGTTCAGTAATTCTCGACAGATCAAGTTGTCGAGAGGTATTAAGACAGGTGTCGAGCTTAAAAAGCTTCGACAAATGCAACTATTGAGAGGTGTCCAGGTATCCACAGCAAAGTAGGATCGATGGATCGAGGAGGTATTAAGGAGCTATCGAGGGGACAGAAGATTTTTCGATCGATCCACCTAGCTAATGAGAGGTATTGAGATTGCGATAAAAATCAATTGAAGAGCTCGATAGATAAGCCAGGTGTCGAGATTGCTTAAAAACAGTTTTTCAAAAAGGGAAAAACACATATATGAATGCAATCAAACATGCAACACAACCAAGGATCCAAACAACATTTTGAACTCTCAAAATCATCTCTTAACCAAAAATTTTAAGCACATAGATCCCAAAAACACACACACACACACACACACACACACTAAACAAGTCTAACCAATTTTATATTACAAAAACAAGTTAAAACAGTTTAGTGAGCATACATTAACACATGTAAACTTTGTGATAGCCAAATCACATTGTACCTACACATGTATCAAGAGTAGCAAAGAATATTGCGTGTTGTGTGAGAAAAACATCGCAAGATTGCATAAGTATATACATGTTATGACGATTTGAGATATGAGAAAATCACTTTAACTCACACACAATCATAACTGTTTAATGGGGACTATCACTTTTGAGGTATATCTTATAACTCTCACATCTTCTAGAATACACGCTTGCAATCATATTTAAAGCATTTTAATTTTTTTGCTTTTATTTTTCTTTGCATATTTTTCTTTTAAGCAAATCATGTTTGGACATATAAGAAATAGAAAAGAAATACCCAATTATGTTAAGCATTTGACATTCCACTTTTGCTATGTCGAAGCATACAAATGTCATTTCATGATTGGGCAACAGTGGTGAGATGGTTATTTATGCCTTTCTCTTAAAATTTTCTATTCCTCATTGTCAAAAAGAGTGATACAAGTGTTAAGTACAAGAGATTACTTAATCTTACTCATCACAAACACGAGCCACAAAGCTCACTTGCTTAGTTGTGCATAGAGATGCTCATCTAAGTTACAAAAAATACAAAGTTTAGAAAACTTTGTTTCAATGGCCATCCAAGGTACACAAGTACCAATGTACACAAACACATATTGTTTTTGTATTTTTCTGATTTTTCAATTTTTTTATATGAAAACAAAATAAATAAAACTGAAAACAACAAACTAGACTGACTCAAAATAAAAAGTAAAACACATAAGTAATGCAAAAACAAAAGTAAGAAGAGAGGGAGAAAAGAAAGTGATAGAATCACTTGGAGCTCTTTTCCTTCCATACCTTAAAAGAACCTTTCTTTTGAGTAAACCTTTGAACCGGCAGTGAGGGGGAAGAATTAAAACCATTCAAGTTCGAAAGGAACATGAGGCCTTTGAGAAGATCTCTAAGAGGAGCAAAAGAGGATGGAAACTGATTCTAGTTTCCTGATGTGATCATACCGTTGCTCTGTTGAGTGGCTAACCACTTATAGCAATTAGGTTGAGTATGACCGGCAACTCCACAATGATGAAAAAAATGCTCCTTCTTCTGTTTAGGCTTTTGAGAGTTAGCCTTCTTAGCCCTAGGGTTTTTATCTTCTTTCTTATCCTGCTTAGGGGGTGCCCCTAAGATAGATTTACTCTTGTCTATGTTCTCACTCAAGCTCCAAATCAATAAGCTTCTTGGATGCCAACATATAAATTTTCTCATGCTTCTCTGAGACCTTGTATAACTTTGCATAGGCTATGTGGATGTCATCTTGTTCATCAATCTTCTCAAACTTGGACTCCACCAATTCCTCTTCTTCATCCACATCTTCAACAATCCCCTCAGTAGGATTGACAGTGGCAGTGAAGGCATTTAGGATTCCATCATCCTCATTGTCGAAATCATCCTTAAGCTCAGTGTCGCTCAAAGTAGCAACAAGTGCCTTGCTCTTCCCAATGGTCTTGAGATATATAGGGCACTCCTGTTTCATGTGACCAAAGCCTTGACACCCGAAGCACATTGGTCCTAAAGGAACAGTATACTGACCGCCATCCTTAGCATCCTTCTTCCCTTTATCTTGACTCTTGAACTGTGAGGAGCTAGATTGCCTACGGTCCTTGTCGAAGCCCTTCCCATTGGCATTCTTCATGAACTTCTTGAATTGCCTTGTAATGTAGGACTTCATCTTAGAATCTTCATTGTCTGAAGACTCCTCAATATCACTGCTCTTGGCCTTCAATGCCATGCTCTTGCTCTTACTCGATTTACCAATTCTTGTTAACCCTAGCTCATAGGTCTGCAGATTGCCAACCAGCTCTGTCAAAGGAACCTTGTCAATATCCTTTGATTCCTTTATAACAGTGATCTTGGCATGGAATCTCTCAGGTAGATATCTGAGCTCCTTTCTGGTTCAGGAATGGTTTCCCCAAGATTAGAAGCTGAATTCACTATGTCCTTGAGCTTGGTTTAGAACTCATTAAACGACTCATCCTCCTCCATCTCAATCTCTTTGAAGCTAGTAGTAAGCCTTTGAAGCTTCAAATCCTTGACAGCCTTTGTTCCCTCATAGGTTGTCTGGAGAATGGCCCATGCTTCCTTCGCAGTTTCAGTGGAGAATATTTTGTTAAACTCCTCATTGGTGACCGCACTGAATAAGGCATTCAATGCTCTACTGTTGAAGTTTTTCGCTTTGATCTTAGCATCATCCTAATCGGCCGACGCTTCCTTTGACTTAGTCCAGCCTATCTCCACAACTTGCCACACTTTCTCATCTAGAGATTGCAAGAAAGCTCTCATGCATACTTTGCAATATGCATAGTTAGTGCCATCAAATAAAGGAGGTATTATAAGAGATTATCCTCTATCCATGACAAACAGGGGTCAATGGATCACACAACAAAGATTAAAACCTAATCAGAGTGTGCCTACTCTGATATCACTTGATAGGCCAAAAACGAATTGACCCCTTGTGATGAATTAATTGATTAGTTAGCCAAGTTTATTAATTAATCAAATTAACATGCAAATACAAGGTAGCACAAACAAATCACAAATTAAACTAAGTGCAGCAGAAAGTAAATTGACACGGTGATTTGTTTACGAATGGGGAAAACCTACACAGCAAAAATCCCATCAGGTGATTTTAAGGTCACCACTCCCAAGAATCCACTATTATCAAAACAAGCAGTTACAAGTAAAGGAATTCCAGTACCTTATACCCACCTACAATTGAACCCTTACTCCAATACCCAATTGGACTTGTTCTGTAATGACAATCTCTCCTTGTAATGTACGGCTCCTAGTACGAGACTAATCAATTGTGCAAATCCCATTACACAACTTCAATCATCAACTAGAGAAGGTTGTTGGTTTGCAAAGTTCTTCAATTCATCTAGACAATGAAGATCGAGAAGTTGCTTGGTTACAAAACCCTACGGTGCACAAACACTGCAACTTCTACACAAGAAAGATGAACTAGGGAAAATTCTGTCTTCAATCACAATTTGCTTGAACAAACTTTGCTCAACACTTGTGCAACATTTTTTTTTTTTACTTTGACAACCCTTAAAATAATCATTTTATATGTCTAGGGTTGTAAGAAAAGAAAGCCCAAACATAAAATCACAAATTGGAGTCAAAACAGAACTGAAATTCTGTTTTTCATAAACCTCAATAGATGGCTATATGTCGAGCTGCTGTCGAGCCACGGGGCTGGAACAGCTCTTCAAGCTCGATAGATGGCTAGCTACTGAGCTTTAATGACAGGCTCTTTCTTAGCTTGAATCTTGGACAGACTTGCATGGCTTTAACACTTGATCTTGAAACAAGCTTTCTTGAAGTATAAAACACATCCTAGATCTACCCAATTACAAGTAAAGTGTGTTTTGTCAAAGGATTAGCCAATTACATAAAATAGTGACATATGTTCCTAACAAGTGAATCATATATGTCCTAACAAGGTCAAATTCCAAATTTCTTGGAAAAACTTTCCTTGAAGAATTTGAGTTTATCCTTCAATGATTTTGAGGGAGAGGTTCTAACAAAAGGAGTTTTCACAAATGCTAGTGCGCTATCAATTGTAGGAAATAAAAGGCTTTGTGGGGGCATATCTAAACTAAAGTTGCCTAGGTGTGTAAAAAAAAAGAAAAAAAGAAAATGAAGTGGCATCTTGCAATCAAAATATCAATCTCAATGGCTTGCTTGATTGTAGCAATGACCATAGTTTCATTTTTCTTATTTTACCGGCACAAAAATAGAAGAAAAGAAAACACTTCAGGATCTTACTTGAGAAAATTACTTTGAAAAGTGTCTTACCAAATGCTCCTTAAAGCAACTGATGGGTTCTCTTCAGCAAATTTAATTGGTGTGGTTAGTTTTGGCTCAATGTATAAAGGCATCCTTGGTGAGGAAGGTTCAGTTGTTGCAATCAAGGTACTAAATTTTCAACGTAGAGGAGCTTCTAGGAGCTCCATCTCAGAGTGTGAAACCTTGAAAAATATTTGTCACCGAAATCTTGTGAAAATCATAACTTCTTGCTCAAGTGTGGATTTTCATGGTAATGATTTTAACGCTCTAGTCTATGAGTTCATGCCCAATGGAAATCTAGAAAATTGGTTACATGATCTGGAAATCGATTTTGGGCAAGTAGAGGTACAAAATTTGAACCTTCTTTAAAGAATAAACATTGCCATTGATGATGCATGCGCACTCGATTATCTACATCACCATTGCCCAATGCCAGTTGTTTATAGTAATTTAAAGCCAAGCAACATTCTTTCTAACTATGATATAAGTGCCCATGTTGGAGATTTTGTGCTTGTGAAATTTCTTTTAGAACAAACAAATCTAAAACAAAGCAGCTCAATTGGAATAAGAGGAACAATTGGGTACACTCCTCCAGGTAACAACAATTTACTGAAATTTTCATTTGTTAACATATATTTTCCCACATTTAACATGATTACTTTTTGAGTTCCAAAATTTTAATGTGACTATATTACCTATATCAAACATTTTGAATGGTAGAGTACGATCTAGGAAGTGAAGTGTCAACCAAAGGGGATGTCTATATTTATGGAACCATATTGTTGGAGATGATAACAGAAAAGAGACCTACAGATAGTATGTTTGATGGAGCCTTGAATCTTCACAACTAAGATAGCATGGCTTGGCTTAACCATGTATTAAAGATCCCTAAACTTTTAAATAATAATGATGAGGTAATTGGCAATCACAATTGCACCCCAACAAATAGAGCGAATGAGTGTTTGATATCCATGGTGAAGCTTCGCTTGGCATGCTCTATGAAGTTGCCGTAGGAACCATCGGACATAAGCAAGGCCATCTCTGAGTTAAAATTGGTTTGGGACATTCTTCTTAGCTCTAGGTTTTAATGCAACATGCTTAGACGTACAGAAGTTCAGAAATCAAACTTTCCTCCCTCTTAATGCTGGAATTAAATTCTTTACTTACTTTGACCTTTTCCTCTTTATGTTTTCTATCTATTGCAAGCTCATAAAGTTTTACAATGGAAGAAAGAATTTTTTGGCCTACTTGATAAACATGCTTGTGGTTTGTTGAGAAGTATTCTGCATGGTTCTTATATTACTCTGTTAGGACATATGTGAATCATGTTAGGAACATATGTCAATATGTTATGTAATTGGCTAATCTTTTGACAAAACGCACTTTACTTGTAATTGGGTAGATCTAGGATGTGTTTAATACTTCAAGGAACAAGGTTTCAAGTTCAAGTGTTAAAGCCATGCAAATCTGTCCAAGAAACAAGTGAAGAAGTGCTGAATTTTAAAACTCGACAGTTGGCATCTATCGAGGTTTAAAAAGCTGATGAAGCTCGAAGCTCGACAACTAGCTCGATAGATACCCTATCTATCGAGATTTATGGAAAACAGATTTTCAGTTCTGTTTTGCATCCAATTCGTGAATACATGTTTAAGCTTTCTTTTCTCACAACCCTAAACATATATAAGGATTATTTTAAGCGCTGTCAAAGGTTGCGCAAGTGTGAAGCAAAGTTGTGTTCATACAAATTGTGACTGGAGACAGAATTTGCCCTAGTTCATTTTTCTCTTGAAGAAGCTATTGTGTTTGTACACCGTAGGGTTTTGTGACCAAGGATTTTCGTGATCTTCATCATGTGAGGAATTGAAGAACTTTGCAGCCAACATCTTTCTCAAGTTGGTGATTAAGCCACGTACTGGGATCCGTGCATCTATTAGTTAGTCACATACTGGGTGGAGTCATGCATTGAAAAGGAGAGATTGTCACTACAGAATAATTCCAATTGGGTATTGGGGTAAGAGTTCAACTGGAGGTTAATATAAGGTACTGAGATTCCTTTACTTGTAACCACTTGTTTTGATAATAGTAGATTCTCGAGAGTGGTGACCTTAAAATCACCCGGTGGGGTTTTTTTCATGCATGTGACTTCAAGATCAAGATCATGTGATCAAAAACTATAAATAACTCTCACACAACGTGCACTACAAAGCTCAAACTAGTAAAATGCAATAAAATAAGCTCATCCGAGCTAAACGAGGTACATAAACATGTGACGTAAAGATAATATAGCCAACCTTGATTTCAAATCCAAGAAAAATAATGCAAAACACATTTTCCTTCCCTTTTCCTTTAAAAAAAAAAAAAAAAAAAAACAAACAAACAAACAAACAAAACAAAACAAAACAAAACAAAACAAAAAAAACAAAGAAACAAACAAAAACAAAAACAAAAACAACCTAATATGGAATGCATGAATGTTATGCAATGCAAATCCTAGAGGAAAACAAAGAAAGCAAAACAACAAAGAGGAATGGTCACAAAGAATAGAGAGATGAAGCACAAAGAGCATGTTAGAAAGACTCAATTAGGTCGAGCCTTTTGCATCCAAAAATTTTTAGATGCAACTCTAGCATTGGAGTTATTATTCATATTAGAATGCTGAGCAACTCCAGAGTCACTGTGTGACATCCCGGTCACCTGTCCATCTGTGCTGATCCAGGAGTTTTACTCCAACATGCATGGACTTGATTCTTTAATACCTCTCTTTCATAATCGCGTTCGAGGTATGCGCATAGTTGTTACACCGGAGTTGGTATCCGATGTGCTCTGTGTCCCGAGGGTAGAGCATCCTGATTACCCCAGTTGTGAGAGTCTGAGGACTGTGTCCAAAGATGAGATGATTTCTGCTTTCTATGAGCGTCCCACTGATTGGGGCGATCGTTAGTTTACACCATGTTCGACCTTTGCTAAAGGTCCTAGTTTCATGAACATGGTGATGACTTTTGTTTTGCACCATCTTTCTCACTATAACTCTATCACAAAGCCTCGTACTCGATTTTTGCTTTCCTTTCTTGAGCATCTCACTATAGATTTTCCTTCACATTTTGTTCTTTCTATTATAGACTTCTATAGGGATATGGCGATTCGTGATAAGCTCATCTTCCCTTCAGCTATCATGTGGATTTTACGCCAATTTTCTGTTCCTTTTCCCTCATCCGACCACTTCTCTATAATGTGTGCCATTGACTACACTACCTTAAAAAAGAGTGAGGCACGGTTTCGATCGAGGCGGTCCGATAGGACAGTTCCTCTCACTCCTTCAACTCCATCCACCTCCGCTCCTTCTTCTTCAGCGGGAGGTATGACTCTGGACACTATCATGGTGCAGTTTCAGCGCATGGATGCTCGCCTTAATACACTCTCTACTGAGTTGTATCAAGTGAACACCCATGTCGACCGTATTGTTAGACGGCAAGCTCGCCTTGGTGGTTTTGTGGAGTCTCCTTCTCCTCCTCCCGAGGCACTCAAGGCATCCGAGGACGATGACGACTCCGACGACGATGATGATGGTGAGGATGGAGATGCTAGCTCTTCTAGCTCTGACGAGATGTCTACTTGACACTCTTACCCTTTATCACTCGTGAGAAAAATGGGAAGTAGTTTTGGTTATGAGAGTAGTCTTAGTTAGGGGGAGGGTTAGTATAGGAGATTTTTGTTAGGGGGAGAGTGCACATTGAGGGATGTAGTGAGGCTTATCTATATCTTTTTCTTTTCTTTCTAGTTTAGATACATTGTTCATGTACCTTAGATCTTGTGATCATATTGTGATAGCAAACCTTGTACTTGTTTATATATATACATTTGAGGTTGTTATTACAGTTCTTTCACCTATCTCTCCATGTGTTGTTTCTTTTCTTTTTTTATACACATGTTTCTTATACTTGTATGCAATCTATTATTTCTGTTTCACACAAAGATGCCTTGATGAGTTTTGTTTCAAGTGTTTCAGAAATACAGGTTGTGAAAGTCTACTTGCCATAAACTCTCTTCTTGCAAAGTTTTTCAAGAGTTTGTGTTAGGATAGATTTTATTGTATTCAAAAAGTGAATATGAGTTGAGTGATTTATGACTTCTCTCATATGTTCATTTGTTTGTTGTGGTTTTGTTACGGATTGCCAAAGGGGGAGATTGTTAGGACATATGTGATTCACTTGTTAGGAACATATATCACTATTTTATGTAATTGACTAAACTTTTGACAAAACGCATTTTACTTGTAGTTGGGTAGGTCTAGGGTGTGTTTAATACTTCAAGAAACCTTGTTTCAAGATCAAGTGTTAAAGCCATGCAAATTTGACCAAGATTCAAGTTGAGAAAGTGTCTATCATTAAAACTCGACAACTAGCCATCTATCGAGCTTGAAGAGCTGTTCCAGTCCCGTGACTCGACAGCAGCTCGACAGATAGCCATCTGTCGAAGTTCACGAAAAACAGAATTTCAGTTCTATTTTGACTCCAATCCGTGATTGTATGTTTGAGCTTTCTTTTCTCATAACCCTAGACATATAAAAAGATTATTTTAAGGGCTGTTAAACCAAGATTCAAGTTGAGAAAGTGTCTATCATTAAAACTCGACAACTAGCCATCTATCGAGCTTGAAGAGCTGTTCCAGTCCCGTGACTCGACAGTAGCTCGACAGATAGCCATCTGTCGAAGTTTACGAAAAACAGAATTTCAATTCTATTTTGACTCCAATCCATGATTGTATGTTTGAGCTTTCTTTTCTCATAACCCTAGACATATAAAATGATTATTTTAAGGGCCGTCAAAGTGAACACAAGTTGCACAAGTGATGAGCAAAGTTTGTTCAAGCAAATTGTGACCGGAGACAGAATTTGCCCTAGTTCATCTTTCTTGCATAGAAGTTGCTGTGTTTGTGTACCGTAAGGTTTTGTGACCAAGCATCTTCTCGATCTTCATCGTCTGGATGAACTGAAGAACTTTACAGCCAACAACCTTCTCTAGTTGGTGATTGAAGTTACGTACTGGGATCCACGCAATTGGTTAGTCATGTACTGAGAGCCGTGCATTACAAGGAGAGATTATTACTACGAAACAAGTCCAATTGGGTATTGGGGTAAGGGTTTAACTGTAGATTGGTATAAGATACTGGGATTCCTTTATTTGTAACCGCTTATTTTAATAATAGTGGATTCTCAAGAGTGGTGACCTTAAAATCACCCGGTGGGGTTTTTGACATGTAAGTTTTCCCCATTCGTAAACAAATCACCGTGTCAATTTATTTTCTACTACACTTAGTTTAATTGGTGATTCATTTGTGCTACCACGTATTTGCATGTTAATTTGAGTAATTAATAAACTTAGCTAACTAATCAATTAATTCATCACAAGGAGTCAATTCGTTTTTGGCCTATTATTTCTAAATAATCACCAGAAAATTCTGCAGAAAATTCAAGAAAAATCTAGAAAATTCTGATTTTTGAATTTTCACATAGAGAATTCCAGAACTTGAATTTTCACCTTATGAAACCATATTCTCCAAACTCAAACATCATTATTACAATCTATCCTTGTATATACCTATATATACAAAAATTTAATTATAATTTTTTATAGAAAATATAAATTCTAATTTAATTAGAACTTTACCTTAAAAAAATAATTTAATTAGAACTTTTTAGTATTAGGTTGTTTATCCAAAAAGACAACGTGTTTTATTTAACGCTAAAAACCAAAAGACAAAATTTATATTGGCATGCTAACATGAATAACTCTAGGCTTTCAAACTCCTTCAATTTTGTATAGCTATTTATATCATACATTATACATTATAGATTGAATGATTCTATGATAGTATGATAAAATGTAGGTTTTCACAAGTTATTAACATATTGGATGAGCTTATTTTCGTTCATTTATTTTGTTTATTGTGCAAAAGTTATATAAAAAAAATTTTAAAAGAAAGAAAGAAACAAGGATGTAGAAATAGTGTTTACTTATCTCATGATAAGAGTGATTCTTTAAAAAGTTATATATTATGTTTTAAGATGAAATTAAACTCATCCAAATGAAATGAAAACTCAATAAAAAAGTTTAAAAAAAATATATATATATTTTATAGATATAGTCCTTCTAGGGACACAAAATTTATTTAAGTATAAGAAAGCAATCAAATGCTGTTTGTCCTTAGCTAGGGTAGGTAAAACAAATTTTCTGGTAATATTGTCAAAGGAATCAGAAACTAGAATAAAATCTCCAATTCTTCTCATGACATGATTAAATCCATGAAAAACAATTTAAAATTGAATAGTACAAAATTTTTTTTTTGGATAATAAATGACAGTTTTATTGCAAACAAATCAAATTGTACATCAACCAATATAGAAAACACTAATTCAAGTAAAGGACAACTAATCCAACTGAACATCGAACTATATATATATATTATTTTCAAATTTATTCAATTAATTCATTTTATCCAATTTTGTTAAAAATTTGCTATTAAGAATGTAATTATCTACTCAAAAATTATTTTTTAAACAAACAAATCTCATATAAAATATCTAAAAAAATAATTTTATAAATTTTTTATGTGAGAAGAATACTTTTCTAATTGCAATTTTTTTTAATGTAATCAGATGAAATATCTAAGTTGAATAAATTTGAAACTTAGGGAACTCAATTGAGCAAAAGTAAAGTTAGATGACTAAAATAAATTTTCTGTCAAACTTAGATAGTACAATTTGCATTTTAGCCAAAAACTAATATACAATTATGTTATTGACAAACATGTCATGATTATATCCATGAAAAACAATTTAGAATTAAATAATATGATTATGTTAATGACAAACATGTTATGATTATATTTGGTGAAGGTTGTATAAGCAAAGGTGAGGGTTTTTTTAATATATTTTTCAGCAAACTCGTAAGACCCAACAAAAGTCATTCTATTTAATAATATATTAACCTTAAGCCACTTTCTTGTTTGATTCTTAGGTAGACGTTTGAGTAAAATTTGTGGAAAAATGCAAAGTTTAATTATATATTAACTTTAAGCCACTTTCTTGTTTGATTCTTAGGTAGACCTTTGAGTAAAATTTGTGGAAAAATGCAAAATTTAATTATATATTAACTTTAATTATTCACAGTCGGTGGCCTTGACGGTGGAATCTGGTTGTGGTCCTTGCGGGTGGGAATTTTGATGGTGGTCTGTGAATTTAATTATTTTTTATTTTTAGTTTGGAACATGAGTTGGGAGGTAGAGGACTCTCTGTATGAGTCTTCTAATTGTGTTTAACAATTAATGTTCATGTGGCTTCATATATTTGGTGGAGTGTAAAGTGAAGCATATAAATTGGGACAGAAGATTTGAACTTTCATAAATTGATACAACAATAAAATGATTAGTAGTAGATCCTAGCATATACCTATATATACAACAATTTAATTATAATTTTTTTTATAGAAAATATAAATTCTAATTTAATTAGAACTTTCCCTAAAAAAAAAAAAATAATAATTTAATTAGAACTTTTTAGTATTAGGTTGTTTATCCAAAAAGACAACGTGTTTTATTTAACGCTAAAAACCAAAAGACAAAATTTATATTGGCATGCTAACGTGAATAACTATAGGCTTTCAAACTCCTTCAATTTTGTATAGCTATTTATATCATACATTATACATTATAGATTGAATGATTCTATGATAGTATGATAAAATGTAGGTTTTCACAAGTTATTAACATATTGGATGAGCTTATTTTCGTTCATTTATTTTGTTTATTGTGCAAAAGTTATATTAAAAAAAAATTAAAAAGAAAGAAAGAAAGAAGAATGCAGAAATAGTGTTTGCTTATCCCGTGATAAGAGTGATTCTTTAAAAAGTTATATATTATGTTTTAAGATGAAATTAAACTCCTTTCTCAAAAAAAAAAAAAAGAAGAAGAAGAAGAAGAAGAAAGATAAGAAAGATAAAATTAAACTCATCCAAATGAAATGAAAACTCAATAAAAAAGTATAAAAAAAAATTATATTGTATAGATATAGTCCTTCTAGGGGCACAATATTTATTTAAGTATAAGAAAGCAATCAAATGCTGTTTGTCCTTGGCTAGGGTAGGTAAAACAAATTTTCTGGTAATATTGTCAAAGGAATAAGAAACTAGAATAAATCTCCAATTCTTCTCATGACATGATTAAATCCATGAAAAACAATTTAAAATTGAATAGTATAAATTTTATTTATTTATTTATTTTTTTTGGATAATAAATGACAGTTTTATTGCAAACAAATCAAATTGTACATCAACCAATATAGAAAACACTAATTCAAGTAATGGACAACTAATCCAACTGAACATCGAACTATATATTATTTTCAAATTTATTCAATTAATTCATTTTATCCAATTTTGTTAAAATTTTGCTTTTAAGAATGTAATTATCTACTCAAAAATTATTTTTTGAAAAAACAAATCTCATATAAAATATCTATAAAAATAAATTTATAAATTTTTTATGTGAGAAGAATACTTTTCTAATTGCAATTTTTTTAACGCAATCAGATGAAATACCTAAGTTGAATAAATTTGAAACTTAGAGAACTCGATTGAGTAAAAGTAAAGTTAGATGACTAAAATAAATTTTCTGTCAAACTTAGATAGTACAATTTGCATTTTAGCCAAAAACTAATATACAATTATGTTATTGACAACCATGTCATGATTATATCCATGAAAAACAATTTATAATTAAATAGTATGATTATGTTAATGACAAACATGTTATGATTATATTTGG